>JAQPPZ010002635.1:0-1200000 GCA_028583015.1 Wollemia nobilis
CTATAACAATATCATAATTTCTTAATATATATTTTTATAGTTCTTATCGATTCCCCTGATATTCTAAGATATTATTTTCATTGTTATTTTTACTTTTAATTGTGGATTTAACCCCACTTCTTGTTAGCACTTGCGATATTTGCTTTTGTGTTCCCATACCCCCTCTAGGTTTTTTTTTCACTTGATTTTAGCTTCTTGGGTCTTCCTCTCTTTTTTTCATTCCCAAAAATACTTTCAACTTCATCAATCTCTTCGATATTCTCATAGTAATCATAGTAAGACTTATCATCTTTTTGTTTCCCTATAAATCCTAAAGTACAAGGTTGATCTTCTATAAAAATTACCTTCTTATTCTACTCTAACAAACCTAAATTATTATGGGTTTCTTCCATCCTTATTTATTTATTATGCTTCTCTTGAAATATTTAAGTGCAAGGGATAACATATTCATTCCAATCACTTTTATTACTTAGAGAGAATTTTGTACTACTTGAGAAAAATGAAAATGATTTACTTAAAATAAACTTGGCCTCTTGTGTTGTCTTTGTTTTAGGATTTATCTCCACATCTTATTGGTTGTGGAGTCTGATTCTCTCTCTAATTTAGAGGTCTTGTTATTCAGTCATACTTGGGCCTACTCCATGAAGGGGGTTTAGGGGGGCTTGCCCCACTACTACTATCATCGAGGGGTCTAGGAGGCGTGACGATAGCTATGGAACCCCCCCTTGGCGGGGGTTAGGGGAAGCATCCCTGAAGCCAAAAATATATGTATTTTTGCTTTGTAAATCTGAACCATTCATTATTGCATCATAGATCGAATGATAGGATTTTATGTTGGTGTTTTTGCCCTAAAATGTAGCTCTCTTTTGTAAGAGGACTATGTATGATGGCTGGTGTGTGTAATAGATAGATATAGAATGAAGAGAATGTTACAATGTATGTGTTGTAGGTTGTATCCCTTCATTTTTTCTAGACAGAATAAATAAAGGCTTGGTTATTTTCTTCATGGATGTAGCCCATATTGGGTGAACCACGTATATCTATGTCTCTCTTCTATTGTGTTCTTTTATGTTATATTTATATGTTTATGTTATTGTTCACCTTTTTTTATTTCTAACACATATTTTTGTGCACCTTTAATTCTTTTTGAACTTACCAAATGATATGGTAGATATGATTTCTTTACCTTTGCTTTCAAAGTGGTATATACTTAATCTAATATAGCTTTTATTACTATGTGGTTTCCTTGATTCGTATTAAAGTTTATCTCATGGCTAGAATTTTTTATCTCTTTCTTCATAGTAATCACTTTACAAACTCTTGCCATGTTTCCAATCTCATAACAATTGTGGTAACAAAATACGATATTTTCATAATCTACATGTTGATCCCATTCTATTGATTTAGATTTCATCTTAATGGATTTTGGCAAAGGTTTTGAGATATCCATAGAAACACATATTCAATTATATATAACATGCTTTTGATCCTTAGTAGTTAGTCCTTCCTTTATGAATTCCCATAGGGTATTTCCAAATATCATCCTTATTTATAAGATGATATGGAAATCCAAAGAGCCTAACCTAAACTGAAAGATTCTTAATAGTTTTTATCTCAACAAAACAAATTCCCTATTGTCCCTCTTAGCTTATTTTATAATATAGAAAAATTTTCCTACTCAAATATACTCCCTAACAAGTGGCTTAATAATTTGATTGATAATTTTCCCTCATATCTAATGTAATACTTGACTAAAGTTGTATTCTCTACTTAATAATATTTTTATTAAGGCTTTAATTAATGTTTACAAATAATTTGAACCATACCTTGGTAAACATATCCCTATATTTTTTAATACCAAATTACATGCTCACATCCTTTGTATGTTTAGGGGCAAGGGGCATGTAGAAGAGCCAATCATCTAAATTTTTTATAATGTTATCTTTCTTTCATCCTTGTCCAATGATGAATATTGTAAGAAGGGATTCAAGATACTATCACCAAGGTGAGGGGTTTAATTTCCTCTCACCTCAAAAATTTGTAGACCAAAGAGTCACCAGGTGAGGGATAATTTTCTCGTTTCGTAGACAAGGGAGTCACTAGGTGAATTTACTGCTCACCTCTAAACAAGGTCAACACAATTCACCAAATCTTGATTTCTTAAGGAAAATATATAAATAATAAAGAATAATATGGGTTCTAGTGTTTCTTGTAAATAGGTCCCACTGGGCATGCTAAAACTTTCAGGATCCAAATTGACATCAATCAAAAATTGATACTATGATTTTTTATCTTCTAGCTTTCTGATTAGGCTTACACCCACTAGTCATAGCTCATAAATCAACATTAGATGGACTAAATATTGCTTTGGCCCAACCTCCAGAGTAGGTTGGTTCCTTTTCAACTAATAGAGTGTTGACTCAATTAATATCAGTAATGGTTTTAAGAGTAGGGTTATAAAAGAATTTAGGGTTAATAAGTTATGAGTAAAATAATGGCCGCATAGAGCTAACAAAATAGGCATACACAGGGAAAACCTTTCAATAAATTATTTCCAGTTTCCCACACTCAAGATTAGTAACATTCAAAATAGAGTATTTTTCAAACAAGAATACAAAGTAGAGATATACCCTAAGAAGTAATGTCAACATCCACAATACTAACAATCTAATTTAGCAGAATAGATTAGTATCTATATTTAACGAAAATAAACCTCTTGTAAGCACAAATCTAACTATGAAAAGATTTCAATTGCTTTACAACTAGTAATCCAATATTAGTGGAATGAACTAACCATAATAGCATTAGAAAAAATGTGATTCATAGCTTGAACCTCTTAATAAAGATATCAAAGATAACAGTTCTTGAGTCAAAATTCCAAGCAATGCTCCTTCTATTAATTTGCAAAATATGTTACATAGTAGGCAAGCAAACACTCTAGAGCCAACCCTAAAAATAGAGGGTTTAACCTCTATATATAGTTTTAAAATGAAATAAAAGGGTGGAACATTACAATGATTAGACCATTCTAGATTAGCAGATATTATGATGGCATCATTTCATTCGCTTTCCAATTTTAGGAAATTCTCTCGATGTCGCACGCCATTGTAACTTGAATCAACAACTTGCTAGTTTTGTAATGTTAGTTAGACTCCAGGCCATTCATAACAATATCTAAGCCGTTCATATTTCTTGAGGACTTCAACCTACCATAGATTTGCAACTACCCAGGTTCTTGGTTCTTGGTTCTTGGCTCCATAGATGCTTCATCTACTTGCTCAAACCAACTGGTTGTTGATTGCCAAGAATCTACTTTTGTATAGTCAAGAAAATGTCAACATGATATTAATCGTTGATGAACTCATGAACAACTACGATTAAATCTTAGCAAAGTTTTGTAGATGAGTGACATAGAACATATCATCAGACTACAGTTTGGAGAATACTGATGTCAGCCTTGACTGCTTTGGTCAACAATTTGGAGTATTTGTAAAAATACACTAAGTATTAAGAGGAATGGAGCATATCGTTAAGCCGCTCGCTTAGTTCTTCAAAATTATTAACTTTATTTCACATCCATGACATATAGCATATGTCGTAATCTGCTCCTCAAGTTTTGACCCAAGTTAACTACATAATAGAGCATGTCACCAAGCCACTCAAGAAATAGTGTAAAATGTTATTTTGTGCTACATTGCTACCTTTGTACATCTTTTCAAAAATTTTGATCTTTTGACCAATGAAATGGAGCATCTGTGTTGGGCCACTACAAAATAAACATGGAAATCAGTGGTGTGGAACATCTTCAACACTTAGTTACTTTAGTGCATGAGATGGGACAATGTGCATTAATCCACACTTGGAAGAACGCTAATGTCAGTTTTGACTTGTTTTGATAGTAATGTGGAACATTTGTGTTGGGCCACTACAAAAAATACTAAGTTTTGAGTGGCATAGAACACCTTGCGCTGACCCACTTGAAAATATACTATATTTTGAGCATTTGGGAGCATATTCATGCTTTAGAAAATATTTTTAAAACTTTTCTAAGGATGTGACCATTTTGGACCTACAACTACAAAGTATCATAGGTCACTTCAAGGGAGCAACCTCTTTTATCATAGGTCACTTTGAAGGGCAACCTCCTTTATCACAAACTACTTGGAGGGGATAATCTCCTCTATGAGCAATGCTCTATACAATATAATTTCTCAATATGCCTTCACCTCTCTTACACTACAATATATAAAGATAACTCTATTCAATATAACTATCTAAACTATCTAACCCTAATCCTAATGATCAAGGGTTATCCTTACATTTAAAATAGTGTGTTTGTTTATTATTAACAAAGCTATTATAATAAAATAAAAGGAGTTGGAGTGTGAACTCCTAATATTTTATTAAAAAAATTATTTAATAAAAATTAATTAAAATAATATAATTATGATTGAAAAGTAAAAAAATTAAATTATTAATCTAAAATTAGAATAAGTGAACAATATATATATATATATATATATATATATATATATATATATATATATATATATATTATTTTTTGAATTTACATGGTGGAATCGGGCACCCACGAGATCAGGTCCAACTTTATGGCCCCACGAAGCCGGGAAGGGTCTCCAACTTTATGGCCGCCACAATCTCGTCCCCCCTAGAAGCTGCCACACAGATCTTCGCGTAGTCCACCCCTATAAAACATTCTCTTTACCCTAAAAAAATCAAACACATGAAAAAAAATAAATTGTTTAAAAAAAATCACGAACATAAAACCATAAGTATTAGTATTTTTTTGGTTACATAGGAGAGTAGGTCACAACCACACTATTTTTAATAGCTAACAAGTGCAGGGTTCAAACCACAAGGATTGTTACCACCAAACCTATTTCGCCTTGTTATTGTTGATCCAACATGAAGGGGACTACTGGTCATTCAAGATTTGTACTGTCATCATCGGTCTAGTGCGCACTCAAAATATTTAGATCAAACTACTACCTTTGCAAACAGGCTACTCTTTAGGTTTGAACCTAAGTGTCTTCTAGATTAAACTACTCTTTTGCAAACAAGTTACTTTTGAGGTTTGAACCACTGTCTTCTTGATAAATCCATAAGTATTAGTATTATTAGAAAGATAAATTTACAAGAAACACCATCCATTCAATTGTTACATGAATAAATAATAATTTTCATACCTTAATTAAATTTAAACTTTTCAATAGTTAAATCAACAAATAAAAAGTTAAAACTTAAAAAAAGTTTAAATTAAGGAAAATAAAATAAAATAAAGTATGCATGCCTATGGAGTATGTGCACATGTAATAGAAATTGTGCCTTTCTTTATACATAATGGCACATGAAGAGTAAAAGTGAGTGAAAACTATAGTTTTTAAAGTTTATATGAAATAATTTTGTTGATATTATTATTTAATACGTGTTTATTGGTTTATATGTCGTCTAGTATTTTTATTTAATATAATTTAAATTTAAAAAATTATTTTATAATTAATATATGATTTAGACTTTAAATTTATTTATTTATTTTTTTATATCTATTATATATAAATTATAAAAAATACATTTATTATAATTTAGATAAATAAGTTCTTAGGGTTAATGGATTGATAAATTTTAGTCTTTACTAAGAAGAGATTCAGGTTCAAACTTTGGAGCATACTTGTTTGCAAAGATAGTAGTCTGACCTGAATCCATTGAATACACTTCAACCTGAACAATGATACCAATCTTGAACTATAGATGATCTATTTCATGTTGAATTAAACACCTATTTAATAGAGATTATAAAAATTAAAATAGAGATTATAAAGAAAATCCAAAAGAGGCTACGGTTAAATTTAAAAAAAAAAACACCTATTTAATTTAATAAAAAAAAAAAAATTCTACGAGACCTTTCAACTTTAGGTATAATAATTTCTTTAAAGAAAACCAAGGAAATTTATGATTGGGAAACTTTTCTATGCGGGGACTCTTTGACAACAATGACATTAAAGCAAACGCGCTTCGTAGACCGGAAATCTCCACAATTATAGGTGTCACTTTGTGGGACCCCATGAGATCAAACGCGCTTCGTAGACCAGAAAACTCCACAATTCTAGATGTCACTTTTGATCTCTGGGTGTAAAAGACGGACCAGGTCAGGGCCATCGAAGCATGCAAAACCTATTTCAATTGAAGTAGGTCTTGTTATTCCATATACACAACGCACTCGCACAAATGGCAAACCACTTTGTGGCGCTTGGATTCCTCCTGTATATTGCTGTTTCCTTGAATGTTGTGGCACACGCAACAAGTTTTATAAATTTTACGTTCCCCTCCCAAAAAAACTAGAGTGACCCCCAAGGAACGCAATACAAGGGAGAGGGGTGAAAAGGAGGATAAAAGATCTCTCAATGCGTGAATATTAGAGTGGGACGGACCACGAGGAAAGGCGGAAACATGAACGGAATCTCTTGATCCAACCCCAGGAGTTGAAAGAAAGATTCAAACCGAATGAGCCCGATAAATCACTGAGAATAGGGAGGGGGCAAGAGGAGGACGGAAACGAGACAGAAGTACATGGCTTTTTGGAGGAGGCATCAATTGCAATAAACTATCCAAGTAATATCAACAAAACATCATCTGCTTTTGCGATACTCTAGTTTCCCTTGCTTCTCTTGCTGGTGCCTTTTCGGAGATACCTTCTTTCTGGCTGGTGCCTTATGTACTGTTTTGGAGTAATCTCTTTGGTTTCTCTGGATTGTTGTAGTTTTGATGTTGTTCCTGTAAAGACCGGCTTCTGTTTGCTTCTATTAGTGTAAAAGTCTGGCTTCTTTTCAAAACCTTACTGTAAAAGTTTGGGTTTCTTTTCAAAACCTCCTCTTCAATCAATTTAGAAATATATATATATATATAAAGCATCATCATGTATTTTTTTTAAATATATATTATTGTATAATATGTTTAAAAAATTGTCACCTGAGTTTTGGTTGAATGGTTGAGACATGGATGATGCAGACCACACCAAGGTTTATAATCTTAATAGCAGCTCTAGGTGGCTAGTTGTATTCATTGTAAATTGTTTATATATATTTACAATGTTGTGGAAAATATATTTTTTTCTACCTATTACAAATAATTATATAGCATGTATAACTTCAAAATATAACTTACTAATTATCTTAATCTATTGTTTTCTTGGAGGTTTCCTTGATTTAGGTGCTCCTTGTCCCACTTTCCTAGAAAATTAGTGATTCACTAATTTTAAAGGGATAATTCATTTCTTTACATAATAGTGATTAACTAGTCTAGAACAAATTATACATTTTCGAAGAATTGCACCTTATAGAAAATTATACCATTTTGGAGGAATTGTTATTTCTATATCTATTTGATTTCTTGTCATTCTCCAAAATGTTAGGGGTCCAAAGAGATATTCTTGGAGCTATAAAATTACTACTTCGTATCATTCATGGGCCCTAATTATCAAGAATTCAAAGGTATTAGTCAAGCCTATTACATTAACTATTATAATATTGGACATATGACAAGATATTTCATAGTTGAAATTATTGAAAAAGAGATGAAAAATTTAGGTTATAAAAAAATCTCAAAGATAAAACAAGGGTATCATAACATAGTAGAAAATCAATGGCTTTTCACTAGTAAAAATATGATAAATAAGGCCCTTTAACTCACCATATGGTAAATATCATCATGGTTAGTTCAGGATAAACAGTTAACAAAATAAGGATGTATAAGATGAGAAAAATAATGTGCAAGCTCAAACTTGAAAGGAACTAAAAAAAAAATATTTGAATGGAAACCTACCAATCAACTTACCTATCATCTTCTTCTTCTTTCTTCAATCCACTAAAACCTTTTATGTTGCTTTCTTCTATATTTTATAGAAAGCTTTGAATGCTTCTCAATCTGCTACAAATTTTAATTCTTTTGTTCTATGCACTTTGAAACTGAAACTCTTCTCTATATTCTATAGGAAGATTCTCATATTTCTATAGCTTAATCTTTGCTACAAACTTTATCTAAAAATTATAATATCTTAGATCACATGTAAGAACTCAATATGATTCTTCTCCTTACTAGAGAATCCAAAAAACTATGTCAAGGTAGCAATAAATCCCCCGAAAGATCAACTATCTTATGAGTTGATTATGCCTCAACCTTCAAATCTACAAATCTTCAAATCAATATCAAGGTTGGCTATATCCTTAAATAATCAACTATTCTTTAACTGGTTCACCTATCTATTAATTTTGCAAAGTCCTATTCTTCACTAGTTTTTCTTCAACCTAATGGAAAATACCCTAGCCTTTTATACTCAATATGAACTTTAAAATAGAGTTCGAGTCTCACTGCCTTTAAAGTGGGTAGAATCTTAATCAACTTTATCAAATATATATAAAATCAATTAATAATGGTGGATTCAATAAACTCTATCAATATGAACAAAATCGGGTGGTAGCTTTGATACCACTAAAGGTTTTTAAGCCTTATACTACCACAAATTATCATAGGTTATATAACACAAGTCCAAATATAAAATAACCACATTAATAACAGTCAAGATAATAATAATAATATGATGAATAGAATAATATGAGCAAATTAATATGTATATCCAGTCTTGTAATAAATCAAATATTTATTTATATACTAAAATATGAATGTAAATAGCCTGGATCATTCACGTACTATGCATGAAGAATAAATTATAATATTAGTTGCTTAAAATATATACAAGCTTTACTACTCTTCTTCCTCTTACAAATATATGATGAGATATATAAATTGTATTCTATTCTTCGATACATTCTATGTTATCTCCATAATATAGCTATAGTAATGTGACTCTTCACACAATTGAGTATTGCTCTCCATATGCCAAGTCTTATGACTCTTGGCTTATCAAATTGCCACTTGTATAATTGATGAATAGTTGACACTATAACATTTGTACACATCTACATGACTCTTGGACTCCTACATGCACTCCTAATCTAAGATACTTGTGCACATATTTATATTACATATTTGCACTCTTGCATACAAGACACTTGTGCACATTTACTCAACCTACACTTGCATTCTAACTTACATGATACTTGTGCATTTCCTACATATTCACACTTAAAAAAAAGGGAAATATAAATCACACCATAAAATATTGGCTCAATCCTAATATACTATTTACGAATGTACCATGAAGTTACCATGGTGGTACATTAGCATGTATCAAATAATATAATATTCTTCAACACCTTTGACAATTATACTTTGTAAGGATGTGTTTGCATGAAACAGTGCTATCGAGAAGACCTCGAATTTGAAGAATGTTATGTGTCATACACCACTCTTTGTAATCCCTTATTTTTCCAAAACCTGTAGTAGAAAGTGATGCTTTATAAGTGGGGTTGACAACTATAGTCATATAGGAAGTTTGACCCCTTGCATTCATAATTAAGGTTCTATTAGGATGAAATCTTGCAAAATAAACATATGAGAAGGAGATGATGGTGATCAACTTTGTAGTTCTCCATTGATGGTCATTGTAGCCTCAAGTATCTCTTGGATCAAAGGATTTTTTCTTACATAATAGAAATGGGTTACCAAGATCTTAAAATATGACAATGAGATTTTCTATTATAAGGGGAAGGAAAATGTAGCTGTCAATACCCTTTCTAGACTACCAAAAATACAAGATATCCTTTATGCAGTATCATCATGTATGATTTGCTAGAGGTACTTAAGTCAAAATGGCAAGATGATCCCACACTCACAAAAATCATTTAGGAACTTTAGATAATGACAAGGGATGATCCAAATTATTCATAAAATTAGGGTAAATTATGCTATAAGTATGAGGTTGTTATTTTGTCGACTTAGAAATTCAAATTCTAGATGGAGCCCTCTGTAGTGATTGTTTGGGTTTGTCTTTATGTCATGCCCATGGAATATTGGTGTGAACCAGTTTTTGAAAAACTGGGCCATTTTCTAGGTCATTATTTAGAAGCTTCCAGGGACATAATGAGGGGTCAATCTATTTTTTATGCCCGGATCTGTGTGGAGATGGATATCAACTAACCTCTCTCATCTAAAATAGAAATTAACATGGGGGACTTATCCTGGATCCAATAGGTAGAATATGAGGCAATCCCACTTTGATGTAGGATCTATCACAAATATGGTCATCTGGCCCACTTCAACCTAGAGGGAATTATGAAGAGTCCCATCCCTCCAAAAGAAATCGTTACCAATAGTAAGTTTTCTAAGAAGAAAGAAGAGAATATGGCCACAACTTCAAATGTTAATCCCCCTATAGAGGGTTTTGAAGCTCCAAAGAGAAATAAGAAAACAAGGAGTAAGACAACATGCTCCAACCAATCAGTAGAAAGAAATTTCAATAGGTATACAATTTTATTTCTCTCTTGGATATGGAAGAGGAGACCACCATAATAGATGAACCATAGAAGGATAACCTTCCCATTATAAGGGTTGAGGAAACTACCTATCATGTTTATTTGAATTCAGATTTGGGGACTAATAACTTAGCACTGATAAATCCAAGGAACCAAACCCTTGCAATTGTTATGGTGGATAATGATGTTTCAATGAAATATAGAGAAAAGGATAGAGGGAAACCTAACCTTGGGATACAACAAGTGGAGAAAAGGTTGAAAATTTCTCAAGAAAATATTGTAGAAAGAAAATCAAACTAGGATAATTTGGCTAATGAAGGAGATCAACTAGTCATGCAGAGAAAGGTCAAGCAGATTGATAACTTATTGGAATCCAAGTTCCCAATGATTGTCCAATATTGGAATATAAGAGGCCTAAACAATAGACCTCATCAAATTGTTGTTTAGAGTTATATTAAAAATCATCATTTTGAATTTATTCTCCTTCAAGAGACTAAAGCTTCCATTCTAAAGATGGATATCATTGTTAAGAAAATTTGGATATAGGCTGAGTATATGGTTGTTGGATCCCAAGGGGATTCAGGGGGAGTGGTGAATTTATGGAATCCTCTTCTCTAGATGGCTTTAGATCACTCTGTTGGTTGGGGTATCCTTACTTCTATCTTCAAGAGAAAGAACTTCAGGGAGCTTTTATTAGTTTCTAATTTCTATGGTGTTATAAATTTTGTGGAGCAAAAACACCAATGGCCAATTTTATAGGATATCAGAATTGGAAAAGAGGAAGTTAATTGGATAGTGGTAAGGTATTTTAATGCTAAAATTGCTCTTAGGGATCAGGAAGGGAAAAATCCTTCTTTGGACTAGGGGGATAGATTTATGATGTCCAAAATTAATCAGCTCAATTTAATTGATGTTCAACATGCGGGGTCTTCATATATATAGACAAACAAACAAGTAGGATTGGCAAGTAGGAAAGTCAAGCTTGACAGATTTTTGATTTATAAAGAGGCCTTTCTTCGTTGGTATTTTAGGATGGAGATTCTTAATCACACTGATTCTAATCACTTTCTGATTCTTCTAGAATGGAATTTGGGCCATAATTCACCCCCAAGAACTTTTCATTTTGAGAATTATTGGCTAGAAAAGGAGTATCCAAGGGAACAATTCCCCATATTGTGGGAGGAGGGTCATCCTTACCATGGGAGAGCTATATATGTTTTTCCAAACACATCCAACATGTCAAATTTTGTCTTAAATTTTTAAAAAGAAGTAGCATATCTGAATTTTAGTCCATAAAGGCTCATTTGTTGGCAAAGATGGAGGAGCTTGCCACCCACTTTAGGACTGAAACAATCACAAAGGATCTAAAATATGAAGATGAAATGGTCAGAAAATAATTAGACTCCATAAAAAATTAGGAGGAAATTTATTGGAAACAAAGAGCGAGAATTGCTTGGCTATTGGAAGGGGATCGAAACACAAATTTCTTTTATCGATTTGCATCGACAAGTAGACAAAGGAAATTTTTGAATTACCTTCAGGATTCCAATGGATAATTGATGGACACCATACTAGGTATAAAACATGAAGCAAATATTTTTTTTCAAAATATTTTTCCTGCACCTACTATCCCTAATATTTCAGTGCAACAAGAGATACTTAACTGTATCTCCTAGATTATTTCAGTCAAGCAAAACCAAGCCCTTTTCAAACTAGTGGATAAATATGAGGTGAGGATCATTGTTTTTAGCATAAAATCAGGGAAATATCCATGGCTCGATGGTTTTCCAATTGATTTCTCTAGGGATTTTAGGATGTCATAGGAGAGGATTTAACCCAGGCTATTTAAAAATCTCTTTCAAACAAAACTATGCTTTGAGCTCTAAATCAAACTTTCCTCACTTTGATTCCTAAAGTGGGACAAGCCACCAGCCTTGGATATTTTTGCCTGATTTCTCTTTGCAATGTGACCTACAAGATAATAACTAAGTTGATAATTGAAAGGATTACAAAGATTATGGACAACATAATATCCTAGGAACAAGGAAGATTTGTGGAGGAACATCAAATTCTGGATGGAGTTATTCTAGCCCATGAGGTTATTCATTCTATGTAACATTCTGGTCAAAGAGGCATTTAATTAGATATGTCTAAGGTTTGTGATAGAGTCCCCTAGTAGTTTTTAGATCAAATTCTTGAGAAATTAGGCTTCTCTTAGGAGTTGAGATAGTGGATCATGAGTTGTGTCTTGACGGTTTCCTTCTCTATTCTCATCAACGACTCCCTCTTGACCCCTTTCCATGCCTCCAGGGGCATTAATCAAGGAGATCATATTTCCACATTTCTTTTTATTATTCTAGAAGAAGTATTGGGCATATTCATTCAAATAAATAAGCAACAAGGTATTTTGGAAGGTGTGTAATTAGGTGAGGAGATGTTAACTCATCTTCAATTTATGGATGATACAAGTCTCTTTGGGGAAACCAACATTCGAGAGGCTAGAATGTTGAAACCCCATTTTAAAAACCTACATGGATGCTACTGATTAATAGGTGAGTGCAGTAAAATCCAAGGTTGTTTTCTTCCATATAGACAGAAGAATCTAGGATCGTATTCTATCCGTTTTGATATTTTCCTAGGGTACCCTTCTGTTTGATTACCTAGTGATTCCCCTTTATTTTAAGAGCATAAGGTAGCTATTTGGAAAGCTTTAATGGATAGAATCATTGCTAAAGTTAATAATTTGACTCACCATTGGCTTACCTTTGGAGGAAGAATGGCTCTCATCCAATCAATGATCCAAGACATGCCTGTTTATAAATTCTCCATCCTAGTTGCCCCTATGAGAGTGTAAAACCAAGAACTAGTTTTATTAATCTGCAGGGATGTTTAAATACAATTCAATAATGCCGAAAATAGTCACGGCTGAACAGATTTGTTACGCAGTTGTAACAGTGATCTAATCAATGCAATACAAACAAATAAACTGTTAAGTACGCTAACATCCCCCTTTATTACATTATTTAGGTAATGTAATAACTAATAGCTATACTAACATCCCCTTACATTATTTTGCAATACAAAGTGAGCTGCGAAACAATTCAAATTTGACATGTCCAAGTGCCTTAGTGAAAATGTCTGCAACTTGAGCATCGGTGGGAATGTGTCGAAGCTGAATTCGATGCTTTGGAACTTCATCTCGAATGAAATGACATTGTGTGTCAATGTGCTTTGTTCTTTCATGATGTACTGGATTCTTGACGAGGTTTAGAACACCCTGATTGTCGCAAAACAAGTGTATTGGAGATTTTGATGGATGGCCCATACTTGTCAGAATGCGATGTAACCATATCACTTCGCACATAGCTTCACGTGCGGCGCGATATTCGCCTCTGTTGATGAATAGCAACCACTGTTGCTTCTTGTCGTGCCAAGAGACAGGACCGGATCCCAGATGAAAAATGTATCCAGAAGTTGACTTGCGATCATCAAATGATCCGGCATAGTCGGAGTCCGTGTATCCTTGCAAGAAGAATTTGTTGTTCCTCTTGTATTCTAGGCCATATTCCATAGTACCACGGACATAGTGAAGAACATGTTTTGTTGCTTTCCAATGAGTGGTCTTAGGCTCCTGCATGAACCTCGAAAGATAGTTGACAACAAATGCGAGATCTGGCCTAGTATTGGTCAGATATATGAGACTCCCAATCACTATCGATAGAGAGTACCATCTACCTGAGGTGAATCATCATATCGTGATAACTGAAGTCCATTCTCCATTGGAGTTGCCATTGGCTTGCAATCAGTCATGCGATATTTATCGAGTAATGTCTTGGCATACTTTTTCTGAGACACTTTGATGGAGTGCTCCTTCTGGATGAATTCCAGACCAAGACAGTAATGGAGAAGTCCGATATCTGTCATCTCAAAATATTTGCACAAGTTTCTTTTGACAGTAGAGATCATAGTTTCTGAACTCCCTATAATGAGCAGATCATCCACATAGAGTACAAGCAACACTATCTCAGAACCCTGTTTCTTGAAATAGAGGTTTGCATCTGACGGACATCTCTTAAATCCATGCTACATAAGGTGATTGTCCATTTTTATATACCAAGCTCGAGGAGCTTGTTTCAGACCATACAAGGATTTGACCAATTTGCAAACCTTCTACTGTTGGCCTTCCACTTCAAATCCTTCAGGCTGAGTCATATAGACTTCTTCTTGGAGATCACCATTTAGAAAGGCACTTTTGACATCCATTTGGTGAACTTTCCACCCATATTGTGCTGCCATAGCACACATAACCCGAATTGTGGTCATCCGAGCAATAGGTGCAAAATTTTCCTCGTAGTCAATGCCTTCTTTTTGAGCATAGCCCTTTGCAACAAGTCGGGCCTTATGCTTATCAATTGTTCCATTTGCCTTGTACTTGAATTTGTATACCCATTTGCATCCAATAGGTTTCTTTCCATGCGGCAGATCAACAAGCTTCCAAGTTTTATTTTTCATCAGAGACTCATACTCTGTATCCATAGCGGCCTTCCACTGAGGCTCACTGAGAGCATCTTGCACTGATGCAGGTTCAAGACTATCTATGGTAGACATGAATTCCCTGTCATCATCAATATCCATATCCTCAACTTTTGTACTTGGAGTCACAGAAAGTTCCTCAAAAGATTGACAAAGATCATCAACCTCACCAGTTTCTCTGGCTTCTCTTTCCTTTTGAGCCATACTACGTGTACGAGGTCTATCCAAATTCAAATTGGGAGGAGTGGATAAATTTGCATCTCTGATTGTATTTGTACACCATTTGGGATTCTTCTTCGGTGGAGTTGAAGAAGATGTAGAAGGACCTCCAGTATGTGTTGACGAAGGAATCTTCTCTTCCTTAGTTTCCACAATATCTTGGTGTACTTTAGATGTGCTCTGTGATGTGAAAGCTTCATCAAAGACAACATCTCTGCTGATATGAATTTTCTTGGTCAAAGGATCTATCAACCGATATCCTTTAGAGTGCTCAGAATAACCAAGAAAAATACATCTCAATGTTTTCTCATCTAGCTTCTTCCTTTTCTCTTTTGGTATGTGCATGAAAGCTTGACATCCAAAAATACGTAGATGAGATATGGAGGGTTTTCGACCACTCCATGCTTCCTGTGGAGTCATTCCTTTTAGGGCCTTTGTGGGTGCCCTATTCAACAGATACATTACAGTGGTGACAGCTTCTGCCCAATATTGTTGCCCAAGAGTAGCTCCTATGAGCATACAACGAACCATTTCCATGATAGAACGGTTCCTTCTCTCAGCAACTCCATTTTGTTGAGGAGTATAGGCAGTTGTTAACTGTCTCTTGATCCCATGCTTATCTAGGAATGCAGAAAATTCATTAGAGTTAAACTCTCCCCCTCGATCTGAGCAGAGGGTTTTAATAGAAGCTCCTGACTCTTTCTCAACGGATTTCTTGAACTACTAGAAGAATGCGAAAGCTTCAGATTTCAGTTGGAGAAAGAAAACCCACATATTTTGTGAGTAGTCATCTATGAATAACTAAAAATACCTCTTCCCTCCAACACTGTTGGGTGTGAAAGGACCGCATAGATCGGTGTGAATTAACTCCAGAGGTTTTCTTGCTCTTGTAGAGCTCTTCTCAAATGGTACTCTATGTTGCTTTCCTGCTAGCAGCCGAGCACACTCGGCAATGTGGCGGAAAGGGAAGGAAGACCCTTTACCATCTCATACTTGCTGAGCTCAAGTAAGTAGCCGGAACTAAGATGCCCATATCTCTTGTGCCATAGGGAAGTTGCCTCCTTGGTAGAGACAGTCATGGCAACATGTGGAGTAGAGATAGCATCTAGTGCAAATAAGCCATGCTTATATGAGGCTATTGCAATCTGCTTACCCTTCCTGGTAATGGTACAACACTTCTTTCCATTCTCAACATGAAAGTTGACAACCATATTTTTGTCTAGGATTTGTGTCACTGACAACAAATTGTTAGCCAATCCCGGAACATAGAGGACTTTGTCAATCTGACACTTGCCATTAGGAAGAGTGACTGAAACTGTACCCTCTCCTTGAACCCTGTAGGTTTTATCATCAACAATGGTGATAGGTTTGCCCTCTTTGGCCACAAATGATTCAAACCATGATCTGTCGCCAGTCATATGTTTGCTAGCTCCAGAATCGACATACCAAATAGGATCCCTCTGTGTGGAATCTGTGGTAGTCATGAGCACCTTGTGTGCCCATTCAAAATCTGAGTCAGATTCTTCAACAACAACATTCACCTGGGGTTGCTTGTTCTTATTTTGTGGTTTGTTTTGGCCTTTCTGCTTGTTCTTATGCCAACACCTGTTGGTGTCATGGTTGTCTTTCTCATAGATCTTGCACCACCTCTTCTTCTGTTGAGGTTGTTTGCCTTTTCCTTTCATATCCTGTTGAGAATTTCCTCCTTTTTGAAAGTTGCCTCCTTTTTGCCCATTACCTTTCTTCCTAGAACCCTGCCTATTGGTGTATAGGGCTGTATTGGAAGAATCATCCTTGTGAAGTTGGCGTGCCTCCTGTTGTTGAAGCAGATTGACCAACTCGATGTAGGTAATTTGTCGTTGAGACACCTGGATGGAGGTTATCAACATATGAAATGAAGAAGGTAAAGCTCTCATCACAAGTGAAATGAGAAGCTTTTCGTCCACTGTATCTCCCATAGAACTCAATTTCTCTTTCAACTCAGACACTCTGCACAGAAAGAGTTCAACTGTTTCACCCTGCCTCAAACTCAGGTTATGAAGTTGTTGTTGAAGATGAAGAATGGTGGAATCATTTTTTCCCTCATAGATGGTTTGAAGGGCATCCCATGCCTCTTTACCACTTGCTTTTTCAGCTATATGAGGTTGCACTTCATCTGAAACAACAAACAAAATGAGCACCTTTGCTCTACTATCTTTCTTGTCAAAAGCTATCTGATCTGCTGAAGGACCTGTGGATCCTGCTGTTGGTGAAGGCCTTGTTGCTACTCCAATAACAATATCCCACAAATATTCCATTTGGAGAATAGCCTTCATCTTATGTTTCCATGGTGTATAATTTGGACCTTTCAATAACTGATGCGGATCAATCATTAATTTTGCAACAACGGCCATAGTGAAGGTTCCTTATATCACCAATTGGTCCCCCTTTCGATATACCTTTTGCTAGGCCAATATACCGTACAAAATACCCGCCCTTACGTGAGGGAAACTATAGGTATTTAGAAAGATCAACAAAAAATCACCCGCCCTTACGTGAGGGAGACTATAGGTGAATTTTAGAGATCATACGATACGTGGAACATAAGCGGTACTGAAAGGGAATCGCCTTGTTGATGGCACCTACCATAGAAGATTCTTCTCATGCGTGGGGCATAACTTCCCCTAAACACTATGAAGAATACTTCGTCAGGATTTACGCCTAAACACAAGTGCGATAAAGGGTAGTGGATGGAGTAAAAAAATGCAAAAAATGGCGTACTTATTCCTCCCCGATGATTTATAGAGAACAAGCTCAGACGTCGTTATAGCAGCTATATTAGGCGGAGGATACAGTAGCCAAATCATGACAACTTTACCTGTAAGTGCTGGCCAGAGGTATCACAAATACCGAATGCTGCAGTGCAATAAAATTGCACAGATGGGTTTTATATTCCGGGGACTTAGGGAGTGTTTTGATTTTAATTTTTAATGTTATAGTGCAAAAATGAAATATGCAACATACAACAAAAACAATTGCCCACAAGAATAACCCACAAGGTGTCGGCCACAGCCGAAAATGCACCTTTTACAATGCCAAATTGCTATTTTTCGAAAAATTACTCACTATCCCCCTTTGATTTTTTGAAAAAAAATACCCCCTTAAAAATCTCTTTAACAAAGCATTTTAATAATTATTATATATTTAAAATTAAAATAAATAATTTTAATTTATATAGTTTTAAAACTTAGAAAAAATAAATTAAAATTAAAATTTTAATTTATAAAGTTTTAAACTATATTAAAAAAAATTAAAATTAAAAATTTTAATTAAAAAAATAATAATTAAAAAAACAACTTTGCTAAAAAAAATTATACCTTGGGGGGGTCGGCGGGATTTGAACCCCCGACCTGTAGGCTCCTTGAGCCTTACCGCACGGCTCACGACCACGTGAGCCAGCGGGCTGATCCAAAAGGATCACTGGAGCTGCTCCTCTTTCAACCTCAGGATGCTCCTTCTTTGCAACTCGCGGGCGCCGCGCGTTCCTGCTTCCGCTCGATCGCACTGTGTTTTTTTTTTTATTTAAAAAAAAAAAAAAAACTTCGTCCCGGCCGCTTCCGCCTGCAACTCCGTCCTCCAACCCGACCACTTTCTCCTGCAACTCCGTCCTCCAACCTCCTTCTTTCTCTTTTTTTTTTTTTTTTTTTTAAATTCGGGGCGGGGGGGGCCGACGCGCGCGTTTTGCACTGTGCGTCGGAATGGGGGGGATCCGTCTGACACGCGTGTTTCGCGCTGTGCATCGCGACAGGGGGGTTTATACCCCCTCCAATTTCCCGTGCGGGCGGGGATTTAAAAATCCCGCCGCGCGAAGGGGGGGGGACTCCCCTCCTCTCGCACGGTCCCTGCGTGCTTTGTCGTGTGACGCGACACGCGTTCACCGCGCGTTGGGGTGGTGGTCTCCCCTCCTCTCGCATGGTCCTGTCGCGCGACAAGGGCCTGCGCGCTTTGCGACACGCGGCCCTACGCGGTCTGTCGCATCGTGCGACAGCTCTGTCGCGTGGCGCGACAGTTCCTGCATGTTCTGTCGCGTTGCACGATAGTTCCTGCACGTTCTGTGGCATTGCGCGATAGGAACAGGAATGCACGCGGACTGCCACGTCCCTTGCGTGCGAATCGAGCCTGTGCGTCGCGACAGGGGGCTTTGGCCACCCGCTTGCAGTCAACCGGGGGTTGGGGTTGCGCGATCTTCCGCGCTCCGTCCCCTTCCTCCTCCGTAGCGCGGGCCTCCGTCTGCAACGTCGCGCGATTGCGCGCGACGTATAAAAAATTTGCCTCTGCAAAAAAAATCCTCTGCCCGGCAAAAAAACTACAGACCTGGATCTGATGCCATGTAAAACCAAGAACTAGTTTTATTAATCTGCAGGGATGTTTAAATACAATTCAATAATGCCTAAAATAGTCACGGCTGAACATATTTGTTACGCAGTTGTAACAGTGATCTAATCAATGCAATACAAACAAATAAACTGTTAAGTATGCTAACAGAGAGTCCTCAAAGAGTTGGATTCTCTTATGAGAAATTTTTTGTGGTATGGCCCAAGGATGGGTAAGAAGTAGGCTCTAGTTAGTTGGGATAAAATATGTCACCCTAAAGCTCGAGGGGCCCTTGGTTTTCGTAAAGCAGCTTTAAACAATCAAGCTCTTACTAGGAAGCTTTATTGGATATGGATATCCAACAAGGAGGATTTCTTCAGTAAAGTCATCACTAGTAAGTATTTGGGTTCTATCCCTCATCAAGAAGTTGGAAGCATTCCTCTAAGGGGCCATGGCTCCATTATTTGGAAGGTCCTGAAAGCTGGTGAACAATTGGTAAAATCTAGAATTTTTTGAATAGTAGGTAAAGGAGATAAAGCTAACTTTTGGAGTGATTCTTGGGACCAACATTCCCCCTTAATTTACGAGTTTTCAGATTTGCAACCCTTGCAAAAAAGCCTTGAGGGTAAAGGATGGATAAATATGGCTTCATACATTACTTCCCGACAAATTGAAGATTTCTCTTTCTTTCAGTGGAAGAGTTTAGAAGAATGGCCTATTCATGTCCCTCTTCATCAAAGGCTTTTTATTGAGAAGATCCTCAAGCAAAGGTGCCTTCCAGGGAAAGATGAAGATGATAGGATTGTCTGGGGCCTTGGTACTCTAGGTGTCTTCACTATTCCTGATGGTTATAATGTTTTTCTCCCTCCTTTGTTGATCTTGTAGGATACCCCATGGGATAGAGTTTGGGTGGCTAAGGGTTGGCCTAAAATTAAATTCTTTTCTTTGGAAGTGATGCATAGGAGTTGTCTCACCTATGATAATCTTATGAAGAGAAGTTTTTATGGCCCTTCCAACTACATCATGTGTAACTCCTAGGAGGAGACACTTGATCATCTACTTTTCCAGTGTGCATTTGTAAGAGAGTTGTAAAAAAGGTGGTTAGACCTCTTTAAGGTTCATCTAAACTTTTAGGTGACTCTTTATAATATCTGGGAGAATTGGAGATGCAAAAATTCAAGAATACTTCCATTCAGCTAGGTTGGTCCCTAGGTCCGAGTTTCATCTGGTGGCACATTTGGATGGAAAGAAAGTCCAAAATTTTTAGAGAGTTCAGTCCAATGGAGTTGGTTTGGCTTAAAATTGTTACCAAGATTTCTAAAACTATTAGAGCTCACTTTAGGGATAAGAAAACTTAGGTGAATGAGGGGACTCCCAAGCCACATAAGTTGGGACCATGGCAGCCCCCTCCCCCAGGTTGGTAAAATATTAATTTTGATGGTGCATCTAAGGATAACCTAGGGGCTGCAGGCATTGGTTTACTCAGAAGATATTTCAAGGGGAAGATCCTCCATTGGGAGCTAGAGGGTCTTGGAAGGGCTACTAACAATGAAGTTGAAGGCCTAGCTATCAGATAAGATTCTCTCAATGCTTGGGAGAATGGGGTTAGAAATATCATAGTTAAGTCCGATTCACAAATTATGGTGGTGTTTTTGGATGCCATTAGAAATTTTACACCAAAGGCTTGGAGGATAAGAAACATTGTGAGACAAATTAAGTCCATTTAGCAGTAGTTTGAGGATGTCATCCCGGTCTATGTTGATAGACAAAATAATGTAGCGATCGATTTTTTGGCTAAACATGGCAGTGAAAGTCGGATTGGATACATGCTGAATTATAATCATGATAGGGACACTTCTGAATGGCGAGAAGTGAACCAAATGGTTCTTAAATTAGCCAGTAAACACTTAGCTAGGGATGACGATAGGTCTAGAGTCCATTGAGTCTTGTGGATCAATGGAGGATGAACAATCAATGGAGGATGAACAATTATTTGTTGGGTTTTTTGCTACCTCTTGCAGCACTCTTTGGCCCTTTTTAGAATAGCACGGGTAGTGTTCGCAGGACTCTCAAACTTGCTAAGTTTCTTAAGATCAATGTAAAGCAGAAATAAGAACAAGTTCAAAGTTTCTGCTCTGTAGATGGTACTCAATTTTTTGTTATTTTTTGAGATGTTAATCCGAGTTTTATTCAGATTTTAGGGCTTGCTAAAAGTAGTAGACCTATGACTGATTCTTGAAAGATGAAACATTTTAATATGTTAGTTGCGTGTAACATCTTTAATAAAAATGAATAAAAATATAATTTTCGTTGACAAAATGGAAGCCTATACCCAATGTCATCTTTAAAAAATAAATAAATATGAAATGTACATCCATGAACCAGCTTTAATGAGCTATAGTTTGCAAGCGAAGATAGTGTAAGGATATTCTACCGTCCATGATACGGGTATTTAATAGACATAACTAAAATCACCCATTTTCCACAACCATACAATGTCCAGGAAACCGCAAGAAAATGATGCTTGCAAGTCAAGCCTAATAATATTCTGCCGTCCATGACACGGGTATTAAATAGACAGAAAATGTCCAGGAAATCGCAAGGAAATGATGCATGCAAGTCAAGCATAAGGATATTCTACCGTCCATGATACGGGTATTAAACAGACCTAACTAAAATCACCCATTTTCCACAACCATACAATGTCCCGGAAACAGCAAGAAAATGGTGCTTGCAAGTCAAGCCTAATAATATTCTGCCGTCCATGACACGGGTATTAAATAGACAGAAAATGTCCAGGAAATCGCAAGGAAATGATGCATGCAAGTCAAGCATAAGGATATTCTACCGTCCATGATACGGGTATTAAATAGACAGAAAATGTCCAGGAAATCGCAAGGAAATGATGCATGCAAGTCAAGCATAAGGATATTCTACCGTCCATGATACGGGTATTAAATAGACCTAACTAAAAACACCCATTTTACACAACCATAGCATGTCGAGGAAACCACGAGACAGCCTTATCAAACTATGACAATTATTTTTTTAATCTTTAGTCAAGATAATTTTAATGGACTTCTAAATTTCCAAAAAAAAAATCGTACCAAACTGATAAGCATTGGACTACTCCTAAACTCAAGTTTTTCTTAAAAATTTTGAATCCTTATACAATAGTTTAAACCGTGATTGTTACTCTATGTGGGTCTTTTACAATCGGCTGTTTGTAAAGATATCGTCCTGTATGATTTATATGGTTTCGTCTTAAGAAAAAAACTTTGAAACTTCGTCGTAAGAGATATTTTTGAATCTTCAACGCTAACGAAAACGTGCAGGACATACATAAACCCAGATCTCAATTGTGATTGCTACTCTGCCTTGCATATGGGTCTTTTACAATCGTCTGTTTCTAAGGATATCGTCGTGTATGATTTATATGGTTACTTTGAAACTTCATCGTAATTTTGAATCTTCAACGCTAACGAAAACATGCAGGCCATACACAAACCCAAAAATGTCATAGACCCTTGATCATGCGAAAGGGTTGCTACATCAATCCAGTAATTAGATTGGGATGGAGATATGGTTATGGTGACTTTCCATTCAATTTCGGTTATTGTCGGTGGGACTCTGCTAACCTGTTAATATATTGGCAAAGTGTTCGCCACGTCTTTGATAATGTAAGCATAGCGTGTTCAAAAGGAAGATAAGGTTGCAGCTTTAGAAAGACCTTGGAGCTGCTTAGATTTCTTCGAAGCGGAAAAGACAGTCAACAAAAGCAGTACATGTGGTCTGCAAGGTTTTGGTTGATGAAGGGAGTGGTTCATGTGTCACTTGTCACGTCATTACTTTTAGGAATAAAATTAAAGATTCTTAGAGAAAATATCTATAAATGATAAGCCATAAAATTTTGTGGGTTGTATTTGGTTGTTAATTTTAGTTGGATTTAAAAAAAAATAAGAGTGAAGGTTATGGTGTTAAAATTTTAGATTAAGACTTTGTATTAGGAAGATGAAAGTTATAGTTTTTTTTTACTTATCAAATAGTTAAGTATTATTATGACTGTAATGATGATAAAGTTTTGACTATAAAGAAGTACTTAGATCTTTAAAGGTTTTATCTTCCAAGCCATAATAGTTGTTTTATTTTTTTTTATGGATGAAACATAAAAAGTTTTAATTTATGAACATGAGTCTTAAAGGATTTATAGATGGAAGATATACAAGGGGCATCTTAAATTTTACTTGAAGTACCTCCAAGACACAAAATTCGAAGATGATCAATCTAACATGGATGTCATTTCTTCCCTTTCTCAAGAGGTAGTTAATAAATTGTCATTATTGTTAAGATCAATCTAACATGGATGCCATTACCCCCCTTTATGGAGGTAGTTAATAAATTATCATTTTTGTTGAAACCTAAGTAGAGAGAAGAATGTATTTTGTTTTACCAATGGTTGACCGAATTACAAAAGCCCATAAGGATGCTATCAAACTAAAACAAGGAATATTTTATGTAGATAATGACAACATGAAAGAGGATATTGATAGTGATAGAGATTATTATTTAATCAAACCTTTACATTGAAGCTGAGAATGCTCCTTCTACTACTCCTATTTTCGAGGTGGGTGTGTGGCACTATCAAGTAGACTTTATGGAAGTTATTAATTTATATGACAATGATGATCAATTTGCTATATTTGTTTTGTAAAATTGATAACAATAATTTGTTTGTGTATTACATGCTTTAAATTGTTAAATATAATCAATACAAGGCTCGGTTAGATAGACATAAAAAAACTAATATTTTTGTTATCCCTACATCAAGACCTTTTTATAGGCTAATTGAAACAAGAGTTATTCCCTTGCCTAGGCATTTAACAAAGGATGAAATTTGTTAGTTTTAAATCTACTATGAAGATAGTTTCTCTACATCTAAAAAATTCAATCTGCTATGAAAATAGTTGCTCTACTTCTAAAAAACTCAATTTGCTATGAATATAGTTGCTCTACTTCTAAAAAACTCAATCCCCATGTTCTTATTAACTATTCTAAATCACAATCCATTATTAGCTTACATTTGGTGATAGTTTCATCAACAATACCTGCTATGAATATGGTTGCTTTACTTCTAAAAAACTCAATCCCTATGTTCTTCTTAACTATTCTAAATCATAATCCATTATTATCTTACCTTTGGTTATAGTTTCATCAACAATACCTGTTATGAATATGGTTACTCTATTTATAAAAAATTCAATCCCTATGTTCTTCTTAACTATTCTAAACCATAATCCATTATTATTTTACCTTTGGTTATAGTTTCATCAACAATACCTGCTATGAAGATAGTTGCTTTACTTCTAAAAAACTCAATCCATGTGTTCTTCTTAACTATTCTAAACCATAATCCATTATTAGCTTACCTTTGGTTATAGTTTCATCAACAATACCTGCTATGAAGATGGTTGCTCTACTTCTAAAAAACTTAATCCCTATGTTCTTCTTAACTATCCTAAACCATAATCCATTATCAGCTTACCTTTGGTTATAGTTTCATGAACAATACTAGGACTACCACTTAAAGCAATGATCCTAGTCAACAATACTCTTTCAAGTATTTGTAAGCTTTTTCCTACTATTTGGATAGTGCTTGATGATTTTTTGACTTGTAACAATCTTGTAGTGACTAGATTTTATTTTTTTTTTATAAAAAATTTCTACAACTAAGATCACCCCTTAATGTGACAATCTTTATTTTCTCTATTTTTTTTGTAAATAACGAATGCATGGGCATTCCCTACTGTCATGTCCCTGTTAGCTTATTTTATAATATGGAAATATTTTCTTACTCAAATAGACTCTCTAACAAGTGACTTAATAATTTGATTGATAATTTTCCCTCATATCTAATATGACACTTGGCTAAAGTTGATTTCTCAACTTAATTAAAAACTAAGATTTTTATTAAAGATTTAATAAAATTTTACAAATAATTTGAACCATACTCTAGTAAACATATCCCTATCTTTGTCAATATCAAATCACATGCTCACATCCTTTGTAGGTTTAGGGTCAAGGGGCATTTAGAAGAACCAATAGTATAGTTTTTTTATAATATTCTCTTTCTCCCATCCTTGCCCAATGATGAAGCTTATAAGAAGGGATTCAAGATTTTATCACCAAAGCGAGGGGCTTAATTTCCTTTCACCTCAAAACATTATGGGAGTGTCATGTGATATGAGTCCTAAAATATATATATTTGGTGGATTTATTTAACAAACACCTACATTTCCAAGGAGATTGACAATTATTCTCTCAATATTCTAAGACCTACTAAACCTAATCTAAAATTAAGGAGGTGCAAACAAGAAATTATGCAATAAAACAAATTCTAGCCAACATGATATTTTAATTTGTATGATGCAAGAACATAATTTTGTTTTCAAAGGAAAGGATTCAAGGAGGATATGCAACAAACAAAAAACTATCCTAATGCATCTATATGCATGTCATTTTTCTTACTTAAGGCATAATCAACCAAATAGTTATACTAAGTTCAAACTTTCCTCTTCTATTGAATTGTTGATAAATTTAGAAATAGAGGCTAATTACTAAAATCAATAGATAGATTCTTAACTATAAAATTAAAGCAAATATTTAGGAATAGGAAAAACTTGATTTTGTACCCTCAATCAATTGGTGTATACTCATATTCCCTTTTCTTCTAGCTTGAAGATTCAAACATATTGTACTACTCCTTTGGTCGATGCTACTTTATATCATTCCCTTATTTGGGGTCTTCTTTACCTCATCCATACTTGACTAAATATTGCATTTACCATTAGCAATACTCCATCTTGTTTAACCATTTTCTCGTAATTTGGAGGTGCTTTGTTTTATCTATTATTGTGATTATTAGTGTCTAAGGTTTCCCTTATTATCTATATTCTTCTCTATGTGATTTAGACAAAGCATAAATAAAATATCCAGACAATCAAATAGCCACCCAATAATCAAACAAGTTGTAAAAAAATAAATAAAATATATCATCAAAAAATAAATTTTTTAAAATTTAGGGGTTTCAAAAGCTTAGGAAATTAAATGGATAGTCTAAAAGAAAAATTTAAGTAGCATTCATGTGGATGTAGACATCCAATTTATACATTTTAGAGGTCTACCTTTTCTTCAATAGAAAGATACTAAGCACAATAGATAAGATCAATACAATCCATGCAAGAGTCCTGACAATGCACTAATCACAGTGAAACTAGTCAATGTTAGTAGTCAAAGATAGATAGTAGATAAGTCTATTCTTCATTCTTGTTTATTATTTCTCACTATCCATATAAATATTGGTATATTTGAATTTATATTGACCAGAGTCCTTAGACCATTCACCTTGATGAAAATGTTTAATACATTTATTATATCTTAATTAAATTTTCAAGTCAAGTTATGTTAACTCAAGGTTAAAACCTATTTGAGGATTTGGTATAATTATAAATACCCTAATGACTAATCTATTGAATTAGTGTAATACATGTGAAAATATTACGGGGTGTCTATTGGCACCCATCCCTTATTTTTTGTTGTTGCTTTTTTCTTTTTCTTTATTTCATTTATCAATGTTATCTTTAACTTTTTCTTGCATCTTTTCTAAGTATATTCATGGTGAATTTATGTTTCATAATATTTTTGAAAAGTATTGTGAAATTCAACACAATGATAAGTTATGGATGTTAAAAACTACTTTCTATTATTTCTTTCATAATATTTAATGATAATATTATTATTTTTTAAATAAAAATCATCATTAATATTAACTCAACTATTGGATTCCTAGACCAAGGTTCAAATCTTACCTAATGATACATAGATAATATCCAAGCTTTATTGTAATACCAGTATATGACGATGATATAATATAGATGAAGACCGTTTAAATCCCATATAAACAATTGAAAAACTAAATTTAATAAAAATAAAAATATATTTATAATTATAAAAATATAAATCATAAAATCTTAAAAAAATATTAAATAAATATCTTGCATATCAAAGGTTCAACCTCCCTTGGTCCTATATAACATCTTCAATAAAAATTAATAGAAAATTATAATAAAGACATAATTTTCGCTTACAAACTCAAAGCCTATAATTATTATAATTTTTGAAAAATAAATATGAAATGTACATCGAGGAACCATCCTTTAATTAGCTATAGCATGCAAGTGAAGAAAGTGTAAGGACATTCTAGCGTCCATCACACGGGTATAAAATAGAAATAACTAAAAACACTCAATTTCATATCTTTAAAGATTAGTGGATTGGTAAGTATAAGTATAGTTGGACATTTATTGAGAATTAGGTTCAAATCTTAGGGGGAAGCCAATCCTTTGCGAAGGTAGCAGTCTTGCAAAGGTAGTAGTTTGCTCTAAATCCTTTGAATGCACGTCAAATTGATGATGATTGTACGAACTCTGAACTTTGAGCAATCTATGGTCCCCATATTATGCTGAGTCAACAACAACAAATTTATGATGAATGTACAAACACTGAGCAATCAATGGTACTCATTTTACGTTGGGTCAACAACAACGAGACGACTGTACGAACTTTGGGCAATCGATGGTCCCCATATTAAGCTGGGTATGGGTCAACAACAACAAATTTATGATGAATGTACCAACACTGAGCAATCGATGGTCTTCATTTTACGTTGGGTCAACAACAATGAGATGATTGTACGAACTTTGGGCAATCGATGGTCCCCATCTTAAGCTGGGTCAACAACAACGAGACATATAACTTTGTTGAGTGTCGTCCATGTGGTTTGAATCCTGCGTATGCCAGTTACTAAAAATAGTGCTTGTAACCAACTCTTCTATGTGATAAAAAAAAAGTATGACTGTATTTTGTATTTGAAACCGTAAATTATGGTTTTAATTTTATACCAACAGTAGAATTTTATTTTCTATTTTTTAGAAACTATAAATGTTATAGGTAAATATATTTAAAAACTGTATATTTTACTTATCATATACATATATACATTAAATGTGTGGAGTAAGGATAGATAAATGTGTGGAGTAAAAGTAAAGTCTTAATAACTAAACTAAAAATAAACTAAGTCGAAAACTCATATTTTAAAATTGCATTAATTTTCTTTCTATTCATAAAATAAGTTCATCAAGGGAGTGGTGATAGATAAAATATTTATTGCATTAATATTGTAAATTTATAAACATTAAATTTCAGTCCTGATGGTTGTATGGCTCCCCATCCTTGCACGGTCCACCTTCGAACATCCCTCCACCTTTGTACGTTACACCAAGCAAAATTGAATATTAGCTTTGTTGTCCATGCTGGTTTTCAGTTTTCACATTAGTTGTGTTGTGGCTCTGGGTTTTAGTTTTCACATTAGTTTTTTTGTGGCTTTGGGTTTCAGTTTTCACATTAGCTCTGGTTCACATAGCTTCAAAAGTAAGTTTTTTCATTTTCACATCATTCTCTCTTTACTTTCCCGAAGTAAAACATACACATAAAACTAGACAAATTCACACAAGAAAGTCACTTGGTGACCTTAAAAATGCTCTTGATTTGGCATTCAAACCATGTTTTGATTTACCCCTAAATTTTTTTGGAAAGCATGTCTATCATTATCTTTAGATGCATTTTTAAATGATTGTTTGTAGATACTGTATTTGCATTTGGAGGGAAAAGAATATAAAATAAAAAACCTCTTTCAAATTAAATATTTTGTTTTGAAGTGTCAACTCCTCTTCTTTCTTGTTTACTAGAATGCCTTCACAACCCTATTAAGTGGAATCCATAGCTTTAAAACTTGGAGGATGAAAGAGAGGAGTGTATTGCTTCTACCCAAAGCCATGGACAAGGAAACCACACAATCCTTTCTAAACATCAACTTCTCGTCCGGTGATCAACAAGGTGTATCTTGTGAATGGTTGCACATCTTTGATGGGCACCAATAAAAAGAATAGACCATGAGCCACACATCGTAAAAAGACCCAAATTGTCTAAGATTACCGAGGACACCCAATGGGTCATTTTCTACCTCTCATTCACGAGTGTTGGTAAACATATGGTAAACATGATAGATGACCATAGGAGCATAGAAAGGTGATTTGAATAACCAGATTTGAGCAGAGTTGGTTTGATTTTTCAAAAAATGCATACACGTTGCACAAATTGTAGGAAGCTTCCTCCTCATTGAATGTGGTGGCTTTATTTATTCTAAAACTTTCACTTGGACTCGAATCTGTTAGATCTTTTGATGCATTTGTTTTTCTTTCTAGATATTTCCCTATTGTATTAACACTAGCATAACTTGTAGGAAGCCTCCTCCTCATTGAATGTGGTGGATTTATTTATTCTAAAAATTTCACTTGGACTTGACTCTGTTAGATCTTTTGATGCATTTGTTTTTCTTTCTAGATCTTGCCCCGATGTATTAACACTAGAATTTGGTTGACGAAATTGATCTTCATTATGTGTTTTGCAAAGGTCTTTGTAATCTACCATCAGAATAGAGGAAGAGTCACCCATTGTGACTATTGGAATGCTTTGAGAGTTTTTCATATTGCCCTGTTTAATATCCTTGACATGATGTACTACCTCATTTTCATCTTCTATGGTAAAACTCTTCCCCATCAACTTGATGACTTGTTGAGTAGTAGAATGTTGCTTCCTTGTGTTGTGTGCTTCTAGTTCTGGGTGAGATTTCTCCAATGCTGAACGATTTTATTTCTGATCGCCATGGTATCTAGACTGAGCAGTTGGTTGAATGCAAAGCCTAGAATCTAAGTTTATGTTTAGTGTCACAATTGATGAACCAACAATTCGAATATGTGAAATTCCATAGTTTGCTCTGAAAGCACGAGATTTCGGTCAAAAGAAACACCAAGTGCAATTGCATTCAAAATTAATCACGCTTAAGTCCTAGGAATGTACATTGCATGAAACGAAAAGAGACATGTTGTAAGAGACGCAATAAGATAAAGAAAAACAGCCCTTTCATTAATTTCTTTCGATCTCTGTTACAATAATGCCTCCTCCCTTTTCGAGGGCTAGGAGCGCAAATAAGGTTTGATTACAATCGTTGAATGGTTCCTCCTTCCGCGTGCCCACGATTGCACCGGGCGGGCTAAGATGATGCCGCCGCCGATGTTGATGGGTTCTTCGCCTCTGCTCGCTTCTCCCGCAAACAAAGAAATGATCAAGACGTTAGTAGCACCTCGTTGCAAATGAAAATCATTCTCTCTCTAAAACTAACAAAATATGCATACGAATATTTGCCCGAAACCATGAAAACAGTGAATCCAAATTGCTTCAAAATCCGATGAAGGTAAGAACAATCACTGTAAGGCCATCGCCACCGAGGCAGCTGGCCAATTCACCTTAAACCGGAATTCGTCCCCGGGCAGACGACTCGACCGTAATTCGTCCCCGGGTGGGACGAATTCTTCCGAATAGGAGAAATCGACTCGTCGCTGCTCCAATGTCGGATCCTGGGACCTGCAAAACTCCTATAAATAGGGGGTTAGGTAATTGGGGCCATTTTGGGATGACCCAGATGGTCGGATTTTCCCAATTTGGCCTCCTCCCTCGAGAATTTAACCTTGACACCTGCAAGTTAGCGAAACGATAAAGCAATACAAAACACCCTAAACTCTGACCAAAAGCTACAAAATTGCAATTATAGACTAATCGGACCTAGTAAATACGTAATGCAATCTAAAAATTAATCTAAAGTGCTCAAAAACGAAATTAGAATTTGGGGGTGCGGGGTGCCCAAGTGGGCCTCCCACCGTTGGCCCTCGATTTTGGAGCCAATCCACCAAGGATGGGCCCAAAACCTTTTAGGATTGGGGGTCGGCGAATTGGTAGGTTCAGATGTCCATGCGTCGGATTTGAGTAAGGTTCGAGCTTCCAAAGGCCACCCAACAACCTCCCTTGCAAAAGAGATTGATGGATGTAGGAAGGTGAACAAAGGGGGATGCAAATGAGTCTTCGATTCGGCAACACTTCGTTGCTTGAACACTCCTTCCACCTCGCATGTTTTGGGTGAGAAAAGTCCCACCTTTTATAGACCCAAGGGGTCTCTTTTGGGAGGGAAGCACAAAAGCCAAGTGTTGACCATGGGCGCCATGTGGCGGTCTTGTCTTCCCATGAGGGAGGGGAGTCCTTCACCGACTTGAACTTTGATAAATGCTTCTTGTAACAGTCCTCTAACGGCCCCTCTGTCCACTTACACATGCGTGCAAGGTAGGAGCCCTTAACTGACTGTTCTGGGCTGCCACTTGGCACCATTTGCCCTTTTGCCCGTTGCTTAGAATTCGTCCCACCCGGGGACGGATTCAGAATTCGTCCCGGGGTGGGACGGATTCTATTTTGAATTCGTCCCCGGGTGAGACGAATATCGGGCAAAGTGCCCAAGTGTGCCAAATTGCTCCTTGACCTTACAAAATTGCTATGAAAGTGGTTAAGACCACCGCTTGACCTCTGAGGGCTGCCCGGGGGCTGTGTTTGTCAAAGCGATCAATGTTTGCAGTCACATAATCGGATTGGTGCTGTTTTGGTGTCTACAGATGCCCCTTTTTGGGAAGCGCTGCAGGTGACGCAGTGCTGAGCAAAAATAGATAACCAAAGCACTAATGATTAGGGTTTCTTGGTAACCTAACCAACTTTTGATGCCCCAAGTATGGAAAGGGCATGCATTCTTGAATCCTTGCTTCTGACGAGCTAAGGAATTTGATTTCAAGTATTAACCTGTTTTGGTGAGGTGTGACTTGAACTTGGACATTGATCAGTCATGAACAAGTGAAGGGCGTTTTTATCCTCAGGGGGAACCTTGTGTTCATGATTCACGAAATGCCAAGTGTTTGATTGATTTGATTGTTGCTTGTTTATCGCCCCAAGCAGGAGCGTGATTGTCTTTGTCAATGATTCTTTGAATGCATGTCGTTTTCCTTAATTGGGTGTGTGATTGTTGGTTGGTGACTAAGTGTGACTACCCCCTCAAGCGACTGAATCGATGAGGGAATGACCTTCGTGAGAGAAGCGACGAGTCGCTTGACCCAAGATGACTTGTGCAAGGTTTGCCTTTAGAGGGTTTACCGTTAAGCGTGTGCAATTTTTCCAACATATGGACCTATTTTTGGTGGGTGTTAACCCTTTTGGTGACGTCATAATGAGGTGAAATCGTCGAAAACCTATTTCCCGTGGAGCGGTCCGGCTATGATAGCCTTCTTGGGGAACTAGGAGAGTGATAATTTGGACCTCGACATCGAGTTTTTTTTTTGCCAAGAGGTTAAGTGCAAGAGCACTTATGTCTGGCAATGTTTATTGTTGTTTTTTGTTAAATTTTACTACCTTTTTGTTGTTTTTGTGACATTATTTTGGGGATTAAATTTTCAAAATCTGTCTTCCCTTGGAGCGGTCCGGCTATGGTAGCCTTCTTAGGGAGTAGGATATTGATAATTTGTGACCCCGATGTCGATTTTGTATGCCCATGCTGTCGCTTGCATTTGCAATCCCGTCGAGCGCTTTTATTGTCTTTTTAGTGCATTTTTAGTCATTTTTCTTAATTTTTTTTGTGTTGGCTCTGAATTCGTCCCCCCGGGTGGGACGAATTCCAGCCGGAGAATTCGCCCCCGGGTGGGACGAGCGCTAATCGGAGCGCTCGTCCCAGCCAAGGACGAATTCCAAGGCAAAAGGCCTATTTAAGGGCCAAAACTTGATTTTGGGCTCATTTGTGTCATTTTTTTCTTGCGATTTTGGAGCTCGGGAGGAGGAAGTACTCTGCGAAGCGAAGCGCCACTGGAATTCTCTCTCGCCATCATGAGTGCACAAACTGGTTCGAGCGGCGGAGCCGAGGCGAGTCCTGTAAGTGACCCTAGGGCTTATTTTGCTTTAACTGAATGCATTGTTTTTGTGTTGCGCTTTTCAAAACTTTAAGAATTTTTTGTAATGTTTTTTGTTTAACAACTAAGGTTAGAAACCTTAGAATTGAAAATTTTATTTTATTTTATATTATTATTATTATTTTTTTTTTTTGCTTGCAGGTTGTTAGGAGCCGGTACCGTGTACCCGCTGCCTTTACTGAGGCGCGGTTGGCCTTGGACCGATGACGACCGGGAATGGCTTGATGCCCTTGGGCTCAGCGAGTGGCTCGACCGGAGCCTCGTGGTTTCGGATCGGGCCTATCCGACGGCCCCGATCAAGCTTTGGGATCCGAGGACCAATACTTTCCATCTCCCGACAGGGGAGATGACTCGTGGACTCTTGAGGACGCTCTATCGGTTGCTTCGGATTCCGATAGATGGTCTCGCCTATTAGGGACATCTCCGTTCGATCGAGCGGACCGGCTATACTCACGAGATGTTTTGGGCATGGGGGGGAGCTGGGTGTAGCAGACCCAGTGGAGACAACCGAGGTGGATTGCCAGGCTGGCGGGATTTTGGTTGGCTGGTGGAAGGAGAGGGGGGTGTTAGGAGTGAGGCACGCATTCCTGATGGGCCTCATTTCTAACATTCTTCTCCCTGATTCGTCAGGCGCGAGGTTCCCGTGGAACCTGCTGGATTTGGTGTGGCAGTTGGCAGAGTGCCCGGTAGAGGCACCGTTGATCCTGAGATGGGGACAGACTTTGTTGGCGCAGCTTTACGGAGAGTTGTACGGGGTCCGCTGTCGACAGCGGAAGGGTGTCAGTTGTAGCTTTTTGTTGCAAGTGCTGGGGTTGGCAAAGACATAGTCGTTGAGAGGCCTACCGGGTTACCGTGGACGACTCGGGTGGCGATGGAGGATGATGAGATTGGTTATGCAGCGTTGTGGCGACTGGTTCATGGAGCAGGGGCAGAGTCGGCGATGGGCAGGTGCAGTTGAGCACTACATTGATGCCTTTTCACGGCTCACTCCAGGGGAGGTGTTTTGGCGTCCCTATCGGGACTGTCCAGCCTGGCCTGAGGTCGGAGAGTGGCTCCGACGGGCACGGAGGGAGCGATGGTTGACCGGGCGGCACGGGACGGAGCATGAGTTCTTTCCGTACCGCCGGGTTACACGATAGTTTGGGGTGCGCTGTGGGTTGCTCGGTGAACCCGTAGGCTATCGGCGTCGGGGAGATGAGAGGGATCCGGAGCCACCCGTCCTCGTGCCACCGGGCGAGGAGTCGGATGTCGTTATTGAGGTGTTGGATGTGGATGACGTAGGGTACTACCACTGAGTATGACTCGTGGTGGGTTTTGCGGCGCTGGAGAGGTGAGGGTCCTCTGGGAGGTGCGGAGGCGGCAGTGGAGGATGCTGAGGCGACAGGGGGTGATTGGGGAGGGCCGTTGGATGATGCAGACATGGCGGATGTGGACTTGGGTGTTCCGGAGCAGCCGGACATGCAGGGTGTGGAGGAGCAGTTGGAGCCCCGGCAGGCTACTGTCCCCGGGAGTCCTATGCGTCCGACCGATACGGAGGGGGTGGGGTCGGATGTAGGCGATGAGGTTGCACGGCTTACAGAGCTACTACGGATGCGGGATCTAGAGAGGGATCTTCTGCGGGTTCAGTTGGCAGAGCGGGATAGCGTTTTGGCGCAGCGCGATGATGCCTTGTCTATCTATCATCGACGGGAGGCAGAGTGGTGTCTATACCGGATAGACTTGGAGAGGGAGGTCATCCGCCTTGGCGGGCGGCTCCCTGAGCCTTCTATCAGCAGATCTTCTCGACGGACGAGGGATAGTCTGACTGAGCAGTCAGCATCATCTCGCCGCAGGCGGTTGGATGAGGGGGGTGGTAGTAGGCATGATGCGGAGGCTAGCAGTAGTCGCCCTGCAGGGTCCCGTAGGACCCACACCACGGGGGGTAGTTCCCGTCGCACCGATCCTGCGTGATCATGGTGGCCGACGCCTTAGGTTGGGTTTTGGATATGATTGCGGGGTCTGAGGACCTGTTTTTGTAGCCTGCGGGCATCTTTTTTTGATGATATATATATATATATACCGGTTTTATTTTTGGATTTGTACATGTGATGATGTGATTGATTTTTGTTATGCATGTTTATTTGTTTGATGGATGCAGATGAATTGAATTGTTTTAGATGCCTATGTGATATGCAAAATGGATGAATGCTATTTTTATTTATCTGGTTTTTCTTTGCTGTTTTTGTATTTTCTGATGGTATCATAAGAATGATAAGTAGGGCAGATGGTTTTCGGGATGAGTGTAAGATTTTCTGAGATTCAGATAGTTTTAACTCACTATCCACGACTGTACTTTATCTTACAAGACTTTTGAACAAGGTATGAATCAAACTTGTTTTTGACCGAGCTATTTCACATCCCTGTGTGTGCAATTGAGTTCATTTAGTGGTATTTGTTAGGATACCGCCAAATGCGATGGGCTTTCAACCGAACCTCGTACCGAGGATCACCTAATTAGCTCCACGAATTCCTTTGTTGTATGTACTAAGATTAATCGGCGTTGTAATCCAGGCTGCCATAAGCTAGCTCATCCACATGCAAACATTGATCTCGTACACAAGTTAATGTGACAGATATATCGTCATGCGGGAGGTTTACTTCTGTTACCGAGTTGGTATTGAAGCTTGCCTTATGACCTACAGAATGCTGAGAGTTCCAGGGATTCAAGGTCAACTCCCTTCTTTTTTTCAATTGTATTGGGATACTTGCTCTTTTGTAGTGATAAGATCACCGTTTATTTTTATTGATTTTTCTTTTGAGCAAGGGATTGGGGATATGGAGTGACGAAAATCACTGTTGTTTGTGCCTTTTGATGTGTGCACTATATTTTGTCAAATTTTTGAGTTTTGACATTTTGCAAATTTTTGTGTTTTGAAGCTATTGAGAACTTTTGGGATTCTTAGGGAATTGGGTAGGGAGGAAGCTTGTCCTTTTGCCAACTCTCAGCATTCTAGGGGTCATTCGCACAGGGGGATGAGCAAGATAACCGTTTCGCTTGTGGTGACCTAGTTATTTTGCAGGTTTCATCTTTCGCTCACACGATTTTGGGAATTTTAGTGTTTTAATTTGTGTTGGGATGTTACGTAACAAGGTGTATTTCGAGTATGACTCTACCTTTATAAAATCCTTTCGACTTGGTACACTACATGGCTAAAGAGGAAAATGATGACTCGAATTATCGAAACTCCTAGTACATTCCTGCACCACTCGACCGTAGTGTGGTAAGATTTATGCATGGTGTTTTTGTTGATTTTGATGAATTCGAGTATGCCTAGAATTGAGATGCAAATCTTTTTTATTTTTGATGATTTTTGTTGTTTTGTTTTTGTTGAATTTCTTGATTGTTTGACCAAGAGATTGCGATAATCCTTGGAGCTTTTGGGTTGACCAAGAGATTGCGATAATCCTTGGAGCTTTTTGTATTGACCAAGAGATTGCGATAATCCTTTGAGCTTTTTAGGTGACCAAGAGTTTGCGATAATCCTTGGAGCTTTTTGTGTTGACCAAGAGATTGCGATAATCCTTGGAGCTTTTTGGGTTGACCAAGAGATTGCGATAATCCTTGGAGCTTTTTGGGTTGACCAAGAGATTGCGATAATCCTTGGAGCTTTTTGGGTTGACCAAGAGATTGCGATAATCCTTGGAGCTTTTTGGGTTGACCAAGAGATTGCGATAATCCTTGGAGCTTTTTGGGTTGACCAAGAGATTGCGATAATCCTTGGAGCTTTTTGGGTTGACCAAGAGATTGCGATAATCCTTGGAGCTTTTTGGGTTGACCAAGAGATTGCGATAATCCTTGGAGCTTTTTGTTTGTTTGTTTTTGTTGAATTTTTTTTTTTTTTGGTACATGGCTGTCTTAGATATGAAATGGTCGTAAATGACTGATATTCAAGGGTTCTGTTTCCTTGATACCGTCAAGAGAAGCTAGCCTGTACGTTCCTGGTCCTATTTTGCTATCAATGACATACGGACCTAACTAATTTGCCGCAAATTTGTCCCTCATATGGGACGGCAAATTAGAGTTTTGTTGGTTTTCCTTCGTAACCGCATCACCAACCCGAAATTCTCTTAGGTGAACTTTCATGTTGTAAGCTCTCTTAAGCCGCTCTTGATAGATACGTAAGTGCTCGAGAGCATTAACGCGTCTTTCATCAAGCAACGTAAGCCGGTCTAACCGGCTCGCCGCGCAGTTGTCATCATCGATGAATTCTCGCATTGATATGCGGAGGGAAGGAATTTCCAACTCGAGAGGCATTATCGCCTCCGAGCCATACACTAGTGAAAACGGAGTTGCCCCTGGGCGTCCGAATGCTAGTGCGATAGGGCCCAAAGGGCAAGTGGGATTTGTATGTGCCAATCCTTATGACTGTCTCGCGACGGTCTTTTTAAGGATGGCGACTAGCGTTTTGTTTGACGCCTCGCTTGCCCATTTGCTTGCGGATAATATGGTGTTGAAAAGTCGTGCTGAATTTTGTACTTTGTGGTTAAAGCACGCACGTCTTTGTTCTTGAATGATGGCCCATTATCCGAGATTATTTTGGATGGAATACCAAAACGACATATGATGTAATGCAAAATGAACTCCGCAATGCGGGGTCCTCGTCGTAGAGGTTAACGGAATTGCTTCCACCCATTTGGTAAAATATTCTCGTGGCCGTTATGATAAACGTGTGACGGCTCGACGATGCAGGGGAGATCTTTCCAATTAGATCGAGGCCCCACTACGAAAATGGCCAAGCAGCACCGGACTGTCTCGTAGGGCCTGGGGAAGGTGCGTGCATCGATTGGCATGATGTTGACATTTCACACACCTCTTGACATATGCGCAGCAATCTCGCTCTAAAGATGGCCAATAATAGCCCATGCGAAGAATGCGCTTTGCAATGGCCATACCACTAAAGTGGCCGCCACATGTACCGTCATGCACTTGGGTGACTGCCCAAGTGGACTCTTGCTGGTCCAAGCAACGAAGAAGAATTCCGTCGTAGTTGCGACGATACAAAATGTCTCCTATCAAGACATATTTTGCCGCTTTCGTTTGAATGTTCGTTTTGCGGCTTGCGTCAATCCAAGGGGTAGATTACCTAACTTGAGGTAATCTCTTATGGGTAAATACCAGCCTCGTTGATCGGATACCCTCGACAGCTTGAACAACCAATCCCTTTTGCAGTTCTTCCCTAACAAATGCTGATTGGGATAAAACTTGTAAAAATAGCGTTGTGTTACTATTAATGGGAATGGGGGAGAACAAAGACCCCAGTTGGCGTGTTTCAAATAGTCTCAGATTCGAAAGAACTTATCCGAAGATGGTTCGATCCGGATCATGTGGATTCCCGGGCGTCAAGTCTGAGCTTGCGCGCTCCATCGCGGGTTGCGATAAGGTTTTGACCTGAATGGTTGTTATATCACCGGAAAGGTCTTGTGGGATTAGTGACCCCAAGGAGGCCATTGTGTCCGCAAAATGATTCGATGATCGAGGGAGTGCCTCGATGTCATACCACTCAAATTTTGCCAAGAATTTATCCACGAGGGCTTTATAGGCCTTCATAACTGGGCATTTGCATTGATATACCCCTTTGACTTGATTGACGATTAACAGCCGAATCGCCAAAGATGTTCAGCTTTTTGATGTTCATGGCGATTGCCGTCTCGAAGACCTAGGAGCAAGGCTTCATATTCTCGCATTGTTGTTGGTGCACTCGGAAGTTTAATTTAAATGACAGGGGCATTGGAGCGCCCTCGCGGTGTGAAGAATACAATTCCTCGCGCCACCACCTTGCTCGCATTTAGAACCATCGAAAAATAAGGTTATGTCGGCTCGAGACTCAGTGCTCTTCAGAATCCGGCGATTCTCGAGACATGGAAGACCTCATCATCGGGTAGTTCTATGACCGGAGGCTGATCGTCTTCAAGAGGAGCCTCCGCTAGTTGATCGGCTATGACTTGTCCTTTTATAGATTTTTGTCCAATAAACTCAATGTCAAATTCCGTCAACAACATGATCCATTTCGCCGTGCAGGCTACTATGATAAGTACGACTCATCATGTATCGCAATGGATTCTCCTTAGACACAACATACGTCGTGTTGCTCAAGATATAGTGGCGTAGCCTTTTGGTGGCAAACACCACCGCCAAGCGTAGTTTCTCAACGTATGCATAGTTAAGTTCGTGAATCGACCGTGGTGCGGCTAAGATAGTAAGTAGCCTCGTTCTTTGTGAAGTTCATTCTTCCGGGCTAGCATTGCGCCCATGCCACCTCGAGAGCCGAGATGTATAAGTAGAACGGCACACCTGGTCTAGGCGGTGCAACATCGGCGGCGAAGCCAAGTATTGTTTGATTTCGTCAAAGGTCGACCGGCACTCGTCATCCCAATGAAATGTGACCCCTTTGTGCAATAATTTGTTCATTGGTCGGCATTTGTCGGATAATTGCGCTATGAAGCGTTTAATCGACGCGACCTTTCCTTGTAGACTTCGAGCCGCTTGATAGTGGTTGGGGGAGCCATTTCAAGGATTGCCTTGACTTTGTTTGGGTCCACTTCGATGCCTCTTTTGGAGACTATAAAACCCAAGAGTTTTCCAGATGTGACGCCGAACACGCACTTCTTGGGATTCAGTCTGACCTTATGCTCTATGAGGCGATCGAGGATCTTGCTTAAGTCACCGAGATGATCTGAGCGCAATTTAGACTTGGCTAACAAATCATCCATGTAATCTTCCAAAGTTTTGTGCATGTAATCGTGGAAGATATACGTCATAGCACGTTGGTATGTAGCGCCAACGTTTTTAAGGCCAAAAGGCATGACCTTATAACAAAATGTCCCCCAAGGCGTTGTGAATGCCGTTTTGAGTTGGTCTTCAGGATTGATACGAATTTGATTGTATCCTGAGAAACCGTCCATTAGGGAGAGCATTTCGTGACCCGTCGTAGCGTCTACCAATGCGTCGATGCTTGGCAAGGGGAAATCATCCTTAGGACTCGCTTTGTTTAAGTCTCGAAAGTCGGTGCATATGCGAATCCTCCCATCGGGCTTCTTGACGGGAACCATGTTGGACAACCATGGCGGATAATCCACGCAGATGACAAATTGTGCATCCAACAGCTTTTGTAATTCGTCTTTGACCATCAAGGCCACTGTTGGGTGCATCTTTCTTAGTTTTTGCTTTACTGGCTTGATTTTCGGATCAAGCGTTAAATTGTGCATGACTAGTCATGGGTCTAGTCCCGGCATATCTTTGTATGACCATGCAAAAACCTCCTTCTTTTCTTTAAGAAGGGCAATGTAATCGGCTTGCTCTTCGGGGGAAAGGCTTACCCCTACCTTGAGAATCCGTGGATTCATTGGATCCGTGCCGATGTCTCACGCGGCCGTCTCTTCGATCGACATGTGAGATCCGTCCTCCAACTGATGTGGAGTTGGGATTAAATGGATATCATCAGCTGAGTTAAGATCTGCGTTGGGGACTTTGGGTCCCTCTTCAGCTTGAAAAATATCTTGAGTTGTCCTTGGGGTAAAATGAAGCATTTCACCGAAAGGCGCAGACTCGATGGTGACAATGGTGAGTTGACGCGATCCCGACCAATGGCATCCGTGTTTAGATGTAATGACCGTGATGGATCGGTCGGATTGCGGATGGGTGTGGTCAAATCAATGGAGATCATGTGGATGGAATGAATTTGGTCTCCGTAACCACGGGTGTGACGACTTGATTCTTTCAGATGTTCCCTATATTCTGGTCTGGCTCTACGGGAACGAGCACGAATGGATCCTCTCTAGGTGCAAATTCGCCTCTAAGTGCGGAAAGGAAGGCGGGGTCTTCCCTTGGTACCGTTGTCCTGATGGGATCTTGAGGTGGACGATGCTCAACTTGAATTTGGAGCCATAGGCCTAGCACTTGGTCCCACCTCGTTGGGTCTAAGTGCCATTCATGTCCCAACCGTATACCCATTTGTCCCATTAGATCTTCATGGGTTAGAGCGTGGTGATGTCGTCGCGCATGTCTGAGATAGTCCATCTCAGTCTCGTCTTCTGAATCGCTTTCATAGATCCAAAATTGCTCATCCTCTTCAAAGATCCGTTGCTTCCGACATTGAGGACTCTTCTTGTTCCAGAGAATTAATCTGATCCCATTGCGGTTGTTCCACTCTTAGTGGAGGGACCTCGATTCTTTTGAGACCGCGTTATTTCGTCCGGAACCTCTAAGGGGAACAGCTTTAGAAAAATATCTCGGAAGCCGTTGTTGTTCTTTTCGAGGACTCGCTCTCTCGAACTTTCACCTCTCTCTAGCAAAGGAGAGGGATTATTGTTGTTACTGTGGGTGTTTGTAGACCATGGGAGATAATCCCCCAATGTGTATTCTCGTGTTTGGATTGGCGTATGGGTCTTGTGCCAATCCCCCCGTTGCCTATTTCTAGGCCTTGCATGTTTTCAACCAAGATGTCTAATGGCAGGGATGGTTGAACCCTACCCCCGACTTGTCGTATGGCATCCGATATCTTGGTTGACAAAGGATCCGCATCCCTTGCTCGTATCCGCCTAGCCCATACCCATGCCAATTGCATTGTTCGAGATATTTTAGGGTAAATTCTTGGGTTCGACAGATAATTGATGTTTTCGACAAAAGGTTCTTCATCTGTTTCCTTTTGTTCGCATGGTTCATAACCATGATCAAGGCCCCCATACACAAAATTCGTTTGGTTCGGTGGGTAGCCTAAAGGGACGATTGTTCCAATGGGAAGGCGAGGTCTTCCCATGTCTTGTACTGACTCCAAGGTGGGGGTTGCCACAACATTTTGCACTATGTACTCTCCCGTGCTCAGTACCGGCCATCTCAACAAGTGATTGTTGATGATTGGGTAGGAGGAAACGGTAGTCCTTCCCGAGTCCATTCCATGTTTGGTTGTTCAGGAATCTTGGTTTCCGCTGCGTTGGGCGCTTCCTCTCGTTGGATATTGTTGAGATCGTGGGCAACCCCTCTTCTAGAGGCTTAACCTCCTCCATGATTTGCTTTCCCTTGTCCTTCTGTTGGGCCACGATAGGTGGCGCTGATGATGAAGGAGCCAATGATGACATCTCACCCGGCTGGGATTTTACCTTATTGGCCACCAGCTGTGCTCGCGGTATCGGACCTCGCTTAGATGGATTTAATTGAAAATCCAAATGCGTTGATGGTAGGGTCGATTGAGGTATGAATTGTACCGCATTGCAATACTTGAAGGGCTCTAAGTCCATTGGGACTACATGTATTTGCCCTTCATAGGCATACTTCAAGCACTGGTGTGCGATCGAGGGGACACACTTCATGTCCCTGATCCAAGGCCGCCCCAACAGTATGTTATAAGACACTTCGCCTTCCAACACATGGCATAGTGTGGGTATTGACTTTTGTCCTACCCAGTATAGGCAGAACAACCGTGCCGACCGTCGAGCAAATTGCATCGTTAAAAGCTCGCAGTGTGTACGTGGAAGCTGCGATGTGAGAGGTCGGCAGCTTTAAATGCTTTAACGCAGCAGTGGTTATAATGTTACCGGACGAGCCAAGCATCTATCAAGACTCTCTTGTACGGGATCCCGTTGACCCACGCGATAACGTGCAAGGGTGGATTCGGCATGTCATTCGATATTGTTTTGACCTCATTTTATTTGAATGTGATGACAGCTCCGTACATTGTTTCACATGTCCCACGAAAGCGTTGAAAGAATTAGCTTCGTGGGGTTGTACTTCAATGGCTTTTAAGATGTCCATAAGAGCTTCTCTATGTGGAGCTGATTGTTGAATAAGCTCGTAGATGGACAACCTAGCTGACGTGGTCCGCAAACTCGGCGTGAGTTTGGTTCGTATCGTGACCTCGTGTCTAGGCGGAGGTAATCGCATCGGGCGTTGTTGAGGCCGCGATGTCGACGGAACTTCCCTCGCAGGTACCTCGGGGCAACTCACTGGGTATTTTCTCGTTCCTTGTTACAATGCTAATCATTCCCACAAATCCTTGTGCGGGAAGATCTTGTCGCACCTCGTTTATTTGGAGCGGTTTTGTCCGCGCCTCGTGAGGTGCAAGGGGTCCTTGAATACCCCCATTTGTTGGTTGTTAGGTGCGATGGGGTTGTCCACGACCAATGTTCGATTGTCGATCAAATCCTCGGACTAGTTCTTTGAATTTCCAAGCACCCATTTAGGTCATGTCCTCTCGCGTCTATGAAATCTGCAATACAATTCCTCCCTATACCCCTTAGGCTTAGGAACGCTAGGGTCAAAAATTTGGATTTCTGGCAGAGTAACTAGATTCGCCGCTGACAAGCGGTCAAATAAGGAGTCCCTAGACTCCGCATACGGGGTGAATTGTCGCCTAGGGCGACGCTGTTGATACTGTTCTTGTCTCCTGTTATCTCTTTCGTAAGCGTGGAGGCACCGCTCGGTAGTTAGCCTTTGAGGCTGCGTTTCTTGCACTGGGCGCTGGGACATTTATCGCAACTTGGTTGATTGCAGCGTGTTGTGGTTGCGTTGTCCCAGTTTTAGTGGTTTTATTCCACTCTTTCTTCTTAGGCTTGGCAATTGCGCCTTCGCCTATCTTAATCTCTTCTATGACTCTGGCTTGCGCCAAAGCTTCTTCTAAGCTGTCGTATTGTCGCAAGCAACAATAGACCGTAGATTGATTTTAAACAACTTTTCACGAACATTTGCGTGAGGTCCGACATGGGAGGACGGTAGGGTAACTTAGAAAGCAAAGCTCTCCATCGGTTCTCGTACGCCGCCATTGTTTCCTCCTCAAATTGTTTAAGGCTAGCAAGATCACTAAGTGATGCCTTCTTCCTTGTGTTGAAGGCGAAGCGTTCAAGAAACGCATCTACTAGCCGATCTAAGCCGCTTATGCTCGTGTTTGGGCAGTGTGTGAACCAATCCGAGGCGGGGCCTCGCGAATGTGGTTATGAATGTTCTAAGCAATAACGCGTCATTATCTTGAATGCCGAAGCATTGGCTTAGAAACCGTGTAACATGTTCCTCGTGCGTCCTCTTCACCTTTAAAAACCGCCAATTGAGGCAACTTAAAGTGTTCGGGGTAGAGAGGTGTAGGCACTGAGGGATGCACCGGATTATTGCGGAGTAGACGTAATGTGGGTTTTTGATGCCCAGCAGCTTTTGTCTCCACCGACTCTAAACGCTCCAATAGCGCTTGGTATGCATCGGAAGATTTTATTTCTTCCTCTCTTGTTCGCTCTTGTTGCAAGTTACGGTGAACCGGAGGCCTATGGAGGGGTGGCCGAATGGCATCCTTCCCGCCTTGATGGGGAGTTTCGATATACTCCTATTCTGGTTCATACTCCTCGTAAAATTCTTGAGGAGTCTCGGGGCGAAACCTATGACCCTGATCAAGTTCTTGCTGAAGGTACCCATCATTGTTTCGGGGAGTTGCCTCCCTTTCAAATCTATGGGGTCTTGGAGGCAGAGTTTGACGAGGTCGTGGAGACCTGTCTTGCGCCAACGGATTACGCCTCTCATACTGTTCAGTTCTTTGGATGCGAGGGGTTGGCCCCCTCTCATGTATTTCATAGCGTAACTCATCCGCTTCGCGTTGCATGCGTTCTTTATCCAAGCGGTATTGATACTCTATCTCTTGTTGACTTTGTTTAAGCCGCATGATTTGGGCTTGACGGGTGGTATATCTGGCGACAACTGGATCAATTTGTTCTACCCTATTTTGTTCGGGAGGTTCAAATGTTCCTCCTATGGGTCTACCTTGATTTTGATGCTCTAAGGTTTCAATGGGTCGCTTCCTCCGTCGAGGTAGGTGGTATGTGCTCGAGGTTCCGGCCTCAAGGGGTGATCATGATATCCTCGTCGGTGCGGAAATGCAAGGTTCCCGCATTGTTTGTTGCTCTCGAGGAATGTGATGGTTTTCCTCATACTCCCTTTCATGAGTGTAAATGGGATGGGCGGAGTTAGGTCGCCCTATGTAAGGAGCCCCGCGCTCCGGATGTGGTCTCTCTCGTTCGATGATAGGTAAAGAAGGGACGCCATATCCATGTTGCCCCTCTAAATGGACAAGCAGCTCGTTTAGCGCTTCATTGCGCGATGGCCACTCATGCCTACCTTCAAGAGGTGATTCTCTATTTATGTCAAGGTCTACATGTAAGGCATCTTCCCGAAAGGGGCCGCTTTGAATAGGAATACCCCACCGAGGATTCTGAATTGGATTCTTTTGTAGGTTAGACCGATAAGGCGGTATAACCAAATCCTCAGGTCTGAAGTGAAGGCAACTTGTGCTCGCTTTTTGTGTACCTCTCGGAGCTTCTGCCCTTGATTGGGCTTGACTACGGGTGTACACCATTGCGGTGCTTCTATGCTATCTAAATAAGTTTTTATCTCGTTTTATGATTTTCTCTTTTTTTTTTTTTTTGTCTACACTAAGCGTAATTAAACACACACATTCACAAGACCGTGATTATCTCTTTTAAGGATTCTTGGTGTGCCCTAGACTCGGTTTAGTGCATTTTAATGTTTTGTTTTGTTTTTGTAGATTTTGTAGAACGTTTAAATGCATCATGTAGGCTCTTATAACTCCAAAAAGGTCGCCCCTTCAATATACCAACCAGTGCCGATATACCAACCTCTCTATATACCCGCCCTTACGAGAGGGAGACTATAGGTACGTGAGAGCAGTAAGGTACGTGGTACATAGGCGGTACGGAAGGGGGATTGTCCTGTTAATGACACCTACCATAGAAAACTTATCCTCGCGCGCATGGGAATCACCCCAGCTACGCTCGGTCTGTCTTCGTCAGGATTTACGCCTAACAACAGTTGACAATCGGGAAATGGATGCAAATCAAGCCAAGGCGGTGATTAAATCCACCAATGGTCTTGATCAAGGGCTGGGGTCTTAAGACCAGCTCCTTGGTTTAAAGTTGTCTCGTGATGTGTGTGGGATCCGCTTTATCCAATAAAATGAAACTAGCATACATGACTTTTCCTAATGCAATGCAAGATTAAATGAAAACAATTAACGAAGCGTAAACATAAATGAAACAGAAAATTATAACAGAGATCATGAAAATCCCTACCTCTTCTCTCGCTCGCTCCTCGTTATCTCCGAATTTCTGCTCCGAAAATCCGCAGACAGAATTCGTCCCTCCGGGAGACGAATTGCGTAATGTAACTCGTCCCACCTAGAGACGAATTTGAATTCGCCTCGTAGGTCGACGAATTGCGTAAAAGGATTCGTCCCTGTCAGAGACGAATAGCAGTTTGCAACAAAAAAAGTGTACCTGTCAAGCACAAACACAAAACTTTGATTAGTTTCTGTGATTTCAAAACCAGGGAACAGGGTCCCACCGTGATCGCCACTGAAAGCACGAGATTCCGGTCAAAAGAAACACCAAGTGCAATTGCATTCAAAATTAATCACGCTTAAGTCCTAGGAATGTACATTGCATGAAACGAAAAGAGACATGTTGTAAGAGACGCAATCAGATAAAGAAAAACAGCCCTTTCATTAATTTCTTTCGATCTCTATTATAATAATGCCTCCTCCCTTTTCAGGGGCTAGGAGCGCAAATAAGGTTTGATTACAATCACGGAATGGTTCCTCCTTCCGCGTGCCCACGATTGCACCGGGCGGGCTAAGATGATGCCGCCGCCGATGTTGATGGGTTCTTCGCCTCCGCTCGCTTCTCCCGCAAACAAAGAAATGATCAAGACGTTAGTAGCACCCGTTGCAAATGAAAATCATTCTCTCTCTAAAACTAACAAAATATGCATACGAATATTTGCCTGAAACCATGAAAACAGTGAATCCAAATTGCTTCAAAATCTGACATAAGGTAAGAACAGTCACTGTAAGGCCACCGCCACCGAGGCAACTGGCCAATTCACCTTAAACCGGAATTCGTCCCCGGCGAGACGAATCTCGACCGTAATTCGTCCCCGGGTGGGACGAATTCTTCCGAATAGGAGAAATCGACCCGTCGCCGCTCCAATGTCGGATCTCGGGACCTGCAAAACTCCTGCAAATAGGGGGTTAGGTAATTGGGGCCATTTTGGGACGACCCAGATGGTCGGATTTTCCCAATTTGGCCTCCTCCCTCGGGAATTTAACCTTGACACCTGCAAGTTAGCGAAACGATAAAGCAATACAAAACACCCTAAACTCTGACCAAAAGCTACAAAATTGCAATTATAGACTAATCGGACCTAGTAACACGTAATGCAATCCAAAAATTAATCTAAAGTGCTCAAAAACCGAAATTAGAATTTGGGGGTGCGGGGGTGCCCAAGTGGGCCTCCCACCGTTGGCCCTCGATTTTGGAGCCAATCCACCAAGGATGGGCCCAAAACCTTTTAGGATTGGGGGTCGGCGAATTGGTAGGTTCAGATGTCCATGCGTCGGATTTGAGTAAGGTTCGAGCTTCCAAAGGCCACCCAACAACCTCCCTTGCAAAAGAGATTGATGGATGTAGGAAGGTGAACAAAGGGGGATGCAAATGAGTCTTCGATTCGGCAACACTTCGTTGCTTGAACACTCCTTCCACCTCGCATGTTTTGGGTGAGAAAAGTCCCACATTTTATAGACCCAAGGGGTCTCTTTGGGAGGGAAGCACAAAAGCCAAGTGTTGACCATGGGCGCCATGTGGCGGTCTTGTCTTCCCATGAGGTAGGGGAGTCCTTCCCTGACTTGAACTTTGATAAATGCTTCTTGTAACAGTCCTCTAACGGCCCCTCTCTCCACTTACACATGCGTGCAAGGTAGGAGCCCTTAACCGATCGTCTCGGGCTGCCACTTGGCACCATTTGCCCTTTTGCCCGTTGCTTAGAATTCGTCCCACCCGTGGACGGATTCAGAATTCGTCCCGGGGTGGGACGGATTCTATTTTGAATTCGTCCCCGGGTGAGACGAATACCGGGCAAAGTGCCCAAGTGTGCCAAATTGCTCCTTGACCTTACAAAATTGCTATGAAAGTGGTTAAGACCACTGTTTGACCTCTGAGGGCTGCCCTGGGGGCTGTGTTTGTCAAAGCGATCAGTGTTTGCAGTCACATAATCGGATTGGTGCTGTTTTGGTGTCTACATGCTCTATCCCTTTCGATTTGGTCAAGGGGAGAATATTTATTAATGAATGTCCTTTCATGCGTTGACTGATTAGTTTTAGTTACTGAGTAGTCTTGCCAATGGCCAGACATTTTAACCGAAGTAACATCATGAGAAAATGTCTCCATGCTTTCCACAAAATTGAATTCTTAAAGATTTTTGGTACTTTCTGTAAATGTTTATTAGTAGCCACATGATTTGTAATCTTGTGAAGTTGATTAACTCCTGCTTTCATATTAGGAAAATGCTTGACAAGTTCTCCCTATGAATCCAAGGGCAAACCTATGTACCCATAATTAGAGCTTTTTTTAGGCATGCAAAATTTTACATGGTTCATTGCATTTAGATATGGAGGTGCTTCCAGACGACTCAATGCTGCAGTTGGAAGAAGAGCTTCTCTTCGAGCAGATAAGTTTTCAACATCTAAACATGAAAATAGAGCTTCATGTGCCACTGATTTCTTCCCTCTATGATAATCCTATAATATGGAAGAAATGTTTGCAAGGAACTTGACTTTCCACTTTTTGGGTTAATAAATCCAGCATTTATAGTAAAATTAGTCTCATTATTTATTGTAGAAGTGTTTCTTTTGATTGAGGATCAATGGCTCTGAATTTCATTTGATTGAGGATTAGGAATATCGATTCTTTTTCCCCATTAATTTCGGTAGAACTAACAAAACGTCCTTTGGCATCTCTTTGAAGAACATAAAGTTTCTGATTGAGATTCAAGTAGCATTTTTTTGTGACTTTTCCTTGCCTTTGCAATCTGAGACATTGGTCCTTCCTTCTGCAAACAATGCAGTCCATTAGAGTGTTCTTTTTTCTGGCCAATATTTTTGACACATTAATTATAGCTGACATCATCTAAATTGTGCTTTGCATAACTTTGTTGGTCCTTTATGACTGTTGTAATAGCAAATTCATGTTGAAATTTGATCGGTTTTAAGTGCTGATAAGAAATCTCATGTTGTACCAAAGATGGTGTCTTTTCAATGGAATTGATAAAACTACATTTAAGACCAGAATTCATTTCATTTAATTATTGATTTTCACCAATGTTTAGACCATCTTTAAAAAAATTGTTGATTTTCTTTAGAGTCTACACCATCTTTAAAAAATATTTGAAAAACAAATAAAATTTTAAAATAATTTTAAAATCAGTAAAAAAATTTAACCGTGGTAAACAAAATTTAACCAATTCCAAAATAAATAAATAAATAAATATATTAGAATTGGTTGTAACCAACTTTTTTTTATATGATAAAAAAACACAGATCTTCATGCAAGGCAAGCTTAAGGATATTCTACTGTCCACGACGGGTATTAAATAGACATGACTAAACACGCCCATAGGATGTCTAGGAAACTGCAAAGTTAAGGATATTCGACCGGGTATTAAATAGACGTGAATAAAAACACCCATAGAATGTCAAGGAAACTGCAAGAAAATGATGCATGTTACCGTCCACGACGTCTATTAAATAGACTTTACTAAAAACACCCATTTTCGACACACCCATAAACCTCAAGAAAACGATGCATGCAAGTCAAGCGTAAGGATTTTCTAACGTCCACGACACGGGTATTAGATAGCCATAACGAAAAACACCCATTTTTTCACACCCATTAAATGTGAAGGAAACCACGACACAGCCTTATTAAGGACAATTACGTGTTTTAATTTATCAAGTGAAGATAAATTTAATATAATGAGTTATTAAATTATTAAAGTAATTTATTGATAAGTAATGAACTACTAAACCCAAATTTAATATAAAAATTTAAATTTTTAACAATAATTTAAACTTAGATCGTGATTGTTACTCTGCCTTGAATGTGGGTCTTTTACAATCGTCTGTTTCTAAAGATATCGACCTCTATGATTTATATGGTTTAAGAAAATTTTGAAACTTCATCATAAGCGATATTTTTGAATCTTCAACGCCATACACAAACCCAGAAATGTCATAGACCCTTGATCATACGAAAGGATTGCTACATCAATCCAGTAATTAGATTGGGATGGAAATATGGTTACGATGACCTTCCATTCAATTTGGGTCATTGTCAGCGGGACCCTGCTAACCTGTTAATCTATTGTCAAAGTGTTCGTCACGTCTTTGATAATCTAAGCACAGCGTGTTCAAAAGGAGGATAAGATTGTAGCTTTAGAAAGACCTTGGAGCTGTTTAGATTTCATCGAAGCGAAAAGGCAGCAACAAAAGCAGTACATGTGGTCTGCATGGTTTTGGTTGATGAAGGGAGTGGTTCTATGTGTTACGTCATTTGTGGAGAAAATATTTTCTTATAAGTTTAAGTTATCATTATGTTTATGATGATAAGTTACAAAATTTTATGGGTTATATTTGGTTGTTAATTTTAGGTGGATTTAAAGAAGTAAGAGTGAAGTTTATGGGTTTAATTTTTAGATTAATTATACAATGTTATTAAGAAGACTTTGAACTAGTAAGATAAAAATCATAGTTTTTTTTAATAAAATGGTGAGTATTTTTATGATTATAACGATGATAAAGTTTTGATCATAAATGGGGACTTTGACCTTTAGGGGCTTCATCTTCAAAACCATAATAGTTGTTTTATTCTTTTCATGGATAAAACATAGAGTTCCAATCTATGAACATGTTATAGATGGAAGTTATACAAGGGGCATCCTAAATTTCATTTGATGTACCTCTAAGATAGGTATGAATTCGAAGATGATCAACCTAACATAGATGTTATTATTTCCCTTCCTCAAGAGGTAGTTAATAAATTGTCATCATTTTTGAAACCTAAATAGAGAGAAGATCGTATTTTGTTTTATCAATGGTTGTCCAAATTACATAAAGCCCATGAGGATGCTATCAAACTAAAAAAAGGAATATTTTATGTAGATAATGACAATATGGAAGAGAAAACTGGTAGTTATAGAGATCATTATTTAATCAAACCTTTAACATTGAAGCACTACTCCTATTTTTGAGGTGGGTGTGTGGCACTATCAAGTAGACTTTATGAAAGTTCCTATTTTAGATGATGATGATGACCAATTTGCTCATAAATATAATCAATAAAAGGCTCAGTTAGATAAGTTCCTATTTTAGATGATGATGATGACCAATTTGCTCCTAAATATAATCAATACAAGGCTCAGTTAGATAGACATAAAACGACTAATATTTTTGTTATCTCTGCATCAAAACCTTTGCATATGCCAAGTGAAACAAGAGTTATTCCCTTGCCTAGGCATTTAACAAAGGATGAAATCTATTATTTTAAAAACTTCTATGAAGATAGTTGCTCTACTTTTAAAAAACTCAATCCCTTTGTTCTTCTTAACTATTCTAAACCATAATCCATTAATAGCTTACCTTTGGCTATCATTTTATAAACAATACTCTTTCAGGTATTTCTAGGTTTGTTCCTACTATTTGGATAGTGCTTGATAATTGCTTGACTTGTAAGAATCTTGTTGTGACTAGATTTTTATTTTTCTTGATAAAATTTCTCTACAACTAAGATCACCCCTTAATGTGACAATCTCGCATTCCACTAATTTTTGGTAAATAATGAATGCATGGGTATTCCCTATTGTCCCTGTTTTTAAATAAGCTATGTGTGTCTTCTATTGGGGCCACTCCCATTACAAAAACAAAATATTACATTGCTCTCATTACATTTCTAACAAGTTTATTAAAGCATGTCCAAATTTGCCTTTCAATCAAAGATATTTTTCATTTGCCATTCTATCAATCTCCATATTCCTCAAATTGCTAAGTTTCCACAATCAACTCCTTTTATATCAGATGCCTTGTGAAATTTAAAAATTTTCAAGATGAAATTCAACACTGCTAACGGCTAAAATATTTGTTACCCAAATTCTATATCTATAAATATATTATATATAACAAGCCACGAAAGCGACATGGAGCTGGACGAATGGTTTGCTCAGGGTCCACGTAAGTTCTCTTATGCTGAGCTCAGCGCGGCTACCAGAAACTTCAACGAGGGCGAAAAGCTCGGACAGGGAGGCTTCGGAGGCGTCTACAGAGGAATCTTACCTGGAACCAACGAGACTGTGGCCGTGAAAAGAATATCCCAGGGTTCCAAGCAAGGCAAGAAGGAATATGTTTCCGAGGTTACGATAATCAGTAAGCTGAGACATCGTAACCTTGTGCAGCTCTTGGGATGGTGCCACCAGAAGGGAGAATTGCTTCTTGTCTATGAATTCATGCCAAACGGAAGCTTGGATGGCTATATTTTCGGGGAGGGCAAGGGCCACCTGGATTGGGATCGAAGGTACATCATTGCTTGTGACATAGCTTCGGCTCTTGTCTATCTTCACGAGGAGTGGGATCAGCGCGTCGTGCACAGAGACGTGAAAGCAAGCAACGTGATGTTGGATTCCAATTTCAGTGCAAAGCTGGGGGATTTTGGCCTGGCCAGAGTGGTGGAACGTGATAATGCGGCTTCCCATACGACCGTGGTTGCGGGGACATTTGGGTATCTGGCCCCTGAGTGTGTGGTGACGGGAAAGGCGAGTCCTGAATCCGATGTGTTCAGCTTTGGAGCAGTGAGTTTGGAAATAGCCTGCGGAAAGCGCCCCGTGGACTCGAGTTTAACTGAACATAACTCGAGACTCGTTGAATGGGTTTGGGATTTGTATGGACAAGGAAAGATCTTGGATGCTGCAGACGAAAGGCTCGGTGGAAATTTCAATGGTGAGGAAATGGAGCGGCTCATGTTAGTGGGATTGCTGTGTTCTCATCCTGATCCGAAGGCAAGACCAAGGATGAAAGAAGTAATCAAGATTTTGACATTCGAAGCCCAATTGCCTTATGTTCCTCTGAATTTGCCCGTAGCTGTGTATACCAACACTCCTCTTGCTGATAGTATGGCGTCATCAGCAGCGACTTCCACCACATTGAACTCCTCTAGTATAGCTTGTGTGTCTGTATCGTCGAGCGCGTCGGCGGTAAATGCATCCTTTTTTTCGGAACCTTCCGCTGGCTCGAGCAAATCCAGGCCTCTATTACAGGACGGGCAACTTACGTTAATTAGTGCTCCGTACTAATAATATTGGTTCCTCCCCACAGCGAGGAATCAATTGCAATAAACTATCCAAGTAATATCAACAAAACATCTTCTGCTTTTGCGATACTCTAGTTTCCCTTGCTTCTCTTGCTGGTGCCTTTTCGGAGATACCTTCTTTCTGGCTGGTGCCTTATGTACTGTTTTGGAGTAATCTCTTTGGTTTCTCTGGATTGTTGTAGTTTTGATGTTGTTCCTGTAAAGACCGGCTTCTGTTTGCTTCTATTAGTGTAAAAGTCTGGCTTCTTTTCAAAACCTTACTGTAAAAGTTTGGGTTTCTTTTCAAAACCTCCTCTTCAATCAATTTAGAAATATATATATATATATAAAGCATCATCATGTATTTTTTTTAAATATATATTATTGTATAATATGTTTAAAAAATTGTCACCTGAGTTTTGGTTGAATGGTTGAGACATGGATGATGCAGACCACACCAAGGTTTATAATCTTAATAGCAGCTCTAGGTGGCTAGTTGTATTCATTGTAAATTGTTTATATATATTTACAATGTTGTGGAAAATATATTTTTTTCTACCTATTACAAATAATTATATAGCATGTATAACTTCAAAATATAACTTACTAATTATCTTAATCTATTGTTTTCTTGGAGGTTTCCTTGATTTAGGTGCTCCTTGTCCCACTTTCCTAGAAAATTAGTGATTCACTAATTTTAAAGGGATAATTCATTTCTTTACATAATAGTGATTAACTAATCTAGAACAAATTATACATTTTCGAAGAATTGCACCTTATAGAAAATTATACCATTTTGGAGGAATTGTTATTTCTATACCTATTTGATTTCTTGTCATTCTCCAAAATGTTAGGGGTCCAAAGAGATATTCTTGGAGCTATAAAATTACTACTTCGTATCATTCATGGGCCCTAATTATCAAGAATTCAAAGGTATTAGTCAAGCCTATTACATTAACTATTATAATATTGGACATATGACAAGATATTTCATAGTTGAAATTATTGAAAAAGAGATGAAAAATTTTGGTCATAAAAAAATCTCAAAGATAAAACAAGGGTATCATAACATAGTAGAAAATCAATGGCTTTTCACTAGTAAAAATATGATAAATAAGGCCCTTTAACTCACCATATGGTAAATATCATCATGGTTAGTTCAGGATAAACAGTTAACAAAATAAGGATGTATAAGATGAGAAAAATAATGTGCAAGCTCAAACTTGAAAGGAACTAAAAAAAAAATATTTGAATGGAAACCTACCAATCAACTTACCTATCATCTTCTTCTTCTTTCTTCAATCCACTAAAACCTTTTATGTTGCTTTCTTCTATCTTTTATAGAAAGCTTTGAATGCTTCTCAATCTGCTACAAATTTTAATTCTTTTGTTCTATGCACTTTGAAACTGAAACTTTTCTCTATATTCTATAGGAATATTCTCATATTTCTATAGCTTAATCTTTGCTACAAACTTTATCTAAAAATTATAATATCTTAGATCACATGTAAGAACTCAATATGATTCTTCTCCTTACTAGAGAATCCAAAAAACTATGTCAAGGTAGCAATAAATCCCCCTGAAAGATTAACTATCTTATGAGTTGATTCTGCCTCAACCTTAAAATCTACAAATCTTCAAATCAATATCAAGGTTGGCTATATCCTTAAATAATCAACTATTCTTTAACTGGTTCACCTATCTATTAATTTTGCAAAGTCCTATTCTTCACTAGTTTTTCTTCAACCTAATGGAAAATACCCTAGCATTTTATACTCAATATGACCTTTAAAATAGAGTTCGAGTCTCACTGCCTTTAAAGTGGGTAGAATCTTAATCAACTTTATCAAATATATATAAAATCAATTAATAATGGTGGATTCAATAAACTCTATCAATATGAACAAAATCGGGTGGTAGCTTTGATACCACTAAAGTTTTTTAAGCCTTATACTACCACAAATTATCATAGGTTATATAACACAAGTCCCAAATATAAAATAACCACATTAATAACAGTCAAGATAATAATAATAATATGATGAATAGAATAATATGAGCAAATTAATATGTATATCCAGGCTTGTAATAAATCAAATATTTATTTATATACTAAAATATGAATGTAAATAGCCTAGATCATTCACGTACTATGCATGAAGAATAAATTATAATATTAGTTGCTTAAAATATATACAAGCTTTATTACTGTTCTTCCTCTTACAAATATATGATGAGATTTATAAATTGTATTCTATTCTTCGATACATTCTATGTTATCTCCATAATATAGATATAGTAATGTGACTCTTCACACAATTGAGTATTGCTCTCCATATGTCAAGTCTTATGACTCTTGGCTTATCAAATTGCCACTTGTATAATTGATGAATATTTGACACTATAACATTTGTACACATCTACATGACTCTTGGACTCCTACATGCACTCCTAATCTAAGATACTTGTGCATATATTTATATTACAAATTTGCACTCTTGCATACAAGACACTTGTGCACATTTACTCAACCTACACTTGCACTCTAACTTACATGATACTTATGCATTTCCTGCATATTCACACTTACAAAAAATGGAAATATAAATCACACCATAAAATATTGGCTCAATCCTAATATACTATTTACGAATGTACCATGAAGTTACCATGGTGGTACATTAGCTTGTATCAAATAATATAATATTCTCCAACACCTTTGACAATTATACTTTGTAAGGATGTGTTTGCATGAAACAGTGCTATCGAGAAGACCTCGAATTTGAAGAATGTTATGTGTCATACACCACTCTTTGTAATCCCTTATTTTTCCAAAACCTGTAGTAGAAAGTGATGCTTTATAAGTGGGGTTGACAACTATAGTCATATAGGAAGTTTGACCCCTTGCATTCATAATTAAGGTTCTATTAGGATGAAATCTTGCAAAATAAACATATGAGAAGGAGATGATGGTGATCAAATTTGCAGTTCTCCATTGATGGTCATTGTACCTCAAGTATCTCTTGGATCAAAGGATTTTTTCTTACATAATAGAAATGGGTTACCAAGCTCTTAAAATATGACAATGAGATTTTCTATTATAAGGGAAAGGAAAATGTAGCTGTCAATACCCTTTCTAGACTACCAAAAATACAAGATATCCTTTATGTAGTATCATCATGTATGATTGGCTAGAGGTACTTAAGTCAAAATGGCAAGATGATCCCACACTCACAAAAATCATTTAGGAACTTTAGATAATGACAAGGGATGATCCAAATTATTCATAAAATTAGGGTAAATTATGCTATAAGTATGAGGTTGTTATTTTGTCCACTTAGAAATTCAAATTCTAGATTTTAATAGAGCTTCACTCTTCTTCAATAAGAGGACACATGTGCTTCTTGCAAACCTATGAATAGGTAAAACATGATTTTTATTGTCTTGGGATGAATTATTATGTAAAATAGTTTGTGGATGCATGTGATACCTATCAATGCCAAAAAGGAGAAACAATTAGTACACTAAGGTTACTTTAATATTTACCAATTCTAGAGTCACCATGGATAGATATTTATATGGATGTTATTTAAGGGCTTCCTCCATCTGGTGGAAAATCCATTGTCATGGTGATGGGTGATAGATTGACCAAGTATGCCCACTTTTGCTTCCTAGGTTATCCCTCTACTATATGGACAATGGCATAAATTTTCATGAATTAGATTCTTTAGTTACATGGAATCTTATATTTCATAGTTAGAGATCACCACAAGGCATTCGCTAGTAAATTTTTGGAGGAGCTCCATCACATCCAAGGAACATAGTTGAAATACAACACATCCTACCATCCATATAATGATAGCCAAACACAGGTGGTAAATAAATTCCTTTAGACATATCTTTGATGCTTTGTATCTAATAACTAATCCAAGTGGAGCCAATGATTTCCCTTAGTAGAATGTGTAAGTGAAAGACAATAATAATTACATTGAACATAACAAATAAATAATACATGCTATGCCTAATTAGTCCGTAGAAACCGGATCTAAGACACCAATAATAGTAGGCAGTTTGAACAGTAGCTAACAGTTCGAACAGTAATTCTAACAACTAACTTAATAATGTAATACTAGATAGTATATACACTAACACCCCCCCTTACAATGTTAGGAAATCAAACCCATGACCACAATAGTAGGTAGTTCGAACAGTAGCTAACAGATCGAACAGTAATACTAAAAACTAACTTAATAATATAATAATAGATAGTATATACGCTAACATGATCGAATTCCTCATCCTTTGCGTTAATCCAAAACTTAGCTTCACTTTCCTGATTGAAGTATTTTGGCTTAATCTTAGATAACAAGAAAAAATTTACTTGTTGAGATGGTGTTATTATCCTTATCCTTGTTTGTCTCTCATCTTGATTCCCAATGATTATATCTTTTGGATGATGTTTCTATACATACATGGATGGAGTTTTAGGAAGAAGTCTTTGTGTTTCTTCTTCTTCTTCATCTAATTCATCATAAAACTCTTCTTGACAACTTCCATCTTCCTGATACACAATTTGCTAAACTGGCTCTCTTGAATCTATCTTCTCATAAAATGTTACATTTATACTTTCTACAATAGTGCATGTACTTTTTTTGTAGAATCTATAAGATTTACTCTTAGTAGAATAACCAAGGAAAATTTCCTCATCACATCTTAGGTCAAACTTACCCAAGTTTTGCTCTTCTTGTCTTATGTAACACTTGCTTCCAAAAACCTTGAAGTGCTTTATAGTGGTCGACCTTCCTTTCCAAAGCTCATATGGAGTCTTGTGATGGTTTTTCCTCATTTGAGCCCTAGTGATTATATATACTATTGTGTTAATTGCTTCCCTCCAAAATCCATCTGAAAACTTGGACTAATTTAACATAGCTCTAGCCATATTCTCAATAGTCCTATTTTTCCTCTCAGCTACTCCATTTTGTTGAGGAGTTCTTGTAGATGAGTATTCTCTATTGATTCCATGTTGTTCACAAAATTATACAAATCCATTTGAGGTAAACTCTCCTCCTCTGTCATATCTCAAACACTTAATCCTTTTGACAATTTCATTTTTGACCCATTCTTTAAATACCTTGAATTTATCAAATGCTTCCGGCTTATCTTTTCTGAAAGCTACCCAAGTCATTATGGAGTAATCATCTATGAACAATATAAAGTAACTTTCACCTTGAATACTTTGTGTTCTAGTAGGACCATATAAATTAGTATGTATTAGCTTTAATGGCTCTGATGACATATATCCCTTTCATTTGAAACTTGTTCTAGTTTTCTTTCCATGTTGACAAGGTGCACATATTGTGTTTTGTGGCCTTTTTAACTTGGGTAAATCTCTAACAACCTATTTATTGCTTATGTTGACTATGTTGTCAAAATTCAAATGACCCATTATTCTATGTGATAACCAACTCTCATATTATTGTGATAGAAAGCACTTTTCTATTTTAATCTCACTAAGCATATAGAGGTTGTTTAGGGTTCTACTTGCATTTGCAATGACTTTTCTAGTTTCTGACTTTCTTATATCGCATCTATTTGGGTGAAATGTAACCATATGACCTTTATCACAAAGTTGGCTTATACTTAGTAGATTGTGTCTTAACCCTTTGTAAAATAGTACATTTTCTATTCTTGTTTTCCCATTATCTAAACTCAGAGTTCCCTTTCCACCAATTTTTGCTGATCCATTATCACCAAAACTTACTAATCCTCTATTAGTTTCTTTTATTACAAGAAATTTGTCTTTGTCTCATATCATGTGTCTAGAGCAACCACTATAAATAAACCATTGTTATTATTTATCCTGAGCATGAAGAGTTGTTTGAACTAACATTGATATAGCCTTGTCATTCTTATTTTTCTCTTTCCTAGTTGTTGAAGTTGTATTCTTTTTACTAGACTCAGGAATTACCATTTTACACCATCTAGCCTTGTACCCAAAATTATTGCATTTTTAATATATGATATCGTCACTCATAAGAGGTGCAAAAGATTTGAAATTTCTATTGACATCATTTTTCACATAATCAGTGCAGTGTATAGCTCTATGACCATATTTGTTACAAGAAAAGCAATAGCCATGGAAGAGATTATGTAACCTGTTTGGATGCCTTTGAACATGTGGTTGAGTGATTTTTATTTTATGATTAACTCTTTTCCATGGTTACTCTTTGCTTTATTATTTCCTGATGTCCTTTCCTTTCGAAGTATGAGTAGTGAGCTTATCTCTGTTTGATGTCTCTATTTCTTGAAAGTTGGATTCCTCTTTCTGTTTCCCTAACTTTATATCTTGTTGAAGCTTGGTATTTTCAACTTCATGCCTTAGAGATACAATTTATGCTTCTAATATTTCACACTCTATTTCCTTTTCTCTTAATAGATCTATCATATCATGTTCAATTTTCTTCCCTTCTTATACCTTTATCTTGAGTTCTGTGAAACTCTGTAGGAGTTTCATTTTGCTTCTTCATATTCTTGAATTTTTTCCTTCAAGCTTGATTTATTTCTAATTATTTCCAAATTCCTAAGAGCAATGAAGAATTCCTATTTTATATCAAACATGGTCTCTTATTCATTTTTAGAAGTCATGTGTGTTTTTGATGGATACTTCAACAAGTTGTTAGTCTTTTCATGGAGAGACCCACTCTAATACCAATTGAAGAACATGTGCTTATATTGATAGGAAGGGGTGAACAATATAAGATAAAACTTTTTGATTTTTAACCCATATGATAAAATTAAAAATATTAAAGAAGTAAACATTACACAAAGCATCACACACATGAGAGACATGATTTAACGTGGTTCACCCAATGTGGGCTACTCCACGGATAAAATATTCCTTATAAAATTTTCTCAAATAAATTCTCTTGGGAATCCTTTATTTATTACAATGTTTATGGACCTCTATCCAAAGGAGACACCAATCCTCTGATCAATATTTTGGAACTCTATCCATAGGAGAACTCCTCTACTCTGGCTGGTGATCTTCTAGAAGAACTGCTACCTCCACTACACTGGATTATGAATATATATCCATTGAATACTCCTACCCTCACTTAGAAGACCTATCTTCACTACCCTGGATAATGGACCTATATCCACTAGAGACTATTGTCGTATATACTCTATCACTTCCAAATTTTGCTCTTACATTATTCTATTCTCTATCTCAAATCTGTATTGAACATTATCCTTCAATCTAGAAAAAATATACTCAATCTCTGTCTTTGATCTACACTAAACATAGTACTTTGGTATAGCACACATTTTCTCAATATTTGTCTCTGATCTGCACTAAACATAGTCCTTCATTCTAGTACAAATCTGCTCAATATCTATTTTTGGTCTGACATAAACCTATCCTCAAATATACACCAAACTCTGTCCTCAAATATATCCTCAAGCCTTAACACAAATCTTGACTCAATTACAAATTAACTCTGCTAGATCTTCCCCAAACCTTAACTCAAGGTTTGAAAAAATCAATCAATCAACTTTGCTAACAAGTCTTCTCAAAGACTTACCCCAAATCCATCCAAAATTCCTCTTTAGAACTTGTCCAATCTGCTCACCAAGTTTTTCTCAAATTTGCATTGTAAGCTTCCACAAAATCTTACTCAACTTAAATCAATCACACCAATAAGATTCACATAGACTCTTGTTCAATCTTATAGAAACATATAGATAATTGTTAGAGACTCAATATGATTCACATTCACAACAATGCTCAATCACTTTCAATCTCTATTTTTACCATAAAAACATATAGAGAATTGTTAGAGACTCGATATGCTTCACACTCACAACAATGCTCAATAACTTTCAATATTTCCTTCAAATAAATCCAGAAATAAAGAGTAATTTGTTTTAGAGAACTTGAACTATCACTTCAACACTTCCAATCAACTAAGCTCAATCAACTCCTCTCAACCAAACACACAATGAAAGATTTTTTAACGATGCTTATTAAAAAAACCTCGCATAACAATGATACTCATAATATTTCACAAACCCTAATCATGCACATGAAGGCTCACTCAATATTTCCAACAATGCTTATCAAACAAGGTTTCTATCATCAACCTTTATTCCAAAAAAATCTTCATCAATCAATATTGGATATCTCAATACCAAACTCAACAATGCTTATCAAACAATCCTTTTCACTCCAACTTAGCATTCACAACATCCAATCCAATAATATTTTACTCATAAGGAAGATGTGCCCATATCTTTTATTTTGATGGAGATATATCTTCAAAACCTATATTAACCATAATCCAATTTTCTTACCAACACTAGGTTTAGGTTACCACAACCTCTCTCAATATATTCATAAAATAATTTTCTCAAAGATTATTTTTCATACAAAATAACAAATCCTTTTGTACACCTTATAATTTATAAACTCACAATATTTAACTCAATAATTTTATCATAACACAACACTTAACAATTTTCCTTGCACTCCTTATAATCTCCAAACTCACAATATTCAACTCAATAATTTCACTAAAAACAACATGAATAGCAAAACCCTTATAAACCTTATAATATCCACACGTTATAAATTTCAATCACCAAAAATCAAAATAAATATTGTTTCTTTACCTTATAACTACCCTAAGCACTTAATATTCAAGATAATATCAAAGCATTTAATTTTCAACACCTTGGAAAAACAAAATCGAATGGCATACCTTTTATTTTGTTTTGCCCACAAAAACTAACTTTGGTGGATTCGACCATGTGACCTTTGCACTCCCAACACCCTAGCTCCAATCTAGACCACCAAGTGGGCTGCGTGCCTACATGAAAAATAATGCACACGTTGTCCCACAAAAACCTGTCGCACGAAAAACATAAAAAAAAAATAGATGCAAGGCTCTTCCTCAAAAATTTTGATCGTGTGGATCAAACCATGATCTCCTCCATGTAAACCTTAACACTCTCCCAAATTCCACCTGCGCTACCATTTTTGGTAGAAATTCAAATCACCATGCGGCCTATGTTGCCTCGTTTCCTTCCAAGCACTTTTAAATTGCAAATTATCTTCTCCTTAGACACAACACTCGATGTTCTCTTTTCACATGCAAAGGTGTGATAAAAAAACTTTAGGAAATGGAAATAATTTCCTATATAAATACACATTCATCTTTTGATTTCTCACATTGGCCCTTTTTCGAATTTAAAAATTTGAATTTAATTTTTAAATATTAAATTTAAAAACCTTTGCCTCATTTATTAATTTAAATTTAAATTAAACCTTTGAAAATTGTTCATGGTTATTTTCAATTTGGACTTCATTTTTCTTCATCTTGTTATTTGGCCCAAAATAAAATATTATTATTTAATTCAAACTTGCTTCTCATTTTTTGGGTCTTCATCCTTTAGGCCTTTTTTAGGCATATAATGTTTAAAATAAATATTATATCCTATTTATTTCCAAGACATTCTTTCTTTTGTAAAAACCACTTGATGTCCTTAATGACGACATCATTAAATCAAAATTATTTTGGCATCAATGACAATAAAACTACTCAAAATTTCCAACAATGAGCATTGGAAGAATCTCAACACCCATTTTTATTGTAACTCCTAACTACCACTTGTCCAAAATTCAAAGAGAAATCTATGTTATTTAAAGCACTCAACTTGGAGAAGGAAACAATGAATTCAAAGCATGTTCAAAGCATTTAAAGGTGTGGAAGCACATTCATAGCCAGGAGCTAAATCAAGCATGTGTGCCATTCAAAGGAGTGTAAGTCTGTATTAAAGATCCGTCATAAACCAACAACTCTAGCACTCTTCTATTGGAGAATATTTGTATTATCCAAGCACTATTCGAGGAAACAAACACCAACACCATCCAGAGAGAACATTAAGACACAAGGATTACTAAGGTAAAGTTCATATTAAATCTGCTCGCTTTAAATCTAAACGACATTGGAGTTATAAGGATATAATTCATTTACTATTGCAAACATTCATCAAGCATTAGTAACATATTAAGCAAATCCATTTCAAGAATATTTACATATTTGCAAACAATAATGTAAGAGATATAAGAGTTTCTACTTTGTAAAATAAAACCCTATTATTGCAAATATTATTATTTTCTAGTATTCCAAATTAGGGAGTTATAAGGAATACTACACCAAAATAAAATATTGGAATTTAGAAACATTAAACTATTAAATATCAAGGAATATAGAAAGAGGTTCATTAAATATTATTAGGGGTTATAATCAATTGATATACTTGTCTCATAAACACATAAAAGGGGTAAAATAAATCCAACTTTGAGAACTTCTTTAAATTCGAAAGTGCTTAGTTCAATAGGAGTAATAAGGAGTAATAAAAGTTATTTTTTGATATTTACAAAACTTTAAAAAATGAACCCAAAATTGAACTACTATTGTAAAAGGCACTTTATCAATCATATTGCACTCTCTAACCACTAGGGAGATATAAGGAAGTCCACTAAACCTAAGCTCTATAAAGGTTTTATCAAATCAATACTAGGGAATATAAAAAGGGATCACAAGAATAATCATGACATCAAACAAATTATTTCTTGCAGAATCTCAACTACTAAAATGTCCAAATTATTTATCTTGGAAAAATACAGTAAGAGAAATCTTGGTATATGAAAAACTTTGGAATATAGTTAAAGGAACATCAAAAACATCTAGCACAGGTGATACTCAGATTCAAAAATTTGAAGAAAATGATGCAAAATCCCTAATGATAATAACATTTACTATCATTGATGAAATAAAATCCTATATCAGTTCATAAAAAACATCTATAGATGCTTGGACAAGCTTAGAGAAAGTATTTGAATGGAATAATAAAGCCACTATACTTCATCTTCAAACCCAACTACATTCATTGAAAATGAATAGTGGTGAAAGCATAGAACTATTCCTAAGAAAGGTAGCAAATATTAAAGGAAAATTATTAACCTTATGAGTAGAGACTAAAGATGAAATTCTTACTCAAGTAACCATAAGAGCACTTTAAAACAACTATAAGCGTGTGGTTACATCTTTACAAGTCCTAAGTAAAGATACTTATTTTAATGACTTAATCAATATTCTTCAAGAATATGAGGTGGCAAACATAGTTAAATATGAAATGACTAATATTGATTTGGCATCAAAATATAATCCACAGAGAAATATTTCTTCATCATAAAAATGATAAAGACTATGGAATAACAAATATTGTTATATATACAAGAAAAAATGTCATAGTACTAACTATTGCAGATACAATTCTAGAAACTAGAATCAAAGAAATCAGATGAACAATGGGAGCCAATTTCAACCATGATAATATCAAAATAATCCTCATCACCAGTCATTTTAGCATTCAATCAATTTATTCCCAATTATTGAAAAGGGAATCAGAAAGGACACCTAGTCTAAAGGATAGAAGAAATTGAAGAATTGGAAGAACATACAAATGATTATGAAGTTAAAGCTCTTTAAATAAGGATAGTATGTTATGGATAAACTAACTACTTTCTTGAGTAGATTACAAAGAACAAAGAAGAAAATTACAAACTCCAAGATCAAGAAGAAGATCCATATTGAAGACTAAAGTCTTCAATACCCAAATAATGTAATATAGGGGGATTTTAGAGTATATTACATCATTTGGGTCATGTAAATGTACCACATTTGGTACATAGTTAGAGTAGGATATTAATTTAGGGGGAATTTAGCTAGTTACTTCAAGTAATGAATAAATGCACGTGTCAATGTGCAAGTTGTAAATGTGCAAGGTGTCCCCTTGTACAGGTAAGTAGAGTGTTGACCAAGGAACCCATTTTTCTATATAAAAAGAGCCTCATAGTAAGTGATAGAACATCACAGTAGGTAGTAGTAGTGTAGAAGGTAAATTCCATTAATGATGGAGTACAATGTAGTCCTTTAGCATATATTCATGGAGTGTTCATTTCCTACATAGCTACATTGTATTATTTTCATAATTTCTATTTATAGTATACTTCAGTCATATTGCAGAATTACTTTCCTTCATATTTTTGCTTCTAGAGATTTCCATATCCCATAGCATACTTCATCAAAAGCTAAAAAGTTCACCTATCTATTAATTTTTCTAAGTCATATTATTCACTGGTTTTCCTTCAACCTAATGGAAATACCCTATCCTTTTCTACTCAATATGACCTTTAAAATAGAGTCTGAGTCTCATTACCTTCAAAGTGGATAGACTCTTAATTAAATTTATAAAATACGGATAAATTTAATTAATAATTGTGGATTCAATAAACTCTATCAATATGGACAAACTCTAGTGGTAGCTCTGACACCACTGAAGGCTTTTTAAGCCTTTCACTACCACAAAATATCATAGGTTATATAACACAAGTTCCAAATATAAAATAGCCACAATAATAAAGGCCAAGATAATAATATGTTGAGTAGAATAATATTAGAAAAATAATATGTATATCAAGGCTTATAATAAATTAATAACATTTATTTATATAATGAAATATGAATGTAAATATGATGGATCATTCATGTACTATGCATGAAGAACAAATGACAATATTAATTGCCCAAAATGTATACAAGATTTATTACTCCTCTTCCTATTACAAATAGATGATGAGATATATAAATTGTATTATATTCTTTGATACATTCTATGGAGCATTGTTTCCATAATAAAGCTATAGTAGTGTGACTCTTCACACACTTGAGTATTGTTCTCTATATGCCAAGCCTCATGTCTCTCGGTATATCAACTTGCCACTTGCATGCTTAATGAACACTTAAAAATATAAAATTTATACACCTCTACATGACTCTTGGACTCCTACAAGAACTCCTAATCTAAGATACTTGTGCATATATTTACATTACTTATTTGCACTCTTGCATACACTACACTTGTGCATATTTAATCAACCTACTCTTGCACTTTAACTTACATGATACTTGTGAATTTCCTACACATTCACACTTACATAAAGAGGAAATTTAAATCACACCCTAAAATATTGACTCAACCCTAATTTACTATTTATAAATATAACATGAAGTTACCATGGTAGTACATTAGCATGTACCAAATAATATAATATTCTCCAAAACATTTTATAGTTATGCTTTGTAAGGACGTGTTTGCATGAAACAGTGCTACCGAGGAGACCTTATTAACTTTGAATAATGTTATGTGCCACACACCACTCTTAGTAATCCTTCATTTTTCCAAAACCTTTGTAGTAGAAAGTGATGCTTCATGAGTGGGGTTGAGGAGTATGGTCACATAGGAAGGTTTACCCCTTGTATTCATAAGTAAGGTTCTATTTGGATAGAATATTGCAAAATAACCTTATGAGAAGGAGATGATAGTGATCAACTCTATAGACCTCCATTGACAACCATTCTAGCATCAAGTATCTCCTAGATCAGAGGAGTTTTTCCTTACATAATATAAATGGGTCACCAAGCTCTTAAAATATGACAATGATTTTATCTATCACAAATGAAAGGAAAATGTAGCTATCAATACCCTTTCTAGACTTCCAAAAATACAATATACCCTTTGTGTAGTATTATCGTGTATGACTGGCTATAGGTACTTAAGTCAAAATGGCAAGATGACCCCACACTCGCAAAAAATATTTAGGTCCTTTAGATAATGACAAGGGATGATCTAAATTATTCATAAAATTAGGGGAATTATGTTATAAGTATCAGGTTGTTATTTTATCCACTTAGAAACTCAAATTCTAGATTTTAATAGAGCTTCACTCTTCTCCAATAAGGGAACACACGTGCTTCTTGCAAACTTATGAATGGGTAAAACATAGTTTTTATTGGCTTGGGATGAATTCTTATGTAAAATAGTTTTTGGATGCCTGTGATACCTATCAATGCTAAAAAAGAGAAACAATTAGTACACTAATGTTACTTCAACCTTTACCAATTCTAGAGTCACCATGGATAGATATTTCCATGGACTTTATTGAAGGGATTCCTCTATCTAGTGGAAAATCCATTATCATGGTGATGGGGGATATATTGACCAAGTATGCCCACTTTTGCTCCCTAGGTCATCCCTCTACTATATGGATAATGACATAAATTTTCATGAATCATATCCTTTAGCTCTATATTCACTAGTAAATTTGGGAGGAAATCCATCACATCCAAGAAATATAGTTAAATGTGATACATCCTACCACCCATATAATGATAGTCAAACAAAGGTGGTAAATAAATTCCTTTAGACATATATTTGATGCTTTATCTCCAATAACTAATCCATGACTTACCTTAGTAGCTCAAAGGTGGTAATATATGGTTAACCACTTTTACTTCTTATTTTCCAGGTATCTCAAAGGTTAAAGTAATTGACACAATCTTCAATCATAGGTAGGAAGTATTAGCTACCCTGAAACAAAATTTGGTAACCGCCCAAAACTGCATAAAACAATAGGTAGATAAACATAGGACTTAAAGAATATTTGCTAAATATGGCATGGTATTTATTCATATTCAACCCTATAATAATATGTCTCTAAAACAAAAGGTTTGATACAAGCTAGTAGCTAAATTCTATGGTCCCTATATGGTACTTCAATAGATAGGGGATGTTGCTTACAAATTGGAGTTGTTGACATCCAAGATTCACCCAATTTTTTATGTATCTTATCTAATGAAGATGGTGTGAATACAAACCCAAGTAAATATGGACTTACATGAAGTAGATGTAATAATGGTTGCAACCAGTAAATGCCACACAAGAATCATTGTAGGAATTTCAGCAATAGTTTCTAACCTTTCAGCTTTGAGGACAAAGCTTCTCTAAGGGGGATGGCATGTTATGTACCCCATAATTATAACTCATAGTGGCATATGATATTGTATGTAAAGTGGACCATATTTTAATTCATAAATAGGCCACATGTTAAGTTAGAAATAGATAGAAGTGTGTTCCATATAATCATGTATATAATTGTTGTGGAATCATGAATGTAACTATCATGGAATATGTAGTTAGGAATATTATCATAGAATACTATATTTTTTTTCTTTTTTTTTGTGTGGAAAACATCCTATAAGGGATACCACTTTTGGGTAAGACCCAAGGAGGTAGGGGTATCTCTTCTACCAAAATCTCCCAAAGCTTGCACCTAGACTATACCACCTTTGACATACTCAATGAGTAAACCTAAAACAAAAAAAACCAATGACACACAAACACAAACACAAACACACAAAAAGATTAAAAAAAAAACAAAACAAAAAAAATCATGCTCCTTGAGTGCATCAAAAATATAAAGCAAAAAAAAATACACACACAAGAAGATAAAAAAACACAACACGGACCACACAAAAAAAACACAAGAACAACATAACACAACACATAATGAAAAACAATAGAATACTACAAAGACACAACCAACAAAAATATGAAAAACAAAAACAACCAAAACCTAAAAAATATAAATAAAAAACAACCAACAACAGACAACAAAGAAAAATAAAAATATAGAAAACACTCACAAACAAAAACACAAAAACACCAATTAACACACACATAGAAACACAAGCACAAGAACAACAAAAATACAAGAACAACAACAAAAAACACAAAACATTAAAAACAAAAAAAAAACACACACACATAAATAGAAAATAAAAAAGAAAAAATAGAACACAACAATGACCTTTCTAGACCAAAATACTTTTAAGGCAAGAATAAATAGTGGAAATAAAATAAATATTAGATTGAACTAGGGAATTAAAATACCCCGACCGAACCAAAGAGAAGCAAAAATAAAGCAAGAAGAAACTAGGTACCTCTAGAACTGGGGCCATCCAAAGAAATTATAGATATAAGAGCTTCCCTTATTTGTAGCCCACCATCTAGGAGGGTGGCCATAGCAAGTAAGATCACCTTTGTTCAAAACCTAATTAGCTAAAGCATCAACACTCTTGTTCTGATATCTGACCACATGATCGTAATCAAATTTCAAAAATCCCATCTAGATTAACTGAATCTTCTCAATAATTATTTTTATTCTCCAATCAACCTTATGATTCTTATAAGGAGCCTTCAAAATATTAATCATGAGTTGAGAGTTAGACTCAACTAGCACCTTATCCCATTCAACCTTAGTAGCCTCTTGAAGGCCTCTAAGGATAATATACCCCTCAATAATATTATTGGATAGAATACCCAAATTCTTTGCAAAAGTAAAAACCAGGGAGCCATATGAAAGTCTACCAATTCCTCCCACACTGGCTTTTCCAGGATTCCCTCTAGAGGCTCCATCAATATTGAATTTTCTAAAATCCTTAGGAGGAGGTTGCCAATTCCTTTTTCTATCCATATTGCAATTACTCACATTCCCTTTAAGTTGGTTTCTCTTAGAATAGTTAATATTCAATCTTTGCATCACTTGATCCCATATTTGGTGGGAGTTTTTGGGGTGATTAAGGAGCTAATGGACTGATTCAACTAAGTTGGCAATGGTCTTATTCCAGATATAGTGAATATCCTTAGTTTTTTGATTAAAAATTTGGTTGTTCCTTTCATTCTAGATATTCCAAAGAAGAATGGTAGAACCCATCCAAACTAATTACCTAATAAAATTATTAACATCCTCTTGATTAGGCCAATCCCTCCAAAGTTGTTCAAAAGTAAAAAAATTGGACAGATGTAAGCCATGTAAAGTGGCCATTCTCCTCCATAACTCAGAGGCTAAAGTACACTTAATAAAAATATGGCTGAGAGTTTCCACATTCTCTCCACACATTTCACATCTAAAAGGGCCATGAAAACCATGCTTCATAAGATGCTCCACAATAAGCACCATGTGATGCAATAAAATCCAAGTAAAGAACCTCACCTTAGGCCAGATATTTTGAGCCCACAACTGAGAAAATATGTCAGATTATTGGTTGGGATTGTTATGGCATAAGGCCAAATAACCTTGAGCAACTGAATACTCACCCTTAGTAGTTTTGTTCCATCCAAAATAATATTTATCATGGGACCAAGAGAGATATATCATATGAAGGATGCATTGGATATCTTGTCTTTGCATTTATGGCATTTGAATAGGCTAGTACTCAATAGGTATCCAATATCTACCAACCTTTGAATTACCAGTATGGTACTGACAATAATTAGCCACCTTTATCTAGTTAGCTCGATGAAGATCCTCCATCCAAGGCCTCCAATTGGGAAACTAAGTTATCAAAGGCTTGTGATCATCCCAAGAATCTGTCCAAAAATATACCTATTGACCATTATGAATGATCCAAAATATGTTTTTCTTAATCAATCCTCACCAGTCTTAAGAACTACTAAAATAGGAGAACCTTTAGAAGGTAATTGATAGCGAGCAAGGTCTTCAGGATTTTTTTTCTCCGCATATTTAGCACGAATATTTTTGGCCCAAAGAGCATTGGGGTTATGCAAAATCCTCCAATATAACTTAGCATCTAAATATTTGTTGTTATTAATAGCAGACGAAATCCTAACCGCCCTTCATTTTTTTTTTTTGTAGATGGTGGAATTAGTAGCCACCATGAATTCGGGCAGGTTGTCCAACTTTTATGGTCGCCATAGTATTATGTGTTTTTCACCCTGAAAGCTGCCACACAGATCTTCACGCAGTACGCTCCTATAACCGCAATGCCACAATCATTTTAAACCTTTTACGTCGCTGAAAGCACCAGGAAAGGGATAAGTGTTCAATCCGACGAGGCCCGAGATTTGATCCTTGGACCTCCGCCCCCCTTATGGGGTTTGGATGAACCAATTTGTCTACACCTCGGACCTCCCCCCCTTCATTATTAGGAAGACATAAAATATCCCATTTCACCAAGGCCCATTTTCTTTTCTCCTTAGTACCACTCTAGAGGAACCGATGACTGATTTGATCTAGTTATTAAAGAAAAACCTTTGGGATACTCAACATGGTATAAAAATAAATAGGAATACCCTGAAGGACTAATTTTACCAAGGTGATTCTACCCCCAGAAAAAAGCCACCTATTGGTCCACCTTCCAATTTTCTTCTTGACTTTATCCAAAAACCAATTCTAATATTTGTTTTTTGTCTTCGAATATTGATGGAAATACCTAAATAAGTGATTGAAAGGGAGGTCTTCTTGTATCTTAATTTATCCAAAACCATGAATTCCTGTCTGGTAGAGCAGTGAAATAAAATTACTTTAGATTTGTTTTCATTGATCAATTTACCGGTAGTCTTATAAAAACAACTAATGATTTGCTTAATATTGGAAGCTTCCTTAACTGTAGCTTTACCTAAAAGAGTAGAGTCATCAACAAATTGAAGATGAGAGATAGGTCTAGCCCCATGAGCAATGGTAACTCCCTCAAGGGTTTTTTCTCTCTTTTTGGTTATAGTCCTACCTAAGCATTCAAAAATAATGATGAATAAATAAGGGGAAAGGGGGTCACCTTGCCTAATACCTATGGAAGTTGGACACAACAGAGAAGTCCTATCATTGATAAGAATTGAGTAGGAAAATAAAGATATACATCCCATAATCCAATTCATCCAATACTAAGAGAAACCAAATTACCTCAAAAATTTGATAAGGAAGTGCCAATCCACTCTATCATAAGCTAACCGAATGAACATGGAAGGAGATTTTTGCATATCCATGGAATGGATGTCTTCCCGAGCAAGAACTATCTCATCCACTATTTAATGCCCTTCCACATAACCCCCTTTTTTAGGAAAAATAATCTTATGCAAAAGAGGCTTCAACCTTTCTGCCATAATATTAGTAATGATTTTGAGAAGAACATTACATAAAGTAATAGGTCTAAAAATTGAGATATGATCAACCTCTTGAGATTTCGAAACAAGAGTAATATAAGTTTTATTGATAACCTTAAAAATTTCTTTGGCTTTCCTAGCTTCTTCCACCACCTCTAATAAATCAGCATGAAGGATATCCCAGAACTCTTGGTAGAATTCAATGGGAAAACCATCAGGACCTGGGGTTTTCCCTTTTTACATTTTAAAAACTACTTGTTGAAGCTCATTGACAGTAACAGGAGCAGTCAAAATATATTTCTCCTTAAAAGTAATAAGAGAATGGATTTCTTGAAGAACATTTTATTGAGAAGATGAGTCAAGAGGAGTACCAGCAAAAAGACTGGAAAAGTAATTGACAATAATAGAGTTCATGCCATCCCAAGTGTAGACAACATATCTAGAATCTGATTTTAGAGAAGAAATAAAGTTGTGAGATCTTCGATCTAGAAGAGATTTGTGGAAGAAATTTGTATTTCGATCACCTTCTTTGATCCATTGAATCCTATATTTTTTCTTCCATAAGAGTTCTTCTCTTTTTTCCCATTCCTCTAACTAAGCTATGAGTTTAATTTCATCTGCACTTATACTCTCTATGAGGCCATATAAACTTATTTTCTTATTTAAAATTTCAAGTTGAGCTATAACTTCATATTTTTTATGAACATACCTGAACTCCTTCCAGTTCCAAGTCTTGATTTTGGATTTAATGTATTGCAAGCTTTTGGAAAAACAGAACATCTTAGTCCCATACCTAGGTTTACCTTCCTTCCACCATTGTTGCACTAGAGGTTTAAAGGAACTATCTCTAAGCCACATTAATTGAAATTGAAAAGGAGAGAAAATCACATTGGTTTTCCATATTTCCACCATGAATGGCCAATGATATGAACCAACATTGTTAAGAGTCTTCACTTTAGGAATGTGACCATGGATTAAGAAATTGTTAGAGAGCAAGAACCTATCCAATCTCTCCATTATACAAACTAAGCCTTACCTTCTGTTAGACCAAGTCATAAGGCCATTATCTAATTGGATGTCCACAAGATGGAGGTTTGCAACATATTCACTCTTGAGGTCAGTGCTCCTGTCCAAATTTCTATTTACCCCTATTTTCTCATCTAGAAAGAGGATGGCAGGGTTATGTGTAAGGGGTTGGCCCCAAAATATATTTATAAAAATTTGGCGAATCAACTTTAAAATCCATGCGAATAGTATCCAAACACATGTAGAAGGTTCACTATTATTATGAGTAATGTTGGAAATTTAAACTTAAAATGGTTAAATTATTATAAAATTGGGGTGAATTGACCCAAAAAAAAGGTGTACCCAAATTTTTTTGGCTAATGGGCCCCGATCAAGGGTCCCAAATATTAGCCAATTTGAAATTTTGAAAATCCTAATTTTAGCCAATTTGGTGATACATAGCTGCTATGCATAACCCTGGAGGATGGTATTGAAATCACCTCCGATCAAGATCCAATATTCAGGAAAATGAGAGATAATATAAGTTATATTCTTCCATTGTCTTATTGTTTCCTCTAAATAAGTTGGAGCATAAACAATAATGCAGAGCATAATTTGGTTGGAATATCTACTTTGATAACTATAGCTAAAAGACCCCAACTACCAACTATATGGTGAATAACTACCTCTTTTGGGTCCTAAAGGAAAGAAATGCCACCAAAAGTCCCTTGGGAACTGAGGGAAACCACTTTTCTAGATGGCCAAATTTTACTGGCAATTGATTCCATGTCCTTTATTAACATCTTCGTTTCTTGAAGGAAAATAAGATCTGGATGATTTATTTAAATCATTCTTTTAATTTTATTTTATTTTTAAAGACTCCCTTTGAGTCCTCTAATATTCCAAGTGATGATATTCATTAATACCAAGGCTAAAAAATTTGGGAAGGGTATTAATATTACCTTCCTCTACAAGCTTTTCACCTTCTTTTACCATATGATATTGATTGGTCTTGCGACCTACCTTTTGATTAGAATCCATCTTCAATTTTTTTCCCTGTTTCTTGACTTACTCCAATTGAATCTGAGATGGCTTCTAACCTTGAAGAATTCTTGTACATAGTCAAAATATTACCAGAAGATTCAATAGAGTCTATATTGGGACCTGTATTATTTGAAGTTTTAACTTTTAAAAGATTTTTTTTCTTGTGTATATTTTCTCCCTTTTTTCTGTTGAAAACCTTTGATTTGTTGGTTTATCTCTGAGTTCTTCCATTTATCTTTAAATTGTGTTTCTAATATTTATGTTTCCATTATTTCCTCTTCCTCACTTGGGACGTCATTTATGGAAAGAATTTTAAACATATTAGCAGATAATTTTGATTGATATTTCATAATCGGTTTTTTCTGAGTGTTCTTATTCTTAGGTATTTGGAAGCTTGTTGAGTTTATATCTTATTTCTTTTGATATGGAATTTTATTTGGGAAAAAACTAGCCAAATGATCATATTCATGGCAAATTCTACAATGAAAAGGAATGTTCTTATAGTTCACTACTTGCTCCCGAGTGTCTTCCCCAAATTGTAATGTGATATTTTTAGGAAGGGGTTTGTCAAAATCTATTAAAACACAAATCCGGGCATAAATGATATGTTCAAATTTTTGAGTACAATCAGTAGTCATCATAAATGTTCCTAAAGAGTTTCTAATTGAATAAAAAATAGTCAGGTTCCAAAATTCAATTGGGAGGCCAAAGAGTCTAACCCACACGGGACTTATAGAAGGCATCTCTTTTTTGAATTTAAATTTAGTATGCTAGGGCTTCATGAAAAGCCACACCCTTCCAAAGAACTAGGGACCCGTTGAGTGTTAATTTTACCCAATTGTGAAATTACACTGTCCCTTAGTGTTTTGATCTCAAAGCCCTCTCTTGCAAATAAGTTTAACAAACAACTTCTGCAAGGTCTCCACTATATTAGCATCTGCATATGTGTATTAGTAATCTCAATAAAGATATATCAACTAGGAACACCTTAGTGATTGCAAGTAATTGTAAACAAGGGACATGTGTTAGTTTATTTTACCATGCTACTTTAATGATTGTTCATGAAACCAAAATAAAAATAAATGTGAATTGGCCCTCATATGACCACGATGTAGTGCCTTAGTTCCTTTTATCTTGAGGATTTTAAGGTAGATTTTATCTTCTCTTATTAAGTGGATTTTAATCAAGCTTTACCTTGCATTAAATCCTACTTTAAACATGAAAGTAAATATTAAAATCTATCTATGAATGTGAATCCGAAATGATGAATAGGCTCCTTAAATATAGCTTCTTATCATGAAGATAAAGATAGACTTTGATATGAATAATAAATTATTCCTCTTTGGTGAAATCAATTTTCACAAAAAGATAATAATTTATAGCCTTGAAATATAGCCGTTAAAATGTCATTTAATTATCTTTCTTTAATGAAATAATTTTCATAAAGAATAATAATTTAATGTGTTAAAATAATAGCTTTTTAATGTAACATATAAAATCACCTCTCTTTAATGAAATTGAAATTTTCATAAAGATAGGTGCACTTATGGGCCTGAAAAAGATAGCTTATGAAATGCCATAAAATTAACCCCCTTCGATGAAATTGAAATTTTCATGAAGGAAAGTTTATTTTATGCTTGTAAATAAAAAATATGAAGCTAAAAAAAAATGATTTGACTCCAAAATATAAAAAAATGAAATTCTGAAATTATAAATTCTGCATCAAACAACCATTTTCAAAAATTTGTATAAAATCAAAATGACCTCGTAATGAATTTGAATCTGTTGTGTATGATAGATTTTGCATAATTCTTCATAGCCATGTAATTATTTTTATCATTTTAATTTTTTTCGTTTTTATTTTAATCTCTGAAAATTAAAAAAAAAAGCAAAAAGAAGAGTTAGAAAAATAAAAAATTAAAAAAAAATGAAAAAAACATAAATGATGCAACCCCGAATTTCTCCATAGACCATTAGTATTCTACATAAAACCAGTATTAGAGTGACCCGACTTAATGCAATCAACATCTAATACGGTGTGAGCTTCAAAGGAAAAGGGTGCAATAAATTGAAAATGAAATCAAGTTAACCATAAAAATGCATAAAACTTGAGACATTTCCAATTAATTGCTGCAAAAATATATTCAATATTCCATTACAATGCAGGAAAAAAATGCCCAAAGTTGGCATCCAAATGGTGAAAATCGACCCAACTGTATGCCTTCTTCCTCTGAAAAAATCCCAAAAGATCCAGCCCTTGTGCATGCATCTTTTCCAGTTTTTAAAGTCCTTCTCTCTGACTGGTCATTAGGGTTAATGGCCTCTTTTTTTTCTTCATTTGTTGTTTTCATTTTCCCTCTTTTCATTTCAACTTCCGTCATTTTGTTTTCTAAAACGCAGACCTCCTTTCCCTTTACATTTGGCTCTATTTCCTTTACATTTTCTTCACATGCCAATATGATGGTAACATTTCATTATTATCGTCTTTTATAAAACCTTTTCCAAAGCACAGGCCCTCCACACTCCTTACCTGCACATAACACACATGAATTAGCCTTTAAAAAAAAAAAAAAACTTTAAAAAGAAAACAAAACAAACTATACTAAAAGCATAAAGTTAAACTATTAAAAAAAAGAATATTAAATTTAAACTATAAAAAACGTGAACTAAAACGTGGTGAATGAAGCACCATGGCTTCATGGTTTTACTCTTTTTTTTTATTTACTTTATATATATATGGAATTTGATTTCAAGTGTTAACCTGTTTTGGTGAGGTGTGACTTGAACTTAGACATTGATCAGTCATGAATAGGCGAAGGGCGTTTTTACCTCAGGGGAACCTTGTATTCATGATTCACGAAATGCCAAGTGTTTGATTGATTTGATTGTTGCTTGTTTATTGCCCCAAGCAGGAGCGTGATTGTCTTTGTCAATGATTCTTTGAATGCATGTCGTTTTCCTTAATTGGGTGTGTGATTGTTGGTTGGTGACTAAGTGTGACTACCCCCTCAAGCGACGAATCGATGAGGGAATGACCTTTGTGAGAGAAGCGACGAGTCGCTTGATCCAAGATGACTTGTGCAAGGGTGCCTTTAGAGGGTTTACCGTTAAGCGTGTGCAATTTTTCCAACATTTGGACCTATTTTTGGTGGGTGTTAACCCTTTTGGTGATGCCGTAATGAGGTGAAATCATCGAAAATCTAACTTCCCGTGGAGCGGTCCGGCTATTGTAGCCTTCTTGGGGAAGTAGGAGAGCGATAATTTGGACCTCGACATCGATTTTATTTGCCAAGAGGTTAAGTGCGAGAGCACTTGTGTCCGACAATGCTTATTGCTATGTTTTTGTGTTTCTTTTTTGTGATGTTTTTGTTGTTTTGTGACACCATTTGGGGATTTAATTGTCTGAAATCCATTTTCCCGTGGAGCGGTCCGGCTATGGTAGCCTTCTTAGGGAGTAGGATAGTGACAATGTAAACCTCGATATCAGTTTTGCTATGCCAAGAGGTTAAGTGCAAGAGCACTTGTGTCTGGCAATGTTTATTGCTTTTTGTTTTTGTGTTGCATTTATTTGTTGTTTTTGTTGTTTTGATATTCTTTGATCTTGTGCATGATGGCTGATGAATATGGATGTATTATGTTGATTTATTTTGATGGATGCATATGCTATGATGACTGCAAATGTTTTTGATTTATATGTGATATGCAGAGATGAAATGGATGAATGGGATTTGTGATGTTTGGCTATGGCACCATAGATTGTTTAGAACTCTGTTATTTTGTTTTTAGGCAATTGTTGTGATGCATGAATTTGTATGTATACATTGGTTTTCCTTTTTTTTTTTTTTTTGTATTTTCTGATGGCATTGCAAAGACGAAGAGTAGCGCAGTTGGTTTATAAATATAGCTAAGTTTTTCTGAGACTCAGACAGTTCTAGCTCTCTAGCCACGACTGTACTTTATCTTACATGATTTTTGAACAAGGTATGAATCAGACCTATTTTTGACCAAGCTATTTCACATCCCTGTGTGTGCCATTGAGTTCATTTATGTGATATTTATCAGGATACCGCCAGTGCCAGATGGGCTTTCAACCGAACTCGTACTGAGGATCACCTAACTAGCTCCACTAACTCCTTTGTTATGTTTAGTTAGATTAATCTACGATGTTTTCTAGGATGTCATAAGCTAGCTTATCCACATGCAAACATTGATCTGTACGCAAGTTAATGTGACAGATATATCGTCATGCGAGAAGACCTTTAGAATGCTGATAGTTCCATGGATTCAAGTTCAACTCCCTTCTTTTCTTCAATTGTAATAGGATACTTGCTCATTTGTAGTGATAAGATCATTGTTTATTTTGATTTGTTTTCTTCTTCTTCTTTTTTTTTTTTTTTTTTTGAGCAAGGGATTGGAGTGATAAAAATCACTGTTTCTTAGTGCATTTTGATGTGTGCACTGTAGGATGTCAAATCTTGATGTTTTGACGTTTTGCAAAAAAAAAAAAAATTGATTTTTTTTTTTTGCAACTATTGAGATTAGGGATTTTTGGGAATTGGGTAGGGGTGATGCTTGTCCTTTTGCCAACTCTCAGCATTCTTTGGGTCATCCGCACAGGGGGATGAGCAAGATAACCGTTTCGCTTATGGTGACCTAGGTTACTGTGTAGTTCATCTTTCTTTCACATAACTCTGGAATTGTTAATGTGTTTAGTTTATGTTGGGATGTTACGTATCAAGGTGTATTTCAAGTATGACTCTACCTTCGTAAAATCTGTTCGACTTGATACATTACATGGCTAAAGAGGAAAATTTTTGCTGAACTACGAAAACTCGTGATACATTAAAAGACCACTGACTCTAGTGTGGTGGAAGCAATGCAAGGTGTGTCTGTTGTTTTTATGAAATGGAACAGTGGGGAACAAGATGGACTGTATGAATGCAATGCTTAATGCAGCTACATATTTTTGTATTTTTGATGAATTGAGTTTGGCGAATATGAAGATGAGATGTGAGAAAACTCTCAATTGATGAATTTGAGAATGCATAGAAATGAGATGCAAATTTTTGTTGTTTTTGATGTATTTTGTTGTTTTTGAATTTTTTTTTGTTGTTTTTGATGTATTTTTGTTGGGTTTTGACCAAGTGATTGCGATAATCCTTGGAGCTTTTTGGGTTTGACCAAGAGATTGCGATAATCCTTGGAGATTTTTGGATTTGACCAAGAGATTGTGATAATCCTTGGAGCTTTTGGAGTGACCAAGTGATTGCGATAATCCTTGGAGTTTTTTTTTTTTTTTTGGTATATGGCTTTCTTAGATATGAAATGGTCGCAAATGACTGATATTCAAGGGTTATGTTTCCTTGATACCATCAAGAGAAGCTAGCCTGTACGTTCCCGATCCTATTTTGCTATCAATTACATAAGGACCTAACCAATTTGCCGTGAATTTGTCCCTCATATGGGACGGCAAATTAGAGTTTTGTTGGTTTTCCTTCAGAACCAAATCACCAACCCGAAAGTCTCTTAGGTGAACTTTCATGTTGTAAGCTTTCTTAAGCCGCTCTTGATAGATATGTAAGTGCTCGAGAGCATTAATGCGTCGTTCATCAGGCAATGTAAGTTGGTCTAACCGGGCCTGCCGTGCAGTGTCATCATCGATGAATTCCTGCATTGATATGCGGAGGGAAGGAATTTCCAATTCGAGAGGCATTACTGCCTCTAAGCCATACACTAGTGAAAATGGAGTTGCCCCAGTGGGAATCCGAATGCTAGTGCGATAAGCCCAAAGGGCAAGTGGGATTTGTATGTGCCAATCCTTATGACTGTCTGCGACGGTATTTTTAAGGATGGCAACTAGTGTCTTGTTTGATGCCTCTGCTTGCCCATTTGCTTGTGGATAATAGGGTGTTGAAAAGTTGTGCTGAATTTTGTACTTTGTGGTCAAAGCACGCACGTCTTTGTTCTTGAATGATGGCCCATTATCCGAGATTATTTTGGATGGAATACCAAAATGACATATGATGTGATGCAATATGAACTCCGCAATGCGGGGTCCTGTCATAGAGGTTAACGAAATTGCTTCCACCCATTTGGTAAAATATTCTGTGGCTATTATGATAAACGTGTGACGGCCTGACAATGTAGGGGAGATCTTTTCGATTAGATCGAGGCCCCACTGCAAAAATGGCCAAGCAGACTGGACTTTCTGTAAGGCCTGGGAAGGTACGTGCATCATATTGGCATGATGTTGACATTTTACGCACCTCTTGACATACTCGCAACAATCTCGCTCTAAATATGGCCAATAATAGCCCATGCAAAGAATGTGCTTTGCAATGGCCATACCACTAAAGTGGCCGCCACATGTACCGTCATGCGCTTGGGCGACTGCCCAAGTGGACTCTTGCTGGTCCAAGCAACGAAGGAGAATTCCGTCATAGCTGCGACGATACAAAATGTCTCCTATCAAGACATATTTTGCCACTTTCTGTTTGAATGTCCGTTTTGCGGCATGCGTCAATCCAAAGGGAATATTACCTAACTTGAGGTAGTCTCTGATTGGTAAATACCAGTCCTGTTGATCGAAAACCTCGACAGTATGAACAACCAATCCCTCTTCCCTATCAAATGCTGATTGGGATAAAACTTGTAATAATAGCATTGTGTTGCTATCAATGGGAGTGGAGTAAAATAAGGACCCCCAATTGGCACGTTTCAGACTATCTCGGATTCGAAAAAACTTATCCAAGGATGGTTCGATCTGGATCATGTGGATTCCTGGCGTCAAGTCTGAGCTTGCATGCTCCATCGCAGATTGCGATAATGTTTTGACTTGAATAGTTGTCATGTCACCGGAAAGGTCTTACAGGATTAGTGACCCCAAGGAGGCCATTGTGTCCGCAAAATGATTCGATGATCGAGGAAGTGCCTCGATGTTATACCACTCAAGTTTTGCTAGGAATTTGTCCATAAGAGATTTATAGGATTTCAGAACTGGGCATTTGCATTGATATACCCCTTTGACTTGATTGACGATTAACAGTGAATCACCAAAGATGTTTAGTCTTTTGATGTTCATGGCGATTGCTGTTTGAAGACCTAGGAGCAGGGCTTCATATTCTGCATTATTTTTGGTGCACTAGAAATTTAATTTAAATGATAGGGGCATTGGAGCGCCCTGCGGTGTGAAGAATACAATTCCTGTGCCACCACCTTGCTCGCATTTAGAACCATCAAAAAATAAGGTTATGTCGGCCTGAGACTCAGGCTCTTCAGAATCTGGAGATTCTGAGACATTGAAGACCTCATCATCGGGTAGTTCTATAGCCAGAGGCTGATTGTCTTCAAGAGGAGCCTCTGCTAGTTGATCGGCTATGACTTGTCCTTTAATAGATTTTTACCCAATAAATTCAATGTCAAATTTCGTCAACAACATGATCCTTTTCGCCGTGCGACTACTATGATAAGTATGACTCATCATGTATCGCAATGGATTCTCCTTAGACACAACATACGTAGTGTTGCTCAACATGTAGTGGCATAGCTTTTTGGTAGCAAACACCACTGCCAAGTAGAGTTTTTCAACGTATGCATAGTTAAGTTCGTAACTGACCAGGGTGCGGCTAAGATAGTAAGTAGCCTATTCTTTGTGATGTTCATTCTTCTGGGATAGCATGGCGCCCAGTGCCACCTCAGTAGCTGAGATGTATAAGTAGAACGACACTCCTGGTCTAGGTGGTGCCATTACTAGCGGCGAAGCCAAGTATTGTTTGATTTCGTCAAAGGCTGACTGGCACCCGTCATCCCAATGAAATGTGACCCCATTGTGCAATAGTTTGTTCATTGGTCGGCATTTGTCAGATAATTGCGCTATGAAGCGTTTAATCAACGTGACCTTTCCTTGCAGACTTCTTAGCTGCTTGATAGTGGTTGGGGGAGCCATTTCAAGGATTGCCTTGACTTTGTTTGGGTCCACTTTGATGCCTCTCTTTGAGACTATAAAACCCAAGAGTTTTCCAGATGTGAAGCCGAACACGCACTTCTTGGGATTCAGTCTAACCTTATGCTCTATGAGGCGATCGAGAATCTTGCTTAAGTCACCGAGATGGTCTGAGTGCAAGAGAGATTTGGCTAACAAATCATCCATGTAATCTTCCAAAGTTTTGTGCATGTAATCATGGAAGATATACGTCATAGCACGTTGGTATGTAGCGCCAACATTTTTAAGGCCAAAAGGCATGACCTTATAGCAAAATGTCCCCCAAGGCGTTGTGAATGCCGTTTTGAGTTAGTCTTCAGGATTGATACAAATTTGATTGTATCCTGAGAAACCATCCATTAGGGAGAGCATTTCGTGACCTGCTGTAGCGTCTACCAATGCGTCAATGCTTGGCAAGGGGAAATCATCCTTAGGACTCGCTTTGTTTAGGTCTCGAAAATTGGTGCATATGTGAATCCTCCCGTCGGGCTTCTTGACGGGAACCATGTTGGACAGCCATGGTGGATAATCCATGCAGATGACAAATTGTGCATCCAACAGCTTTTGCAATTCGTCTTTGACCATCAAGGCCACTGTTGGGTGCATCTTTCTTAGTTTTTGCTTTACAGGCTTGATTTTCGGATCAAGCGTTAAATTGTGCATGACTAGTCGTGGGTCTAGCCCCGGCATATCTTTGTATGACCATGCAAAAACTTCCTTCTTCTCTTTGAGAAGGGCAATATATTCGGCTTGCTCTTCGGGGGGAAAGGCTTACCCTCAGCCTTGAGAATCCGTGGATTCATTGGATCCGTGCCGATGTCTACGTCGCTCGTCTCCTCGATCGACATGTGGGATCCGTCCTCCAACTGATGTGGAGTTGGGATCAAATGGATATCATCAGCCGAGTTAAGATCTACGTTTGGAACCTCGGGTCCTTCTTCAGCTTGAAAAATATCTTGAGTTGTCCTTGGGTGGGAATGAAGCATTTCACCGAAATGCCAGTACTCTACTGGTGATAATGGTGAATTGACGCGATCCTAGTCGATGGCATCCATGTCTAGATGCAATGGCTGTGATGGATCGATCGGATTGCGGATGGGTGCGGTCAAATCAATGGAGATCATGTGGATGGAATGAATTTGGTCTCCAGAACCGCGGGTGTGATGACTTGATTCTTTTAGTTGTTCCCTATACTTTGGATCTGGCTCTATGGGAACGGGCATGAATGGATCCTCTCTAGGTGCAAATTCATCTCTATGTGTGAAAAGGAAGGCGGGGTCTTCCCTTGGCACTGCTGTCATGATGGGATCTCAAGGTGGATGATGCTCATCTTGAATTTGGAGCCATAGGTCTAACACTTGGTCCCACCTCGCTGGGTCTACATGCCATTCATGTCCTAACAGTATACCCATTTGTCCCATTAGATCTTCATGCGTTAAAGCACGATGATGCCATCGTGCATGTCTGAGATAGTCCATCTCAGTCTTGTCTTCTGACTCACTTTCATAGATCCAAAATTGTTCATCCTCTTCAGCATCTGTTGCTTGTGACGTTGAGGACTCTTCTTGTTCCAATAAGTTAATCCAGTCCCATTGTGGTTGTTCCACTCTTGGTGGAGGGACCTGATTCTCTTGACATTGTGTCGTTTCATCTGGAATCTCTAGGGGAAACAGCTTCAAAAAAATGTCCGAAAGCCGTTGTTGTTCTCTTTGAGGATTGCTCTCTGAACTTTCACCTCTCTCTAGCAAAGGAGAGGGATTATTGCTATTTACATGGGTGTTTGTAGACCATGGGAGATAGTCCCCCAATGTGTATTCTGTGTTTGGATTGGCGTACGGGTCTTGTGCCAATCCCCCCTTGTTGCCTAATTCTAGGCCTTGCATATTTTCAACCAAGCTGTCTAAGGGCAAGGGGTGGTTGAACCCCACTCTTGACTTGTCGTATGGCATCTGATATCTTGGTTGGCAAAGGATTCGCGTCCCTTGCTCATATCTTCCTAGCCCATACCCATGCCAATTGCATTGTTTGAGATATTTTAGGGCAAATTTTGGGTTCGACAAATAATTGATGTTTTTGACAAAAGGATCTTCATCTGTTTCCTTTTGTTCGCATGGTTCAGAACCATGATCAAGGCCCCCATACACAAAATTCGTTTGGTTGGGAGGGTAGCCTAGTGGAACAATTGTCCCTATGGGAAGGCGAGGTCTTCCTATGTCCCGCACCGACTCCAATGTGGGGGGTTGCCACAACGTTTTGCACTAAGTACTCCCCCGAGCTCTGTATCGGCCATCTCAACGGTTATTGTTGATGATTGGGTAGGAGGAAACGGTAGTCCTTCCTGAGTCCATTCCATGTTTGGTTGTTCAGGAGTCTTGGTTTGTGTTGTGTTGGGTGTTTCCTCTGTTGATATCGTTTAAATCGTGGGCAACCCATCTTCTAGAGGCTTAACCTCTTCCATGATTTGCTTTCCCTTGTCCTTCTGTTGGGCCACGATAGGTGGCGTTGATGATGGAGTAGGTGATGAAGTCTCACCTGGCTGGGATTTTGCCTTGTTGGCCACCAGTGGTACCTGCGATATCGGACCCTGTTTAGATGGATTTAATTGAAAATCCAAATGCATTGATGGGAGGGTCGATTGAGGTATGAATTGTACCGTATTGCAATACTTGAAGGGCTCTAAGTCCATTGGGACTACATGTATTTGCCCTTCATAGGCATACTTCAAGCACTGGTGTGCGATCAAGGGGACACACTTCATGTCCCTGATCCAAGGCCGCCATAGCAGTATATTATAAGCCATTTCGCCTTCCAAAGACATGGCACAGTGTGGGTATTGACTTTTGTCCTACCTCGGATAGGCAGAACAACCGTGTCGACCGTCGAGCAAATTGCATCGTTAAAAGCTCACGCGTGTGTACGTAGAAGCGGTGATGTGAGAGGCTGGCAGTTTTAAATGTTTTAACACTGCAGTGGTTATAATGTTACTGGACGAGCCAGTATCTATCAGCACTCTCTTGTACGGGATCCCGTTGACCCGTGTGATAATGTGCAGGGGTGGATCCGCCATGTCATTTGATATCATTTTGACCTCGTCTTCTCTGAATGTGATGACAGGCTCCGTACATTATTTCACATGTCCCACGAAGGCGTTGAAAGATTTTGCTTCATGGGGTTGTACTTCAATGGATTTTAAAATGTCCATAAGAGCTTTTATATGGGGAGATGATTGTTGGATAAGCTCATAGATGGACAGCCTAGCCGATGTGGTCCGCAGACTCTGCGTGAGTTTGGTCCGTATTGTGACCTCGGGTCTAGGCGGAGGCAACTGCGTTGGGCGTTGTTGAGGCTGCGATGTCGACGGAACTTCCCTCGTAGCTACCTTAGGGGCAACTGTTGGGTATCTTCTGTTCCTTGTTACAAAGCTAATCATTCCCACCAATCCTTGCATGGGAATATCTTGTCGCACCTTGTTAATCTGGAGCGGTTTTGTCTGTGCCTCGTGGGCAGGCAAGGGGTCCTTGAATACCCCCATTTGTTGATTGTTTTGTGCGATGGGGTTGTCCACGACCAATGTTCTATTGTCGATCAAATCTTGGACTAGTTCTTTGAATTTCCAGCACCCATTTAGGTCATGTCCTTTGCGCCTATGGAATCTGCAATAAAATTCCTCCCTATACCCCCTAGGCTTGGGAATGTTAGGGTCAAAAATTTGGATTTATGGCAGAGTAACTAAATTTGCCGCTGACAAGCGGTCAAATAAGGAGTCCCTAGACTCCACATACGGGGTGAATTATCGCCTAGGGCGACGCTGCTGATACTGCTCCTGTCTTCTGTTATCTCTTTCGTAAGAAGGAGGCACTGCCTGGTAATTAGCCCTTTGGGGCTGTGTCTCTTGCACAGGCGCGAGAACATTTATCGCAACTTGATTGACTGCAGTGTGTTGTGGTTGCGTTGTCCCAATTTTAGTGGTTTTGTTCCACTCTTTCTTCTTAGGCTTGGCAATTGCGCCTTCGCCTATCTTAATCTCTTCTATAAGTCTGGCTTGGGCCAAAGCTTCTTCTAGGTTGTCGTATTGTCATAGCAACAATAGACCAGAGATTGATTTTAAGCAACTTTTTATGAACATTTGCGTGAGATCCGACATGGGAGGATGGTAGGGTAACTTAGAAAGAAAATCTCTCCATCGGTTCCCATACGCTGCCATTGTTTCCTCCTCAAATTGTTTAAGGCTAGCAAGATCACTAAGTGATGCCTTCTTCCTTGTGTTGAAGGCGAAGCGTTCAAGAAACGCATCTACTAGTTGATCTAAGCTGCTTATGCTATGTTTGGGCAGTTGTGTGAACCAATCCAAGGTAGGGCCTGCGAATGTGGTTATGAATGTTCTAAGCAGCAACGCGTCATTATCTTGGATTGCGAAGCACTGGCTTAGAAATCTTGTAATGTGCTCTTGTGCGTCCTCCTCACCTTTAAAAACTACCAATTGAGGCAACTTGAAGTGTTCGGGGTAAAGAGGTGTAGGCACTGAGGGATGCACCGGATTACTACGGAGTAGACGTAATGTGGGTTTTTGATGCCCAGCAACTTTTTTCTCCACAGACTCCAAACGCTCCAATAGCGCTTGGTATGCATCGAAATATTTTATTTCTTCCTCTCTTGCTTGCTCCCGTTATACGTTATGATAAACTGGGGTCCTATGGAGGGGTGGACGAATGGCAGCCCTCTTGCCTTGATGGAGAGTTTCAACATGTTCTATCTCTGGTTCGTACTCCTCATAAAATTCTTAAGGAGTTTCTGGGCGAAACCTCTGACCTTGATCGAGTCCCCGCTGAAGGTACCCATCATCATTTCGAGGAGTAGCCTCCCTCTCATGTCTATGAGGTCTCGAAGGCAAATCTTGATGAGGTCATGGAGACCCGTCCTGCATTAAAGGGTTATGCCTCTCATGTTGTCCGGCTCTTTGGACGCGAGGGGTTGGCCCTCTCTCAAGTATTTCATATTGTAACTCATCCGCTTCACGTTGCATGCGTTCTTTATCCAAGCGGTATTGATACTCTATCTCTTGTCGACTTTGTTTAAGCCGCATGATTTGGGCTTGACGGGTGGTATATCTGGCGACAGCCAGGTCAATTTTATCTACCTTATTTTGTTTAGAAGGTTAAAATGTTCCTCCTATGGGTTTACCTCGATTTTTATGCTCTAAAATCTCAAGGGGTCACTTCCCTCTGTCGAGGTAGGCGGTATGTGCTCGAGGTTCTGGCCTCAAGGGGTGATTATGATATCTGACTGGTGCAGAAGCATAAGGTTCCCACATTGTATGTTGTTGTCCTTGAGGAATGCGATGATCTTCCTCATATTCTCTCTCATAGGTGCGTAAGGGGTAGGCGGAGTTAGGTCGCCCTGTGTAAGGAGCCCTACGCTCTGGATTTGGTCTCTCTATTCTGATGAGAGGTAAAGAAGGGACGCCATATCCACGTTGTCCCTCCAAATGGACAGTGTGCCCCGTTAGCGCTTCATCACGTTGTGGCCACTCATGTCTAGCTTGAGAGGGCGATTCTCTGTTTACATTAAGGTCTGCATGTAGGGCGTCTTTTTGATAGGGGCTGCTTTGAATGGGCATACCCCACCGAGGATTTTGAATTGGATTCTTTTGTAGGTTAGACCGATAAGGCGGTATGACCAAATCCTCGGGATCGAAGCGAAGGCGACTTGTGCTCGCTTCTTGTGTACCTTTCGGAGCTGCTTCCCTTGATTGGGCTTGGCTGCGGGTGTACACCATTGCGGTGCGTCCACACTATCTAAGTATATTTTTATCTTGTTTTTAATGATTTTTTTTTTGTCTACACTAAACATAATTAAACACACACATTCACAAAATCGTGATTATCTCTTTTAAGGATTCTTGGTGTGCCCTAGACTGGTTTAGTGTATTTTGGTGTTTTGTTTTGTCTTTGTAGGTTTTGTAGAATGTTTAAATGCATCATGTAGGCTCTTATAACTCCCAAAAGGTCGCCCCTTCAATATACCATCCAGGCCGATATACCAACCTCTCTATATACCCGCCCTTACGAGAGGGAGACTATAGGTACGTGAGAGCATAAGGTACGTGGTACGTAGGCGGTACGGAAGGGGGATTGTCCTATTAATGGCACCTACCATAGAAAACTTATCCTCGCACGCATGGGAATCACCCCAGCTACACTCGGTCTGTCTTCGTCAGGATTTATGCCTAACAACAATTGACAATCAGGAAATGTATGCAAATCAAGCCAAGGTGGTGATTAAATCCACCAATGGTCTTGATCAAGGGCTGGGGTCTTACGACCAGCTCCTTGGTTTAAAATTGTTTCGTGGAGTGTGTGAGGTTCATTTTATCCAACGAAAATGAAACATGCATGAATGACTTTTCCTAAGCAATGCAAGCTAAAAATGAAAACAATCAAAGAAATAGAAATAGAAATAAAAAATTTCAACAGAGATGATGAAAATCCCTACCTCTTCTCTGCCTGCTCCAGTTGCCTCTGAATTTTTGCTCTGAAAAGTTGCAGATAGAAAATCGTCCCTTGGTGAGACGATTAACAGAACAAAAATTGTCCCTAGCAGAGACGATTTTACAATCATCCTAGGGTGAGACGATTTCCAGAACAAAAATCGTCCCTAGCAGAGATGATTTTACAATCGTCCCAGGGTGAGACGATTTCCAGAACAGAAATCGTCCCTTGCAGAGACGATTAACGATCGCGGAAAAAAAGTGTACCCGTCAAGCACAAACACAAAAATTCAATCGGCTTCGTGATTTTAAAAATAGGGGACAGGGGTCCCACCGTGATCGCCACTGAAAGCACGAGATTCCGGTCAAAAGAAACACTAGTTATGCAACATAAGACGAAAATGAAACGCTTTGATCCTATGCACTAAAACAGAGAAAGGAGACAACTTGGAAATGAAAGACAAGATGTAAAGAAATCACAGCCCTCTTTATTCAAATATCTTATCCTCGGTTACATAGATGTCTCCTCCCATTTTGGGGGCTAGGAGCATTAAATTTGTCTTCATTACAATGTGTGACCTAGTCTTCCTCTTCCCGCGTGCCCACGATTGCAATGGGCGGGCCAAGATGCTGCCGCCGTTGATGTGGATAAGTTCTTCACCTCTGATTGCTTTTCTTGCAATCAAAGAAACAATAAAAAATGTCAGTAGCACCTGCTGCAAAGGAAAGGGGTTCGTTCTCTAAAATCAACGAAATATGCATGTAAACATCTACCTGAAACAGTAAATACAGTGAGTCCAAATGGCTTGAAAACTTGACAGAAGACAAAAAATGTTACTAAAAGGCCATTGCCCTTGAGACAGCCGGCCAATTTGCTTTTACCTGGTAATCGTCCCTGGTAAGGACGATTGCTACTGTTAATCATCCCTCGAAAGGACGATTGCTACTGTTAATCATCCCCTAGAAGGACGATTGTTGTTGTTAATCATCCCCTGGAAGGACGATTGCTGCTGTTAATCGTCCCCTACAGGGACGATTGATACTGTGTTGAAGAAGCCGACCTACCGCGGCTCCAATGTCGATTCCTGAGACCTACAAAACACCTGCAAATGAGGGGGTTATGTAATTGGGGCCATTTTGGGACGACCCAGATGGTCGGATTCTCCCAATTTGGCCTCCATCACCGAGAAATTGGACGTTGTTACCTGCAAGTCAGTGGGACAACCAAAATAACAAAAGCATGATAATATTCGATGAAAACCTTTTGAAATCAAGATTCAAGATTCTAAACTATTGAATAGCAGAGAATAACATGGAATATGAACAAATGACAAAAAAATGAACTACAACTAAATCCAAAAGGTGCGGGATGCCCAAGTGGGCAGCCCACCGATGGAACTTGATTTTGGCACCAATCCACTTGGGATGGGCCCAAAATCTCTTAGGAGTGGGGGGTCGGCGAATTGGTTGGTTCAGGTGTCCATGTGTTGGATTTGGGTCGGTTTCAAGCTTCCAAAGGCCACCCAACAACCTCCCTTGCAAAAGATATTGGTGGATGTGGGAAGGTGAACCAAAAGGGATGCAAGTGGGTCTTCAACTCGGTAGCACTTTTTTGCTTGAAAACTCCTTCAACCTGTATGCTTTGGGTGAGAAAAGTCTCACCTTTTATAGACCCAAGGGGTCTCCTTTGGGAAGGAAGCACAAACGCCATGTGTTGGTCATAGGCGCCATGTGGCAGTCATGTCTCCTCATGAGGGAGGGGAGTCCTCCATTGACTTGTGTTTTCATAATTGCTTCTTGTGACAGTCCTCTAACGACCCTTCTATCCACCTACACACGCGTGCAAGGCAGGAGTCATCAACTGACTATTCTGGGCTGCCACTTGGCGTCATTTGTCGTTTTTCCCGTTAAACTTGGTAATCATCCCTGGGTGGGACAATTAAAACAATCGTCTTGGGGTGAGACGATTGCAAGTTAGTAATCATCCCTGGGTGAGACGAGTACTGGGCAAAGTGTCTAAATGTACCAAATTGCTTCCTGACCTTGTAAAATTGCTATGGAAGTGGTTAGGACCACTGTTTGACCTCTGAGGGCTGCCCTGGGGCTGTGTTTGTCAAAGCGATTAGTGTTCGCAGTCACATAATCGGATTGGTGCTGTTTTGGTGTCTACATATATATATATATATATATATATATATATATATATATATATATATATATAATCTTTTCACTTTTTAAATTTTTTTATTTGTTTATATATATAAACTTGTTTTTTTTCTTTTTAAATTCAAAAAACTTTATTTAATTATTATTATTTTTATTTTACTTGTTTTCTTTTTTATTTTAAATTTGATTTAATTAATTTTAAATGTTTGAATTCATTTAATTCAAAACATTAAAATTAACCAAAACAACAAAAAACAAGGAGGAACCTAACCAATCCACTAGACACTCAAAATAAAATAAAAACACCCAAACACAAAAATTTAAAAGGTAGATCCCCAATTATTGGGGCTAGTTGTAGAATGGCAACTTTGCTGGGAAATGCTTCTGAGCATTTCGGTAAGAACCCAACCTGAAACAAAAACGCGCAAGATTAGCGAGACATAATAATTTAACAACATCCCAAGAAGGTGGGGGTAAACAGCTTTCGAATGAAAACAACTAATCCATCTACCTTTGCTCATTGTGTGCAAATGTGATTCATTTCATGCATTTATGAAAATCCTCTAGATTCCATCATCTCTTTCTACATTAGGCTATGAAGTACAACTCCTAAAGAGAAGACTTTTACAGATAGATCCCCACTACCAATCAGGCATCTATAGCCCCCATGAGGTTTATCTAACTTACCCATGTGTTTGATTAATGCTTTGAAAAGTCCATCTATCCTAGGTGTATCAAGATTTCTAACGCTCGTTCTCTTCTTTTTTTTCATCTCTTTCTTTTTTCTTTTTTTTCTTTTTTCTCTTTTTTCTTTTTCTCTATTTTTTAAATCTCTTTTTTTCTCTTTCTAAGTATCAAGTGTTGCCTAGCTAGGGCCCCACAACCAGTCAAGCGTCTATAGCCCCGCTGGAGTTTTCATGAACTAGATGACAGACTTCAAAAAGTCTGTTGCATCACTTATACTAATGAACTCTGGCAAAAGCATCAAGTATCACTAGGTTAGAAAACCAAAGTGGAGCATTTTAGATTTTTGCCTAGGGTTGCATAATAAAGACAACTTCATCCTTCTTACTTTTAGAAACACCATTTAATGTGTGCGTGGGTCCCATGTGGAGCTTGGGCTAATATTTCATTTTTCCACTTTCCACCATTTTAGTCCCAACATCTAAGCATGATCACCAAATAACTCATCCTCATTTTCTCGTGTTCATCAGTTTTTCAAATCAGGTGCTCCCCCTACTAAACAAAGAAACATGCAAACGGGCTAGGGACCAAAAGTTAGCAACCACGAAACATCACCTTAAAACAAGGGAACAACCTAACACACAAAACTAAAAACACAAACCAAAACTAAATCCAAACCCAGAAATCATGGACAAAGCACAAAAACAAAAACCAAAACTATATACAAATGTACAATATGGTACAAAATGGTGCAAAGCTTGAGCTATCACTTCCCTGGATCCCAAACATGATTAACACATTTCAAAAGATATATAACATGATAAGCATACCAAGTTTTAAAGGAATCCAACAAAAACAAGGTTAAGCCAAACAATACAACAATATTCATCTTGCCTCTCTCACCCCACCATTTTAGTAAAGTTCCATTAATAATCCCATAGTGGAGTAAATAGTCAAATTGATTAGACAATAATTGATCTTCAATAGTTTCTTGTCTATTTCTTAGGATGTCAATTTTACAATTCTCTTCTCGATTTAGAATTAGGCTTTCCTTTTCAGATATGAGATCTTGCAAACTCGAGCCTATTTCTAAAAACTTTAAAGCCAAATCATTTTTTAAATTTGTAGACCAATCAAATTCATGTAACCGTTTACAAGCACCTAGGATATTTATTAAATGAGCATCATCATAAGATTTTATCCAAGATTCTGTTACTAATTGATTATGAACTTGATTTAACACTTCAAGCATACCAACCTCATTTTCATTCAATAAAGCAATATCATTAGTGGTGTGAGGAGAAATTAAGTCAAATTATTTATCAACCACAAATTATATTTCATCTTTGATAGTATTTAAATCCATCAATCCATTAGACAAACCTTCACTTGCATTTTGAATGGTGGAACCTAAAAGGTAAGATTTTACCTTTGGCACTTTTCCATTTACCATTACTTGGAGAGGATTTGAAACTTCCTCTTTTATCTCATGATTTTTATCATCATCATCATATAGCACTTGTTCTTTGTCCATGACCTATTTATCAAAGACACCAAATTTAGGCATCCAATTAAAAACATGTCCATCCTTTTCAAACCATAAGTCTTGTCTACCTAGGGATGGGTCAACTAACACATAACCATGATCAATCACTTGGGTTGTTGTAGATGATGTGATATTTTCAATTGGATCATCGGTTATATCAAACCCAAACCATTCAGGCTCTAAAATTTCCTCATTTTGAAATGGCATAGACATTGTAGAACCAATAGGTGCATCAAGATTTTTAATTTCTTGTCCCTCAAAAGGGCCCAAAGCAAATGATTCTCCTGATTTATCCATGGTTGTAGAATCCTTATCACTTTCCAAAACTTTATGAGATTCGAATCCCTCTTCCAAAACATTATCAAATTGTATAGGATTTGTAATATCCTCATGGCAGAAAACCATTGTATTATCCTGCATATAAATTTACACAAAAAATTCATTATAAGATTTAGAACGAACATATTCTTCCCATTTATTCCAAGAATCATAGTAATCATCTTCCAAGATCAAGTTGTGACGCTCAATTACTTCTTTATCATCTTTCGATTCATCTACATGTTTCTCATCTAATTCATCTTCACCTTCCCTAGATGGTTCAATTATTTTCAGAAGTGGGTTATTTCTTGAATTCAAATTTGTGATACTATCATAATTAGAATTTGTAACCCATGATTCAATTATGTCATAATTTGGAAGGTGTGGATCTTCTTGGCCATCAGTTTCAACAATATCATTCAAAGTATCTTCTGAGAACAAGTGGTGAGATTCTGTTATGTCTTCAAATTCATTTATTGATTCTCTTTCAAGTTCACTTTCAACGACTTTTTATGGCTTAGGAGTTTCTATAAGGGGATCAATTTTTACATCTTGCTCCATATAGTCACTCTAATATTCCTTTGCGAGTACACATGACCAACTCATATCCTCATAGATTTGTTCATCTCAATCCTCATTTGTGGGTAATTATTCTAGATTTTTTCTTTCCGAAATAAAATGTTGATCTTTTGGTTCCAAATTCTTGTTACCCATCCATAAAATTTCTTCTCCAAAATATTCATGCTCTTCAAGACATTTTGAATAGGCATTTACTTCAATGTAAGTCACATCAAAGTCTCTTCTATCACCTTAAGGAACATAACATGAAATATCATTAAGATTAACATTATGAATTTTCTTCCTAGGATGATTTGGATGCATATATTTATGTGTTCATTTTTGTGATGGAACATCTCTACTTAACTTCTTAACCACCTTATTTTGCTCTTTTACTTCCGATACAAGCTTGTTGGGTTAAGTGGTAGAAGTAGTATGATTAGTTGGATTCATATTAATATACAAAATCTAAACACTTGTTGTAATGGTTCCACGAGTGACCCCATGATTCTCTAACTGTGATGGAGTAGTTGGATGGATAGAAGTACTCGTATAAGCACATGTGGGAGCATACGTAGGTATGGTAGGGTAAAATTGATTATGGGGCAAAATGTTTGATATAAAATTTTGTTTTGCCCATGCTTGATTTACCACCAAGGTTTTATTGCAAGCCCCTAGTTGTCCTATCATAGGAAATTAATCCATCCCATAACCTTGTGGCCTTAATTGTTGATCTACAATTATAGCTTTCGTGTAGGCTGAGGCAATATTAGTAACCAAATGATTTATCCTAGTGAACATGGCAAGAAAGGGATACAATACCCCAAAGTATATTTGAAGAGCACCACTCTCCTCAATAGTATGGGGAGCAATCAATCTTGCATAGAGATTTCAAAATCTCATGTTGAATGTTCTCACTGGCTCATTAGGTTCATTCTTGCAAGAAGCAAATTGTTGATAAATCGTGACAGGATCAATGAGAAACCTAAATTGATTGATAAAAATAGTTTCCAATTGGGCCCATGACGTAATAGATCCAGTGGGTAAATTGATGTACCAATCATATGCCACCTCATCTAGGCTCCAAGGAAAAAATCTACATGCCACATCCTCTTGTTCGACATTCCATCTAACTAGGATATCCACATAGGATTGAATGTGCTCCTCGGATAATATCGTGCCATTGTGCTTAAACTTGGAAAAAAGCTTCTCTATGTTCTTGGGTAAGTCATGAGCATCTCCACTAATGTTCAAAGGATTACCATGCATCCCATACCACTTTCCCATGTTTGTAGCCATTAGTGAAACTCAAAGAATAACTTCAAAACCAATCTATTAGTCAAATAAATATTTCTTACAAAGAAGCATGAAATGACTAACCAATCTCAAATATGTAACATATGAATCATCATGTTAGCATCAACCAAGATATATGTATTCATTAAACCATGAAATTGAAGAACATTCTCAAATTTGCAACATGTTAGTATTAATGCATCATCAAAAATAGAGAATGTTAGAATCAATAAAAGTAATCATATGGAACCAAAACCTCGTTAGTCAAGACCAATGTTTTTAAATAAATGTTTCAAGTAACATGAACAATTTAACATCTAAATAGAAATAACATAAATCAATTCAAACCCTCCTAGCTCCCAAAGTGTTGAGTGAGTGCTAAAGGATGCCAAAGCTACTAAACAAATGAAATTGAAATATTTAGCAATTAAAACTCTTGAGTAACCATGAATAATCCAAAAGCATTAGATCAATAAAAACCAATTCATGAATTACTTAGCATAAATAAAATTAAGTAAACCAATTTAGGCCCTCCTTCTAGCGCCAAAATGTTGAGTGTTAATTGTACATGAAATTACACTCTCTCTTAGGGTTTTGATCTCAAAGCCCTCTCTTGCAAAGAAGTTTAACAAACAACTTCTCCAAGGTCTCTGCTATATTAGCATTTGCATATGTGTATTAGTAATCTCAATAAATATATATCAATTCAATGCTAGGAACACCTTAGTGATTACAAGTAACTATAAACAAGGGGCATGTGTTAGTTTATTTTACCATGCTACTTTAATGATTGTTCATGAAACCAAAATAAAAATAAATATGAATTGACCCTCATATGACCACGATGTAGTGCCTTAGTTCCTTTTATCTTGAGAATTTTAAGGTCGATTTTATCTTCTTTTATTAAGTGGATTTTAATCAAGCTTTACCTTGCATTAAATCCTATTTTAAACATGAAAGTAAATATTAAAATCTATCTATGAATGTGAATCTGAAATGATGAATAGGCTTCTTAAATGTAGCTTCTTATCATGAAGATAAAGATAGATTTTGATATGAATAATAAATTATTCCTCTTTGGTGAAATTAATTTTCACAAAGAGATAATAATTTATAGCCTTGAAATATAGGCTTTAAAATGTCATTTACTTATCTTTCTTTAATGAAATAATTTTCATAAAGAAAAATAATTTAATGTGTTAAAAAAATAACCTTTTAATGTAATATTTAAAATCACCTCTCTTTAATGAAATTGAAATTTTCATAAAGATAAGTTCACTTATGGCCTCGAAAAAATTAGCTTATGAAATGCCATAAAATTAACCCCTTCGATGAAATTGAAAATTTCATGAAGGAAAGTTTATTTTATGCTTGCAAATAAAAAATATGAAGCTGGAAAAAACTGATTTGAATCCAAAATGTGGAAAAATGAAATTCCAAAATTATAAAATCTGCATCAAACAGCCATTTTCAAAATTTTGTATAAAGTTGAAATGACCTTGGAATGAATCTGAATCAATTGTGTATGATATATTTTACATCATTCTTCACACCCATGTAATTATTTTTATCATTTTAATTTTTTTCGATTTTTATTTTAATATTTGAAAAAAATAGCAAAAAAAAAGTTAGAAAAAAAAAAAAAATTTAAAAAAAAATTTAAAAATAGAAATGTTGCAACCCCAAATTTCTCCACAGACCCTGCAAGCATTATTATTCTGCATAAAACCAGTATTAGAGTGACCCAACTTAGTGCAATCAACATCTAATATGGTGTGAGCTTCAAAGGAAAAGGTACAATAAACTAAAAACGAAATCAAGTTAACCATAAAAATGCATAAAACTTGAGATGTTTCCAATTAATTGCTGCAAAAAGATATTCAATATTCCATTACAATGCAGAAAAAAAATGCCCAAAGTTGGCATCCAAATGGTGAAAATTGGCCCAGCGGTATGCCTTCTTCCTCCGAAAAAATCCCAAAATATCCAGCCCTTGTGCATGCATCTTTTCTAGTTTTTAAAGTCTTTCTCTCTGACTGTTCATTAGGGTTAATGGCCTCTTCGTTTTCTTCATTTGTTGTTTTCATTTTCCCTCTTTTCATTTCAACTTCCGTCATTTTGTTTTCTAAAATGTGGACCTCCTTTCCCTTTATGTTTGGCTCTATTTCCTTTACATTTTCTTCATATGCCAATATGATAGTAATATTTCATTTGTAACGTCTTTTATAAAACGTTTTCCAAAGCGCAGGCCCTCCACACTCCTTACCTGCACATAACACACGTGAATTAGCCTTTAAAAAAAAACAAACTTAAAAAAAAAGAAAACAAACTATACTAAAAGCATAAAGTTAAACTATTAAAAAAAAAAGAATATTAAATTTAAACTATCAAAAATGTGAACTAAAATGTGGTGAATGAAGCACCATGGCTTCTTTCACTACTTTTTCTTTTTATTTATATTTTATTGTTTTTACTTCTTTTTTTTTAATTTACTTTATATATATATATATATATATATATATATATATATATATATATATATATATATATATATATATTTTTCACTTTTTAAAATTTTTATTTGTTTATATATATAAAATATATATATAAACTTATTTTTTTTTCTTTTTAAATTCAAAAAGCTTTATTTAATTATTTTTTTAATTTTACTTGTTTTATTTTTTATTTTAAATTTGACTTAATTTTTTTTTGATAATTATGTGTTTGTATTTATAGCGGGTTTTAACAAGGATCCCAAAACCTGATTACATAAGCAATGGGCCTAGGGCATCAATCCCTTGAAACCGAACACCAAAATGCAAATCCCGCCCAGCGGTAACAGTAAGCATGAAACAATCCCTCTCGGCGGGAAACAAACAAATAAGGAAAAAAGTAGTTTTGGAGATCCCGCTCAGCGGGGAGTAGCCAAAAACCACCATCAAGAAGATCCCGCCCAGTAGGAAGCAAAGAAAAACCGTTACAATAAAATCCTGCCTCGAGGGAAGCAGTAAAAACCACCACAAACAGTCCCGCCTGGCGGGAAGCAACAAGGAAATCCCGCCATCCGGGAAACCAGCAGAAGAGAAAGGATCCCGCCTCGCGGGAAAATTGACGAATTTGGCGGATCCCGCCCTATGGAGAAACCATCCCGCCCACCGAGAAAACATTCAGTTCAACGAGAGCCATCCTGTAGGAAGCCAACAGCCAGCACAGAGAGGATCCACTCCATCAGGAAGTGACCAGAGAGTTGCACCACAAGGAACCCGCCCCGGAAAACGGGAAGAGGATCCCAACGAGTAGGGACCAAGAATCCCGTCCAAGCACAGAGCCCGTCGAGGATTCACAAGAAAAAGGGGGAAGTTGTCCAAACCCTAAATCGTCACCTCCATCGCACCGAGAAACGCAAGGGACCGGATCCACGCGAATCACTCGCAAAAAACCCGGTGGGGAAGCCTGAGGGAAAAAGGGAAGGGATCCCCAACCAAACAGGGATCCCTGGGAAGCACCAGTTCGAAAAAACAACCAAGGAAACCCTAGCCGACCGGGAGGGGCGCAGATAGTGGAGAAGGATCTCCCCCCAGGATATCATTTGCAAACAACCACTCCCCGGGAGGGATGACCTGGGTTGAGCCAGGGACTGGGCAGAAACCCAAATTTGACTTAATTAATTTTAAATGTTTGAATTGATTTAATTCAAAACATTAAAATTAACCAAAACAACAAAAAACAAGGAGGAACCTAACCAATCCACTAGACACTCAAAATAAAACAAAAACACCCAAACACAAAAATTAAAAGGTGGGTCCCCAATTATTGGGGCTAGTTGTGGAATGGCCACAACAAGACCCCCTTGAAAATTTTTCTCTATATCTTCATTATTAGTAAATAAAACAAGAAAATAACCATTTGGATAAATAGAAATTTGTAACTCACCTCTAGTTTTCCAGCTTTTTGCAACCCATATTTTGAAAGCAGATAGACTCGAACGAAAACCAATAAAATGATAAATTAGTCCTTTTTTTTCAAAATATTAAATGCTAGTCTAAATGTTGCCCATATCAAGCTTAACAATAGGAGTTCCATCAGATGCTTTAAGACATCTTAACTCAATTTTTCTAGGATCAATCTCTGGTATTAGGTTTATGGGAAGCCCTAAGATTAATATTAGCATTAGGCTGAGGCTGTCCACCACATAGGGTATCACTAAAATTCATTATTGGGATTGATTCTTTGAAATTATTACCATTGACAAGGATTTCCATAGTATATTTATTTTGTGGGTGCACCTTAGCACCAAATTCACTTGAGATCTGAGATATTTTTTGATTAGCTGCTTGAAAATTATTTTGTGATCTCTTTAATTAATGTCCTAGATGCCATGAAAAGGTATGATTTTTACTTTTCTTTTATGCAACAAATCGAAAGTCATTGTCACTCAAGTTCACAGCATGAACATCTATTGAAAGATAGATTTCTAACCCATATTGGATCCCTTGCAACATATCTTGCTAAAATATTGAGCAAAAACCACAAATATATTGGTTTCTAGGGCCCGAAGGCCTCAAAAACTAACCTCTGGACCTGCTTGCACTTAACCCGAATGATATCCTCGCATAGTCACTTACCAAAAATCTCATAAACACATAGAGATGTGTTAGGATCTGTGTTTCTCCAAATGATATGAAAATCGATGGAGACGTTATAAGGTTTTTCATGCATCTACCCTCACAATTTAAGCTCAATTCGAGTCCAGATGAGTGAAATATAGGTGAAACAAGTTTGGCAATTTGAGCAGTCCTACGAAAAATATCCCTCCTAAAGCATTGTCTCCTGATGTCTAATAGATTTTATTATCAATCAAATAAATAAAATATCTCATAAATAAATAAAAAAGCATGGCATAGCAGTACTAAAACAAATGCAAACTAGTTTCTAATTCACCAGATTACGTACACGCAAGTGAAGAGCATACTACTAGTGTTGGAGGCTTTCTAATTCACTAGATCACATTACGTGGAAAGTGAAGAGCATAATACCAACAAAAATGTGGCAAAAAATAGAAGAAAAATATTAAACTTTATAAAAAACATGAGTTAGGAAAGGAACAAAAGACATGAGATTGAATTTTATTTTGATAAAAATAAGTAATACAACATCAAAACTTCGAATGTGTTTCAACCTACAAGTCTCATCAGTGGAGTGAGTTTCAAAGAGGTACAACCTCTCTTTATAAATACCTAACTCTAGGGGGCTAAAGAGTAATGCATGTGGGATAAAAACACCCAAGCATTAATACAAACCACAGGTTTATAGACCAAGTGTAGACACCAAAACAACACCAATCCGATTATGTGACTGCAAACACTGATCGCTTTGGCAAACACAGCCCCCAGGGCAGCCCTCAGAGGTTAAACAGTGGTCTTAACCACTTTCATAGCAATTTTGTGAGGTCAAGAAGCAATTTGGCACACTTGGACACTTTGCCCAGTATTCGTCTCACCCAGGGACGAATTCAAAATAGAATCCATCCCACCCAAGGACGAATTCTGAATCCGTCCCTGGGTGGGACGAATTCTAAGCTTAACGGGAAAAAAGGCAAATGGTGCCAAGTGGCAGCCCAGAAAAGTCAGTTAAGGGCTCCTACCTTGCACGCATGTGTAAGTGGACAGAGGGTCCGTTAGAGGACTGTTACAAAAAGCATTTATCAAAGTTCAAGTCAAGGGAAGACTCCCCTCCCTCATGGGAAGACAAGACTGCCACATGGCGCCTATGGCCAACACTTGGATTTTGTGCTTCCCTCCCAAAAGAGACCCCTTGGGTCTATAAAAGGTGGGACTTTTCTCACCCAAAACATACAGTTTTAAGGAGTTTTCAAGCAACGAAGTGCTGCTGAATCGAAGACTCACTTGCATCCCCCTTTGTTCACCTTCCTACATCCACCAATCTCTTTTGCAAGGGAGGTTGTTGGGTGGCCTTTGGAAGCTCGAACCTTACTCAAATCCGATGCATGGACATCTGAACCTACCAATTCACCAACCCCCCAATCCTAAAAGGTTTTGGGCCCATCCCCGATGGATTGGCTCCAAAATCGAGGGCCAACGGTGGGAGGCCCACTTGGGCACCCCCGCACCTCCTAAGTCCTAATTTTAGTTTTGAGCACTTTAGATTATTTTTTAGATTTCATTCTGTGTTACTAGGTCTGATTAGTCCATAATTGCAATTTTGTAGCTTTTGGTTAGATTTTAGGGTGTTTTGTATTGCTTTGTCGTTTCGCTAACTTGCAGGTGTCAAGGTCAAATTCCCAAGGGTGGAGGCCAAATTGGGAAAATCCGACCATCTGGGTCGTCCCAAAATGGCCCCAATTACCTAACCCCCTTGTTTCCAGGAGTTTTGCAGGTCCCGGGATTCGACATTGGAGCAGCAGCAGGTCGGTTTCTCCTACTCAGAAGAATTCGTCCCACCCAAGGACGAATTACAGTCAGAATTCATCCTGCCCAGGCACGAATTCTAGTTTAAGGTGGATTGGCCAGCTGCCTCAGTGGCAGTGGCCTTCTGGTAACTTTTCTCACCTTCTGTCAAGTTTTGAAGCAATTTGGTTTCACTGTTTTCACTGTTTCAGGCAAATATTCATATGCATATTTCGTTGGTTTTAGAGAGAGAATGCTTTTCATTTGCAGCAGGTGCTACTAACGTCTTGGTCATTTCTTTGTTCGTAGGAGAAGCAGCAGAGGCGAAGAACTCATCGACATCAACGACGACATCATCTTGGCCCGCCCATTGCAATCGTGGGCACGCGGAAAGAGGAATCATTCAGCGATTGTAATCAAACCCTATTTGTGCTCCTAGCCCCTGAAAAGGGAGGAGGCATTATTGTAATAGAGATCAAAGGAAATCAATGAAAGGGATGTGTTTCTTTATTTGATTGCGTCTCTTCCAATGTGTCTCTTTTTCGTTTCATGCAATTTACATTTCTAGGACTTAGGCGTGCTTAACTTTGAATGCAATCGCACTTGGTGTTTCCTTTGACCGGAATCTCGTGCTTTCAGTGGCGATCATGGAGTTAGGTGGGATAATTTTAAACAAATAAAATTCCCTAGAATTCTTTTTTCCCAGAAAAGTCAGTTTTCGGGGCCAAATTCCATCATCTAGTGCCCCGAAATTAGGTTTTAAAATTGGGCATGCAATTCTATGCACTTTTTGAGTCTGTTCGGATGTCAATATCTCCTAATGTATTTAGAGCTAGGACTTGAAACTTCATTTTTGTCTTATCTACTATAAGAGGGATGCACATGCCAATTTTGGGCCCCATCTGACTCATTTTCAATTTTAGGGCTTTTTAGAGAGATCATGGTGCTAACCCGTAGCCAAGCCCAATCATGGGCGAAGGCTATGGGGGGTGTCCCAGGAGGCACGAGTCACCTCCGTTACAATCCCAAGGATTTGGTCATACCACCTTGGCGACCTAACACACAATGCAGTCCCCTCCACACCTTAAAGGAAAGAGACTACAGGGACATCTCTTCGAGGAGCACTCCTGTTCAACATAGCACTCATCACACACCCTTCCATGAGGGGTACAGTCATAGGAGAGCTCTCTTAGATGATCGCTATGAGCGGTCACCGCGTGATGAAGTGCTAGGTCAACATAGAGTTCGACGGGAGGAACCACATCATTACACTACCCGTCCTTCACCCCCTCTAGTTGTCAGGACTACAAAGACAAATCCAGAGTACAAGGCTCCTCAGGCGGGGCAGGCCAACTCCACCCGTTCCTTTTTCATTTATGAAATAGAGCACGAGGAAGACCTCTACCTTCCTCGAGAGCAATATATAGTGCGAGAGCAATATGCCTCCGCACCTGCTATCTATCAGGAACACTCACTGAGGCCAAAGCCTCGAGGGAATGTCGTTACCCCCAATAGAGGGAGGTCGCCTATAGAGATCTTGGATCACTACGACCGAGATAGATATCTAGAAGAGGCATCTAGGCCTTCTAGACATGAAGCAAGGAGAGCTCCCTTAGATGATCGCTATGAGCGGTCATCACGCGATGAAGTGCTAAGTCAACATAGGGTTCGATGGGAGGAACCACATGATTACATTACCCCTCCTTCACCCCCTCTAGTTTCCAGAACTACAAAGACAAATCCAGAGCACAAGGCTCTTTGGGCAGGGTGAGATAGCTCCGTCCACCCCTTTTCACTTATGAAAGAGAGCACGAGGAAGACCTCTACCTTCCTCGAGAGCAATATACAATGTAAGAGCAATATGCCTCCGCACCTGCTATCTATCAGGAACACTCACTGAGGCCAAAGCCTCGAGGGAATGATGTTACCCCCAATAGAGGGAGGTCGCCTATAGAGATCTTGGATCACTACGACCGAGATAGATATCTAGAAGAGGCATCTAGGCCTTCTAGACATGAAGCAATGAGAGCTCCCTTAGATGCTCGCTATGAGCGGTCATCGTGCGATGAAGTGCTAAGTCAACATAGGGTTCGATGGGAGGAACCACATGATTACATTATCCCTCCTTCACCCCCTCTAGTTTCCAGAACTACAAAGACAAATCCAGAGCACAAGGCTCTTTGGGCAAGGCGAGATAGCTCCGTCCATCCCTTTTTCACTTATGAAAGAGAGCACGAGGAAGACCTCTACCTTCCTCGAGAGCAATATATAGTGCGGGAGCAATATGCCTTTGCACCTGCTATCTATCAGGACCAATCACTGAGGCCAAAGCCCCGAGAGAATGTTGCTACCCCTAACAGAGGGATGTGTCCTATAGAGATCTTGGATCACTACGACCAAGATTTTTATCTAAGAGATGCGTCTAGGCCTTCTAGACATGAGGCGGTGGGACTAACTATCGTAGAATCTATCGAATATATCACACATCTCAAGCAACTCACGCAACTTGAGCTCGAACGACTACCGTTAGAGGAACCGTACCATATTAACGAAGAGCACCTTCAAGCGCCAGAAGGATGAGCTGTTCCAACACACTATACAAGAGAGGACTCCAACCCCTCACATGCATAAGACAAAATATTTTGAGTGGCACAACCCATGGGGGGAAGATAGGTCATCGCGACCTCATCAAAAGCTACCCCCAACACCTCCTAGACAGGAGCGGGAAGCTACTCTCCCGATTCCTGAAGCACCACCCCCGACGCCTCCTAGACATGAATGGGAGGCCGCTCCTATAACCAATGATGGGTGCCTTCCTCAGACATCCACCCAGGCTTATGAGCCACCCTTAGAAATTCATCAAGAAGCCTCTAAGGAATCAGAGTGCGAAGAAGAGCGGGATGAACTGCCCTACCAAGGCATGGGGGGTGCCATCTGCCACCCCTCCATAAGCCCCAAGTTCCTCAACAAGAACCAACCAAAGAGGAGGAGTTCAAATCTCCCAATACATGCAAAGCACTAGAGCACTTAGAGTTGGTAGAGGCCAAGATTTTGGAGCTCCCAAGGCCCAACTTACATAAGGCTCCTTTCGAAGAGGATCAACCTTTAACCATAGGGCTACCTGATGATGCAGTCCTCCATGTCTCAGAATCTACAGATTCTGATGAGCTATACACATTGTCCGAAGGTGAGGATGAAACAGAGATAGCCCATAGCAATCACATGCGACAACATCGGCATCCCATAAAATTTGAAGAAGCATGTCAACAGATAAACATAATACTAGGGCATGAGTGGCGTGTTAACCCACCACAGTGGGACCAAGCATTACATCCACAACTTTGGGTACATAAAGATCAACTTCCGCCCAGAGATCCCATAACAACATCAGTGCCGCGGGCGGACCCTGTCCTCATCTCCGTGCATAGGGCCGATCCATTCATGCCCATACCTCTAGAGCCAGATCCGGAGTGCAAAGACCATCAAGTCGGGGGTACCTCTATCCCCTGAAGAACCATAATTCAAACCCAAAAAGCTCCAAGGATTATCGCAATCCCTTGGTCACCCAAAAAGCTCCAAGGATTATCGCAATCTCTTGGTCAAACCAAAAAGCTCCAAGGATTATCGCAATCTCTTGGTCACCCAAAAAGCTCCAAGGATTATCGCAATCTCTTGGTCAACCCAAAAAGCTCCAAGGATTATCGCAATCTCTTGGTCAACCCAAAAGCTCCAAGGATTATCGCAATCTCTTGGTCACCAAAAAGCTCCAAGGATTATCGCAATCTCTTGGTCAACCCAAAAAGCTCCAAGGATTATCGCAATCTCTTGGTCAACCCAAAAAGCTCCAAGGATTATCGCAATCTCTTGGTCACCCAAAAAGCTCCAAGGATTATCGCAATCTCTTGGTCAACCCAAAAAGCTCCAAGGATTATCGCAATCTCTTGGTCAACCCAAAAAGCTCCAAGGATTATCGCAATCTCTTGGTCACCAAAAAGCTCCAAGGATTATCGCAATCTCTTGGTCAACCCAAAAAGCTCCAAGGATTATCGCAATCGCTTGGTCAAAAAAAAATCAAGAAATTCAACAAAAACAAAACAACAAAAATCATCAAAAACAACAAAGATTTGCATCTCAATTCTAGGCATACTCGAATTCATCAAAATCAACAAAAACACCATGCATAACTTTTACCACACTACAGTCAGTGGTCTGGGAATGTACCAAGAGTTTCGAGAATTCAGGTCATCATTTTCCTCTTTAGCCATGTAGTGTACCAAGTCGAACGGATTTTACAAAGGTAGAGTCATACTTGAAATACACCTTGTTACGTAACATCCCAACACAAATCAAACATTAAAATTCCCAAAATTGTGTGAACGAAAGACGAAACCTGCAAAATAATCTAGGTCACCACAAGCGAAATGGTTATCTTGCTCATCCCCCTGTGCGAATGACCCCTAGAATGCTGAGAGTTGGCAAAAGGACAAGCTTCCTCCCTACCCAATTCCCTAAGAATCCCTAAAGTTCTCAATAGTTGCAAAACACAAAAATTTGCAAAATGTCAAAACTCAAAAATTTGACAAACTATAGTGCAAACATCAAAAGGCACAAACAACAATGATTTTCATCACTCCATATCCCCAATCCCTTGCTCGAAAGAAAAACAAATCAAAATAAACAGTGATCTCATCACTACAATGAGCAAGTATCCCAATACAATTGAAGAAAAGAAGGGAGTTGACCTTGAATCCCTGGAACTCTCAGCATTCTGTAGGTCATAAGGCAAGCTTCAGTACCAATTTGGTTGATAGCCTATCGGTAATGAAGTAAACCTCCCGCATGACGATATATCCGTCACATTAACTTGCGTACGGATCAATGTTTGCATGTGGATGAGCTAGCTTATGGCATCCTGGATTACACCGCAGATTAATCTTAGTACATACAACAAAGGAATTCGTGGAGCTAATTAGGTGATCCTCGGTACGAGTTCGGTTGAAAGCCCATCGGCACTCGGCGGTATCCTAACAAATACCACTAAATGAACTCAATTGCACACACAGGGATGTGAAAATAACTGGGTCAAAAACAAGTCTGATTCATACCTTGGTCAAAAAGTCTTGTAAGATAAAGTACAATCATGGCTAGTGAGTTAAAACCGTCTGAGTCTTAGAAAACCTTAGCTACATTTCTAAACCAACTGCGCTACTTTTCATCCTTACAATACCATCAAAAAATACAAAAAAAGAAAAACCACATGTATACATACAAAGTCATGCATCGCAACAATCGCCTAAAAACAAAATAACAGAGTTCTAAACAGTCCTTGGTGCCATAGCCAAACATCACAAACCCCATTCATCCATTTCATATCTGCATATCACATATAAATCAAAACCATTTGCATTCATCATAGCATATGCATCCATCAAAATAAATCAACATGCATACATCCATATTCATCAACCATCATGCACAAGATCAAAGAAAATCAAAACAACAAAAACAACAAATAAATGCAACACAAAAACAAAAAGCAATAAACATTGCCAGACACAAGTGCTCTTGCACTTAACCTCTTGGCATAGAAAAGCTGATGTCGGGGTCTACATTGTTGATGTCCTACTCCCTAAGAAGGCTGCCAAAGCCGGACCGCTCCACGGGAAGACGGATTTTCAACAATTTCACCCCCAAACGACATCACAAAAGGGTCAAAGCCCACTCAAAAACAACAAGAAAACAAAAAACAAAAAAAAAACACAAACAACAAAAAGCAATAAACATTGCCAGACACAAGTGCTCTTGCACTTAACCTCTTGGCATAGCAAAACTGATGTCGGGGTCTACATTATCACTATCCTACTCCCTAAGAAGGCTACCATAGCCGGACCGCTCCACGGGAAGACAGATTTTTGACAATTTAATCCCCAAACGACATCACAAAAGGGTCAAAGCCCACTCAAAAACAACAAGAAAATCAAAACAACACAAAAAGCAATAAACATTGCCAGACACAAGTGCTCTTGCACTTAAACTCTTGGCATGGCAAATCGACATCAGGGTCACAAATTATCACTATCCTACTCCCTAAGAAGGCTACCATAGCCGGACCGCTCCAGGGGAAGACAGATTTTGACAATTTAATCCCAAAATGGTGTCACAAAAAACAACAAAACAACAAAAAAATGCAACACAAAACAAGCAATAAACATTGCCAGACACAAGTGCTCTTGCACTTAACCTCTTGGCATAGCAAAATTGATGTCGGGGTTTGCATTGTCACTATCCTACTCCCGAAGAAGGCTACCATAGCCGGACCGCTCCACGGGAGGACGGATTGCCGACAATTCAATCACCAAATGGTGTCACAAAAACAACAAAAACAATACAAAATTCAACAAAAACACAACAAAAACATTGCCGGGCATAAGTGCTCTTGCACTTAACCTCTAGGCAAAGAAAATCGATGTCGAGGTCCAAATTATCGCTCTCCTAGTTCCCCAAGAAGGCTATCATAGCCGGACCGCTCCACGGGAAATAGGTTTTCGACGATTTCACCTCATTATGACATCACCAAAAGGGTTAACACCCACCAAAAATAGGTCCATATGTTGGAAAAATTGCACACGCTTAACGGTAAACCCTCTAAAGGCAACCTTGCACAAGTCATCTTGGGTCAAGCGACTCGTCGCTTCTCTCACGAAGGTCATTCCCTCATCGATTCGTCGCTTGAGGGGGTAGTCACACTTAGTCACCAACCAACAATCACACACCCAATTAAGGAAAACGACATGCATTCAAAGAATCATTGACAAAGACAATCACGCTCCTGCTTGGGGCAGTAAACAAGCAACAATCAAATCAATCAAACACTTGGCATTTCGTGAATCATGAACACAAGGTTCCCCCTGAGGATAAAAACGCCCTTCACTTGTTCATGACTGATCAATGTCTAAGTTCAAGTCACACCTCACCAAAACAGGTTAATACTTGAAATCAAATTCCTTAGCTCGTCAGAAGCAAGGATTCAAGAATGCATGCCCTTTCCATACTTGGGGCATCAAAAGTTGGTTAGGTTACCAAGAAACCCTAATCATTAGTGCTTTGGTTATCTATTTTTGCTCAACGATCGCGTCACCCAGCAGCGCTTCCCAAAAAGGGGCATCTGTAGACACCAAAACAAGCACCAATCCGATTATGTGACTGCAAACACTGATCGCTTTGGCAAACACAGCCCCCAGGGCAGCCCTCAGAGGTTAAACAATGGTCTTAACCACTTTCATAGCAATTTTGTGAGGTCAAGAAGCAATTTGGCACACTTGGACACTTTGCCCAGTATTCGTCTCACCCAGGGACGAATTCAAAATAGAATCCGTCCCACCCCAGGACGAATTCCGAATCCGTCCCCGGGTGGGACGAATTCTAAGCTTAACGGGAAAAAGGGCAAATGGTGCTAAGTGGCAGCCCAGAACAGTCAGTTAAGGGCTCCTACCTTGCACACATGTGTAAGTGGACAGAGGGGCCGTTAGAGGACTCGTTACAAAAAGCATTTATCAAAGTTCAAGTCAATGGAGGACTCCCCTCCCTCATGGGAAGACAAGACTGCCACATGGCGCCTATGGCCAACACTTGGCTTTTGTGCTTCCCTCCCAAAAGAGACCCCTTGGGTCTATAAAAGGTGGGACTTTTCTCACCCAAAACATACAGAGTTGAAGGAGTGTTCAAGCAACGAAGTGTCGGTCGAATTGAAGACTCACTTGCATCCCCCTTTGTTCACCTTCCTACATCCACCAATCTCTTTTGCAAGGGAGGTTGTTGGGTGGCCTTTGGAAGCTCGAACCTTACTCAAATCCGACGCATGGACATCTGAACCTACCAATTCGCCGACCCCCCAATCCTAAAAGGTTTTGGGCCCATCCTCGGTGGATTGGCTCCAAAATCGAGGGCCAACGGTGGGAGGCCCACTTGGGCACCCCCGCACCTCCCAAGTCCTAATTTTAGTTTTTGAGCACTTTAGATTATTTTTTAGATTGCATTCTGTGTTACTAGGTCTGATTAGTCCATAATTGCAATTTTGTAGCTTTTGGTAAGAGTTTAGGGTGTTTTGTATTGCTTTGTCGTTTCGCTAACTTGCAGGTGTCAAGGTCAAATTCCCGAGGGTGGAGGCCAAATTGGGAAAATCCGACCATCTGGGTCCTCCCAAAATGGCCCCAATTACCTAACCCCCTTGTTTGCAGGAGTTTTGCGAGTCCCGGGATCCGACATTGGAGCAGCGACGAGGTCGGTTTCTCCTACTCAGAAGAATTCGTCCCACCTAGGGACGAATTACAGTCAGAATTCATCCTGCCTGGGGACGAATTCTAGTTTAAGGTGGATTGGCCAGCTGCCTCAGTGGCAGTGGCCTTCCGGTAACTTTTCTTACCTTCTGTCAAGTTTTGAAGCAATTTGGATTCACTGTTTTCACTGTTTCGTGCAAATATTCATATGCATATTTTGTTAGTTTTAGAGAGAGAATGCTTTTCATTTGCAGCAGGTGCTACTAACGTCTTGGTCATTTCTTTGTTCGCAGGAGAAGCAGCAGAGGCGAAGAACTCATCGACATCAGCGACGGCATCATCTTGGCCCGCCCATTGCAATCGTGGGCACGCGAAAGGAGGAATCATTCAGCGATTGTAATCAAACCCTATTTGCGCTCCTAGCCCCTGAAAAGGGAGGAGGCATTATTGTAACAGAGATCAAAGGAAATTAATGAAAGGGCTGTGTTTTCTTTATCTGATTGTGTCTCTTCCAATGTGTCTCTTTTCCGTTTCATGCAATTTACATTTCTAGGACTTAAGCGTGCTTAACTTTGAATGCAATCGCACTTGGTGTTTCCTTTGACCGAAATCTCGTGCTTTCACCAAGATGATGAAAAAAATAGAGGTCCCAAGCTCATAGCAAGTTGTTATAGAATATTATTATAGAATGTAAGAAGCTATGCTTGTAAATATTAAAAAGAGGAAGCATGTAACCCTCATTGTAGGAATGAAGAATTTATATATTTTGTAAGGAGGTTGCCCCCTCGAAGAGTCCAATGATAGTAATATCACTTATCCCAAATTCTTGTAATTATTGTTACTTTTTATATTCATGTTTTCTTTAATGAATGTTTTTATTATTGAATATATGATATTAGTGTTGCTTTTGTCAATACTCTTTGCAATCGTAGTTAGAATTATCTTTTGCATTTAATTTCTCATCTTAGTTCAACTCAAAACTAAGAACTTTGAGGTGGAATATTCGCATGAGAAGAAGAGGTTCATTACAAAATGTTTGGTCATTTGAACATTCATTTGGTTAACATTTCAAAGTAATATTTTAATGAGAGAGTAAAAAGGAGACGATATCTAGGACCTTTTAGATGTGCCTTGTGTGAAAAGGATTTTGGAACATAATTCCATTTACTTGTTTAGTGTCCCTTTGCTCATACCATTCGAAGGTGCTTTTTCAAATATATAAATAGAGGAGATCACAAGTTTTTTTAGTTGTATGCTGCTTATGTTTGTATAAATCATGCTATAGTACGGGGAAACTATGCGTCCACCCTTCTAGGAATTATAACCCCTATAAGGACAACCCCTTGTCGTGATCCCAAAACTCTAGAGTGAAAATGAGGGATTCACTAAATTACACTCTTGCGAGATTTGGCCAATCTTGACCACTTGAGATATCGTCTGTAGTGTTAAATAAACTTGGAGTGTGTAAATTATTCCTATGTACTAATAACATGTTGGTAAATTGTGTGACTTTGACTTCTTTTGTCTCAAAAATTTTACCTTGTACTTGAACAACGAGGTGAGTTGGACCTGGGTGTTACAGTTGAATATATTAAGTAGCTCCATCAATATTGAAAGACAAAATTCTCTATTAATTATTTTATAATTAAAGCTTTATGTATTTCGTAGAAGATTGGTCTTGTCATTGTTTGTTAAAAATTATTGCTTCAAAGGAATAATTTTTTTTTTTTAAATAAATCTCAAAATCATGGCCAAGTTTGAAACCATATTATTTTCTCTCTTGCAAAGTGTTTACATATATGTTGTTCACCATTGGAAGTCTTAAATATATATAAAAAAAGGTGCTAACAACTTAGTTACATGATTTGAATATTTATGGAAGAGTCCTTTGTCACTCGCATTAAAACAAAAGATTTGCTTTGATATATGGTAAATATAAATGTCTAAAAATTGGATTTATCAAACTTAACTTTGATGTTGCTTTTAAATGACATTTCGTAAAAATGGATGGAGGTGGCCTTATTTGTAAAAGTCAATGAAGGTGAGATGTTAAGGTGATGTTATTGTAAAAGTCAATGAAGGTGAAATGTTATTTGTAAAAATCGACATAGGTGATGTTAATCAAAACAACAAAAACATAATTCTCCTCACTCATAATCATATGAAACTTCAACTAATATGAAATTTCAACTAACCACTACACCGACATCAATGGTGTTCTCATCTTTTGAACAAAAATAAAAACCAACTTTTGTTCTCCATTTTTAATTAAAAATAATAATCTGAATATATATATATATATATATAAACCTATAGCACTTTAGAAAAAGTCACTCTTGATAGAACCATACTTCACTTAGGTTGCACATTTTTTCCTTAAATTCGTGGAGCAGGTCCTCAATGTGTGGCTGAGTGGTTTTAACTCATTCTTCTAGTAAGTCGAGATGTACTGACTCCATCACATGGGCGCACCTTTTTTTCCTCTAGCTTTTACGAACTAGAATTGCCGTGCAAAATTAATGTTTTGCACATGGGCGCACCTTTTTTTTCTCTGGATTTTAACAACTCCAGAGATGCTGTCGATAGCGCATCCTTTTTTTCTCTGGCTTTTACCAACTCGAGAGATATTTCCGTAGAATAGCCGTTTTTCTCTACCTTTTCTCAACTCTAGAGTGTCGTGCATATAGAAGAAAATAGGTGCACCCATGTGCTGGAGTCCGTGCATGTCCACTCAACTCATCTCTGGGACGTCCTGTTCGAACAACACCAAGAGACGAAGAGACCCCTTCGATACAATGGACATTGAACCTGCTGAACCGAGTTGAAAGAACCTGACAGCACACTCACGGACATACATGCTTATATTCTGGGGTTATTTAACCGTTCTATAATCGCAAATCGATGAGTTGCGAACCAGCCACACACGGGAACCTGCCCTACGAATTTACGCAGAAAATAATTGTACATGCAAGCTAAGTGAAGTAGGGTCCCTATCAAGAATCACTTTCTATAGAGTGCTACAAACACGTTCGTTGGTATGAACTTCATTTTAGAAAAGTAAAAATAATCAAGACTTAGCATTTTATGTCCTATTTCGACTGTCACTATATTACTTCTTTATCTGCCACATTTGTTCACTGATATTTGCGGTAGATCACCTCGTTTGTTTGATTGGATCTTCTTTACTCTGATAGATTATTTCGTATAGGTTGAAAACAATCTGATTTATAAGGTTCGTAATTTTATAATTATATATTTTATTTATTGGTAATGAGTTTTTTTTGCTTTAACATCGTTTTCATATACTTATACATTTTGGGGCTATGTTTTTTTTACCACGTTGTTCTTATTTTTCAAATAAAAAAATAAAAAATAAATAAAATTTAATTTAAACATAATGATAAATATATTAGTTTGGTATGAGCTTTTTTTGGTTTAAATGTTGGGTGTAAATTTATAAAAATAGTAATATACTCTAACTCATTATGCCAAACTAAAGACGAGAACCCCAATTGACTTTAAAAAAAAATCAAAATTATTTGAACATGTTCAAGCCAAAGGCGTTCGCTTTGTACAAGCAATAACTCCGTCACAGACCCACTGAATACCGATTGTGAAGATAGCAAGCTACGAGAGAAACGCTTTCCTTTGCCTTCACTAAGGGATGCATATCTTTCCCTCTCTTTTCTCCTATTACATGCCTAATGTGTAGTCCTCACTAGATGGCTCCTCCCTCACCAAGTGGCCTTGACCTTCCTATAACACACATATTACCCCTAATATAAGCTATCTCTTATATTTTATTGGGTCATCCATTTTTAACATACAAATAAATATTCAAAATCAAATATTATGAATTATAAGATTATAGATATTTTTGTAATTCTTATCGTAAAGAGATTATAATTTAAACATTATAATATAATAATAATAATAATAAATTTAATTTATATATTAAATATTAATATATATTTTTAAATTTAAAATTATGTTATAATTTTTTTTTTAATAAATTTTATGTTAAATTGTAAATTTTTAATAATTGTTATGATAATTTTAAGATCTTAAATATTAATCACATATTTTTTTACTTTTAATTTTTTCTAAAAATATAAAATACATATCATATACTATAGAATTCAAGATATATAAAAAAAAGTTTCAATAAGTAAAATATAAACTAACTTATAATTTATAAATTATTTTTGGTTGAAGTATGATGTAAAGCATAAGTAGGGGCAAAACAAGGTCACTCTTCCATTGATTTGATCTTGGATCTTCTTGAAATGAAATGAAAAGAAATTAAATTAAATTAAATTAAATGAGTTTAATTGCTTCAGTGAAACCAAAATACTCTATGGGACTAAGAACCTTAATCCTACTCCCTTTTGAATTCAGACCTTGGATCTTCTATTCAAATTTCCAATGTTTAACAACATCCATGAAAGAAAATTGTTCAACAAAATAAAAAATCTCAACATCCTCTTATCATCTTTTGGAGTATGTTTCATTTATTGTTAATTTGATGAGAAGTTTCCTTATTTTTCTATTTTTTATTATTCAAAATATTTCACTAGTGAGTTTGTTTGTATAGTGTCCTCATATGCAATCATGATGTCTTTGTAGGCTTCACATTCCATGAAAAAATATTTTTTGGTCTCCACTACTATTATGCAAAAGACACATATTTATTATTTATTCTGATCATGCCTTCTGAGGAATTTTTCATATCCAAATTTTGCATTTGAGATGGTTTGAACTAGATCTTAGTTGGGCTATAAGAATTTATTCTTCTAATTGATCCTTCCATATATGTACTTATTTTGGTTGTGTTCATAGTTTGGATTGAACTTGTTAATGTATAATTGTTTTTTCATTCCTAAATTTTTCATCTACAAGTTTGATTTTTTTCCTCACATAATATTTAATTTCTGTGTTGAAGTTTTTTACCTCATAAGACTTAATGCTCAATTTTTCCATTCATTTGTTGTTTTATTTTATTCATGTATCTTTTCTTCTACCTAATGTTTCTTTGATTGCTTGTTTTGTTAACCTCATTTCTTTCATTCATTGTATTTTTTTAGATTCCACAATAGCCTTACAATAGCCTCTCCTTCTAGTAAAAAAGTCTATGTTTTAACAAATAAAATTTCATATGGGATAGATGTTTTAATTCTAAAATTATTAGTAATTAGTCCCATTTAAATTATTTCTAATGTGTCCATGTAAAATACAATATGTTACTAGCCCACATCTCACACCATTATAGCACCATTGGAATAACTAATAACCCAAATGGATCCAAATGGTTTTCTAGTCGCATATCTTTATTTTTCTTCCCCTATTTAACAATGATTAGAGTTCCCTTCATCTTTGATTGTAATCGATTCATTTTGCATATTCTCCAATTGAGTTTGTTTTAAAAAATTAACCTAAAGTATTTGTATTATGTCACTATCTCTAAAGGATTTTCTTCAAATAAAATATATGGAAATTATTACTCTCCTTGATTAGAAAAAGATAATAATTTTAGTCTTGCTAGTGTTTATTAAATCCCAACTTCTTTACAAAAATGCTCTAAAGATTTTAAATTTTCTTTTAAACTTTTAAATATCTTCTCAAGAAAGATGAGTTTATCATTCTAGAGAAGACATTTCACTACATAATTGGGAAATTGTATTCCCTCTTCTTACATCCATTCTACCCATTCTCCAATTTGCCAATGTAAAGGTCAAATAATGTAGGTGACAATGGATAACCCTAGTTCACACCGATATCACTTCCAAAAAATGCTAATAGTCCCTATGGAGTTCTAAATTTTTCCACCACCTACTCATAAAGTCTATGTATAGTTACTTTGAAGTTGGTTGGTATGCTAATTTTGTCTATTATTTTTTATAATTTATCTCTACATATTATGTCAAAATACTTTTTAAAGTCCACAAAATAGTAATAAACTTATACTGTTTTATTCCCTACCCTATCCATCAAGTGGCTTAAAGCAATGCAATGATCTATTGTTGAGTACTTTGGTCTAAATCCTACTTGCCCTATTATCCTTTTCTCTTGATTTTCTACCTATTGAATGATTTTTCTTTCTATTAGGTTGCTAAATAATTTTGCAAAAAGAGGATTAATTAAAGATGGTGAATTAATTTGAAGGATTATTGGTGTCTCCTTTTTATACAATGGTATAACTAGGTTGGTTATCCATTCTAGTGGAAATCCTCATTTAATGATGTCATTAAAAGTATTTTGGATATCTAGTGCTAAGATGTCAATCCCACACTTGATATGTTTAGATTATAAGTTATCTATATCTAAAAATTTATCTATTGCTACTTTCTTAATGTCCTCCTTTACATCGTTTAGAGAAAAATGTTTCGTAGTTGTGTCAATTATAGGATGGGTATATATTTTGCTTTCTCTCATATAATTTCTTAGCATACTATAACCATTGTTTTCTTGTGATATTGTTTGTTGTGTGTCTTGGGTTATACTCTGCAAGATATATCATAATAACCTTATTCTTGGTATTCTTTCTCTTTTGTTTTAACTTGCTATTTATATATCTTGTTATATATTTTCTCTTTGCCTTGTTCTTTCAAGGTTCTCATTATTGATTTATATTCTTTATCATACTATTATGGTAGCTAGGGATAAGAATATATATGATATTATATTATATTATATAATGGTTTTATGGATAGTTGTCATGGGCCATACATAACCCAGGGTTGATTATTTGGCCCTATAGACCCATTTACATCCAACAATATTCTTCTCTTCTCAAAAAGGACCAACTCCCAAGTTCGATTCTTCATTAGTATCTCATACTCTTCTACCATAACATATTCCTATTCTAGATTTCCCTTCACTTGAGATTTGTAGACACTTAGACATCATATTCTAAGATCGTAAACAATTTTGATAATAAGTCTTAGCCATTTTCTAGCCTTCATCATAAAAAATTTAGGTTCAAGACAAATTCATAGCTCATAGAAAAAGTTTTAGGCTACAAATTTGTCCTCAAGGATCCAAAATTCAATCTAGCAAAAATGTTTTAAATTTTTCCACTCCAATGGTCAAATGATAAATTCACTACCAAGCATAAAGTTCTTAACCATAAACCCTGTCATGCCTACAAACTTGTCCTCATATCTTCAAAATGAAAACTTTCTTAAACCAATGCTAGTATCCAGCTATGAAGACAACTTGCCAATTTAAATAAAACTCTATTACCATAGAATATTTCAAATTAAACTTGTTTTTAGTCCATGCCAACCCATACACAATATGCCAAACCTTGAAAATCATCCTTTTGTATAGTTAGATATCATTTTTATTATCTAACAACCTACACATAGATTTTAAAATCTTACCTCCAAGAACCCCCAAAATTCTATAAATTAGGCATGTCATTCCCAAAGCAAAGAAGTAATTTTGCTACCAGTGAAGCTGTAAAAAAATTTCTTAGTGATAAAACAACATTGTTTTGTAGATTTTGGAGTCTTTTTTGGATTATTCTTCAAGTGTTTTTTTCACCTTCAAGCATTTCAGGTTATTGCCTGCACACCTCGCATAAGCTTATTCTAAGGATAAAAATGGGGAGAATCCTTTGATTTCATTTATTTTGGAATAATCCTTTAATTTATTTTGTTTTCATTTATACTTATCTACCCATAAAAAATCTAAAGTTGTATTAAATGATTATATTTTTAGCTTTAACTTATCAAATTGCTCCTATTTAGTCTATTGCAAGAATTGCAAGTGATCCTGAGGCACATGGAAACCCTTTTTAATCTCTTTGTTGGTATATACAACCAAACTCTAATTGTAGCCCAACTTCACAATAAGATAAAGCAGATTCATAAGTCTTATAACAAGTTTATAGGTCACGAACCCATATTGAAGGCTATGAACTTGACTCAATTTGATTTTAGCCTCTGTTTATATATCCTCTTTGTTAATATATGATCCCAATTCATTATATTTTCTACATTAAAATTTTAACACTTTTTGTTGCAAGATTCAAACATATTCATAGGTTACAAAATTTATAGGTTGCAAACTTGTTTGATTATGAACTCACCTCGTGGACCATAAACTTGTTCTAATCACTCTTTTGGTAATTTTTAGTATTAAAATAAACTACAATCAAATGAAATGATATTATAGAATCTTTACAACTCATTTAATTTGGTTTTGTATTAGTTAGTTATATGTTTTATGCAATTATCTTCTTACAAAGGTCAAATTTATATTACGGTAAAAAATAGGGGGATTGACCTATAAAAAGGGAAGTCCACACCTTTCCAAGAATCAAGCAAATCCCCTAAAAAATAATACATCTATTATTTTCTTTTCTAGTTCTTTTGCCTAAGGTAATAAACTTACTCATGTTGTGAACTAGAGCCCAAGCCATGATTCTATCCTTTGTAGACTCTCAACTACCTGTATTCCCTATTTTATTCTAGACAAGTTTTGTACATTGTTTGATCTTTGTTGCATTATTTTATTAATAGTGAAAATAAAATAATTTAGTATTAGAATTCATTTTTTAATTTACACACTATAAAGAACATTTTCTTTCAAGGTGAAAATAATAAGAGAACATGTTTCATATCCATCATTATTTCTTTCATCTAGGCATAAAATCATAATAGCATATAGTTTTGCATATAGGCTAAACTTATTTATGCATCCTCTTATATCCTTGCTCAAAAGCAAAAGCAATTTCTTTCTTCTAGTTTCTTGTAACTCTTTTTTTAGTCTTTTGTAGCTCTTGCAAATAATAAAAATGTATATAGGATTAGTCCCTTGCTTGCTAAATTATTATCTTCTTTGCAATTTCATATGAATATTCTCTTATAAGACATATTCTTCTAAATTTATAAATAAGCCAAAACTTAGGTGTTTGTATAATCTATACATCAAACATAATATTAGAGTGTATTCATAAAAATACTCTTGGTGAGGCTTGATCCCCATCATAGAACCTAAATAAAAACAAGGTTCAAGCAAGAATATTTGTTTGAATGTGAATCTTTGGGTTTGGAAACAAGGATCCTCAAATCTAGATTTACATATTTGGTGAACCCAATATGGAACTATTTTTTTGCCAAAACCAATATTTTAGACCTTAATCAAGATTAATTAACTTACCACACTTTAAGTAAGACCAAACTAATTTTATTTTTTTATCTTAGAATACATTAATCAACTAAATAAATATTAAAATGAGAAAAAATTAAATAAAATTAATTCCTCTTTTTAAACATGGCTAAACAACAAACTCCCTAAATAACCAAGAGTATAGCTCATTAAATGACTCATAACATAAAAGCATTACATCCCCTTCCTATTATGAAGATTTGGAAAACCTTTTATATGAAGAAGAAAAGCAATAATCTTCTCCCTCTAGAAATCTCTTCCCTATACATAATGAAAAGGGAGAAGTAATATTTGGATCTATGGATCACTTTGTTACTTTTACCCCCAAAATAAAGACACATTGTTAATGATCATGAATGTAGATAATTTGTAGCATTTAGATAATTTATCTCTTCCTACTAGTTGGATATCCCTTTTGGATTACATTCAAAAATCTAGGTTGGCTCCTTCCATTCCTAATCGATAAGAATTTCCCATGGCTCCCTATACATAGATCTTTATGAATCAAGATATTAACCTTCTATCGTCCCTATGGAACGAGGAACTCTTAACCCAATAAATTTTATAGGACAGCTACCCCCATTATCCTCTATAGAGTAATTGTTAAAAATAGATCCTAGACACTCTACTCCTCCAACTATATTAGAAAAATATATTTTGAGGGTCTGAAATGACCCTTGAACCTTACGCATCATGAACCCTTGTGGTTGCAGTGTTCCCTTCTTTTGAGCAGGTGCATCTAATTCCCTATGCCTTATTTGGGGTACTAATCTTGGGAAGTCTAGGGAGCATGGGATGCAACTCCATTGAATTACCTCCAAGATTTTTTACCAAGGCTAGCTCCTTGACATGATATGAACTTAAATAATTTTCTTCCTTACTATATTAACCTACTCCACCAAGTGTCTCTCTAGGAAAAAGAGAAAGGAGAAAAGAAGTAAATGACTAGAAATTAAATAGCATGGAAAGAAACCTATCTAGCCTAATTAGACTATCTATGAGTGACAATGTGCCAAATATATAGAGACTATCCATACCATATTGTGTTGAAGTGAACATATGTATAACAATCGATAGCGAGTGAAGAACACAATCCCCTCAAATATACATAAAACAAAATACCCGCATCAAAATCGGGATATGGAATTTATAATTGTCATAGCTTCTTATTAATGTGAACTCTGGATTGCACATGCCTTAAAAACTAATCAACCAACAACATAAGGCTTGATCTAGGCTGAAACACGAGAGAATGAAGGAAATTCTCAGTAAAAGAATTGTTGACTTTTTATGATTTATAATGAGAAGAACATATATAATATCTCATAAGTGACTCATTCTAAAAATATCTTAAGTGAGTCACTTATTAAAGAAGTATCAATGTGCAAGTTATCTCTTAAAAATCTAGATAGAGTGTTGGCCAAGTATCCTATTTTACCTCTATAAGGATGGCCTCTTAGATATATAAATAGAGAGTCAGGGAACATGGTCAGATAACATAGCTTAGTGGATAGTGTAGTTATATGTGCCTCACCATTAGTTGGTGAGGGATACAATGTAGATCAGTGGCTTTGTTAATGGAGTGCTCATTTCCTCCATAGCTACATTGTAATATTTTATATGATTTATATTTACAACATACTTCAATCATCTAGTAGATTTACTTTCTTTCATGTTATTTTGCATCTTGTGATTGTTATCTCCCAAAGCTCATTCATCAAAAACTAATAGTGGTATAAGATCCACAGTATATCTAGTCTATGTAGTTCAATAGGGAAACCACCATTATTAGTTAGCCTAAGAGTTTTTTCAAATTGACACATCATTGGACCAGCCACTATCAAAAGATATCAGAAGAATCTAGGTGGTAGATATTTGGGAGAGTCACAAAGATAGGACTGAAAAGAATCTCAATTTCAAAAAATACCAAGATAATTTTCATCTAGAGTCTTTTCCATAGAGTTTTTAGGAAAACTCATGAAGACTAGGACTCAACACTCAATCCACTAGATTGACAAATAATCTAGTGAAGATCATCAAGGTTATTTGGAATTTACTAACTAGTACCTAAAGTTTCTTTTGTTGCACGAAATTAATTCTCAAAGTATTGGGACTCCTTATATGATAGAAATCTAGGAGACTCCAACTTCGTTGCTCGAAGGTCGGTGTGTCCTCATAGTGTAGATGTTAGTTCATTGTGTAATAGGAGAATACTACGAAATAAGACTTCTTTTGAATGATCATGGTGAATATAGGAGACTAAATATCTCCATTGCTGGATTTGAGAATTCCATAGTTGAAATAACATGTCATAGGAGCCTTGATAAAAAAAGGCCATAGAATCCTTGAAGAATAAGCCACACAAGTCTTGATACTAAAAAGGCCACATAAACCTTGATACTAAAAAGGTCATTGTAGCCTTGATATTGAGAAGGCCACATAAGCCTTAATACTAAAAAGACTATAGTAGCCTTGATACTAAAAAGGCTGTAGAAGCATTGATACTAAAAATTCCATAGAAGCCTTGGTACGAAAAAAGGCCACAGGAGCCTTGATATTGAAATATGCCATAGAATCCTTGATCCTGAAGAATAAATCAAGATAAATATATGATTCAGAAATAGACTAAATATTTAAATACTAATATCTTTGTTGTAGGAACAAAAGATTCAGTGAGTTGATTAGAACACTTGAATTAGGATTACAGTCTTCTAAAGTGCAAAAGAAAATATATTATTTTTTATGATTTATTTGCATATTTATTAGGATTTGATTAGATTTCATATTATATTCTATCAAATACCTATTATCTACTTTTTTTTTTAAATGACTAAGTCCTAAAACATTGATTGTAGTGAAATTGCAGAATAACTCTTAAAGTTTCATTTTAGGTTATTCTTCATTAGTTGTAGAAAATTATTAGTGCATAACTTTGAGAGTTGATATTAGTGCATTAAAAGTGAATGACTTGTACTATTATACCACTCTAAAAAATAAATTAGTTTTTGTGTTTCTTGAAAGGCACAAATCTGATTTGTATCAAGTGTCTAAAGACACTATTGAAGCACAAAAATCTGCAACTTGTAGTGGCCAATAGAAGCCACCACAAAGGAGTAGAATCCTTCAAAATTTGGATAAGAACTTAAATAACCAAAAATAAAAATAGAAGCTTAAGAAAGTGAGACTTGGTGAGTCTCAAATAAAAAATAATTACAAAGTTAAATGCAAGGAAATAAAGTGCAGAAAATTGTATCAGTTGAAAAGCTTCTATCTATTGTTATTGAAGCTTGAATTTATTATCAAAATGTCCAAGAAAAAAGGGTAAGTTGTGTCTACTCTTAAAATACAACCTAAAAACCCTTCCATTTCAAGAAAAATATACCACAAAAACAAAATTTAGATCTGGAAATAGAGTGCAAAATAAGGTATATTAGAAAGCCTTATTATACAACATTATAATACATTATATGCACTACTCTAATCTAGTTTTTGACAGCATAAGAGTAGATTTTGACATACCACAAAAAGGGCACATTTACTATAGAATAAATCATTCAACAAAGGTTGGATGTCAATACTCTTCTTCCTAAGCTAGAAGGAGCCACTCAAGGACTCATCTTAGACATATGTACCTATAGAATTAAAGAACATTTCAAAACATTCAAGAGCTACATTTACGTATAAAAGTGAGTGCAGATCTATTTCTAAAAAGATATCAAAAATCTACAAGGGATTCTACATGATTGTCGGCATAAAAATAAGAGGCAAAGGTTTTACATTCATGGTCTCTAACTTGCAGAAGACCATCCACCAAAGAAAGCTCCAAATCATAATCCAAGCTCCATAGCACATCATTGATCCACCTGTAGAAAGATAGTTTGCTTTCTGCCCAAGCAACATAGCAAAGCAAAGAAAATTAGGAGTTATTATCTCCATATTCGAAGATGTTATAAGAATAGACTCCATGTAGAAATAACACTTGCCATTATGTACATCATTCTGCTCTCAAGATTCTAGAAAGCTCCACGTTGGAGTTGCAAGTGAAGTAGTGACACTTGGTATTCTCCACCAGCCTCACACGAGCATCCATATATTTTTGGATTTAATAAAGAGCATTGAACAAATGACTTGAAGCATTGCATATAGAAGGAAGCGATCACTTGTAACATACGTGACACATATCACAAATTCCATGATCAATTGTCCTTAAAAGGCATTTGAAGTCCAATTTCAACATGTGTAAGTGAAGCGCAGTCAAAGACGTCCAAAGAGAGAGTGAAGCACAGTCAAAGAAGGAGTTAAGAACAACAAAAATGTCCAAAGTGTAGCATGGAAGATAGAGAGTAGGAGCATTAAATACTCTTCCATTTTTTAAGGTCAAATCTTCATCACCTATGTACCAGCATTTAAGACCAACTACTCCAAGGAATCTCCATTGATTTATGTGCCTAAGGTACCACCTACATGCTGTTATACTCAGTCATAGAAACAACTGAATAGTGAGGGGATTTTGCATCTAAAAATGGAAGGTCTAAATCCCAATTATTATTGCTTTCATAGTTGGAATGATAAGGGTTATAAAGTAAGGTTAAAACTTATCTTATTAATTTAATATCTACAATATTACTTATGAGGAATAAGGAATTCAATTTGGATTAAATTATTTTAAAAATATTATTATTATTTTTCTAATTTTCCAAACTTGGGAGCCACAAGGATTACTCCATCAAATTTATTTGACTAGAAATTAGAAATAATCCAAGGGATGTAAAAGATTTTATTAGGGTTTTTATTAAGGTTGGATATATATTTTTGCTTGTCTCAAATATCCAAAAAATGATAAAATAATTCCAACATCAAAACCTCTTCAAAAATTTAAAAAGTGCTTAGTTCAATTAGGAGTAAAAAGGTGTTAATAAGTTGATTTTTGATTCTTACAAAACTTGTACAAAATAAACCAAAATTGAACTATATTTTTACAAAAATCACTATAAAATACTTTAAAACATTAAAGATCCATAAGATAGACTAAAATTATATCTCAATTCTTCAAGTTCAACCTTTCAAATGGGTAAAGGAATGTCATACAATGATTGTAAAACTTGCTCCAATAGGAACCAATTCACAAAGCATAATCATAGGTGGTTTATTGATTCAGGAGCTAGTCATCATATGATAGGAAATATACAATGGTTTGACTATCTTGAGGTTACTAAAGGTTATAGATTAAAAATTGTAGACAACAAAACTTATCCTACTCATGGATATGGATGTGTATCTTCCAGTAGATATTTTCTAAATATTTTACTACAAAATGTATGGTATATTCTTGTATTAACATTCAATCTCATCTCAGTGAGCAAGCTAGTAGAAAAAAACTACATGATTAACTTTGGATATATGAATGGGATCAATACATGTCTCATTATGAATCATGATGGAATAAAAGCAATAGGTTCAATCCATGAAAATACCTATATCCTATACTCAATGGAAATCCCACAAGATATTGTGATGTTACAAAATGCTTCTAACTTATTTTTATAAGAACAGGTTGAAGAAAATGAAGAACAAGTACATCATAAATATAAGTACATAAGGATAAAAATATCAAAGGACAATTACACCATGTTCTACTCATTCATAAACAATCAAAATCAAATTAAGATACTTGCAAGGACTATAAAGGTGGTTGGATAGAAGATGAATCTAAACATACCAAAGATCATCCAATGAAAGAAGAAGGCCCAGTTACAGCCTACTTTGCATCATATGAAGACATATATTACCTGCTAAACCTGAATACAAAGAATGCAAAATAAGATCAAGCAGAAGATAATGAAGAAGATCCATATTGAAGACTAAAATTCTTCAATAACCAAAAAATGTAAGACATGGGGTGGATATAGAGTCTATTCCATCATTTGGGTTATGTAAATGTATTATTCAAGATACATACTTATATTACTTTCTATGTAAGTTATCTAGTTACTTCATGCAATGTAATAAATATAGAAGTATCAATGTGCAAGTTGTCCCTTACAAAGCTAGATAGAGTGTTGGCAAAGTATCCTATTTTGCCTATATAAGGGTGGCCTCTTAGATATATAGATAGATATTTGGAGGACACTGCTAGATAGCATAGCTTAGTGGATAGTGTAGTTATGTGTGCCTAACCATTCATTGGTGATGGATACAATGTATATGAGTAGCTTTGTTAATGGAGTGTCCATTTCCTCCATAGCTACATTGTAATATTTTATATAATTTATATTTAGAGCATACTTTAGTCATCTAGTAGATTTACTTTCTTTCATTTTATTCTACATATTGTGATTGTTATCTCCTAAGGCTCATTCATCAAAGCTAACATTTGCATACCTTTGGCTTGTATTAGAATATTTGGGTCATTTTGATAAATTCACCCCTTTGTATCAAAATTACCACTCACATGTTTGACACATATTGGTAATTTTGACCAATAGTCAATTTTACTATTTTGGGATTTAAATATAACATGTAAAAAATTTAATGAGTATCAAGTTCGTCACTAGTATTTTTGATAGTGAGCGGTGATTTTGTTAGGGGTTGAAAATAATGTCCAAATTGCTAGGTTCAAGCTAATTGACTATGTATTGATGTTTGATGTGATATTTGATATCATTTAATTTAGTGTGTCAAAATTGAGTGTCTATATTTTTCCCCAATTTTCATATGATTTCTATGAAATTGCATCAAAAATAAGTTGTAGAAATCCAATTTTGACATTGTGATGCTTGTTGCTAAATTGGGATGTTGTGTTGAAGAAATGATTTGTTATTATGATTTTTTTGGTTGCTTAATGTCATTTTTGCATGTATGCCTAAAATTTGATGATGTATGCCTTATTGGTGTCTAAAAATTTATGCCTCGTATGTATAAATTCCCCATAGGTGCCCCCTCAAGAATTTTTGCTAAGTTTTATTTGGATAGAAGTCTTGAAAGGATGGCAAGAGTGGATGTGATGAAGAAAAGGTAGCTACAAGGATAAGTGAGGTAGGGTGGGTGTGGTGGGTTTAAATGGAAAAGGGAGAAAAAATAAGAGTCATTTTCACTTTATATATTTGGAAAGTGGGGGATCTCATGTAAAGGAAGCTAGAGATAGATGGTAGAGAACATGATACTTGCTCAGTATGTTGACATGGTTTAAGGGACGATATCGGCTTTGGAGAATTGTTATAGGTAAGATCGTAAAATAAGACCAAAATTGTTCATTTGAGGTTATTTTTTTGTTTTTTTTTATGGGAGTGGTGAATTTGCCATTGGTGCTTTTTCCATGTATGGCAAATTTACTAGTGGTGTTTTTGCCATTTATGGTGATTTTTCTAGTTGATAAATATGGATTGAAAATGATGCTAATGAGGTTTGGGTGTCATTTATGATATTGGATAAATGTGTTAGTGAGCCTAGAGAAATGACCAAAGGTGATGGTTAGCATAATGACTAGAGGTCTTAATAATCATGATTATGAAGTGTTGGTAGCTACTGGGCTAGACTATGTTGCATATATAGCCATGTTGGAGTTTGACCATCCACCCTTGATAGCCTTCGAAAATATATGGTATCCATCAACCAATACTTTTAGGCTATATATACGTAATATGATAGTGATGTTGGAGGATGTTTGGTACATCCTATAGCTTCCTATTTAGGGAGTCCCAATTTTTTTTAGGAAGTATGATAAGATCAGGAAGGAATTTTTGATAGGGTGCGAGAGGTTTACAAGAATGAACAAGGGTATACACATTAATGATGTCTACAAGGGATGGAACACATATTAGTTTATGATGTTGTCATGCTCCATTGTGTTAGATATTCTAATGGTAGAAACCAACAAACATACTATACTTTGGGGATGAGGGGTGATTATAGTTGGCTTGCAAGATTGTTAAAATGTATATGCACGGGGGCTAAATTGTTTGGCTAGGCTACACAAAACATTATATCGAGTAGTATATAAAAGTAATAAGATTCTAGCATACTGCACTCTTATCTAGGTATGGGCTTGGGAGCACATAGCAATTAGAAAACTTATGATAGAGGGTAGATAACGTGGGGTGGACAAGCCCAAATTTTATCGATGGACGAGTAGCATTAGGCCTAGAAATTATAATTTGGTATAGGCTTGACATTTTATTGATGTTTTGAGTGCTAGATAGATTACTTGGTAGTCATGGAGAGGTCAATTTAGGTGGGTATACTCCTAATCTAAAATTTATGTGGGTATACTATGTTAGAGATTTGGTTTAGGTGAAGAGGATCTGATGGTTGGGTAAAAAAGGATGATATTATGAGATATATATGTATGATTAAGTGTTGCACCAGTTTGGAGGGTTTAGGAGATACCAATATTGGGTGAAATAATTACACATGAGAGATTGTTTGAGGTTATAGATTTGTATTTATTTATTAAGGTAGATGCAGAAAATTCTAAGATACCAGACTCAATCATGGATGATCCTAGTGTGATAGAGGAATACACATGATAGTATCATAGGTTTTTTATACTAGGTTGACACTGATATAGCGTTCAATGAAAAAAGATATGGTGATGGAGGATATGGCTAGGATCCTTAGGTGTATACAAAAATGACTAGGGAGGGAATGGAAGGATAATATTACCAAGAGGTAGGCAACCAGGGGAGGAGACTAGGGATAAAGCAAGTCTAAGTATGTCCCATTGGATATCCCTCCATTGGATATGGTTCTTATGGTTCTAGAGGCACTTAGTGGAGTTGGTACCACTAGGTCAACTGTAGAGGCTATTAGCTTTTGAAGCTATAAAATTAAATGAAATGCAACCAAAAGCATGGAAATAAGCATGAAATGTTACAACTATGATAATGGATAACTAATATGCATGAAAATTTGATAAGAAAATTTTGAAAGTACTCAAGACATAGCTATTAATGAAATCTCAATAAAATATACAATGTTATTTAATGGAGGTCACTACCTCTCGATTTTATAAAAAAGATCTGCGTTGTATCTACTACTATTCTACCTATTCAATCCAAAATCATCTCTCTCTTCTACTCTTTGAAGACCTATTTATAATGAAATATGCCTCTTTGCCTTCCACATTCCTTTGAAACCTCACTATTCTATTCTAAGGACTCATGTACATGTGGACTACATGCACATTTACATCATTCCATATTCTAACACTTGTGAATTTATTACATTGCTTTAATCAACTACTTAAATCCTAATAAAATCCTAATATAAATATGCACCCATTATGGTACATTAGTAAGAACCAAATAATGTAATATATTCCAACACCACCATGTATTACATTATTTGGTTATTGAAGACTTTAGTCTTCAATATGGATCTTCATCTTTTAGATATTCTTCATCTTGATCAGGTCCTTCTTCTTTAGTTTGTAGATGGCCAAGTAGTGCATAGTTTTTTTGTCCTCTCATCCTCTTGATTTTGAATCTTCTAGTTCTCTATTTATTTTTATGATATATTGGTTCTTCATTTTCTGCAATTTGTTTCTTAAAAAATATATTAGCATTGTTTTGGAATACAAGAACATCTTGTGAGGTTCCAATTGTATATAGTGCATATATATTTCTTTAGATCAATCCAATTGCTTCTATATAATTTTAATTTACTATGAGATACCTATTAACTCCATTTGAGTATCTGAAATCAATTATATTTTTGCTCTCTACTAGCTTTGCTACTGAAATAAGATTAGATGATAATCCAGGAACATACATTACATTATGTAGCAAAAAATTTGGAAATGATTTACTAGGAGTTACACATCCATATCCATGTATATGATAGAATTTTCCATCTACAATTTTAACTTGTAATTGTTAGTGACTTCAAGGCAATCAAACCATTGTAAATTTCTTGTCATATGATGACTTGCACCAAAATCAATATACCAAATGTCCTTTCATTTTGACTTGTGAAATTATTTAGTTTTGAAGTGATTTTACATCTTTGATATGGCATATTGGATGGATTTTGATATTAAGTCCTCTTGTAGTGAGTTCTGTGATGAAATATCCCTTTTGCCTATTTATCCATACTCTCAAAATTGATATAAACGCGGCTACAAGAGACCAACAAAATGGACTCCAATCACATAACACAAATGCAATAATGGAAGAAAATTGTAAATTGATATTCTTATCATTTCTGAATTCACACCCCTTCTACAAAAGATTACAATCCATCATATAGCAACCGAAAACCAAAGAAACCCTAAAAACGTCTTTTTTCTAAAACTGCTAAAAATAGATCTTTCTAAAAACTTCTAAAAATAGAAATGAGTCAGATTGCACCCAAATTTGGTGCACACATCCCTATTACAATAAAAAACTTTAATTTAAAATATTAGGTCTCAAATTAAGGTATAACAAAAGATAATAAAATTCTAACAGCCAAAAAAACCCAAAAAACCGAGAAACCTATTCTAAAAGCTAATTTTGGGACACTAGATGGAGGAGTTAGGTCCCAAAAACACTTTTTTTGGAGAGTCAGGCCAATCAAATATTCGAATGATGTAGAACACACACAAAACCACCTATTAAATTTCAAATGCAACGGGCATACGGTTCACAAGTTATGGCTTCGGCAAGGTGCATCAAATTTTAACCTGTAATTGTTAGTGACTTCAAGGCAATCAAACCATTGTAAATTTCTTGTCATATGATGACTTGCACCAAAATAAATATACCAAATGTCCTTTCATTTTGACTTGTGAAATTATTTTGGTTTGAAGTGATTTTACATCTTTGATATGGTATATTGGATGGATTTTGATCTTGAGTCCTCTTGTAGTGAGTATTATGATGAAATATCCCTTTTGCCAATTTATCCATACTCTCAAAATTGTAGTGTTTATTTTATCAATATAGCCAAAATTTGATTAGAATCCTTTTGTATTTGAAGAATAATATTGATTCAAGTATTATAACCTTTGAATTTGTCAATATTATGACTCCATAGTGGTTGATAATATGACTAATTAATATCTTTCAATTTTTAAAATTAATCTTGAAAAGACTTTTCCAATTTTCAAGTTTTTTAAAACATCTTTCTACCTTGCAATTAAATGAACTATGGACTTGATAGAATGCTTGGTTTTCAATATTTGAGTTGAATTACTTTTTCATCCTAGTAATTTGATAACATGTTTACTATAATGTTCAAATTCTACCACTTTAAAAACAATTGTTTTATCTCTCCTTGTAGAAAGCTTAATGATGCAATTAGATAGAAATTCTTAATATCTTCAAGATAGTTAAGTTGGATTCTCTATTGCTCTTCAACTTTAGTATGAGACTAATATAATCAATCTTCTAACTTTTAAATAAATCTAGAGTTTGACTTCCTTCTACCTTTATATAATGAATTTTCTAAATATCTATAATTTCAATTTGATGTAGGATTCCTTATATGTCCTTGGTTAGAAATTTAGACTATGTATTTGCAAATTAAAATCATATATCTTTATTTTATAATTTGCTAATTTTTGAAGCAATAATAATAAATATTTTAATGCTTCCAATTCCTACTTCTTTCAGGAAATCAATAAGCTTTCTAGGGTTTCTTTTAACATCTTATTACTCCTATATTTCAATATACCTAGAGTATAAAACTTAATCAATATCAACCTTAATGTATATGCCTTAATTTCACCTTTGAACTTGCAATATATATGAGGATAATTCTTACCTTCCAAGTGCTTAATTATGACTTGGAAATTGACTATGATAAGCTTGGTTTCCTATGTATTAATAGCTTTTGATTCATTCTTATCAACTCAAGGTGCTACTTAGACCTCTTACTCCTCTTTGTTACTTTCTTACATGCTCTTATTATCCATAAATATGCTAGCGTTTTCTCTTCTCTTCAATCCATGAGCTCATTGTATTCTTCCTTCCTTGATCTACGCACCACTAATCTTGCATCTCTCTTCTTTTAATGTTGTCTTCACTATATGCACTATATATGTACTTCATTTATGAGTGTCTCCTTTGTAGTATAATGTGGATAGTGCCAAGTGGTACTTACATTTTATAAAACTTTACCTTCTTTCAATACCTATGCCAAGTGGCATTAAAAGTCTTAAACTTTCCCTTCAATGGCTTGGTGAAAGGTGTTGTAATCAACCCTTCCTTGAGAGAATTATTCAAATGATGTTATACACTCAAGTAGTCCTCTTCATTGTATGATTTGAGTTATATTCAAGTACATGGTAACTTCCCTCTTGCTTGCATGTAACTCCTTCTTCCATGTGGTGTGTATCCGTCACCCAAGTGTCCTAACCTCCTTTAGGCTATTAAATGTATTAGTCTTGATTTCTTAACACTCATTCACTACAATTCTTGGGATTATTTCAATGCTTTAATGGTAGAGAAATGATAGCTATTATTTCAATTCTTCTCTTGAATACCAACTAGGTATATGGTGTGGCTTCATGCAATGAGTAACTCCCTGAAATTTAGGTAAACTTGATGATTTGTGCTATAATCTGATGTATATCCCCCTCATATTTATGGTGAAAATTTTGCTAAGTTTACCTTACATCCTATAAAAACTTCCACGTTGTATACCTAAACCAAATGAGATGCTTTATTTGGTGCAATTTGATGTTATCATGTGGGCAAAATGGAGGCTTAGTCTTGGCACCAATTATGCTACTTCCAACATTGTTATGTGGGTAGAATAGAGATTGTGTCTTATGATACTTGCACAGTTGTGATGTGCCTTTCAATTGCATTGCTTGGAGGTAGGTATTATTGTATTCTCCCTGCATTGCCTTCACCAAAGGCTTCCAACTATTAGAGGTACCTTGCTTTGCCTTAATCATTGGCTTCTAGATGTACTTTATCTTACCTTCACGAAAGGCTACATAGATGCTAGACATACCTAAATTGATGTCCTTAGTGTAGCTATTTATCCTACATTTTACTTTCACCTTTCTTACTAACTTCTTATGATAAGAAATATCTGATATTATTAGGTTATAAAATGCAGGTTGATGTTGTCCAAACTATCTCCCTTTTTCTTGGAGATACTTCACTTTTAGAGCTCTCATGAATGGCTCTAATAAGATGTTTTGTAAATGTAGAATGTAATAGTATAGATGTTTTCCCCCATGTACTCTTAAAATGACTCTCTTGGCTTCTCAAAATGGTGGCTTCTACTTCCTTTGTAAGATGACATAAGCTGGAAAAGGAAATCAATATTATTTTCTAACTATTGGAAACTATGTCCTTGCTTGGATACTTTTTAACTGATAATTCCAAAACTTTCCAATAATACTTTGCACTATAGTATATGCAAATATGTAGAGTCTTCTTTTACTTTGAATAGACAATAGAAAGTTGATATTTTTCTTTCTCTCAAAATATATCTAACTTCTATTTTTATGTGCAGGTTTGAACCTTGTAGACTATAACTTTTGCACTACCTTGAAGACTTTAAATTGAAACCTATTTATGCAACCTTTAAACCTTGAAATTGGTGCTCAATAAACTTAATAAAGAACCAAATATAAAATTTCAACTAATGAACCTTTTGCACCTTAGTTGCATACATTTTCTACCTTTGTAGATGGTGATGATGTTGGTGATTTGAATCACCTAAATGCTGCCTTGTAGTAGATGAAATTGCAACTCTTTTTGGCTATCCAAAATAGCTCTTTAGCTCACCTATTTGTAGCTTAGAAACTCCTTTAACTTGCTACCTAGTACTATAGTTTGGTGGCTTTAATGTTCCTTCAAGATATATCCTGGAAATCTGAAACTTAGCAACTACTAATGCTACCCAAATTGCTACTTTCTTACTATCCTCAAATCTAAAAATTTTAGATTGAAAAGCAATCAATCTCTTCACTGAAATTTTGTCCTTGAATCTCAAAAATTTGGTAGGGAATTCCTCCAAATTGTAGCTGATTTTTTCCTTCAAGAACCCTTCAGTATTTTGTTGTAAATTCAGCAAACCCCTATCTCCGAAATGATCTTCAAGCCTTCAATGGAAATTCCAAAATATCTTAGATTTGGTGGCTTCTCTATCTCCTTTCTCCTTCAACCTCCTTGTAAAATTATGACTTCAATATTGGCCTATCTAATGACCTTCTTCTCAAGATTCTGACTATCTTGAGGTCTTCACTATTCTCCTTCAAAATTTGACAACCTTCTTACCAAATCCTTCTCCCTTGGGCTTGTTGTCGGATGATGAAAATTGTCCCAAACCTTGTTCTTCACTATCAGGAACTTCTCCTTGAGTTCTCCTCAACTCTTCTCCAATGGATTTATTCAATTCTCCTTCAATGAGGCTCTCCAAGCCTTCTCCTTATTTCTCCTTGAGACCTCTTCTCTAGGGTCTTCACTCTCACAGCTTCTCTAGTCTTTCCAATGAGACCTTTTCTTCAACCTTCTATTTTGGAAGTGTTGCAACTAGATCTCCCTCTAGGATCTCTGAAATATGTAGCTACTAAAATTTGGAATAGGACCTTTTCTAGTCCTTCTCTATCCTCAATATTCCAAATATGGAAGTTCTTCAATGGGACCTCCTATGGGTCTCTTCTTTAATGTGAAGTTTTCAATATTCAATGGAGATCACCAATCTCCAATATTCACTAGGACTCTTCTCCTAGAGTCTCTTCTTCCTTCAATGGGGTCTTCAATCTGCAAATCTTGCAATGGGACCTTTCTCCTTAGGTCTCCAAATATTCAATATCCAACTTGTTGCTTCAAGAACTGGATTGATTCCAAAGAAGATATTCTTCCTAGATCTTGTAGGAAGCTTCCCAATTTCTTTGAATCTTCTTTTTTTGCAACAAAGTATTAGAAAATTATAATAGAAATTTCTATGAATCTATAGAAAATAATCTTCACTAGTTGATTTTTCAATCTAGTGGAATCAATGTTGAGTTCTAGTCTTCACAAGTTTTTCTACAACTCTGTGGAAAAACTCTAGCCAAATATAATTTCAAAAATTTTGAAAATGAGATTTGTAATCTCCTCTCAATCTCTCTTGTGGCTCTCTCTATTTCCTATCGATCTACCTAGTGCTTTGATACCACTATTAGCTTTTGAAGCTATAAACTTAAAGGAAATGCAATCACAAGTATGGAAATAAGCATGCAATGTTATAACTATGATAATGGCTAACTAATATGCATGAAAATATGATAAGAAACTTTTAAAGTACTCAAGAAATAGCTATTAATGAAATATCATGAAAATATACAATGTTATTCAATGGAGGTCACTACCTCTCCATTTTACAAAAATGCTCTACATTGTATCTACTACTATTCTACCTATTCACTCCAAAATCCTCTCCTCTTCTACTCTATGAAGGTCTATTTATAATGAGACATGCCTCTTTGCCTTCCATATTCCTATGACACCTCACTATTCTATTCTAAGGAATCATGTACATGTGGACTACATGCACATTTACATCATTACACATTCTAACACTTGTGCATTTATTACATTACTTTAATAAACTACTTAAATCCTAATAAAATCCTAATCTAAATATGTACCCATGATGGTACATTAGTAAGAACCAAATAATGTAATATATTCCAACAGAGGCTACTTAGGTAGAGTTGCAGGTCTTGCTAAGGAGCTTTCATGAGGTCAGGAAGAGGCTATCAATGATCAAGACTACATGGGAGGAGGAGGTAGCTAGAGCTCAATAAAAGCTAGCTCAATCAATGTAGGAGTGGGCAACATGAAGTGAGGACTTATATAAGATGTAAGGTTCTCTAGAGTAGCTTGCAGTGAGGACTTAACTAATATGTAATGCTCTCTAGAGTATGTAGGCCTAAATACCAAATACTTAGTAATTTTTTTATACTTTTGGCTAAGTGATGAAAGACCCTCATAGGTGTGTAGAATTCCATCGAGGTTCAAAATTCTATGGTCAAAATGGTCAAGCAATGCCCAATAGAATATGCAAGAGAGGAGTAGAATGTAAAAGGGCAAGTTGGTGCTAATTTCTACTTAGAGAATTTGTAATGTGAAAATTTACCGAAAGAAAAATCTATGGGCAATTAAATCAAAGATCATCCAACAAACTTTGGAGTAGCAGAATTGTGAAAAGTAAAACATACCAACAAGAAGTTGAAAAGAGCTCTATGCTATTTTTTTGCCTTCCCATGATGCAGTGCAAAATTCCACGATCAAAGTGGTCAAATTGGGTCTAGAAAAAATTGAACTAGGGGATTTTGAAAAAAGAGCTAGGCCACTTATAGGCTTTTGTTCTATGGTAAACATAGTCAAATGGTGCCCAATAGAATTCAAAGTAGCAAAATTGAGATAAAGTACTACAAAAGACAATACAAGTTTTGATAGATGTTGCGAAGCCCATCAGGTAAAACACATTTTGGAAATATGTAGTAAAACTAATCAAAATGAACACAAAAAATATTAGAATAGCATATTTTGATAAGAAGATAATAGATGATGGATATTATTCAATACAAAGGGTATAATTAGGATTCAAAGGGTGTGAAGTATTGTCGAGCTCCCATTTTATGATCAAACTAGTCAAACCCAACCCAATAGAATTTGAAACAATGGATTTCAAAGAGAAACGTGAGTTGTTGTAGAACTCTCATTCTATGATCAAATCAATAAAACCTTACACCTAGAAAAATTCAAAGCAATGGATTTCAAAGTTGAAAGGAATGCAACTAGTTGAAGCAGAATTTGATGAGCAGGAGTAGAAAGAACCAATGAAGACCAAGCATTGCTAGAACCAATATTTTCTTGAGTTTTTAGTTACATATATGTGGATGAAAAGCCTCATCAAGAACAAGGAAGGGACCAAACCAACTTGCAACTAGTCCCATCGTCAGATTCTATTAAAGGACAAGAAACTTTCATAGCTCAGGGTTATATATTTCATGGAGCATAGTTCCTCTTATTTTCTTGTAAACCAATAAGAGACTGCCACCTTAGCACCCTACTGATCTAGCATAAAAATACTTGTAATATTCCTATTTTTCTACTATTTTTGTAAGATCTATATAAATAGGTCGATCCCTCATTTTTAAGGGTCAACTCTCAAGTGTTTTCCTATCATATTACTATAATTTTGTTGAAAAATCAATAGAAGGAGCATTTCTTGGATGTTTACCTCAAGCTTGTATCATATTTTGTAAGTTTATTCTATGAATTCATTTCTACTACTAGTGTTATGATTGGTCAATTATGTTGATATATGATTTCTAACTTGGGGTAAATTGGAATGCTTCATGCTTAAAAAAATGTTGTAGAGAGCTTCTTTTTGTGTTAGTCTAAATGTTGATCTAATTTTGATATTTGGATTATTAATATTTAAGATGTTTGAAATAGTTCTCTAAGTGTTTTATTATTTTTTAATGATGACGATGACTAGTTTTGAATGTTATTAGTCTTAAGTGTAACATACTATAAATGTGATTGATTAAGATATTCTTGATATTTTTCAATGTTGTTAGATTTATCCGGCCATTATTCACTCAATTGTTTTCTAATCCTTATCTCATTTCTATGCCTAAACTTATACTTTTAATTGAGCTTAATTGAGTCAACACCAATTATTTGACAAGATATACAAACCTACTGTGGATTTTGGATTGAAGTAATATTTAATCCATCCAATATCAGGGTTTGAGCTATGATTAGTAGGTGTGTGCCTCCAAGAAAGTAATATATTCATAGTCATAGTTCAAGTTTTCCTTGATGTTAATTTAGACCCCAATAGTTCTAGCACGCTCGGTAGGACACTGAAGACACGTTGTATTTTCCCTACTCATTTCATTGTTGATAATTCTTGGAGGAATTAGGGTTTAGTAAGTTTTATTGAACTTATTCACTGATGAAAGTAAATCCACTTGGCAACTATGTGGGGAAGTAAATTCAGATCTTATGATGGGTTGCCTTTTGGATTGTTTTGATTGGATATAGCTTCTATTTTTAATTCTAAAATTGTATAGGCCCAATGACTAGTCACCATTGCCTCCCTTGGCATGACTTTGGGCCCCTAGACATCCCAATTTTACATGAGATTCCTAAAATTGCCCTAAAAAATTTTCCCAGTTATCAAGGGAAAGAGAAAACTGTAAAAGAACATTGCCAAGATATAGCTTCCTTGTCATCTATTTACAAGATAGAGTTTGAAGATGTTATGTTAATATTATTGGTTCTATCTTTAAAGGGTAAGGTGTTTTTGTGGTACAAATCCTTGGATGGTGGGAGTATCAGAACTTGGGATGATTTGGTCAAAGCCTTCATAGATGATTTTGATGATCCTGGGGATCCCTTCCTACTCCTCACTCAGTTTTCATTCATAAATAAATCCTTTCATGAGAGCCTCTCTGAGTTCAATATCTATTTTAAAAGGATGTGGAAAATAATTTCCCAAGAATATCAACCCTCCCATACCAGGCATACTTGTATTACACTCATGCATTACATTTTTATTTGAGCCTCTTTATCCAATAGTCTAAAAAAAAATGATTCCCACAATTTTTCATGAAGCCATGAGAGCATAAAATATGTCAATCATTGCAGGAAAATTCCCTCATAGACAAGTTAATCCATATTTATCCAACTCCATCTCTACCCCACATTATAGTAGAGATGTTGAGGAAGCAGAGTTGTGGGTTGATAGAAATACCAGTGATGGGTTGTTATCAGTTCAATAGATTAGGCAAGCAATTTCAAAGTAGGATTTAAGAAATATCGAGCATAATCCTAGGACTATGAGGGAAGGGATGAGTTGCACCCTGGTAAGGTGATATTATAGGATCCCAATCCCTACCATCGTTGTAACTCATGGTGCATTGAGTATTGAGATAAATATGAAGGCAGAGAAGGATAGTTTTTAGAACCTGAAGATGTGACTAATAGTGACATTCCACTTCCAAGCCCAGTTTCTTCATTCAAAACTAGGTGGATGGTGGATTAGGGATATAGCTATATAAGTAGTGAAAGGGTTTATAGCATAAATATAGGTTCTTTGAGGAACAATACCGATGATTTCCACACTATATTACAAAGTCATACTCAAGATGAATAAATGCAAGTGCTGATATGGGAACAAATATTAGTAGGAAAATCCCTTAATCAAAGGAGAGTTGAAACTTTAAGGGACTTGTATTTTCTAGTAATAACACCAGAACAACAGAGGAAAAAGGTACATCATTTTCATAATTTTTTGAATGGTCATTTCAATCAGAGCAATACTTAGGGGCAGATTTGTTATTACACTCAAGGGTCAATTTGCTTTACCTCTCTTTGAAATGATCTACCAAAGAAAGTGGAAGAATCCCTCAAAGTAACACTCTAGGTTTCTATAAAAAGTAGTCCTATCCATGTTATGTTCCAATTTTTATTGAAAAATGGATGGTGCACAATTGCCTAGTAAACCCAGGAGTTGAAGTGCCTAAAATACCTTTTCAGGTATGTGAAGGCTTGGAGATGGTTTTTGAGAATGTAGAACCCAAATACCTACAATTCAAAGTGGAGGCCATAAATGTTTTAGGTAATCTAAAAGGATTTGTGATGATGTTGGGAGGACTTCCTAAATTATTCATGGTGCTAGATATCATGGTCATCGACATACCCCCCTTATTTGGCATTTGTCTTTCTAAAGCTACAATTGAACCTTTTGGGTTTTGTCTTGATAGGGAGACAAATTGTATTAGGATATTTGAAAGAAGGAATATCTTTGAGATTTCTAGCCAAGGCTTTCACCCCTTTATCATCAAATATTATAAGCAAATACACACCATATTTTTCCCAATGAGCATAACGTTTCAGGGGTAAAAACATTAACCCCTCCTCAAGAAGACCAATAGGGATGTTATCCAAATAGAATGTGGGCCATGAATACCCCTACTTTGTACTGAGAAAAATAAAATAGAAATTACTCTTATCCTAGATACATTTTATTTTTGAACAAGTAATGGGTATAAGAGTAAATGACCAACATCACTAGAGGCATGAGTGTTCTGAGATAGATGTCGTGGGCACAACTTATCGGTGGGAGGGATGCTTTCGAACTACAAAAGTTACAAAGGTAATATTTGACATATATGACATGATCGATGAAGGATTGAAGCATCATTATATTCAAATAGATGGGATATATGGATCACATTACAAAAGTTTTAAGAAGTACAAATTCAGATCCATATGGTCCGAACACTGCAGATTCACCAGATAGATTTCCAAAGTAGATTTAAGGCTAGGCATGGGCATACATACCACATTTTTGTGTACATAGTTGGTAGGTAAATAAAATGGTTAACTACAATCATCATAATAAGGTAGAGGTAGGTTCACATGAGAATGTCAACCCTTACCATTTTGTATATGTTTTAAAAATATAATGAAATAGAGATCAAGATTGAGTTGGAAGGATAACATTTATGGTAGAAAGTATAACACCCACATTTTCTATTTTTATGGTTTAATTCATGATAAGATCTTCTGAATCCATTGCCCAATAAATACTACACAATCAATCATAAGGCTTAATGAGGAGGTTGTAGAAATACCTTATGTGAAACAATCCAAATTGACCAAGGTCATGTAGGTAAAGGACTTAGCAAGAACAAGAATTCCAGATGAATGAATTAAGTACTTTTTAAGATCTAGAGTTAGCATCTCCACATCGTCAGCTAGCATTGTACCTTCTCAAGTCTATAAAAGGATTAGTGATTTGAAAATAGTTCGATGTCTGAGATGGGTCAAAATTCATAGGTGAAAGGTTGTAGAGGAGATCTTGAACAGATGGAGGAAGTATTGTTCACCCTTACTAAAAATTGTAAGTGAAGCAAAAGAAAGGAGATATTGCAATTCATGGTAATCTATCTACCTTGGAATAAATATTACACCTTGATGGATTATGCATATGGAGCTTACACCATGATGGAGTATGCATACATAGACATTATGTGATGCATGGCTCCCTATTTTTGTGTAGCTCCAGTTCTCTTTATTTGTTTTTATTTTCTTTACTCCCCTAGCACACTAGTGCTAATTCCTCTTATTTACCTATAAAAATACCACATAGCCACTCTTTTATAATTTCTTCTTTGTTTAATCACCTTCATTTCATGGGTGGTATGGGATTTTTTTTACCTAACTATGTTGACTATTGATGTAATCCCGTATTTTCTTCATCCATTTTTTTTTGTGTTTTGTTCTTCTTAATTCTATGTCGATCAGACATCCCCTCTCTTTTTGATTGTCCCTTCTCTCCTTCCTTGTGGCACCCTTGCTTACCTCAAATTCTACTAGAATGTATAGTGGATAAGGCTCTGATTTCTTTTCCTTTGTGAGCAAAGTTCCCTGAGAGGCACCAAAGTGTAGGCCTAAAAAGGCCACATACTTAGCAAATTTTTGAATTTTTTGGCTAAGTGGTGAAATACCCTCAAAGGCGTGTGTAATTCCGTTGAGCTTCAAAATTCCATGGTCAAACTGATCAAGCAACACCCAATAGAATTTGGAGGAGATAAGCAGAATATAGAAGGACAAATTGATGTTAATTTCTATGCAGAGAATTTGCAATATAAAAATCTGTCGAAAGCAAAATTTGTGGGCAATTCAGTCAAAGCTCATCCAAAATTTGTGGAAAGGAAAATGTCCCAAAAATATGCTGAAAATAATTCCATGCTATTTTCCACCTACCCTTGATGCAATGCACAATTTTATGGTCAAAGTGGTCAAATCAGGCCTAGCAGAATTTGAACCAACGAACTTAAAAAAAACATTGGGCCACTTTTAACCTCTGGTTTCAAGGTCAACACAGTTAAACGATGCCTAATGGAATTCAGAGTAGTAAAATTGATACAACGTACTACAAAAGACAAGACAAATTATGGTAGATGTTGAGAAGCCCATTTGGGTAAAACATAGTTAAACTAATAAAAACTAACACAACGGAGATTAGAGTAGCAGATTTTGATAAGAAGATATCCTTCAGTTGAGATTTTCCAAGACAAAAGGCATAACCAAGATTCAAAGGGTATGAAGTATTGTTGATCTCCCATTCCACAGTCAAACCCAACCTAGTGGAATTTGAAGCAGCAAATTTTGAAGAACACGAGTTGTTGTAGAGCTCTCATTCCACAGTCAAACTGGTCAAATCCAACCCAACAAAATTTGTAGTGGATTTTTAAGTTGAAAGGAATGCAACCAATTGAAGTGGAATTTTAGGATCAGGAATGAAAAGAACCAAGGAAGACCAAGCATCACTAAAACCAATATTTACCTAAGTTTTTAGTTACATATCTATGGATGAAAATCCTGATAAGGAACAAGGAACAAACCATATCAACTTGTGACCAGTATAACCACTAAATTATGTTGAAGGTTGAGCAAATTGTATAGCTCAAGGTTATAGAGTTCATGGAGTATAGTTCCTCTTCTTTTATTTTAAACCAATAAGAGGCTACCACCTCAACACCCTATTGTTCTGACGTGAAAATCCTTGTAATGTTCCAAATTTTCTACTATTTTTGTAAGATCTATATAAAGAGGTAGAGCCCTCATTTTTAAGGGTTGGATATCAATTTTTTTCCTATTATATTACTATAATTTTTGCTAAGAAAACAATATAATGAGCATTCGGATTTTTGCCTCAGGATTGTGTCTTCATATTTTGTGAGTTTATTCTGTGAATTCATTTTTTCTATTGTTGTTATGGTTAGTCAATTCTGATGATATTGGATTACTAACTTGGGGAAAATTGGAATTCTTTATGCTTAAACAAATATTGTAGAGAGGTTCTTTTTTTATTAGTTTGAAGGTTGATCTAACTCTAATATTTGGAATATTAACATTTCAAGTGTTTGAAATAGTTCTCTAAGTGTTTTATTATTATTTAATGATGAAGATGACTAGTTTTGAATGTTTTTAGTCTTAAGTGTGGCATACTAGAAATATGATTGATCAGAAGATTCTTGATATTTGTCAATGTTTTTAGTTGTATCCAGCCATTATTCACTTAATTGCTTTCTAACCCTTATCTCATTTCTATCCCTAAACTTACACTTTTAATTGATCTTAATTGAGTCCACATCAATTATTTGACAAGGTATACCAACCTAATGTGGAGGTTGGATTGAAGTAATATTTAATCCATCCAATGTTGGGATTTGAGTTGTGATTAGTGGGTGTGCACCTCCAAGAAAGTCATAGATTAATAGTCACATTTCAAGTTTTCCTTGATGTCAATTCAGAGCCCAACAAGAGGCTACTTAGGTAGAGTTGTAGGCCTTTATATGGAGCTCTCATGAGGTCAATAAGTGGCTAGTAGTTATAGATACTACATGGGAGGAGGAATATAGAGCTCAAGAGAAGATAGCTCAATTGACGTAGGAGTGGGAAGCTTGTAGTGAGGACTTAGCTAAGATATAAGGTTCTCTAGATTAGGTTACTTGGGAGAGAGATAAATCACTTTCAATGGTAGTCCAAGGGATGGATTTAGGTATGATGGTTGTGGTGGTTAGTCCATTGGAGTACTAGTTAGAGATATTGAATTGGGATATGGAAAGGGCAAGGTAGGAGCTTCTATTATCTGAGGTAGAGGTAGGGAGGGAGAAGACTTGAGATGTGAAAAATTAGTAGCTTTATCACTCTATTTTTCCTCCAAAGTAGCAACAACCATCCGTATCACAGACACAATCAAGGAATCTATCTATGAGTCATTATTCATAGAGGTTGGTTGGATTTTGGCCTCCTCCTCATCCATCATCACTTGGTGGTGGGGACATATTATCTAGCTATTAGTCTTCTAGGAGCGAATGTACTAATGTTTTTAATGTGATACATCCTCTCTTTTGGTAAGGGGATGAGTGTATCAATTCTGCCATTGTGATATACCTATCTCATAGGCATGTATGATCTTGAGGAATTGTATACAGTTATAACATTATGTATATGTTGGATTTTTTTTTATGATTGTCTTTTGATGATGTGATGTTGATTTGATATGCAATAATTAATGTGATAAATTTTTATTAGATAAAAGGCATTTAAAGAATTGTTTGCATCACTTTAGAAATGGCCTAAGGGACTAGATAATATATATATATGCTAAAATATAAGAATTTATTTGGTTGAGTGGTGACCTAAAAGTCTAATAACAAAAAACACTTAAATTTATTTATTTATTTGAGTGATGGTCTTTATACTTGATAAAATACAAGTCCTCTTTGCTTCAAGTGTTATCCTTTTATCCTAAAGAACACTTGTGAGATTTCATAAAATAGAATTAAAATCTCATTATACTTAAATGGTGGCCTAAGATATCACTTAAAAGACAAGCACTTAAGACATGTTAAGGTACCTATAAAATATACAAAATATATGTATTGTTGTCAATAAAGTTATTTGTTAGTGATGGGTAGTAATGCACACTTTAAGAGGCATGACCAAATAATTTTATGCATGCTTTGAGAGGCATACCCAAAGTATTTTATGCATGCTTTGAGAGGTGTACCCAAAGGATTTTATGCATGCTTTGAGAGGTGTACCCAAAGGATTTTATACACACTTTGAGAGGCATACCTGAAGGATTTTATGCATGCTTTGAGAGTCATACCTGAAGGATTTTATGCATACTTTGAGATGTGTATTTGAAGAATTTTTATGCATGCTTTGAGAGGCATACCCAAAGTATTTTATGCATGCTTTTAAGGGCATATCCAAAGGATATTATGCATGCTTTGATAGGAGTACCCAAAGGTTTAAATTCATGCTTTGAAGGGCATACCCAAAGGATTTTATGTATGCTTTAAGATACATACCCAAAGTATTTTATGCACACTTTGAGAGGTATACCTGAAGAATTTTATGGATGCTTTAAGAGGTATACTTAAAGGATTTTTTGCAAATGTATGAAAGAGAAATGATTTTGTGTTTATCCTAATAGGTACCCCTCAATAATAAGTAAAATTCTTGAGTATATGTAGTAGTAGGGATAAATTATTATTTGAATTTTTTCTTGAGAAATAATATCATGATTTTAGGAGCATGTTAGCCATAGTTGATATTTCATTATTGATAAAGACATGCATTTATGAGTGTGATATAGTGATAGTATCTCAATATTTTTGACATATGAGAAAGGGTAACAAGGGTCTATAAGTTTATTACCTGATGCATATGCAAAATATTTAGATGTGCATGAGGAATTTGACTTAAGACCCATAACACCCTCTAATGTGTGAAGAAACTTGATATTTATGTGAGAAGAGCATTGTCAAAGGTGTTGATGATGGTGACTCCAAAATCATATCCTTAATCATCATACTGACAATGTAATCATGAGTATGTAGTATGAATGAATATGATAGATAAATCTACTTAAAGAGCACATTGGGTTGTACTTCTAGTCACAAAGATAGAAAATTTTATGATTTCTTAATTTTTTTGATGTATCAGATAAGGAAATTGGGTCCATAGGTCCCTTGCCTAACACATATGTAAAGGTTTAAAAATATGTGAGGAATGGACCTAGAACGTGGAACCATATCTGATATATGAAGAGGTTTGAGATTTTTAAGAGTTATACATAACAAATTTGCATGTTGAGTGTAATGCTATCATATGTACAATATGAGAAAAGATGAAACCCTTATGCATGTGTTAATTATCTAGTTCTATAATTTACAACCCATTAGATTATCAAACATATAAGATATTGTTTTGTGATTGATAAAAAATGGTTTGTCTATTAGGTAAATTTATTAGATTCTTGATTGCATAGCTTTTATATCTCAATTATTTTGATGTGGATTAACCTGCACCATCATAAGTTCTAGCCTCAACTTATTTTGTCTCTTTCAACACCCTTTTCCCCCATATTTTAGGAATAGCTATTTAGGACTTCACATGAGCTGGCCTCCTTCAAATATTGACCATTGAATCTTCATGATTTCAAGATCAGTCAATGTTGGTCAAGGTCTTTGGGCACACAATCTTACCATAGAAACATTTTTAGACCAACACTACCTTCATTTCTAACCACTAATCATTTTATTGTAGGCCTTCTTATTTTGCTTTCTCTTTAATTCTCTTCATTTTTTGTGGATCTTTCATTTTAAGCATATCTTACTTAATTTGTAGCACACTAACCTGCTTTTTCCTTTCTTTCATGTTCATCTATCTCAATTTATTAATATTTTCAAGCATTTTTTCTTAATTTACATTTCTTTTCAAACATTTATTGAATGAACATCTTGAAATTTTAGTCATATAAGCACTTATTTTCAATCCTAGACAATTATGGTAAAGATACAAGGTCTTCATTGCTTTGTTATATCACCATGAAGAACACAAGCTTATACTAAGAGGGGGTGAATAGTATAAGACCACTTTTTACTTTTCTTTCCCAAACTATATTATGCAATATATCAATGGAAATACTAATTGTAGTAATCAAAGTAATGCACAAATCACCACACACAATAGAGACACCAATTTAACATGGTTCACCCAATGTGGGCTACTACACGAAGAAAATTTTTCACTATAATTTTCTCAACAAATATCTTGGGAAACCTTTCCCTATTACAATTTTTATGGACCTCTATCCAAAGGAGACACCAATATCCTAATCTGGTTTATGGGCACCAACCCATAGGAGACACCAATATCCTAATATGGTTTGTGAATCTCTATCTATAGGAGAACTCCTTATCCTCTGCTCTATATTGTGAACCTCTAGAAGACAACTGCATCCATTGCCTTGGCATATGGATCTCTCTCCACTAAATACCTTTGTCCTCTCTATCTCGGGTAATGGATCTCTATCCACTGAATACTATTATCCTCTGCTCTATCACCTCATATTTGCTCAATCTCTATCACAAATTTACACTAAACTTATTCCTTTGGTCTAACACAAATCTGCTCGATTTCTATATTTTTTGTACTAAAATTAGTCTTTCGGGCTAGCACAAAACTTGCTCAAATACTATCTCTGGTCTAGTACAAATCTATCCTTAGGTCTGCACCAAACTCTATCTTCAATCTGTATTCAAGCTTTACTACAAAGCTTGATCAATCACAAATCACCTCTGCTAGATCTACCCTAAACCTTAAATCAAGGTTTGAACAAATCAATCAATCAGCTCAACTCTCAAGTCTTCTCAAAGACTTATCTCAAATATGTCCACCAAGTATTCACCAAGACTTACCTCAAATATGCTCAACAAGTCCTCAGTAGAACTTGTCCAATATTCTCAACAAGTCCTCACTAGAACTTTTCCAATCTACTCAAGAAGTCCTCACTAGAACTTGTCCAATATGCTCAATAATTCCTCACTAGAACTCATCCAATCTGATCAACAAGTCCTCACTAGAACTTGTCCAATATCTGATTGTAGGCTTTCATAAAATCTCACACAAATTTGTTCTTAATATTTCACACAAGCTTCCTCAATCTTCTCATAAGCGTTCACAAAAGCTTATTTCACTATGTCCTCAAGTCTACTCTAGGACTTACTCAAATATGCACACAATATTTCACCAAAGCTTGTTCAAATCAATTGCAATACTTGCACATAAAGGTTCAATTCAATATCTCATAGAAAACCTCTTACAATCACACAAACATGTTTCACATAGAATCTTGTTTGACTCAAAGAAAAATACAAAGAATGGTTAGAGAGTCAATATGTTTCCCTCTCACTATTACTCAATCACTTTCAACCTCTCTTGTATAACCTCAAAAACATATAGAGAATGGTTAGAGAATCAATATGTTTCACACTCTCAAACACTCAATCGCTTTCAATATCTCTTTCAAATCAACTCAAAATAAATATCAATTTGTTTTATAGAACTATCACTCAACACTTTCCAATACATATAGCTCAATCAATTCAATTAATGAAACTAACTTGTCTGCCAAACCTTAATCCAATGTTTCATTCAATGATATCAAAAAAACTCACAATGGAACTCAAATTCAACTCAATATGTTCTCAAATTCACATAAAAATGATACTCACGTTCTTTGCATAAACCCCAATTCAAGATCACAAATTCTCACTCAAACATCCACAAATCATGCATATGAAGGTTTACTTCAACAATGAATATCAAACATGGTTTTTAATGCACTCAAAAAAACCTTTATCAATCAATCTCAACAATTTTCATAAAATAACCCTTTTTACTCCATCTTAGCATTTGTAACATCCAACAATCATTTTTAGGGATAATGTACCCTTACCTCTTGTTTGAAGAAGATTTGACCTCAAACACATGTTTTAATCATAAACACTTTCTTTGCCAATCACAAGGGTTAGATGTCACAAATACACCTTATCACTCCTATATTTTATGCACTTCTAAAAGAAAGATAATCACCACTTAAAAATATTCCAAGGCATTGATAAGTTTTTCTTGATTTTTAATCAAATTATTTTATCTCCCTTTTATAAAGCAAGACTAAAATAATATTCCTTTTTCACTTTTTAACCCCACTCTCTAATTCATTTCCAAGGCATCAAATAATTAAAAAAAACTATTTTAATCCTTATATATCCCTACTTCAAACACTGCCATATTAATAATATGTATGCCTTAAAACACCCTTTATTATAACATAGGCCTTGCAAAAATTAATTTAATTTTTCATACCTTAGGATTTGCACAAAAAATATTTGCACACCTCACAACTGCCTCCGCATAAATTCGAACCCAAAACATCACTGCCAGCACTATGCAATAGCAAACACTAGGCTTGCCATGTGGGCTACATGTCCACTTGAAACAAAGAGCACACGATGTCCATTTTATCCTTGTCTTTCATGCCAAACATGTCAAATGCAAAAGGTCTTTCCTTTCTTCCTTGCAAAAATGTGATCGTGCAACTTGAACCCATGACCTAGCCTTAATGAATACCTTATCTCTACCTTGCCTACCATCTGCGCTACCCAAAACATCATGTAGTATCTTTGTGACCACTTCTATTTCAACACATGCACACCTCTGTCCTTTTCAAAATACACGAATATTCCTCCCTCAAAGTGCATGCATGAAATATTGCTTTTGCTCAACAAAATTGATGAATGCATTATAAATTTGGGGAAATAATTTACCCCCTCTTTATATGCAATATGATAAATGTGAATACGTCAGCCCTTATTTCGATTTACCACCATTTCAAAAAGAACTTTGGCACCAAGAATAATTTGAATTAAAATTTTAACCAAAAGGTAAAAATATTTTAATTAAAATTATTTAACCTTTGCCTCCTTTAATATTATTAAAACTTGCTCACTTGCTCTTTTCAAGGAGAATGCTTTGCACATATAAAACCTTATTTTTCCTCATGGGCCCACTTAATATAATATTAAAAAATATTATAATAATATTTATATTTTTGACCCATGGCCTCTTTTGCTAAGATCTTTCTTCAAAACAATTTATTACTTCGAACTCATGGTTCTAATTACTTTGGAAATAACCTTGCCTTGTATTTCCTTTTGACATCAATGAAAACAAAACTTGCTCATATTTCCAACAATCTACCCCTTTTTCATTGATGGTAACCCAATTATCTTTTACCATTTCCTTAACCTTTTTTGTTCTTCTCCCTCCGAGGAACTGCTCCCCTTGACTCAATGCTCTCCCCTTAATTCAAATCTCTCTCCCTTACTCAAATATCTCCCCCTTTGACATCAATGACAAAGTATCACCTTTGAAGCTCAAGGCTAAGAATTATTCTCTTAGCTTAGCCCCTCCCCAACCTCCTCCTGAGGAGGTTAATTTTGGGGTGGGAGTATTTCTACTCCCATCAAGAATTGATATTTGCCTTTGTCCACTTTCTTATTCAACAAATACTTATGATTCCTCTGACTATTCATGTTCCTACATGTATTTGGAATTTCTACTCTACACCATTTTTCTATATGCCCATCATTATTGCACTCATAACACTTAATTTTGTTATTCCTTGGAGGTGCAAATATCTTGGGATTCCTCCTAGTGAAGCCATATATGTTCCTGCCATGAACGCTGCAATTCATTACCTTATGACCAAACATATTACAAGAGTAGCAATACCCTTGAAAAAACTATTTGTTTATGAAATTCCCATATTCTTGTCTTCCTTGTGTCTTGTACTATGAAGCCTTGTGCCCAAACCTATGACATGAGAAGCATGGTCCATTGAAATTACCTTACCTTGAAATAATTGGTCTCTTGGTATCTTCTACCCTGTGCTACCTCATGTTCCATCTGTTCCTTGTTTGTGCATTGTTCCTTTTCCTGTTGAGCTTCCTATTATCCAACTCATTCTTAGAAGTCTTAATTTCTCTTACACTTTCTTCTTTTGATGTTTCTTCTTCTTCAAAACTTGATATTGACTCCTCTCCTTGTTTTATTTGTTCCTATTCAAATCCAAGTCCTATTTTACTTGTTGACCATCTTTGTACCTTGATAACCTTATCTATGGTTTTTGAACTCTTCCCAAACCTACGTAGCTTATCCTTAGACTCTTTCACTTCCATCCTTAGTGAAGCTACTTCTTGTTCTATTTTTTCACATTCTAAAACATTAGCTTCTAACTTCTCCTTGAATATTCTTGTCTTAGCCATTGACTTATTTAGATCCTCTATAAGCCTTCCTTTCTCTTCATCAAATTGAAGTGTGAGTTTTGTGTTCTCCTTTCTTTCCTTCCATAATGCATCAAGAGCAAAAGTAAGCTCACCTACAAGATCAACTTCTCTTGTTTTTTATTCTTCCTTTATTTCTTTGCCTTTGAAATCATCTCCATTCATTTTTTATTTGTCTTCTATAGGATCACCTTCTTCATCTTCTATTACCACGAGTATATTTTCTTCTTTTCCTTCAAGTGTATCTTCATATTCATCATCACTAAAACTGAAATCACTCCTTTTACAACTATCTTCAATATGACCAAAATTACCACATCTAAAAAACTTGAGGATTATTGGTGATCTTTTCTTAACCACTTCATTTTATTTTTCTAATAATAGTACTTCATCATTTTTGAGGAACTTTCATCACTATCACTTGAATACTTGCTTTTTATGCATAGAAACTCCTCGTCTTTGGAAGAAATTATTTCCCTGCTTGTCTTGTCCATCCCGGCTTTTATTTTAGTACCTATATTTTTCTATTTCCCTATTATTATGATCCTTTTTTCTTCATCATTGCTATTTCTAGATTCTTGAAAAGCATATTCATAATGACCATACTTTCCACAATTGAAACATATAACATATTTTGTACCTTTTAACTTTCTTGGATCTTTGTTACTTCTGCCATAATTTGCTTCTTTATCACTAGATAACTTATTGATTGAATCTGAATTCTTACCCTTTGTCTTCTTAGTGTATTTGAAGGCTACTACTTTCCAAGGATTAGGTTCCTCTTTTGTTCTCATCTCAAAATCTATGAGAATTCCAAGTAATTCATCTCTTGTCAAAAGATCACCATATTTTGATTCCTCTATAGTTGAAATATTTTCACTAAATATTTTTAGGAGTGACCTTAAGATTTTATCACAAACATTAGATTATTGAACATAAAGTCCAAGCCCTTGCATGGATTTAAAAACCTTGTCTACACAAATTAGATAAGCACCAATTATTTCCTCATACTTCATTCTTAGTTCTTCAAATTGTTCCTTGATATTTCTCAATTTTACCTTTTTACCTTTTTATATCCTTCATATATGCCTTGCAACTTATCCTCAATTTGTTTTGCTTATTTGCAATGCATAACCTTTACAAACTCTGTTCTATGCAAACTTCTCAAAATTGCAATCATTGATTTTGAATTGTAGTGATGTAGGATCTTACCATATTTATCTGTAGGTGGAGTAGCTGGTGGTGTGTATCCATTTTCAACTGCTTCCCATATTTCATTCCTAAGTGCCATCAAGTGAATCTTCATTCTCATGTTCCAGAATACATAATTGCTTCCATCAAACATTAGTGTTGAATTATTTGAGGATCCACCTTTAGAATCTATTTGTGTTCTTGTAATATTTTTTTTCAAGTTGTTAAACTCTTTCGAAGGAACCTACTCTGATACCAATTGAAGAACATAAGATTATATTGAGAGGGGGATGAACAGTATAATACCACTTTTTACTTTTCTTTCCCAAACTATATTATATAATATATCAATGACAATACTTACTACAGTAATAAAAACAATACACAAATCACCACACATAATAAAGACACCAATTTAATGTGGCTCACCCAATGTGGGCTACTCCACGGAGAAAATATTTCACTAAAATTTTCTTAAAAAATATCTTGGGAAACCTTTCCCAATTACAATGTTTATGGACCTATGTCCAAAGGATACATCAATCCTCTAATCTAATTTAGGGGCACCAACCCATAAGAGACACCAATATCCTAATCTGGTTTGTTGATCTCTATCCATGGGATAACTCCTCCTTTGCTTTGCCTGGTGAACCTCTACAAGATAACTACCTCAACTACCTTGGTATGTGGATCTCTCTCCACTGAAGACCTTTGTCCTCTATGTCCTATCTAATGGATCTCTATCCACTAGAGACTATTATCCTCTGTTCTATCACCTCCAAAGCTCTACTCAATATTTATCATAAATATGCACTAAACTTAGTCCTTCGGTCTAGCATAAATATGCTTAATCTCTTTATTATTTTTTACTAAACTCAGTCCTTCGATCTAGCACAAAACTTACTCAAACTCTATCTCTATTATGGTATAAATTTATCCTCAGTTCTATACCAAACACTGCCTTCAATCTCTCTACAAGCTTTACCACAAAACTTGATCAATAACAAATCACCTTTGCCCCAAACCTTAACTTAAGGTTTGAATAAATCAATCAATCATCTTAGCTCTCAAGTCTTCTCAAAGACCTATCTCAAATCTATCCACCAAGTATTTACCAAGACTTGCCTCAAATCTGCTCAACAAGTCCTTACTAGAACTTGTCCAATATTCTCAACAAGTCCTCAATAGAACTTATCCAATTTTCTCAAGTTCTCACTAGAACTTTTCCAATCTACTCAACATGTCCCCACTAGAACTCATCCAATCTGCTCAATAAGTCCTCTCTAGAACTTATCCAATATCTAATTGTAGGCTTCCACAAAAGCTCACACAAATCTGTTCTTAAGCTTTCACACAAGCTTCCTCAATTTTCTCGCAAGATTTCACAAAAGCTTGCTTCACTTTGTCCTCAATTCCACTCTAGGACTTACTCAAATCTGGTCACAAGATTTCACCAAAGCTTGTTCAAATCAATTGCAATAATTGCACACAAAGGTTCAACTCAATCTCTCATAGAAAACCTCTTACAATCATACAAAAAAATTTCACACAGAATCTTGTTTGACTCCCAGAAACATACAAATAATGGTTAGAGAGTCAATATGTTTCCCTCTCACAATTACTCAATCACTTTCAACCTATCTTGCATAAAATCATAAACATATAGAGAATGGTTAGAGAATTAATATGTTTCACACTCTCAAACGCTCAATCACTTTCAATATCTCTTTCAAATCAACTCAGAAAGAAAATTAATTTGTTTTACAGAACTATCACTCAACACTTTCCAATTACTATAGCTCAAACAACTCAATTAATGAAACCAACTTGCTTGTAAAACCTTAAGCCAATATTTCATTCAAAGTTCTAAAAAAAACTCACAATGGAACTCAAACTCAACTCAATATGTTCTCACATTCACATAACAATGATACTCATGTTCTTTGCATAAACCCCAATTCAAGATAGTTCACAAGTTCTCACTCAAGCATCCACAAATCATGCATATGAAGGTTTACTTCAACAATGCTTATCAAACAAGGTTTTTAATGCACTCAAAAAAACCTTTATCAAGCAATCTCAACAATGTTCATAAAATAACCCTTTTCACTCCATATTAGCATTCATAACATCCAACAATCATTTTTAGGAATAATGTACCCTTACCTCTTGTTTGAAGAAGATTCAAACTCAAACACAAGTTTTAATCATAAACACTTTCCTTTCCAATCACAAGGGTTAGATGTCACAAACACACCTTATCACACCTAGATTTTAATACACTTCTTAAAGAAAAATAATCAACACTTAAAAATATTCCAAGGCATTGACAATTTTTTCTTGATTTTTAATTAAATTATTTGATCTTCCTTTTATAAAGAAAAACCAAAATAAAATTCCTTTTTCACCTTTTAATTCCACTCTTTAATTCATTTCCAAGGCATCAAAGAATTAAAAAAAACTATTTTGATCCTTATATCTCCCTACTTCAAACAATGTCCTCTTAATAATATGTATGCCTTAAAACACCCTTTATTATAACATAGGCCTTGCAAAAATTAATTTAATTTTTCACACCTTAGGATTTGCACAAAAAAAAATTGCGCACCTCACTACCTCTGCACAAATTCGAACCTGAAACATCACTCCCAGTGTTGTACCCTAGATAACACTAGGCTTGTCGCATGGGCTATGCACCCACTTGAAACAAAGAGCACACAATATCTGTTTTATCCTTGTCTTCCATGCCAAACATGTTAAATGCAAAAGTCTTTCCTTTATTCCTTGCAAAAACACGATCATGCAACTTGAACCCATGACCTAGCCTCAATGAACGCCTTATATCTGCCTTGCCTGTCGTTTGTGCTACCTAGTGCGTCATGTAGTATATTTGCACCCACTTTGATTTCAACACACGCACACCTCTGTCCTTTCCAAAATGCACAAATATTCCTCCCTTGAAGTGCATGCACAAAATATTACTTTTGCTCAACACAATCGACGAATGCATTATAAATTTGGAAAAATAATTTACCCCCTCTTTATATGCAATATGATAAATATGAATACGTCTGCCCTTATTTCGATTTTCCACCATTTAAAAATTAACTTTGGCACCAAGAATAATTTGAATTAAAATTTTAACCAAAAGGTTAAAATATTTTAATTAAAATTATTTAACCTTTGCCTCCTTTAATATTATTGAAACTTGCTCACTTGCTCTTTTCAAGGAGAATGCTTTGCACATATAAAACCTTATTTTTCCTCATGGGCCCACTTAATATAATATTAAAAAATTATAATAATGTTTATAATTTTGACCCATGGCCTCCTTTGCTGAGATATTTCTTCAAAATAATTTATTACTTCGAACTCATGGTTCTAATTACTTTGGAGATAACCTTGCCTTGTATTTCCTTTTGACATCAATGACAACAAAACTTGCTCATATTTTCGACACACCATTCATAGCATTTTACCATTCTTATTTTATTTCTCTACATCTTTTCTTAGCTACTACAATTTTTATGAATTTATGATAGTATAAGATTTTTGCATTTACATTAATGTTCATATACATTTGCTTTTCATTAATATTGTTTTTATTTGGAAGTTAATTATATTGCTTTTATTCCTAACATTTCCAATAGCATATTGGAATCCTTTGCACTTTCAAAGTTTTTAAATTTTAGTTATTTTAGGGATTGTCTATCCCTCTTGCACTTACATCCAATTTGGCAGCCAAATAATAGGATTTTGTAGCCTAAATATGTATATTTTTGAGCTATAGACTTAGTAGACCTTCCAAACAATCCTATCCTTCCATTGCATTACAAAATTCCCTAAAAACCATTCCAAAATTGACCCTGAAATCAACTTAGCCCCTTTTCAGGTCAAATTATCCACTCCCTATAGCAATTGGTGATTTTAACTCTTTATAATACATAGAACAAATTTGTCAACTGGAGTGCAAATTTGCCACTAGCAATTTTTTACAACCCCATTTCCATTCCAAGGAAGATAAGGATACTCATTTTTTTCATAAACAGAGGTTTTGATCAACTGTTAATATAGAAATTCACTTTTCTAGCACTTAGGCAAACCCCCCAAAATAGAAAATCTAATTTTTTGGTCTTCTCTTATAGGTTCAAATTCATCAGTTTAGGATCAAATTTGCTAGAGGTATTTTTGCACAAGTGGAAAATTTGCATAGACATTAGTTGAGGTAATTAAGCGCTTGGCACCTCCTTAAAATCTATTTCATAGTATTTTTTACATTATACTCTTTGTTTATTGTTGTTTTCTACTTAAAATCACACTTTATTTGGAAAATCAAGGAACTCTAGCTTAGTCTTAATTTATATTAGAAAACACATTTATATCATTTGAAGTCAAGAAACCTTGAGATTAGATTCAAGTTTCTTTTCATTTTTCAAGTATCTAGGCAAGGAATCAAAATACATATATATTACATCTAGGTTATCTTATCTTCTTACATTACTCCTGTATCGCTCCAATTTTTCGCACCCCTACCTTCAGGCTATTGGATCCGCGCCCGGAAGGAGGATGGGAAAAGGATGGTGCGGTACCTCGGACGAGAGGACTTTGCGAAGGTCCCGCCTCTCAAGGGAGGTGCATTTTGGTGATTTTTCGACGGATGGTGGGTTCACCGGGAAACATTTGATGGCGGTTTCCACGCCTAGGTTTTGGGAATGAGTTTTGATGAGTTCGTTTTATTTTTAAACATTCATCCTAGGTTTGGCCGAATGATTCTAACTTAAACTACATGAAAATGCAATTTAAATGCATACAACAAACAGAAAGGAAAACAGAAACAGAGAATTTGCAGGAGGCCAATGAAGATTACCTGATCCGGAAGTCTGATGGAGTTTACGAAGCTTGAAGCGATCTGGATCGTCCGCAATTCAACAGAATCGCCTTCAATTTGATAAAATCGTCTGAACTGACAAGATCGTCTGAAATCTGACGAATTCGTCAGACGAATTCATCAGAGACCTGCAAAACAGCAAAGCAGATGCGAAATACGAGAAATTCTATTTTGCAAACAGGGGCAAACTATGTAAAACAGTAATATGAGTGTTGAACAATATACAAGAACAGAAGTAAATGCAAATAACCGTGTTTAGATAGCAGAATATGATCTTAATCTGTAAACTAGACAAAATGGGTGAACTCCAAATGCAATATAATATAAAAACTGAATAAACAATCTAATTTACAACATAAAATGACGAGAGAAAAGAGACAGAAGAACAAACTCCGAGCACTGATTGCCTCGATGTGCGCTGCAATCGAAATCGTCTCGCATCAGTACGAGATCGTCCCGAATTTGACGAGATCGCCTCCGATCTTGACAGGTTCAGTCGGCTGCGATAGGTACTGGCTCCGGCTGAAAACCAATGGTGTACCTGCAATGAAATGACTATAGGACTAATGCAAAATATGAATTACGATGTTTTAGAGCATAAGGGTTCAATTTGCATAAAAATTCAGCCGGGGGTTGGGGAGGGAAAAGTCTTAGAGTTAAATAGGCATAGGATAGTTGTTGGGAGGTTGGAGATCATCCCAATTTGGGAGATCTCCAACGGGGGAAGGGTCCCAACGGCGCAGACACGCTTCTCCCGGATTGGAGACCCGTTGGAACGGATTCCAACTATGCAAATTCAGTTTTGCGACGAAATCGTCTGGACGTTCTAGTCCAGACGAAATCGTCAAATCTGGGGCGATATCGTCTGATCGGAGACGATATCGTCAAACGGTCAAAACAACTGCTAAAAATGGCACGAAAAAGGAGGAAACGGGTTTCTCGGCGGTTAACGGGCGGTTTGGGAGGTTAAATTTGAATTTAAATTTATTTACTAAGGTGAATGTAATTATTCCAATTTTACTGCGCCAATTTTAGGGTGCTACATTTTGCCCCCTCTTTAGCGAATTTTCCGAAGAAAATGCGTTAAAGATGAGTTCTTCTCGATCTACGAGAAAGCAAAAAATTATTCCCATTTTTAGGCGACGATTCTTGGTCGAATCGTACGACGACTTACTATGGTGCCCCCTCCGTGTTTTTACCCAAATCGAACGTTTGAGGTAAAAACGCGAAAAAGCAAAAATTATTTGTTGAATAAAATTAAGAAAAATAGGGTAAAACCCTAATTCATTTGTTACTGTTCATTTTACTGTTTTGAGAGCTCTGGAGCAAAAATGGTAGAGACAGCGCACAGATCTGCAGAGGTCCGCCGCGGTCTACGGGTAAGGGTTTAAACTGATCTAGAATTGATTTAATTTGATTTTACATGCTTTTTAGATGGATTTTTAGGTGAATTTTGAGCATCGCGGCCGTTTTTGGCCATCGACGTCGTCCGGACGAAATCGTCCTTAGTTCGACGAAATCGTCTCAAGTTCGTCAATTTCGCCCAAGGGCGAAATCGACGAAAAAGGGACGATTTCGTCAAATTAAAGACGATTTCGACACGCGAAATTGGAGACGATTTTGCTCAAATTTCGGACGATATCGGCCAATAGTGGGCGATATCATCAATTGCAAAATTTTGATCTTTAAGTTGCATTATTGATTGCTAAAATTGTTATTAATGATTGTTTGTTGTTTTGATGTTTATGCTTGCAGAGAGGATTACTAAAGAGCAGAGAGTGGAAATATGGAGGATTAAGAGATGACTTGGCCGCTCTGACACAAGCAGAGCGAGATCAGCTGGCACGAGCCGGCTTACTACATGTGGCGAGAGATGCCACAAGTATCTACAGACATGGGGCTACTGACGGCCCTAGCAGAGAGGTGGTACCCGGGCTCTTCATGTTTTCGGTTACCGACAAGGGAGATGACTCCCACACTAGAGGATGTATGGAGGATTCTTAGAATCCCCATACAAGGGAGGATGATCACACCTGCGGCCAATCAGGGCCACGCGATGGGACGACTCTGCGGTGACCCGAGCTTCGCCCTGGAGAAGGGCGGAGTGAACATCGAGGCACTTCGCCAGATGCCTGGGGCATCTACACTGACACGAGTTTTGGCTGGGGTGGTTGGTGGACTTTTGCTGTGCCACCAGAGCGGCTGCAGGGTACCATGGATGCTGGCAGATGTGATCTGCGACATGCGCGATCATGGCTACAGATTTTCTTGGGGCAGCTTTGTTCTATGCCGATTGTATAGGATCCTGCATGGGGTCGTATACAAGGGCGGCCGATGTCTGGTTATGACATCGCTCCTACAGGTTTGGTGCTGGGAGCACATTGCGGTGCGGAGGCCGGTAGGGCTTCCACTGACAAGGGTTGACGGGGAGAGGCCCCGAGTCTTCTATTGGTGGCTCCGGAGAGGGGCACAACGACGGATCGACCTGCTGGTGTCCCGGAGACTACTGGATGACTTGGTCCCAGACCAGATCACCTGGAGGCCGTGGAGGCAGCATCCAGGGTGGGCAGAGGACGCACAGGAGCTGGCTCGCATCAGGCGAGTCTGCTGGCTACGGATGGAGAGGGGAGAGGTGGAGCTCCACCGCTATGACCGAGTTTTGCGATAGTTCGGTCTACGGCAGGGGATCCCATCTCTCAGGGATTACGAGTTTTCTCGAACTATCCGGGATAACACCACGGTTAGCAGGGCTCCGGACATGCGGTGACTTCGGAGCCAGGACGCGGACGATGCCCCCATCCAGCCAGTGGATGGGGACGACGCAAGAGTAGCCGATGGCTACGATGCCTGGTACACAGGCATCCGCCCTCCTCGGATGACGAGGGCATAGGGACCGATCCACGCAGTTGTGCGTCGGATAGGGAGGCGGTGCCAGGCGGCGGTAGAGGCAGCCCGGGGTCACGGCAGAGGAGAGCGAAGGAGGCCACAGGCACAGGAGAGGCCACGCGGCGGAGAGGGAGAGGGAGAGGAGGGAGGCGAGACCCCCATCTCCACTAGAGGCCACCATCGCCTGATAAGGGCAAGGGTGTGGACATTGGAGAGAGTAGCGAGATGGCTACTCTCTGGGCAGAGGGAGATCGTCTGCGAGCTCAGGTGCAGACGTTACAGGATGCAGCTGCACAGCACCAGGCTGAGGTGTCGCAGCTACGAGACGAGAATGCTCGTCTCAGGGCACGAGGCGGAGGGGTAAGCACTCAGGAGCTGCTGCGGTCGGTTTCTCAGACCGCATTCTATCAGGCGCTATACTACCAGGCGGTGCCAGAGGGCCAGAGGGTACAGGTGCCACCTGCCATAGCAGATCCTATCAGGACGGGGTCGACGAGGAGCTCATCCCGGTCGATGACGAGGACTCGCGAGTACCACACATACTGCGATGGGACCACCTCGTCCTCCACGGGGCGGGGGAGGAGATGAGGCCGAGAGCTCTAGAGGCTCTCAAGGCTAGAGAGCGGGATACTGCCACTGAGATTGTATTATACTTGTATTGATAGAGGATTGAGTATGCCGAGGTGCAGATTGTGGCATACCAATCTAGTTTTGATGATGTATATATTCTGTTGATATATATAGATGAGATATTTTTTTTGATCATATGACTTGTCTTATGTGATGCTTATGATGCTTTTTATGTTTGATTGATTGATTGAGTTGATTGATGTAATGATTTTATTGATGATTCATGTAATTATGTCATTTTGGAAAATATTATAACTTGGATGTCATGCTATAAATATTTTAAATGAAATAATCTGATGTAACAAATTGATTGGTTGTAATGAAATGTGATAAAATAAAAAGAGATTTCTAACAATAATTTCAAAGGACATTGTCGCTATTATAGACCATTTCATGGAGTCGCTGCTCACTCGGTCGTCAAGCTAGTCCCAGGATAGAAATATTGTTAAAAGAAAAGAGTGCTTAAGAGACTGTCTTAAGACTTTGTTGTGATGATGCAAATGATGATGATGATGGTTTGCTTTCAGATTTCCATAAAAATATTATGCATGAAATATTGTAAAATAATTTTTGCTAGGCATAAATTCCTAAGTGTGATAAAATTGTTGAATAATTCCTTAAGAATTATACCATCATTGCAAAATGCAAAGGTTGACATAATGATATGAAATAATAAAAATGTGTTTGCTTTTGAAAAGCATAATTTGTGTAATAGAATGAAGTCATATGGTTTTTATGAATTTTGATAAATTGGAGAAAATATTGTTACAATGGTTTTCGCTAGGTATAGAATATGTAGGTATAGACTTATACCATCATCGCGAAGATCAAAGAAAATAGTTTTATTGCATGGTTGATTTTTAATGAACAGAAAAGATGAAAATGAGGACTTGCGCTAAGCATAAAACTCCAATTTTGGTTTTGGAATTATACCATCGTCGCGAAAGTCGATAAGATATATATGATATGTTTTAATTGAAATTTTTGATTTCTTCTATTATATAGTTGTCTTTGTGGTAAATAATTGTACTTGATTATTCCAAACAAGTTGCAAAAATAATATTTCAAAGTATTTTGAAAAAAATTAGATTTATAAGGAATCCCATGTGCATAAGTGAATTCATTGCCAATCTTGATTTATCATAATGATAGACAAAATCTCTCAAATACAAATGTGTGTGCAATTGTATGGTTCGGTTACCTGTTTTGAGCAAGATACTATGATACAAGTGATTTGAATAAACCAACTAAGTGTTCATTAACCATGATGTAGATGCATATAACCATACTAGGCTACTATGTAGATCGGATTATCAAGAGCTAGCTAATCCATAAGCAGACATAGGTCCGTACAAAAGAAGGTCGCTAATGTGACAGACATATCGCCACGCTAGGAGTTACCCAAGGCCAAGCAGGTTGGGCACAAACCACCTGTTATGGGGCTTACCTCACAGTTTTCGAATAATTGAGAATTCCAGGGATTCAAGCTCATCAACCCTTCTTTTTTTTTTTCAAAGGGTAGGGAAAGGGATTTTATTGCTTTCTTGCTTTCTTTTGAACTTTGCTTATTTTTCTTTTGCTTGATTTTTGAGATAGTGCTTGAAATATTGTTGGAATGATATAGAATAACATTTTTCTTTCTCTTTTCTTTTTCTTGAACTTTTCTTTTCTTTTTCTTTTTCTAGGGATACTTGCTCGGATTAGCTGTAGAGCAAGGGATTTTTATTCTGGGTAGGGGTGAGCTTGTCCTTTTGCCAATTCTCAAAGATTCTAGACCATGTGCATGATAGGATAGCAGGGGAAACTTTTCACTCAAGAAATCAGTTCTACTATGTAGCAAAACATGGAAATTACAAATATAATCATTTTATTGTGAAAAGATGTGCTTGGTTTAAGTAAATACCAAGATCAATTCTCTATGCTCAAACTTTATTTAATTGATTTTTGTGAACTTTGATATAAGAGAGATTAGTAATCATGCCAGATAAAATCAAGATATTTATTATGTGAGTGTGCAAGTGAGGGATGCCAAATAAATGCTAGTTTTATCCAAAATAAGTTGAAACATATAACTGCAATAATTGTAAGAAAATAATGATTTTGAGAAAGTTTTGAGAATGTTGACTCTCTCTTTATTCTGTATATTGTTTTGGTTTCGAAAGAGTCAAGCATATAGCTGTTTTTGGATTTTTTATGTTGATTTTTGTTTTAGAGCAAAAGAAACTTTACAAAATAAATGCGATAAATATTTTTGAAGATTTTTGAAGATTTTATGAATGTTTTTGAGGTTTTTGAATAATTGAAAGAAAAGATAATGATTTTGAACAAATATATACATGGATGAAATAATCAAATTTATGCATAATAACGTTTGAGATGTAAAATATTCATGGGTTCTTTAAGTTCTTTACCATCTAAGGTAGATAATTTATATGCTCCTGATTCAAATTTTGCAGTAATGATGTATGGTCCGAGCCAGTTGGGCTCAAATTTACCTTTAAGTTCTTTGGTTGCATTTGTATTTTTTTGAAGATTTTGAGGATTTTGATTTTTTTGTATTTTGATTTTAATTTATGAATTGAAATTGGTGGTATATACAAGATGATCTATATACACTATACAAGGTTATTTGAGTATAGCATGTCTAAGGTTGCTTCAAAATCAAAGGAGGTTTTGAAGGATAATCTGGTTGAGTTGAAGGTAAGAACAAAAGGTGATGAATAAAAGGTAGTGATAACAAAAGCTTTGTTATAATGTAGAATAATGTAGCAAAAGATTTGACTTTTATATGTGTAAAATTGATCATATTACAAAATAAAATGTCATAAATATAAGAAAGTTCTTCATTCTTATTATTATATTCCAAGTTTTGATAAGATGGAGAAAGTATATGTGAAAGATATGCATGGATGTTATTTGGTAAACAAGGATGATCATATATGGATGAAGAAAAGTGATGGATAGAAGATAATTGTGATAATAGAGAATGTATAGAACTTGATGTTTCAACCGTTAAATATTCTTCAAATGGTGTTGGGTCACCATGTATGGTAACAATTTTATTTGCAATTTCAAACTTCAAACATTGGTGAAGAGTGGAAGGGACAACCCTCATCGTATGAATCCAAGGACTCTGGAGAAGTAGTTTGTAAGGTGAAGGACAATATCCTACATAGAATAAAGTATCCAGGATCTTGGATCCAATATTAAGGGGAATAATTATAGTACCTTGAGGTTCTTGAATTTCATTGTTAAAAGATTTTATAATAACATTTGATTCATTACTATCTTCTTCCTTTAATTTGAGTTTTTGGAATAATTGATAAGTGCATAAATTAAGAGAGGAGTCATTATCTACCATGATAGTTCTAACAAGTGTTTCTTTACTAGATCCGATAATGTAAAGATAGGAGTCTTCTTGTGGAGTAGAGGAAGGAATATCCTCATCATAGAATGAAATATGGTTAACCTCAAGAGGGTTTATACCATTAATTATGTTCTTAGAGAAAATATGATGAGGAACAAATTGTTGGCTAGGTATTTTGAACAAAATTTCCTTATGAGAAATTTGTAATACTTCTAAAAGGGATATCTTTGCTTGAGGATTAATCACTTGTTGTTGGTTATCAAAGTGGATTTCAGATTGAGATTTTGATTCTAAAGATGAGCTTTCTATGCTTACATTCCATTTTGGATCATTCTCTAGAGCCAAAGATAGTTTTGAAGGTTGGTCAAATGAGGAATCCATATCTTGAATATCGGATTGAGTTGATTGAACTTGAGGTTGCTCATTTGTAGTTTTTGTTACAATATTAATAATATCATCATGATGGGACACATTAACATGCAATATTTGATTGGTTTCTTGTTGTTGATAATTGAATAGGGGTTCTTGGGAGATCCCCATGTCTTGATTGATTATTGGTATTTGTTGTGTAGGAGTTTGATTGTTTACTTGGAGATTTATAATCGAGTTGTAGATTGTAATTCCTTTATATTAAAAAGACCCTTATCAATCAAATCTTGAATTGCACATCTTAAATCTTTACAATTTTGTGTCATATGTCCATCTACTCTATGATATTCACAATGTAGCTCAGGTTTAAACCAATCTGATGTGGTATCAGGTTGTCTTATGGAAGGAAGTTCAATAATATTTGTGTCAAGTAAATACTTGAGAATTATATCCATTGGTTGATTAAGCCTAGTAAATTTACGTGATGAAGGTTTTTGAGAGGTTTTTGATAAATGCCTTAGGAATTTTGTCATAAAAGGACCTAATGGTTTCTCACCTCTACTTTCTTTATTATGGGTAGAATGATGACAGGAATATTGGGTTGTAGGAGGTGAGTGCATGGTAGAATTGGAAGAATAAGTATTTTCTTGTTGAAATGGATGTGTTGTATTGAAAGAAGAGTTTTGAAAAGGTGGCGGAGGATTATATGTGGATTGATAGACATAATATGGATATATGGGAGAATAGATAATATCATTATGAAGAGGATTGGCAAAGGGATTGTTTTGTTGGGTTATGGATGAAAAATAAGAAGAGTGTGATGGAGGTGGTGTTGAATAGGGATGAGGTTGGTCATAATCAACAAATGTATTTAGCTGAATTCTTCCAACATTACTGATGGACTCATATTGATTTGAGTAAAAACTCATGGTTTCTTTAGTACTTCTAAAAGTAATATTTAGCATCTACTATTTAGGATTGAATATAAAACATACAAACTTGAAATGATGATTTTGTTTTTGTTTTTCTTGTATATATATATTTTTTTGTTTTTTTTTGTTTTTGTTTTCAAAAGGTTATGATGCATTCACGTCGGGTTCACCAAAATGTATCGCTCCAAATTTTTCGCACCCCTACCTTCAGGCTATTGGATCCGCGCCCGGAAGGAGGATGGGAAAAGGATGGTGCGGTACCTCGGACGAGAGGACTTTGCGAAGGTCCCGCCTCTCAAGGGAGGTGCATTTTGGTGATTTTTCGACGGATGGTGGGTTCACCAGGAAACATTTGATGGCAGTTTCCACGCCTAGGTTTTGGGAATGAGTTTTGATGAGTTCGTTTTATTTTTAAACATTCATCCTAGGTTTGGCCGAATGATTCTAACTTAAACTACATGAAAATGCAATTTAAATGCATACAACAAACAGAAAGGAAAACAAAAACAGAGAATTTGTAGGAGGCCAATGAAGATTACCTGATCCGGAAGTCTGATGGAGTTTATGAAGCTTGAAGCAGTCTGGATCGTCCGCAATTCAACAGAATCGCCTTCAATTTGATAAAATCGTCTGAACTGACAAGATCGTCTGAAATCTGACGAATTCGTCAGACGAATTCATCAGAGACCTGCAAAACAGCAAACAGATGCGAAATACGAGAAATTCTATTTTGCAAACAGGGGCAAACTATGTAAAACAGTAATATGAGTGTTGAACAATATACAAGAACAGAAGTAAATGCAAATAACTGTGTTTAGATAGCAGAATATGATCTTAATCTGTAAACTTAGACAAAATGGGTGAACTCCAAATGCAATATAATATAAAAACTGAATAAACAATCTAATTTACAACATAAAATGACAGAGAAAAGAGACAGAAGAACAAACTCCAGGCACTGATTGCCTCGATGTGCGCTACAGTCGAAATCGTCTCGCATCAGTACGAGATCGTCCCGAATTTGACGAGATCGCCTCCGATCTTGACAGGTTCGTCGGCTGCGATAGGTACTGGCTCCGGCTGAAAACCAATGGTGTACCTGCAATGAAATGACTATAGGACTAATGCAAAATATGAATTACGATGTTTTAGAGCATAAGGGTTCAATTTGCATAAAAATTCAGCCGGGGGTTGGGGAGGGAAAAGTCTTAGAGTTAAATAGGCATAGGATAGTTGTTGGGAGGTTGGAGATCATCCCAATTTGGGAGATCTCCAACGGGGGAAGGGTCCCAACGGCGCGGACACGCTTCGCCCGGATTGGAGACCCGTTGGAACGGATTCCAACTATGCAAATTTAGTTTTGCGACGAAATCGTCCGGACGTTCTAGTCCGGACGAAATCGTCAAATGCGGGGCGATATCGTCCGATCGGAGACGATATCGTCAAACGGTCAAAACAAGCTGCTAAAAATGGCACGAAAAAGGAGGAAACGGGTTTCTCGACGGTTAACGGGCGGTTTGGGAGGTTAAATTTGAATTTAAATTTATTTACTAAGGTGAATGTAATTATTCCAATTTTACTGCGCCAATTTTAGGGTGCTACAACTCCTTGTTTTCCTTGAAAAGAAAATACCTCCTTATTTTAGCTCATTGTCAAAATGAAAAACCATTTAGGTTAGCTCTTGTTTTCTTGCATTTTGTGTGATATAAGGTTAGCATGCATTTTAGTGATATTCACCTTAAGTTCAAATAACCTTTTAAGGCTTGAATAAGAGTCAAATTTAGTGATCCAAACTTTAGGTATTTTTTGAATAAAATCCATAAAATACCGCTACACAAGCATAACATCAATATTAATACCTTAAAAATATGCATTGAGTAGAGCCTACTCACATAGAAGATATCCTTATCTTTAGAGACCTCTTTGGAAAGAGGTCCTCAATCAAGGAAGTAAAGGTTCTAGCAATCACTCTTGCATGTGATTGGCATGGTTAGTTTTTTTTTACAATGGGTTGAAGAAAATATTCCAAACATAAGTAATAATGTTCAACCTCAAGAATATGATGGATACCATTGGGCTAGTGAGGATGGTTGAAGATAAGATAATAGCACAACATCACATAAATAAGCTATCCTAATTCTAAAAATTATCAACTCCTTTAGTCTCTTTAGGTGTATAAAATACAACCATATCCATCAAATGACTAAGTAATATAGAGATAAAATCTTATCGAGATAAGATCTTATGCTATAATTGACATGATAATTATGGTCTAGGTCATAAGTGTATTTGACATATGTTATTTCTACTAGATGTTGAGTCAACCACTACCCTCCCTATTCTCAAGATACTAAGTGATAACTCAAATGATGAATGAAAAAATGATATTGATACTTCAAAAGAATCCACACCTGAGCTATTATTCTAGGACTTGGTATAGACACCTTAAATATGGCATTTTTATGAGAACTAATCACATGGGCACATTCATATATCATGTGAATAAACCTTGGAGCCTTCCAATTGTAAGCAGTGGTTTTCACCACTCAACTAGGGGTTTTTTTAGCCCATTCAAGATTGGCCACTATAAACCATAGTGTTTGGATATTGTCCGTTAAAGATCAGAGTGGCCAGCCCTAGCCACTGCAGATGACAATGACTAAACCATAAATTGCAAAATATTGACAAAGCAACCTAATATTGGGTGGGAGTGGAAGTTTGCATGCAATAAAATTGAGTGAGGATAACTTTGCATTCCTCCTCATGACCAGTCTACATGAAAGACTCAAGTCCAGATTTAGACATCAATCTAACTGGCCCTTAAGAATAGTAAAGACTAAACCTCTCATGCTAACATCCATTCTACATGTAAAATTCAGTACTAGGGTTTAGACCTAAACCTAAGCCCTCAACACATTATAAGGTGCAAACCTAAAAGCACCAAAGAGAACTTTTTAGAGACCTGGAGATTCTAAGAGAGACATTGAGCAACCTTTGGAGAGCCTTTCTTGGAGAATACAACAAAGCCTTGTCAAATTGGAGAGCAAATCATAGCACCATTGTGGGGAAATGAAGTGCTAGCTAGTTGAGATGTGATCAACCACTTGTTATTCAATATATCAAACATAGATGACAATATTTCAACATCATCAGTGAGCCTAGATCCATAGCCTTTGGATCAGGAGAGGCATGTTTCATCTTAGCGATCATTGTCTTGGATAATGGCCTGTAGACCTAGTCTAGGGTTTAGTCATTAGTTGCTTTTATTCATATTATTTCATGTTTTCATATCATTAGCATAAACCTAATATGCTTCATTTATCTGCATTCATAACACTAGTTTCATCACATTTAATTTCATTGAGCATATTTTTTTATCATTAGATTTATTTCTAACAGCCTCATCCGAGGAGGCAATCTCAGACAGCTAAGCATGTGCTATTGTTTTCATGCTTGCAGGAGCTATAGGTTCATCGAACAGATTTATAGCATTCAAAAACACAAATATCCCTTTAGGAACCATATCTGGAGAAGGAGGCATTTGTAAGCCCTCATTCGAATTTGTGTACGACACTAGAAAGCCTGTAAAAGTGCATCCTCCTTTTCTAAGGGGATATTTATATATATGCTACCCTCTTTGTGTAAATACATGTATCAAATGAAGGGTATCCCTTAAAGGGATTTATATGTAACTAGATATTGGAAATATCAATAAAAAGCATTCATTTATTTATCTCTTTGTATTTCAGTTATATCTCCTTTTACACTTTTCATTTAATGCATATTAAATATTAAAAGATCAAAATAAATTGCAAATAGAGTATTGGATAGTACGTAGATCCCTGAGGTCGCTACAGATGGCGATCACGGTGGGACCTCCACCAAGTTTTTATTTTCTACCAATTTACTGATTCAGGTTTTTGTGTGCAGGTTCAACTGCTCTGGCTTACAGCGACCCACAAACTTGGCCATATCTACTGACAGTGGCCAAAAATCAATCGCTTTGATCAACAATGGCTAGAATAGGAGTGTAGTATATGGCAGAATATTTGTTATCTGAGTGATATTTGAGGTTGGTACACATTTCATATGTTTTTTGATCTTCTGTTTGCATATGGTTTCCTAAAGCAGTGAACATTAAGACACATTTCAATTTGGGAAACTAAAGAATGAAATAAAAGAAATAGCATGTTGCATCTTAGGTTTTTCTTTTATATTTTCTCTAGGCATTGCTAGGAACAATGACTTATGCTTGTAAAGTCCACCCTAGAATCCAACATGCTAGGAATCATGTGTTGGTTTGCTTGCTTTGTGGCCCAACTAGAGGCCATATGTGTATGAAATAGAGTGCACTCATGAAACTCATACTAGTTAATGCATATTTATGAAAAGTGAAACATCATTTATATCAGGCATATAGGAAAGAGTCATTGCTGCTATATGATGCATTTTATTTTATGCAAATTTAAAATGAACCCCACACACGCACACATGTTTTAAGCATTGGGAGGTTGGATTTCATCATCGACCCCAAAATCAGTCTGGTGATGTTAGCATTCATATCCTTCCACTGGCTTGCCCCCTAGATTTCTTTATACATAATAGAGAACTTCTTTATAGTGGTGCTAGTCACTTGTGTTCAAACTGTATCCCACTGTTGGAACACATTTTTGGTTTAGAGTGGAAGACCTAGGTGAACCCCCCACTAGGACTTCAGTGGTGTACCCTAGCATCTTTTAATAAAATCATGTTTGGCACTAGTGTTATTGGTTTCTACTATGGATGAATCCCCTCATTCTAATTCCAAAATAAGAGCAAGAAAGCAAGAACAACAATACATCAAAATACAACAAACAGTTTAGGGCACACATTAATTTGTAATAAAGCTAAAAATTTTCTTGATATTGTTTGTTTGTACTTAATTGTAACACTCAATATTAATTCATGAACACAATGGTCAAAATCAGAATTAGGTGTCCTCCGTTCAATACCGAGGTAGAATCTGAAGCTACACATATCCATAGATGAAGTCATAGTAATATTGAACCACCTACTCATAAAATTATGGGACGCAGTTTTGCGAGCCTATGGGGTGATAACTCAATCCTTGGGGATTATCCCCAAGAAACCCTAATTAAGGAGCCACATCATGGAACTAAATCACATAAACACAAGGAGGATTCATGGACACCATCATCATGAAGACACGAGGAGGCCTCAAGGCCCTCCTCTAGACACAAAGAAACTTCTCAAAGACATGAGGAGGGCTTCAAGGAATTCCTCCCCACATGGACATAAGAGGGGTTGTAGACCCCATTCTTCACATAGGGATGACAAGGTCTCCCTACCTCCATCCTCATATAGGAACGATGGGGCCACAAAGCCTTCATCATCAAAAATACATGCAAGGGTCACCATATCTCAAACTTCACATGAGACACATATAACATATCTGCCCATTAAGGGGCAAGAAACCAGAGTTACATCCAGTCATAGACACCAAACAAAAGATACCATTACCACAGGAAGGAGGATACTAAAGTATTATGATCTCGTTGGGATGAATGGAACCCTGTGGGATAATCCATAGAAAACAAGATAGTTAGATGAGTTGGCTCAAAATTATTCGAGGCTGACTCCCAAAACCCTAGCTACAGAATATTTTGCATCTAGAATCTCATGAAGTGTAACTTCTAAATGCACCACTCAACCCAGGGAAGCTTCAAAGTGATCCTGTAAGTCTCATACAGATTTTGACCATAGGGACACTTATAAACACACATAGTAAGTTACATTAGCTAGCAAGAGCAAAGAAATAGTAGAAACCTCTTTGAGGAATCTATACATTAGAACTACATGAACAAAAACATATAGACATGAACCTTCTCTAACAGATCAATATGACCGTGTACGATGGTTAGAAAATACATTGTGCAAAGAATGAGAGCTAGTAGAATCTCTCAAGTACAACAAACAAAGAGATAGGTATTTGCATCAACATGAGTAGTTCTTAAGAGAATAAGCTGAGCAACTAGCTCGTATCAATCTACAAGCAAATGGTGACGACAATCAAAGAGATAAATACACTGACTCACCAAAAGAAAGGCACACTAGGGAAGAATATAGCCCACAACAAAACCACCGCTCAAACCATGAAAAAAACCAACCTGGTGGGGAAAGGGTGAACATGGTATATCAAGATCAGACACATCCTAAATTCTCTCTTAGGAGGTAAGATAATAGAACAAGTGGATAAAAGGTTACCTCCATTACCACCGTGATTGGGTCTACAATAATATGAACTCCTTGCCTCAAAGGCATTCTAGGAACTCACTGAAAAGATGAAATCCTTTGAGAATCAAGATTTGGCTAAGCACCATCCAACACTAAGTAAGATACACAACCAACCATTGTGCCCGTCAGTACCTAGCCCCGCATATCCTAAGCACTTTGATATGCCTAGGTTAGAGAAATTTAAGGGTGAAGAGGATGCACAAGAGCATGTTACCAATTTCATCAATGCATATTTTCATCTTGAATACAATGATGCTCTTATGCTAAGGACTTTCATTATGACATTTTTAGGTGCTACCACTTAATGGTTCAACCAACTTCCAAAGCACAACATATCTTATTTTGAACAACTAGTAAACACGTTCTTAAAACATTTCTCTTTTGGGACTAAAAATAAGGTGAACCTCTCAGACCTGGCCAACATAAAACAGTATGATGACGAGCCAGTAATGGATTATGGGGATAGATGGAGAAAATTCATGGAAAAATTATCATTCTCTATCCCCACAAAATAAATCATCTGCATATTCACAAAAAGTTGCTCTAAACACACTTTTATCCTATTACAACTTCAATAATATCCTTCATTTAAGGAAGCCTTGGCACAAGCCAAACTCATAAAAGACATAAAAGTATATGAGGGAGAAATCAAGCTCCCGACCAAGAACAAGTGGAACAAAAATGACAAGAATGATAAATATAAGTAGAAGTAGATCAACCCTACTCCAGTTAACCAAATCGTATTGGCTTCACCCAAGGACGGGGTTGCGCATTAACCCTAAAATTATCAAGCACAAACTCCACCAGCCAATTACAACCAAAATAACAACCAGGGCTGCAATAGAGAACACAAGCCACCTTGCTATTATACACCTATATCATAATCATTGCATTCAATTTTCAATCAGTTGAGCGAGGCTGGGAGGCTTAAATTTCTTGATGTACCCATGTTAGATCCCAACCATCCTAAGCCAAAAGGATATAGGGACGATCAATTTTACCCTTTTCATAGAATATCGAGGCATGACATTGAATTTTGCATTGGTTTCAAGAACTAGGTACAAAATATGATTGAGATAGGAGAGCTTAAATTTGACAACCTGTTAGCTCCTGATAACAGATACATGGGCATATACAAAAACTCACTACCAAACCATGAGGCCCCTAGAGGGAAAGGGGCACAATTTAATTAGGTAAGAATCAATGCATCTACCCAAGGATGTATTGGGATGGTTGAAATTGTCAACATAGCAACTAGGAGTAGACAGTATGGTCAACCACAACTTCCTATGGCTCCCATCAATATCCCAGCTACACTTAGGTAGAGGCAAGAGCAAAAAAACCTTCCAGGACCACCAACCTGACCTTTGATAACTATTTAGGATAGATTGGGATAAAATTTACAAATGACTCCAGCTAAGTTATCTATTTATGATCTCATACAGTAGTCCTCAAAACATAGGGAAAATTTGATGGAGATTTTGAGATGAATTGAGCTCCATTCGCAAGACCCAAATGCTTTCACCATAGGGTTATGCATAACGACTATTTATCACCAAATTGGCTAAAATTAGGATTTTCAAAATTTGGAATTGGCTAATATTTAGGACCCTTGACCAAAACCCATTAGCCAAAAATTTATGGGTGCAAATTTTTTTAGTGGTCGATTCGCCCAAATTTTATAATAATTTGACCATTTTATGTTTAAATTTCCAACATTGCCCCTAATAATAGTGAACCTTCTACATGCATTTGGAAACTATTCACTTGAATTTCAAAATTTATTCAACTTTTTATAAATACATTTTGGGGCCGACCTATTACACATAACCCTATTTAACCAACTTTGTAGGACAAGTACAACAATGCCAAGAACCTATAATTTGATTTTATGATCATGAGATTAAGGTAGTACCTACTACCTTACCAGACCTGCCATTGCATATTATTGCATAAGTCAATGACTTACCTTTTAAACGGGTCCTGATCGATATAGGTTCATTAATCGACATCATTACAATGAAAGTAATAGGGCACCTAAAGATCCCTAAATCTAATATCATCCCAGGTGCTTATACATTATGAGAATTCAATGATGCGTTATGCTCTACAGTGGGAAAAATTGCCCTACCCATCAAGGTGGGGCATAAGACCATTCCTATAATGTGTCATGTATTGGAAGGGTCCATGCAATACAACATCCTCCTAGGCCATACATGGATAAGGGATATGAAGTGTTTTCCTTCGATTCTACATCAATTCATCAAATATGTGCACAAAGGGCAAGTTTATGTGGTTTCGGCTGATGAAAAGCCATTCAAATATGTCCATCAGGTGGTTTTTCTAGGATATTTTATGATTCCTTCAACACACTTGTATGTAATACCTTCACCTCCAACCATGCAATTAGATGATAGAAATGAAGTGGCATGATGTGACCCATCCACATCGTAACCTCCTATTGCACCCAAAATTACTGATGCTTGTAAGAGACCATCAATGTCTAAACCAAAAGGCAATCAAAAGCTAAAGGTTCCCTTAATTGAGGAAGAAAATCCCAAGAAATTTCTAACTATAGCCACTATAGAAATCCCAAGTCCCATGGAAGAAGGAGATATCTAGGATCAAGCTAAGGAAATACTAGAACCTGCTTTGTCTATATCATCTTTAGGGTCATCCACCTCATAGGTGATGATACACTTGGCAATTACAGGGATAGGAGAGTACTTTGTGCAGAATATAACATTCACATCCATCATTGAGACTGCACAAGACATGGGACAACCAAAATATCTAAGATCGCTAGTGGAACAGTGGTTCTACTTAGAATACCACCTAACCACATCAAATTTATCTATGCTGGCTTGGACTACGCCCATAAGTCTTTAGACATAGAAGAGTATAATGATAAACTATTCACTGTCAATGTTCATTACCTCTCTAATCTTGAGTTTTCTCTAAACTACTTTAAACATTGATATTGTCATGGTTATGATATTGGTATATATGAACAGGGGCTTAGGTGGCTATATGAGCCACAATACTAGCTCCCCACTAATAGGTTTGGGTTAGGCTATCACATCAGAGGTTAGGATGACTCTCTAGCAACATCCTTAGATAGATTAAGTTTGGGTATAGGAGAAGACATCAACTTTATTCCTTATAACCCCAAGCACAAGACATCTGATCAATAGACAAATAGCCATGGTTAACATACCACCACCAAAAATTTATCATCCAAACTTCTCGATTGATACCACCCCTATAGGTTGCATCTTGTGGGAGGAAGAGCAAGAAGAAAATGGGTATGTGGCAAGTGATGATGAAGCATAGATAGGCTTGGCCTATCATGGGTATCGATATCTACTGAGCCTTGCCTGGTCTAGCCACAACGAGAGTGGATACATATCGAAAAAAAGTGGCTATGAGTCAGAGGACTCAACCAAGAGAGCCTACCTAGGGCCAAGGCAATTGCCCCATAGATTGGGGAAAGAAACCAATGCAAACAACATCTTCATAAGTGACGAAGAATGTGAATATGAGATAGAGATGACCTACTTAGGGTCAAGACAACTGCCCCTTGTCTTAAGTCCAGAAATCAGTGCCAACGGTTTTTGGATAAGTGATAGTGACCATGAGGATGAGACTGAGAGAGTGTATCTTGGTACCCATTATTTATATCATCATCATGCACCAATATATATAGAAGAAATGTATCAACAATTACATGTTGGTCCTTGCTTGAGGGGAAGACGATTAAACCTGGATCAAATATATCACATGGTTTTCCATGATCCACCAACATACATGGAGCTTATTAAGCCAAATGATCCTATCCTGAAGTCTATGCATAGAGAAGATCCAGTCGTCTCCATTTTTCTAGAACCCCATCATGAGTATGGAGGGGAAACTGCTGAGATAAGATTTCATCCATGTGGTCCTAGATATTTCATCCCATCCATCAACAAAATCTCCATTGATTTGACCACTCCACTCCATAACCCAGTAGATCCTACTAAACCATTGTATCTTAATGTAAATGCTATTGATTGAGATCACGTTGATTCACTTGTAGAGCCTGAGGCTATTTTTCCTATGAAGAGATGTTACAACCATTTCACTTCACACTAGGCTACGCATATGACGTATTCCATTTTGGATTAGGTCCTGAGTCAGTAGGACCTGTAAATCCCGTTGATGATATTTATTTAATACCCATGCCTTACCAGTTGGAGGATGGGTCACATATTCCTATGAAAACGACTTTTGAGGTGGACATTAGCAATGATCCTACTCAACCAAAGAAAGTCAAGTTTGGAGAAAGTCTATCTCTATAGGAACAAGCCATTATAATCCCTTTATTTAAGGAGAGGCTAAATATCTTTGCTTGAACCTACAAAGACATGCCAGGGCTTGATCCAAAGTTAGTTATACACAATATTTCATTGGATTCCATGAAGAAGCCAGTTTTGGACATTTTGAGCAATTATCACCAAATGTCCAAGGTGAGTTGTCATTTATGTCATGATTTCAGTGAGTCAGAGTTTGATTTAATTCCACCATGGTAGCAGATTGTTCAAAAGCAAGAGGAGCACATAATATTATATTTCTTATAATATTATTTTAGGTTGAAAGAAAAACCCAAAATTCAATATTGTAATTTTAATTATAATATTTTGGGTCATGAGGTTGCAAATATTTTATTGAGATTAAATCCAAAAGTTGGGTTTAATTCGAGCATCTGGTGCAAAAATAATAAACTCCAAAGGTTGGGTTTATCGAGGTTTCAAGAAGGCAAATATTTTAATATTAATAACGCAAAGGTTGGGTTCATCAAGTTTCAAGAAGGCAAGTGGATAATAATTCAATAACCCAAAGGATGGGTTCATCAAGGTGTAAAGAAGGCATGTTATTATTAATTATTTTAGAATAACCCAAAGTGGGTTTTTAAAATAATTAATTAAAGGCTTAGCAAAGTCTTTATCCTATTTGCTCGTTCAAATTTGAAAGCATTGAAATTTGAAAAGCGATGTAATATTTACTACTTAATGCCCTCTCAAAACTTAGAAGAATACATCCTTGCTAATTTGTTTTTGGAGAGCATGCAAATTAAGGCTCGTGTTTAAAATATTTGGCAAATCGTGAAAAGGTTGAAGTACGAAATATTTGGATTTTTAGAGCACATAGGTTAGCTTGGCCTAGTGGTGTGTTGGCTTGGCGAGACATAGGAGGTCCCGCGTTCAATTCACTTGGAGGTTTCTTGCAATATCAAAGCGCTCGAAGAACATTTTTATTATTTTGAAAGGCGCGAGTTTGTGAGGTTTTTTGGTGTAGCTTGTGCCTCTTTAAGCACATGTGGGTGTGTGGCCCAATAGTGGCTTGGATGTGGTTAAGGTGTTGGTAAGTAGGATGTCAGGGGATCAAATCCCTCTGAGAGGCAAGGCAAGTTAATTTTTTATATTTTAATTTTTATTAAAATAGCCTTAAGGGAGAACTAAGGGTTATGCTATGCCTTATAAAATTGAGAGATTTTTGATGATTTTATTTTGGAAGGGTAGCATATTATATATCGTTGGAAAGCATTTTTTAAGGGCTATTTTATTATATTACTTAGAAGGAGAAATAAGGTGTGTGTAAAGAGATATTTCTCTTTTTGTAAAGGTGTTCAAAAGTGAGTTTGATTTATTCTTTTTCAAAGAGGATTATTCCTTTCATGAGAGGACATGGTGAAATTTATTGAGTAGGAGTAATAAGGTGTTATTGGGATATTATTTTTATTGTTGTGATATTACTCAAGTCCTCTAACCTCTTTGTGATTGAAAAGGAAATATTTGAAAGTGTGTTGAGTTTGACAGATTTTGTGGACAACTCCTTGGCATCAAAAAGGTATGGACAACATTCTCCATTGACTTTATTGGGTGATTGATTTCTAAAAATATCATTTGAGAGAAAAGGATTGATTGTGGTTTCCTTTTTGAAAGTGCTTGTTGAATAAATATTTTCTAGAAAGTGACTTTTTGCCTAGTGAGTGTGAGTTGTTGGTTCAAGATTTTCTAGATTTGTGAAGTGACTTCAAAACATTATTTTATAAGCATTGTTGTTGAAGCCATTGGATTGAGTGAAGAGTTGTAGAAAAGAACATGAGTATCATTGTTATGTGAAGATTGTGTTATAAGCATTGTTGTTGAAGTGAGTTGTTATGCAAAGAACTTGAACTAGAATTTGGGAAAGAACATAAGTATCATTGTTATGTGAGATTTGTTGTAGAATATTGTTGGAAATATTTTGAGTGGGTTGATACATGCTTGGACTAGGGATTGTGAGAAAGGATTGTTCCTTGAAGTGATTGGTTGAGTAGATTTGATTGAGCATAATCAATTGAATGAGTGAAGTCATTGTTCAAGTTCCATAAAACAATCTATTCTATATTCTGATCTGAGATTGAGATTGAGCTTTGAGAATAGAACATATTGAGTCTCTAACAATTCTCTTTATGCTTCTATGATATTGACTTGAGAAAGTGATTAAGCTTTGAGAATAGAACATATTGAGTCTCTAACAATTCTCTTAATGTTTCTATAAAATTGAGTTGAGAAAGTGATTAAGATTTAAGAATAGAACATATTGAGTCTCTAACAATTCTCTTTATTCTTCTATGAAATTGAGTTGAGAAAGTGATTGAGCTTTGAGAATAGAACATATTGAGTCTCTAAAAATTCTCTTTATGATTCTATGAGATTGGACAAGTTTTTTATGGACATGTTAAGCATATTTGAGGCAAGTCTTTGAGAAGACTTGACTAATTTTGAGTGAGTTTTTATGGGAGCTTGTTGAGCAAATTTGAGCAAGTTCTTGGTGAGCTTGTTGAGAAGATTTGAGCAAGTTCTTGGTGAGCTTGCTAAGAAGATTTGAGTAGGTTCTTGGTGATCTTGTTGAGAATATTTGAGTAGATTCTTGGTGAGCTTGTTGAAGCATATTTTGAGTAGGTTCTTGGTGAGCTTGCTAAAGAAAATTTTGAGTAGGTTCTTTGTGAGCTTGCTGAAGAAAATTTTGAGCAGGTTCTTGGTGAGCTTGCTGAGCATATTTTAAGCAGGTTATTGGTGAGCTTGTTGAGCAGAGATTGAACAAGTTCTAAGTGAGCTTGTAAGATAGATATTGAGCAAATTCTATGGGATATTTCTGATATATCTTCGAAGGTGACATAGTATAGAGGACAAAGTCTTAGTGGATAGAGATCCAGTAGCCAGGACAATTGAAGATAGGTATTCTGAGTTAGGAGTCTTCAAGTGGAAATAGATCCACCAGTCAGTGCAGTAGAGAGAGATAGATTCTTCTATAAGATCACTAGCTAGAGCTGAAGGGGAAATATTTCTTGTATGGAAGATATCCATAAACTTGGGATTAGGGGATCATTATCTCCATTGGACTGTGGTCCATAAACATTGTAATCGAGAGATTTCCCAAGAGATTGATTGAGAAAGTTTTAGTAAAATATTTTTTCTATGGACATAGCCCAAGTTGGGTGAACCACCTAAATTTTGGTGTCTCTACTTTGTGTGATGCTATGTACATTACTTTAATTATTGTTGTTGATATTGCTATCTCTAAATTGCATATAGTGGTTTGAAAATAAAAGTAAAAAGAGATCTTATAATGTTCACCCCCCCTCTCAGTATAAGTTTGTGTTCTTCAATTCATATCAGAGTGGGTTTCTTCAGAAGAGTTTGACAACTTGAAGAAAAAATTATCAAGAACACAATGGCTCCAAAAGAAGAAGGATATTCAGATAGCAAACCACCAATCTTCGATGGAAGTGACTTCTTGTTATGGTGTGTTGAAATTCCACTTGATGGCTCTTGGCAATGAAGTATGGGATGCAATTGAAAATAGATATGATGCAACAAAAAATCCTCCTATAGAAAAATAAGGTAAGCTTCTAATGCATGTAAATTCAAGAGCTATGAATGCAATTATCAAAGGAGTGCATAGATCAGAATATTTGAATATTATGGATTGTAAAAAAACAAAAGAAATGTGGGAACTATTGCATGAGATACATGAAGGATACAAAGGTGTCAGGAAAGCTAAGATCATAAATCTCAAAGGAGAATTTGAGAATCTAAGAATGCGGAAAGATGATAATATTCATGATTATCTTCATAAGATATATGAGATGGTACATGATATGAGAGGACTTGGAATGAAAGTAGATGAATATTGTGATTGTGATAAAATCTTGATAACTCTTCAAAAAAGGTAAAATGATAAGGTCTTTTCTATAGAAACTTCAATTGATCGTGATGATCTAACCAAGAATGCATTACTTAGAATGCTTACTACATTCGAGATAAGAACAAAAGAACCTATCTCTCAGAAGGAAGAAAAATTCAAAGCAATCAAATGAAAGGACAAACGACAAGAGTCAAGCAGTGAGTCATCCAATGAGGAAGAAGCTAACTATGGCAGAAGGAATAAATACTACAAAAAAATTGTGGATCCAAGGTCAGTTAAGTGCTTCAATTGTGTAAATAATGGGCATTTTTTTACAAATTGTAAAGAAGCCAAAAATAACAATGATGAAGAAAGACAAGATCATAGGGACAAAGATTCGAATAGACACAGGTACTAGAAGAAAGGTAAAGGTGAACAAAGTAGATCAGGAAAGAAGTTCTTCCAAAGACAAAAGAGGAGCTACCATGCAGACAAGGCAAGTAAGTATTCAAGTCACAATGATGCCAGTTCATCAGATAATAATAGAGATGAAATGCTATTTATGATTCAAGAGAAACCATTTAAGATTAGAACTCCAGATATTCTCAAATGCTTTATATGTGGTAAATTTGGACATATTGAAGATAGTTGTACAAATAATGGTTATATTTGTAGTGATGATGAGTATGAAGACACACTAGAAGGAACAGATGAAAATCGTCTAATGGTATTGGAAGATAAAGAAGATGATTCCATAGAAGACAAGTCTAAAGGAAGTAGAAATTAGGACAAAGGCAAAAAAATAGAGGAATACTCAAAAGAGAATGAATATGATCTCAAGGGAGAACTCATATATGCTCTTAAAATAGTAGATAAGGTGAGAAAGCATAATTCTAAGCTTGAAATTCAATTGCAAGAATGTGATGATGAAATAAGAGCACTCATAGAGGATTTAGAGAAATCCAAGGCTGAGGCAAACAGGTCCAAGCATAAGCTAGAAGCTAAGATCTCAGAATGTGAACAACTAGCATAGGAAGTGGCACTACTCAAGAAGGATCTAGAGTACTTCAAGATCAAAATGGAAGGGTTCACAGACAACTCTAAGAAACTATATAAGTTAATCTATAAACAACAAAGCAGAAAACAAAGAGCTTCTTGCAAATCGGATCTTGGAAGCAAACAGGTTCAAGAAGATAAGTCAGCTACCATTTTTGAATATACATCAGAAGAAGAGGATACTTTAGAAGAGGAATTCTCAGATGATAGCAGAAGTGAAAGTGAAACTTCTAAGGGTGAGTAAATTTTTAGTGAGTCCAATAGGAATAAGAACAATGGGAAAAGAAGATTCAGATGGAACAACAATCAAAATAGGTCAAGAGAAACTAGAAGACCAATGATACCAAGAGAGACCAAGAAAAATTGGTTTCAATAGAATATGTTTTTCTTATCATAGTTTTGGGCACATGGCTTCACAATGTAGAGCATATGGAAGACATGAATATGGAAGTATACAATGCTTTCATGGGTATTGCTACTCATGTAGTCATTTCAGTCACAATGCAATAAATTACAAGGTTTAAGATAGAAGAGGATATGGATTCACCAGGAGAAGTCCAAAGTAATTCATCCCTCCAAGGAATAATAGCAGTGATCAGTGCTACAAATGCAATAATGATGGTCACATAGCAAAGTGGTGTAGATCAGATATACTTGAATCAAGTAGAAGCTAGAATAAGAGGAGTTTGAAAAATAACAATAAGATGAACACGCATAGAGACTCAAAAAAAAATAAGAATGTGAACAAGGACTTTGACAGGAATAGGAACATGAATAGAGATAGAAATGAAGATATGGATATGGAAGTTGGTCAGAAAAATCAAAAGAATCAGGCAATAAGGAAAGATGACAAAGGGAAAGAATAGTGCTTTTTTGGAGTAGAGATACTCCTACCCTAAAATTAAACACCTCATTAGGAGGTGGGGAGGGGCTAAGCTAAGAGGCTCATTCTTAGCCCCGAGCCCCAAAGGTGACCCTTTTCCATTGATTTCAAAGGGGGAGAGATTAGAGTAAGGGGGGGAAGATTGATAAGTAAAGGAAAAAGGGAGAGATTTGACCAAGGGGAGCAATGTCCCAAGGGGAGCAGAGCATAAGTGAGTTAAGTTTTTAGCATGAGTATTTGGGTTGCCATCAATGACAAAGGGGGAGATTGTTGGATATTTTGAGCAATTATCACAAAATTTCCAAAGTGAGTTGTCATTGATGTCATGATGTTAGTGAGTCAGAGTTAGATTTAATTCCACCATGGCAGCAGATTGTTCAAAAGCAAGAGGAGCACATAATATTATATTTCTTATAATATTATTTCAGGTTGAAATAAAAACCCAAAATTCAATATTGTAATTTTAATTATAATATTTTGGGTCATGAGGTTGCAAATATTTTATTGAGAGTAAATCCAAAATTTGGGTTTAATTTGAGCATCTGGTGCAAAAATAATAAACTCCAAAGGTTGGGTTTATCGAGGTTTCAAGAAGGCAAATATTTTAATATTAATAACCCAAAGGTTGGGTTCATCAAGTTTCAAGAAGGCAAGTGGATAAGAATTCAATAATCCAAAGGATGGGTTCACCAAGGTGTAAAGAAGGCATGTTATTATTAATTATTTAAAAATAACCCAAAGTGGGTTTTTAAAATAATTAATTAAAGGCTTAGTAAATCCTTTATCCTATTTTCTCGTTCGAATTTGAAAGCACCTACGTCTGAAAAGTGGTGTAATATTTACTACTTAATGCCCTCTCAAACCTTAGAAGAAGACATCCTTGCTAATTTGTTTTTGGGGCGCATGTGAATTAAGGCTTGTGTTTAAAATATTTGGTGAATCACAAAAAGGTTGAAGCAGGAAACGTTTGGATTTATGGAGCACATAGGCCAACTTGGCCTAGTGGTGTGTTGGCTTGGCAAGACACAATAGGTCCCACGTTCGATTCGCTTGGATGTTGATTGCAAGGTCAAAGCGCTCGAAGCGCATTTTTATTATTTTGAAAGGCGTCAGTTCATGAGGTTTTTTGGTGTAGTTTGTGCCTCTTTAGGCATGTGTGGGTGCGTGGCCCAACAGAGTCTTGGTCATGGTTAAGGTGTTGTGAAGGAGGATGTCGAGGGATTGAATCCCTATGAGATGCAAGGCAAGTTATTTTTTTATATTTTAATTTTTATTAAAATAGCCTTAAGGGAGAAATAAGGGTTATGCTATGCTTTCGAAAATTGAGAGATTTTTGATGATTTTATTTTGGAAGGGTAGAATATTATATATCATTGGAAATAATTTTTCAAGGGATATTTGATTAACTTGCTTAGAAGGAGAAATAAGGTATGTGTAAAGAGATATTTCTATTTTTATAAAGGGGTTCAAAAGTGAGTTTGATTTATTCTTTTTCAAAGGGGATTATTTCTTTCATGAGAGGACATGGTGAAATTTATTGAGTAGGAGTAATAAGGTGTTATTGGGATATTAATTTTATTTGTTGTGATATTACTCAAGTCCTCTAACCTCTTTGTGATTGAAAAAGAAATATTTAAAAGTGTGTTGAGTTTAACAAATTTTGTGGACAACTCCTTGGCATCAAAAAGTTATGGGCAATATTCTCCATTGACTTGATTGGGTGATTGATTTCTGAAAATATCATTGGAGAGAAAAGGATTGATTGTGGTTTCCTTTTTGAAAGTGCTTGTTGTATAAGGCTTTTCTGGAAAGTGATTTTTTTCCTAGTGAGTGTGAGTTGTTGGTTCAATATTTTATAGATTTGTGAAGTGACTTCAAACCTTGTTTTATAAGCATTGTTGTTGAAGTGGTTGGATTGAGTAAAGAGTTGTAGAAAAGAACATGAGTATCATTGTTATGTGAAGATTGTGTTATAAGCATTGTTGTTGAAGTGAGTTGTTGTGCAAAGAACTTGAACTAGAATTATGGAAATAATATAAGTATCATTGTTATGTGAGATTTGATGTAGAACATTGTTGGAAACATTTTGAGTGGGTTGATACATGCTTGGAATAGGGATTGTGAGAAAGGGTTTTTCCTTGAAGTGATTGGTTGAGTAGAGTTGATTGAGCCTAGTCAATTGAATGAGTGAAGTGATTGTTCAAGTTCCATAAAACAAAATATTCTATATTGTGATCTAAGATTGAGATTGAGCTTTGAGACTAGAACATATTTTGTCTCTACCAATTCTCTTTATGCTTCTATGAGATTGAGTTGAGAAAGTGATTGAGCTTTGATAATAGAACATATTTAGTCTCTAATAATTCTCTTTATGCTTCTATGAAATTGAGTTGAGAAAGTGATTGAGCTTTAAGAATAGAATATATTGAATCTCTAACAATTCTCTTTATGTTTCTATGAAATTGAGTTGAGAAAGCGATTGAGCTTTGAGAATAGAACATATCAAGTCTCTAACAATTCTCTTTATGATTATTTGATATTGGACAAGTTTTATGTGGACTTGTTAAGTAGATTTCAGGTAAGTCTTTGAGAAGACTTGTGGAATGATTTTGAGTGAGCTTTTGTGGGAGCTTGCTGAGCAGATTTGAGCAAGTTCTTTGTGAGCTTTCTAAGCAGATTTGAGCAAGTTCTTGGTGAGCTTGTTGATAATATTTGATTAGATTCTTTGTGAGCTTGTTGAGAAAATTTGAGCAGGTTCTTGGTGAGCTTTATGAGCAGATTTGAGCAGGTTCATGGCGAGCTTACTGAAGCATATTTTGAGCAAGTTCTTGGTGAGCTTGCTAAAGTAGATTTTGAGTAGGTTCTTGGTGAGCTTGCTGAAGTAGATTTTGAGTAGGTTCTTGGTGAGCTTGCTGAAGAAAATTTTGAGTAGGTTCTTTGTGAGCTTACTAAGAATATTTTGAGCAGGTTCTTGGTGAGCTTTTTGAACAAAGGTTGAATAAGTTTTGAGTGTGCTTGTAATATAGAGATTGATCAAGTTTTATGTGATCTTACTAACAGAGCTTTAGAGGTGATAGAGGATATAGGATAGATTCTCAATGGATAGAGATACAACAACCATGACAATTTAAGATAGGTATTTTGACTAAGGAGTCTTCAAGTGGAAAGAGATCCACCTTTCATTATAGTAGAGAGAGACAAAGTATTTTAGAATATCACTAGGAAAAGCTGAAGGAGAAAAAGTTATCCTATGGAAAATATCCACAAAATTGATATTACGAGATCAATATCTCCATTAAACTATGGTCCATAAACATTTTAATCGATAAATAGTTCCCAAGATATTGATTGATAAAGTTTTAGTAAAATATTTTCTCTGTGGACATAGCCCAAGTTGGTTGAACCACGTAAATTTTGGTGTCTCTAATTTGTGTGATGTTGTGTACATTAATTTTTTTATTGCTTTTGAAATTGATATCGCTGCATTGCATACAGTGGTTTGAAAAGAAAAGTAAAAAGTGGTCTTATACTGTTCATCCCCTCCTCTCAGTATAAGCTTGTTTTCTTTAGTCGATCAAGAAAAAGCTAAGGAAAATGCATCCAACCATTGCTTTGATGGTAAAGAACAAGTTGCAAAAACTTTTGGATGTGATGTTTATTATTTAAACTAGACCTCCCTTGCATAAATAATAACACCAAATATGAAGCCTTAATTTTAGGACTTAAAACAACCATCGCGATGGTCATAAAAAGGCTTAATATCTTTGGTGATTCCTTGCTCATAGTTAATCAAGTCAAAGGGTTGTTCCAGTGCAGGTGCCCAATCCTAAAATCCTACAACTTGTTGAAACCTACCTAGCCCGTTTGGAATGGTATGACATTGAGGCAATACCTCGTACATCAAATAGATTTATACATACCATGACATATTGGGATCCCTGATCCCTTATAATTCATCTGTTGATTTCACAACCGTTCATGTTAAGATGCTCTCGCACTCAGCAATATAGTGTGAGGCTTTGGACAATCGAGAATCAATCAACATGATACATATAGAACCAAATCATGATTGGTTCTATAGAGCTATATATTTCTTACGAATGGCACCTTGGGGGTTCTTTATATCTCAAGGTCTTGTGGAGTGTGGTACAACTATTCACCATAGGGTTGTTTCTCAATCTATATTTACAACTTCTAAATCATAGGAGGAATAGGTCATTTTATCTATAGAAGTTGTGGCTTATCAAGATTGGTTTTCCTAGTTACAGGATTTCCTAAAGCTTGGAATGGTCCTGTAAGACCTGTCGTATGTTGAAAGACAAACATTTAAAAAAAATATGACATGGTACATCTTGATAGGAGATATCCTTTATAGATGAGGTTACAATGGAATGCTCCTCCGTTATCTTGAGCCTCATGAAGCATCCTAGGCCATTTCGTAGGCTCACAATGGTACATGTGGCAATCACTTCAGTGGCATGGCCATCGTTAAGTGCATCTTGAGAATGGGTTATTATTGGCCCACTATGGAGAAATACTATTGTGAGTACATCAAGAAATGCATTAAATTCCAACATCATGCAAACCTCACACACTTGTCATCACAAGCCTTGCAACCCATACAGGTAGCATGGTCCTTCTCTCAGTGGGGACTAGAATTAATAGAAAAAATCTCACCCCTATCCTTATGTTGACACTCATTCATCATAATGGCCACTGAGTACTTCACTAAATGGGTTGAAGAAATCCCCCTAACATCAACGACTAGATCTAGAATTGCAGATTTTATACTCTACTATATCATGAGTCACTTTGTGGTCCCTTAAAAAATAATATCGAATAATGGGCCATATATCAAGAACAAAAGTGTGTATGCTTTAATGAACACATACCATATTAAACACATTTTTTCAACACCCTATTATCTTTAGAAGCCTCAAACAATACAATAGTCTCCATCTTGAGGAAGATGATAAATGATAAACACAAGGATTGGCATCTGTAGTTGCATCTTGTGCTATGGGTATATAGGAATAGTGTGTGAATGCCCACTAGGGCAATACCATTTTCACTTGTATATGGTGTTGAGGCCATAATGCCCCTAAAATTGGAAATTCCAACCCTGCGCATAGAATTGAAAGACTTCATAGATGATGACATCATGTGACAAGGCTACCTTGATCAATTAACGCTTCTTGATGAATGTCAAGTCAATACCTTGGAGCATATTCATGTTTATTAGGATTGCCTTACGTGAGCTTACAATAGTAAATTCGACTTGAGAGAATTCAAATTTGGGGATCTTGTGCTCAAATAAAACCAACAAAACTCAAATTTGTCATCGCACTTATGAGACAAATTTGTGGTAAATTGGATAGGCCCCTACTTAATCTCAAAAATGGTTGGTCCTGGAGCATATCGCCTCACATCATTGGATGGTTTTGAAGAGCCTTAACCTCTCAATATCATTCATTTGAAGGCATTCTATACATAAAATACGAAAAACATTCAAATATATCAAAAATACAAAAGCAATGTAAAGCATCAAAAACACAAACAAATCCTAAAAACATAAAATTTCAAAATTAAAAGGCTTCAAGGGTATCTTCATGTCGCTTGGTCAAATTCAATATAAAAATGCTCCAAGGGTGTCTTTATGCCACTTGGTCAAATTCATTAATCAAAATGCTCCAAGGGTACCTTTATACCGCTTGGTCAAATTTAAAATCAAAATTTGCAAGGGTATCTTCATGCCACTTAATTAATCAAAATGCTCCAAGGGTATCTTCATGCCGCTTGGTCAAATTCAATATCAAAATGCTCCAAGGGTACCTTTATGACCACTTGGTCAAATTCAATATCAAAATTCTCCAAGGGTATCTTTATGCAGCTTGGTCAAATTCATTAATCAAAATGCTCCAAGGGTATCTTTATGTCGTTTGGTCAAATTCAAAATCAAAATGCTCCAAGGGTATCTTTATATCACTCGATCAAGGTAATAAAAAATGCTCCAAGGGTGTCTTCATGCCCCTTGGTCAACCCAAAAAAGGCCCCAAAGGCACAATAAGACCTTTGGTCAAAACAAAAATAAAAGTAAAAAATAATAGAAAATCTAGAAAAACCAAAAACATAATAATAAGCAAAAATTCAAAAACAATGAAAAACAACAAAATACAAAATTATAGGTATATTTAATTTGCATTCATATAGCTACATTATTAGGCATTTATCCATCCATAAATTTTCATAAGGATAGGTCATATTAGCAATTTCACCAATCATGCCATGGATTGTGTCCTAGCCATACACCTGCAAAGTCATCTGCATCCACCACCCATGTGTGTAACTATGTTTTTCAACACAACCCCTTTCTGTTGCTATAAGAAATATACTAGGGTTTTTTTGGTTACTCAATCGTGTCTAGTGATCTTATCAGATTTTATAGAAAGTCATCTTGATTAGTAGAGGGTGAGGTCTAGTCGTGATAATACCTTGGATATTCAGGATCCCATCACTAATTGACACATTAAAATTCTAGCTAGTACAAGGGAAAGATGAAGCCTATGAAGTGATCTAGGTTACCCTGAGTTAAAAGGATCTTCCTTGCATATCCCCCTATGCAACCAGTTCCAAGATACTGAGAATTGGCAAAAGAACAAGTTTTTCCCTACCTAGAAAATCCCCTTCCTTTTTTTAAAACAAGAAAAAATCCAAGAATCAAGCAAACATTAAAAGCAAAATAAATAGTTATTATCATCACTAAATAAATCCCTTTCTCAAAAGAAAACAAGACTTAAAAAAAAATTAAAAAATAAATAGTTATTATCATCACTAAACATGAGCAAGTATCCCCCAAATATTAAGAAAAGAAGGGAATGGAACTTGAATCCCTGGAATTCTCAGTATTGGAAAAATCAAAAGGTGATCCACATTATAGGTTTGGTGGATATCTAATTCGTCAATGGTGGCATCCTTACGCACGATGATATGTCTACCATATTTACATTTCACTTATAGGTAGACCAATGTTTGCGTTAGGATGAGATAGCTTTGGGATAACTGAAAACTACCTAATGGGTCAATCCAACTAAGTATCCCTAATATAAAAATTGTTGAATGAATTCCTCTTGGCATCGATGGTATGCTTGTGTTTTATCTAATATATTCATTTGCACACACAGGGATAATGAATATCTAGGTCTTCATTATGAAAGCCTTGCCTTTCAAAAATATTTTATGGTCAGTATGCAACTATTGATCGGGTAACTAGAGTGTTTGAGTCTCACAGAAAACCTCAAAAGCACCTACATAGCATCAAAAAATCTCACACATCACATAGCCAATTTTATTTATCAGAACTTGTTAATTAGAGGTCTATGGAATAGGATAGATACTTGATAAATATTAGAAATGATACTTAAACGACCATTGAATATTCCACACACATAATTTAATGAGTAGGAGCTCATAAAGAAAATACACATGCATTACATCATCTCACTCCGCGCATGCCAATATCTAAATAAACATTACTCAATGTGAGGGTTATCATTCGTAACAGGTATGCAGTCCATGGAATTATCCAATAGATTGTTAGAAAGACCATACCATATGCATTAATTATATTTTGAAGTGACTAAAATATACAAGTTCATTTATATTAGATCATAATAGCAACACATCATCCATATTGCATCAATCTAGTCACACTAACATAAATTAAATGTATACAAGTAAATTAAATTAGAACATGCATTTAAATGCATAAGCACATCCCAATGCATAAAAATAGTGTCATCTAGATCACATACACTAAATACACCATGTGCACCACATCATAGCTATAATCAAAGCACATAGAAGCATTACATCCATGTATGCATCCGTCATAATCCATCTATACATACAATGAAGAATTACATCCATACATGCATTCATCATAATCCATCTATGTATACAATGATACATCCATCACTAAGTCAACTCATAACACATCATATCATGTCACAATAATCCAATCATATAAAAATCCACATAAGCATCCATCTAAATGTCCACATCATCATAAATATCATCTAACATCTAAATACATACATCAACTCATCACAATACCATAATCACATCATATAAATAAAAATAAAAAAATAAATGATACACATAATGAATCATAATCCAAAGATGTCACATATATATGTGTGTGTCAAAATACATGAATGTGCAAAATTACCATAGGCTATAGTCATGAAGGTTAGCTGACCTCATAAAATAAATAAGTACATTAGTAACCAAGTTGGGCTTGTGTGCCTTGTATCACCTCCCCCTATGGTTGGATCCTAGGGAGAGTGATGTGAAATAGAACCTGCTGGTCTCTATGTACGAGCTCATTTCCTCTGGCTAGGCCAAAATGAATACTACTCTGAGGTGGAAAGCCTACTGATCTGTGAACCACCTGCACCTGCCCTCTCTCTAGGAGTGGCTCCCAGCCTCCTAATCTGCATCTAGAGAGAAGCAATATAGGATGACTCATCAAAATTTTATGCCTCGTAATCATCTAGCAGACTTTGTATACACCTAGTATTTACCCCTATGTCCACCCCTATAGGGCCCTATGATGTAGGTGGAATAACCACAACCTGCATCTTGGTAGCACCACTCTCAATAGTGGCTTGTAATGCCTACACCTGTGCCATGAGTTGTTCTATGGTGGCATCATGATGCTAAACCTGGATCTTAGATGATGGGAGCTCAACCTCTACCTCATGCAACTATGCTCTAATAGGATAATATCACTCCTTAGGATCCAACTCCTCCTCCTCCTCCTCAATATATGCTTGCTCCTTTGCTATAACCTGTTCTGTGGGCTAGCCCTATCCCTCAGTACTGTCTTAGACTCGATGCCATGTTGGATCTATGCTTGCATCCCCTGCATCATCCTCATGGCCCAAGATGCCATATCCATACCATAAGCAAGTCACCCACCACTGGGTATAAGCATCAGTGACTCCCCCATCAACCATTCCTGCAAAAAATATTTGGGCATTTGCATCATCAGTAAGCTCTATGATGTATAGAGGTGGTAGGTCTCTCTCTGTTGTGATGCACCTATACAAAACTGGGACAAGAGGAATATCCTACTCTAGATTTTACTGATGAATAACTCGAGAGTAGAATAAGTACTCTCTGATGCTTCCCTTGTGGCCAATAATCCAATGTTCCCACTACATCCTAGTTGTGAACCTATTCTCCTTATCCAAGGTAGGGCAGTCATAATGCGAGTGCTAGATGACATCTTGGACCTACAGCCCAATAAATGTAGCAATGTAATGGGAGATATCTCCCACATGAGAGTATATCTTGCACTCCTCATGATCTCAAGCCCACCTACTGGCATAACACTACAATGAATCATAAAGCTCTATGATCTCTATGGGGATCCCCTTGGCATGAGCCACTTTGATATGCTCCCATCCCCATACCTACAGGAGCAAACTGTAAGTGATGTTGGTATGACCCTGATGGCAGATGCAATATAGCTCATCATAGCACTATGCTAGCAATGCACTCCCCCATGCATAGATGATCAGGTCCATGCTATCAAGAAAGTATTGAACCATCGCTAAGAGGTTCCAAGGGAACCTCAAACCTGAGCAGTCTGGGAGAATCATGTTGTCGATGACTATTAACAACACCACATGTCTCATTGAGAATATCCTTGCTATGTACCAATGAATAATAGAGACACCTCCAAATTTGGTGTCCTAAAAGGTAGTCATAGTATGTTCCCTGAACACCCAAGCAAATACTGCATCTCTATCATTAGTTGCCAAAGAAACGATAGACACTCCATTGAATGGGATCCTAAAGATCCTATACACATCCTTCGATGTGATAGTCATCTCATTGGTATGTAAGTGAAAGGTATTAGTCATGGGATCCCATCAATAGGCTAGGGCCATGAGGTTGGTCTGATCAGACATAATTTGAGGTAGCTTGTAAATATACTACAAGTCACATGCATTGAACCATGCCCAATCTGTAGCATCCATGAGTGGCAGGAGGTCACCTAAAATTTTTTGGTCCTGAGCCCAAGAAGAAAGAATCTAATAAAAAAAATCATGGTATAACTACAATGCATATAAGGTATAAATCATAATAAAGCCTGAAGAATGAGGCAAATAATGCTAGGCTATCCTAATTCTAAGTAGAAAAATAATAAATGCACCTAACGCTACAAAAAGTTTCAAAAAAACATCTCAAAATTTCAAAAAAATCAATTAATCACTTTAAAATTAAAAAAATCAAAAAATTGCCTAAGGTTTACTTACCGCTTTCATCTACAGCGATCAAAAATCGACCATTAAGGCTAGCAGTAGCCAAGCCCCAATGGCCAAAATTATGATCGTTGAGGTTTGAAATCAATCGTTGCCATCGACAACGGTCAAACTACGGGCCAAAGTGGTTGTTCTATACAGCAACGACCGACAGGCGATGTGATAGCCACATATGCCCTAGGTCAAAAAAAATTAAAAAATGCACAAAAAATCCAAAAGGGGGACAAGCCCACCAAATTAAATGCTAAACTAAACCTATCTATTGGTTTGGTTCATTGCCAACAAGTTTAATGAGAAATAAAATAAACACATCTGATGGTTGATCGTCATAATGATCAAAATAATAAAAAAATCAAATAACAACAAAAATCTCAAGTAATATTCGTATCTAGTTACTTTATCAACTCAACAATTGCAGGAATTTGTGCTCCATACAATCTAGTGAGATGAGTGAGTTACCATAAATCTACTTGGCGTAAATTAGTCATTTTGGAACTGTGATGTTTCACCTCAATCTCAAAGAAGGCCAAGATAGTCAAACTGTTCCATGGGTGCGATGGAGTCATCCTAATTCCTCTATGATATTTTAGTCAATCATTGAGCCAAGTGATTCAACGTAATAATGGGTAGAGTCAATTATCCTAATTCTCTAAGAAGGCTATTTATGGCCAGATTGCTCCTCGCGATAGGGATGAACGATCATCATAAATAGTTAAAGTCACACATGGATGGGGACTCGACAATTAAGAGAGCTAGAACTAGAAAGGAACCAAATTACTTATATTGATCAAGCGACTTGTCACTTCATTCATTTCCCTTCCCTCATCAATTTTTTGTTTGAGGGGGTAGTAAAAATCTTCAAATAATCATAATCAAAGTCAACCAAAGATCACTCAATAATGTAAAAATTGCATTTGTCCTATGAATCATTGCAAAAAACTATCACAAAAATTCACCTTATCACATTTTAGTTTATAGCTCTCCTCTGGTTGGTTTTATTATAGTGACATAATATACCCTATTGCATTTTAGGAATGAGTGCAAGTGCACATATTCAAGCTTCTTGCCAATTTCAATCTTCCATCATGTTGAAGCAATGATTCAGGGATGCACACCATCTTGCGTGACTGGGTCATCTAGTGTTGATCAGACCAATGATCATCATACACCCTATAGCCATAGGTAGTCTACATTTTTGCTCAGTGTTGTGTTTTTTCCACACAACACATCCCAAAAATGGGCATATGTAGACACCTAAAATATGTTGTGTTTAGGATAACTACTCACATGGGCACATTCATAGATCATGTGAATAAACCTTGGAGTCTTCCAAGTGCAAGCAATGGTTTTCACCACTCAACTGGGGTAGTTTTAGCCTGTTAAAGCTTGGTCACTATAAAATAGAGTGGCTAGATCTTGGCTGTTGAAGCTCAGAGTGGCTATACCTAGCCATTGCAGATGACAACGACTATACCCTAAATTGCAAATTGTCGACAAAGCAGCCTAATCTCAAGCAGGAGTGGTAGTTTGCATGCAATAAAGCTGAGCGGGGATAACTTTGCATTCCTCCTCACGACCAGTCTACATGAAAGACTCAAGTCCATATTTAGACATAAATCTAACTAGACCTAAAGCATATTAAATACTAAACTTCTAACGCTAACATCCAGTCTGCATGTAGAATTCAGTCCTAGGGTTTAGAGCTAAACCTAAGCCCTCAACACATTATAAGGTGCAAACCTAAAAGCACCAAAGAGAACATTTTAGAGACCTGGAGATTCTGAGAGAGACTTTGAGAAAACTTTAGAGAGCCTTTCTTTGATAATATAGTGAATCCTTATTAAATTGGAGAGCAAATCCGAGCACCCTTGTGGAGCAATGAAGTGCTAGCTAGTTGAGAGGTGGTCATCCACTTGTTATTTAGTATATCATACATAGACAATAATTTTTGAACATCATCAGCGAGCCTAGATCCATAGCCTTTGAATTAGGAGAGGCAAGTTTCATCTTAGCAACCACTTTCTTGGATAGTGACCCGTAGACCTAGTCTAGGGTTAAGTCATTAGTTGCTTTTATTTATATTATTTCATGTTTTCATATCATTAGCATAGACTTAATATGCTTCATTTATCTTCATTCATAGAACTAGTTTCATCGCATTTAATTTCATTGAGTATATTTATTTTATCATTAGATTTATTGCTAACAACCTCATTTGGGGAGACAATATCGGATAGCTAAACGTGTATTATTTTCATGCTTTCAGGAGCTGCAGGTTTATCAGATAGATCTATAGCATTTGGAAGCACAAATATTCCTCTAGGAACCAGATATGGAGAAGGAGGCATTTGTAAGCCCTCATACGAATTTGTGTATGGTGCCAGGAAGCCTGTGAAAGTGCATCATTCCTTTGCAAGGGTATATTTATACATCTGCTACACTCTTTGTGTAAATCTATGTATCAAATGAAGGGTATTCCTTAAAGGGATTTATATGTAACCAAATCTTGGAAATATCAATAAAAAGAATTCGTTTATTTATCTCTTTGTATTTCGGTTATATGTCCTTTTACTCTTTTTATTTAATGCATATTAAATATTAAAAGATCAATATAAATTGCAAATAGAGTAGTGGATTGTGTGCAGCTCCTCGGGGCCGCTACACTTGGTAGGTATGACTACACCATAACTATTTGAGTGCATGGGTATTTCATGAAATGTCCTCTAACCATTCTTAGAAACACAAGTAATACCCATAATTTCATTGATACCATGGTGGCCAAACATGTGGACTACTACTTGTATCCAAGTAATAGCTTTAAGGTTAAGATAGCTAATGGAGGTACTCTTCCTTGCAAACACAAATGGCATAATGTTAAGCTCCCTATTGGAGTTTATCATCTAAAAATTAATATGTATGTATCTTCATTAGGAGGATGTGATATAGTCCTTTTATGCTCAATTATTAGGCACATTGGGTCCTATCTATTAGTAGTTATTATTGAAATAAAAATTCACTAAAAATATCCACCTCATGGCTCATGCCATAAGATTCATGAGGAGGTTGGTTGAAAAGATTATCTATTGAATGTTTGAGGTGGATATAAAGACTTCTAGGTTGCATGGGTATGTTCGTTACTCAGTTTCAATGATAAATGACCTACTCTATACTCAATAGCTTTTTTAGTGATATTTAAATCAATCCCCACCAAGGGATAGAGTTAAGAAGCCATTTTAGTGATAACTAAAATGACTCTACCATTTGTGGGGTGTGATCCAAACAATGGTTGTGATTTTTTCCATATTCCCCATGGACAAGCAAATAGACCTCGGTATTATCCATATCTATTTGGCTTCATAACTTCTTCCTAATCATATTCCATATCTCCACCATACTCATGGTATATGATCAATGGGATATCTAGATAGGAAAAATTTATAGTCATGGGAGATAAAAGAAGCCCCATATTACCTAGCACACAAGAGTTTGTGGACCATTCATCATGATGTTAAAATACCTTCACAACCAATACATAAAATAGTTCAAAATTTTGTGTAAGGGGAAAATAGTTGAGCTCCTTCATGCCAATAGTCCTAGTTTGTAGGAATGTAGTACCTTATTAGACCAATTTAAATATATGAGCCACATGCACCATTTGATCTTAAATTAAGAGCTTGTTCTAGTTTTGTTGCACAAAGAAAGGTAGACAAGTTGTAAGGCCATGCCAACTATCTAATCCTTCATCGATGATTGAAATTATTTTTGTACCTAAAATAGGAATCTAAGGGTTACCAAAACCATGTATTCCATTTTTCTACCATATGATGGCACATATTTCTCTCCACAATAGAGGTTAGAATAAGGAGAAGAATATTACCATAGAAAAGATTTGAACACATGGTAATTTCTTGTAGATGAAAAGGAAACATAAATAAGCAATAAAAATACATCCACCACTGGTTAAAAGTGGTTTTCAAAGTTGGCTAACATGGATAGGCCCACCGTATTTACTCATGTGGTAATTGATTTTGCCTTCCATCACGTGGGTGAGCCTACCCTCCCAACCCGCATCAATAAAAAATAGAATATCCACTAAATATATAATATGAGGAGCCTATACCAATGATAATATCATTCAAATATTTTTGGTGCATCCTATTGCCTTTCACCACATGAAATGCTTAATATAAAGTGATAAAATTTACTATATATGCACCAATATAGAAAAAATAGATAATGGCCTAGAAGAGTTCTACTTCTTAAAGCCTAGGCAAATAATTAATTGTGAAAATCCATTGCATGCTATCCAAAGTGTATCCCTAGTAGAAGTGATAGGTAATGATAGTGTCAACTTTCCAAATGAGGGATTAAAATCTTTTAGCAATAATGGCCCTAGATTGAGAGACCTCAAAGTGACTAATTATTGGATGCAGAAGGATCTGAACCATAAATCAAAGATAACACTCTAATTTCTTGAGAAAATTTTTGAAGGTAATTCCCCTCATCTTTCTTATAAATGGGCATATAGTTTTTATTTTAAACCATTGGAAGTTGCTTGATTGTGCCTAATACCTAGCCTTATATAAGATGGAATTAAACCTTGAGTCACATGACTAAGAAACATCAAACCCTTTTTGGCCTCATGCCTTTGTATTTTATATATATGACAGTCATGATTAATATTATTCTATCCTACTTCAATCATATTTTTTGAATGCTTGGGTATGAATGAAAACTATGTTCATTTTCTACTTATTAGACTGTGATGAATGTGCTTAAATAAGTTTATTATACACAAAGGAGGTTTTATATTTTGATGGATCACCTCCTTATCTTAGGATTTCATTTACTATAATTTTTTGTTCTATTTTTCTATTCCCTTTTCCTTGGTATAACACAAACAACATCATAATAAATTTGAAAGGTGCACAAAAATAACATCCAATTATGAGCTGGCCTCTGCATAATCTTGGAGGTTATCCTATAGGAATTTTCATTGCCCATAGAGCTTCCTATTGTGTCACTCAATGTAAGGCATAAATTACCAAGCATGTTAGCTTATTTCTTTGAATGACAAAGACACTATGAGGTAACAAAAATTTAGACTAGCACACCCAATGGGTGAGTTTAACATGTTCAACCCACAAAATTGAAGATTTTTTTCAACAATGACTCTAGTGAATGTCTTAGTCAACCTGATTATTGAAGCTTTAATATATTCACTTGACAAATTTTCTAAAGAATAAAGACCCTAAAGAAGTCATTTGAAATAATATAAGATTGAGATTCTAGTGGAGATCTCTATCCCTTAGCTTATTAAAGTAATTCATGTTCCCACCTAGTGACACCATTTCCAATAATTGATCCAAAAATATATAGGCAAGAGACCTATCACTAGGTCCTTTATTAGAGCAAATTTGTAAGAGTTGGTACCGCCTCTAAACTAAAAAGCAAGGAGAAGGAAATGATCATGCAACATGGAAGCCCAATAGAACCAACCTTGTATGGGACTTCCTACCTTTTATTTTCCTACTCCACGTGTCACATGAGACATGATTCCCACATTGGCACTCAAATCCTTAGCATATTTCATAGAAGAAGATATCATTACTCTAACAAAAAATTTACACCACATGGTGAGCTTGTGTGTAGTATATTTTATCAAAGAGCATAATGTATCCTTAAGGATATTGGCCATCTCCTTTATATTAAAATCTTGGGAGTTGTACATTAGCCTCATATCACACTAGATTGAAAGTTGATATTAGATTACAAACCTCTTGATAGAAAGATTTGCCAAAAATGTAGATCATGCATCTATTCTCAAACAATTAATAACCATTAAGAGGGTGTGTATGGAAATAATGGATGATTTCAATGTTTGATTCCACAAAAATTGGCAAAGGATTCATAAAAAAGTCAAACCACCCTCAGGTATAGCTTTTATCAATTATTTGAAAGCTTTTAATTTTGAAATATCCATAATATTTCAATCTAAGGGAGGTAACTATTTGCTAGAATATTATGAAATATCCATCTAGGCCAAGAATGACCTAATATAGATAAGAAGGCTAGCCCCTAGACCACATTTTCCATTGTTTTGTTCCACTCATCTTCTCTATCAACCAACTTTAGTCATCTAGTGTGTCACTTGTTAGCCTACTCTTATTACAAGTTCAAATAAAATACAAGTTGTGTTAGAATATATTACATCATTTGGGTGATATTATGTAATGTACCTAAGGTACATAGTTAGGACATTAGATTACTTTAGGAGGAAGTTATCTAGTTACTTTGGGAAGAAGTAACATATGCACAAGTGTCATTATGTATGTGTGCAAGGTGTCCCCTTGTACAACTAGTTGGAGTGTTGACCAAGGAACCTTTCTTCCTATATGAAGGAGGTCATGGTTCACCTCATGTATTATCACTTTATTTTCATTCAATAAGATGTTCTACTACTTTGTTCTCTATCTCGTAATGTAATGCTGCTAAAGCCATCAGTGGTATCAGAGCTACGGTCATTCCTAGATAGAAATAGGGAAATTCATTACTACGGGTTTTGTAAAACAGACGCGCCTTTGGACCTGCCACTTGCAAAATCCATTATTGTGAGATCGGTTGGAGAGCTCATCAAGAATAAAGAAGGATCTGATTAGCGGAATATTTGGGACAATTATCGCCATCCGAAAACAAGCCCAAGAGAAGGATAATTTGGCAAGGAGTGCCAAATTGTAGAAGAAGAATCCAATGAAAGACCTCAAGATATTCAGAATCTTGAGAGGAAGATCCTGCTTGAAGTTAGAATTTGACAAGAAGACTTGAAGATAAAAGAAGCTCATCAAATATAGGAGATTTGAAGATTATCTCTCATAGCAAGAAGGCACCACTTCAGAGATAGAGACTTCTCCAAATCTATAGTGGAAGGAGAAGATTACAAGAGGAGAACAAGCCACCAAATCCTAGGCTCGTAAAAGAAAGTTCGAGACCATCATTTGGTGAAGAAGGGGTTGTTCAAGAATAGTCTACAGAGAGCTGCAAAACCCTACTCGAAGTAGCAACTTGGTGATCTTAGGCACCAAGATCTACATCCTCTACAAAAGTGGAAGAAGGAGCTACAGAAGATTAAAAAAGGTATGCAACTACTGGTGCTAACTAAGTCATTAATTAAGATTCATTTGAGCACCTTATCTGGATTAAAGTTGCATAAAGAAAAGTAGATTACAGTCTTCAAAAGTGCAAATAGAAAGAGGTTCATTTTAAGGTTCATTTGCACATTAATTAGGAGTTGATTAGATTTTAGAATTATATCTATCAACTACCTATCATCTACTTAGAAAATAGAAAAGAAGACTAAGTCCTACAATATTAGTTGTAGTGAATTTGCAGAATAACTTCTAAAGATTCATTTTAGGTTATTCTTGAATAGTTGTAGTAGATTAATTAAAGTGCATTATCTTGAGAGTTAAATTGGAGTGATAAGGTGAAATTCTTAGTGCATTAAAAAAAAAGGTCTATTAGATTTATTATGCACTAGTACACTACTCTCAAAAGAAAATTAGCTTTTGTGTTCTTGAAGGGCACAAAATCTGATTGGTATCAAGTGTCTAAAGACACTATTGAAGCACTAAAATCTGCAACTTGTAGTGGCCAAAATAAGCCACCCAAAAAAGGTTAGAGTCCTCCAAAAACTTGGAGAAGAACCTAAAACAGAAATAGAAGCTTCATTGAGACTTGGTGAGTCTCAGATCCAAAGCATTACAAGAGTGAATGCACAAAAAGAAAATGCAGAAAATTGCATAAATTAAAAGCTTCTATCTACTGTTGTCTAAAGCTTGGATTTAATATAAAAGTGTCCAAGAAAAAAGGGAAGGTGTCTACTCATAAAAGACAACCTCAAAACCCTTGTATTGCAGGAAGAGAAATCTGCCATGAAACCAGAAATATATATCTAAAATAAGAGTGCAAAAGAAGGAGGCTAATGTACAATCTATAGTACATTGTATTGCACCATTTTAAATCTATTTTTTTATAGTCCAAGAAGCAGATTTGGACGTGTCTCCAAAAGACACAATATCAATAGGAAATAGCCATTGTCAAGGAGTGCACTCTTTCTCCAAGCTAATAGCACCACTAATCAATGCACCTGGATGGATAACCATGCGAGACAGAGATCCACAATGCGACATGAGGCATCATCACATGCTAGTAAGGAGAGCACATGTGACTGATGGACAACCACGTGAGACAGATAGCCACATGAGATGGATAGCAAAGTGGAACAAATAGCACATACACTACAGAGAAAAAAAAGGGGCATCTACTCCTACCAACGTAAGGTGAACAACAATATGGACAACATCTAAAAGGCATCTATCTCTACCAAGGAGAAATGAACAACATCTACTCTACAAGGATGTACAAGTTTCAATATGTTGGAAGCATTAAAGGAAAAGGAGCAACTATCTTGGTGAAGATCATCCACCAAATGAAGCATCAAATTTTCTACTCAGTGCCTCATCAATCCACCTATAGAAAATAAGGTTGCTTGCTACTCAAGAAATGTAGCAAAGAAAAGGAATGGCAAACTAAAAGACCTAAGGAGTTATAATCTCCTTGGAAGGCATTACGGTCTACATGCAGAGAGAGTGAATGCCACTTGGCATCTATCTTCCAAGAGCAAGCGTTACAAGAACATTGCCTCTCAAACACCCAAGCATTCGAACTACATTCCAATTCTCAAGTGTTACTAAGAAGATTCGACTCTCAACGTGTTACTAGAAGCTTTGAATCTCAAGCACTACTAGAAGCTATGATTCTCAATGGATGAGCAGAGTGGTGACACTTGTTATCCACAAGTCCCACACAAAGGAGCAAGTGTTACATAGTGACCAACAACAAGGAGTTACGTAGAAGGGTGCCCATACGTAATGGACGTGACATGTGTCACAAAGATGAGTTTGCTCCTCCAATAAAAGTGCCCAAAGTTCAAATATTACAACAAGTGTAGAGAGTGAGCAAAAATGTAGTCAAATCCAGTCAGCACATCAAGGGAAGAAGGAGCATTTAAGACTCCAAGTTATTCGAAGGTCAAATCTTCCATATTCAGCAGTGTATACATTCTAGCATTAAATACATCTACCTCCATTGATTCTAGTGCCCAAGGGAACCATATCATCACTATTATATTTAGTCAAAGGGAGCACCGAAGAGTGGGGAGTCTAGCATCAAAAAGGTAAGGGTGAAATCCCATCTTATTATTGCTTTCAACTTTGGAGATATAAGGGTTATAAACTAAGGTATAAAATTTAGTTTAGTGAAAGAAAAACTATAGGGGATAGCTTACCAAATTAAAATAATATTTGCATCTCAACCTAGGAGAAATAAGGAATTCAACTTGGATTAATTTCTTTGATATTTTGCAAATATTATTAATTTTCTAATTTTCCAAACTTTGGAGTGATAAGGGTTACAACATCAAACTAGGTCTTTGGAAATTAGAAATTGAAACCTAAGGGTCATAAAAGAGGTTATTAAATATTTATTGTTAAAGTTGGAAATTATATTTTTACTTGTCTTTAAATTTCTCAAAAAAAGGACAAAAGGATTCCAACATTAAAACCTCTTCAAAATTTGGAAAAGTGCTTAGTTCAATTAGGAGAAATAAGGTGTTAGATAAATTGATTTTTGACTGTACAAAATCAATCATAAAATTGAACTTTATCTTTACAAAAGCACTATATTTTACTCCAAAACTTTAGGTACTTTACAAAAACTACATCATGGAGTATTGGTATATAGATTCAGGTGCAAGTAAGCATATGACAGGAAACATAGATTGGTTTAATTCTTTGAAGAAAATAAATGAAAAGCCAATTGCAGTAGTAGATAGCAAAACATATGAAGTGAAAGGAATAGGAAACATTCCAGTAAATCTTAAGGATGGAAAAGGTATGATAAAAAATGTTTTGTATGTTCCAGGATTAACTACCAATCTCATTTCTATCTCTCAACTCATGGATCAAAACTTAACTGTTGAATTCAAAGTCTTCACTGGCAGAAAACAATGTCTCATTTCAAGATAGGGAAAAATGATAGCATCAGGTTCATATAAAAATGGATTATTTGTCCTAGATACTACTATTCACTCAACCTTTTCTATCAATGATTCAGAACTATGGCACAAACGACTAGGACATACTAGTGAAACATCAATGAAGGAATTATTCAAGTATCAAATGGTAGAAGGACTACCCAACCTATCTCCAGAAACTACTATGTGTCCAGAATGTCTAGCAGGAAAACAACATAGAATTCCTTTTGAACTTCATCAACACAGAGCTCAACATCCTCTAGAAATTATATATACAGATTTATGTGGGCCAATGAAAGTTGATAGTGTTGGAGGACACAAATACTTTCAGTTATTCATCGATGATCATACAAGGAAAATGTGGGTATATTTCATGAGATATAAATCAGAAGCATTTAGTTACTTCAAACAATTCAAACTTCAAGTTGAAAAAGAATCAGGAAGAACAATAAAAGCACTTCGCTCAGATAGAGGGGGAGAATTTGTTTCCAAATAATTTGATTCATTCCTTGAAGAAAATGGAATTAAAATATAGCTTACAACAACATATTCACCTCAAAAAAATGGAATTGCAGAAAGAAGAAATAGATCAATAATGGAAATGGTAAGATGTATGCTAAAAGAAGCTCAACTTGATCATAAATACTGGGCTGAAGTAGTACAAACAACAGTCTATATACAAAATAGACTACCAACAAGAATACTCAAGCATATTACACCAGAAGAAGCATGGTCAGGACAAAATCCCAATATAGAAAAACTAAAAGTCTTCGGATGCAAGGCCTACATGCATATCCCAAAACAAAAGAGAACTAAACTTGATGACAAAACTATGATAGGGATATTTGTTGGCTATGACAGTGAATCTACAGGATACAAAATACTAGATCCATCTACAAAGAAAGTCTACATTAGCAGAGATGTAATATTTGATGAAAAGACCAAAATCAATGCAGATACATCCAGTGGTGACACAAAAGCACTCTTAAATCTACCAGGAGAAGATACAATGAGCATAGAATCAGAATCAGTGGAGCAAGACATAGAAGCATCATCAGAGCCACCTAGAAAAGAACCAATATGGCTCAGAGATACTCTCAGAGAATCAAATTTAGAAAGAATGCCAGATCTTACTTCTATAGGACCACAAACTCATAGCATGACCAGGATGAATAGAGGAATGTTAAGCAACACAACAGAACCTACATCAACATTTCAAGCATTGAAAGACACACACTGGAAAGCAGCCATGGAATCTGAATACGCATCACTCAAAAAGAATAAGACATGGGATCTAGTAAATCTACCCCTAGGAAAAAATATAGTAGGTTGCAAATGGGTCTACAAAATCAAATACAAAGTAGATGGGTCACTTGATAAATACAAAGCTAGACTAGTAGCTAAAGGATATACTCAGATAGAAGGAATCGACTATGAAGAAACATTTGCACCAACAGCTCGAATGACTACTATCCAAATAGTTTGTGCACTAGTTGCACATCAAGGGTGGAAACTTCATCAGATGGATGTAAAAAGTGCATTCCTTAATGGTGACTTAGAAGAAGAAGTCTATATGACACAACCTGAAGGCTTTATTATTCAAGGACAAGAAAGCAAGGTATGCAAACTGAACAAATATTTATATGGTTTAAAACAAGCTCCCAGAGCATGGAATATAAAGATCAATAATCATTTACTACATCATGATTTCAAAATAAGTACATCAGATCCAAGTCTATATACCAAGAAAATTGGAAATGATATTTTGATTCTCATAGTATATGTTGATGACATAGTGATCATGGGAAGCTCAGAGATGTTAATAAGTGATATAAAAAAGGATCTAGAAAAAGCATTTGAAATGACAGATCTTGGATTGATGAACTACTACCTTGGTTTAGAAATTTGTCAAGGAAAGGATAAAATAGTTATCACTCAATCAAAATATGCAAAAGCTCTCCTTGAAAAGTACAGAATGACAAAGTGCAAGCCTAAAGATACACCAATGGAACAAGGGATTCAACTATCCAAAACTGATAAAACACCATTAGTTTCAGCAACTATGTACCACCAGTTGATCGAAAGTCTATTGTACCTAACAAACAGTCGTCCAAACATAGCATTTGTAGTAAATTATCTTTCACGGTTCATGCAGGAACCAAGAGAAAGTCATTGGAAAGCTACAAAAAGAATACTACAATATATCAAGAAAACTACAGACTACGGGTTGACGTATGAGAAAAATGTCAAAGACTTCTATTTACAAGGGTACTCCAATTCAGATTATGTTGGATCTATTGATGATAGAAAATCTACCTCAGGTTATGTCTTCTATCTCGGATCAGGACCCATATCTTGGCACAACAAGAAACAACATACAGTAGCACAATCATCAACTAAAGCAGAATATCGAGCAGCAAGGGATACTACATGTGAAGCTCTATGGTTACAATATATACTATCTGACATGGGAGTCAGATGAACTCCCACTATGATATTCTGTGATAATCAGGGAGTACTGAATCTAATCAAGAATCCAATCATACATGAAAGAACAAAACATATTGAAGCTCAATGTCATTTCATCAAGGAATATTTTTAGAACAAGCACATCACCCTCAAGTATGTTCCTACAGAAGATCAGCTGGTAGACATATTTACAAAAGCTCTTGGAAAAATCAAATTCCAAATATTTAGAGATCATTTGTGTGATTCCAAGGAACTTCACACCAAATAATGTAATACAAGGGGGTGTTAGAATATATTACATCATTTGGGTGATATTATGTAATGTACCTAAGGTACATAGTTAGGACATTAGATTACTTTAGGGGGAAGTTATCTAGTTACTTGGGGAAGAAGTAACATATGCACAAGTGTCATTATGCATGTGTGCAAGGTGTCTCCTTGTACAACTAGTTGGAGTGTTGACCAAGGAACCTTTCTTCCTATATGAAGGAGGTCATGGTTCACCTCATGTATTATCACTTTATTTTCATTCAATAAGATGTTCTACTACTTTGTTCTCTATCTCGTAATGTAATGTTGCTAAAGCCATCAAGTTACTATCCCAATCCTTATGCTTTAGATATGGAAAAGAAATAATATTTTGAGGATATTCTCTAATGAGATCACAACCCTTAAAAGACAACAAAATACATAGAGGTTTCCCTACCAAAATTACCTAAGTCCTCCCTTCTAATAAGGGAATCAAAGCTTCTAATCTCTCTAAAACAAGTACAAAATACCTCTATCTCTTTGTAATAGAGATTATGTTCAATCCCAATCCATGGATTAGCAAATAATACATGTACTAGTAGTATTAAAATAGATTATCCCTAACCAAATTAGGGATATGATCACCATGCAAAACAATTATATTGAAGATCCCAATATGTGGTATTGTTCTACCTCCAAAATTTATCCCTCTTATTATCATAGAAGGAATGAGCATCAAGAAACCAAGGAAACCCTAAAAACTTAGTCATACCCTTTGCATTTATAGCCAAATACTCATATCCTAAGCCAACATCCCATAGTCCAGTTGTCAAACACACCTCTAGGGACTAACTCCTTAGTTCTAGAGTAGGCCTTGGTTACCTGGTATGAAGCAAAATTTTATTCCACATTAGATAAATTAGGTCCCTTAACTCTTGGAAGAACACAAGTCTGATAAGATTATATAACTAGATCTAAGAGGAAGGTAATCAAAGAGCAAAGGAAAACTAGTCAAATAGACTTGAACCTCAAAGTAGGCCAACATTTACTTAAAAAATACCCTAACTCAAGCTCTGCTGGAAAACCAAATTTGGATACTTTAAAACTTAAAAATGATAGTCCACAAGCTCTAAAGTATCACATGTTGAAAATTTTAAAACTTCCTCCATAAATAAAAAATTCCAAACCCCCATAATTAGTAGGCACCATTCAAAAAACCTTTTCCACTAGGTCCTTCAATATAGTAGATCATTTGAAAAGTTTCAATATAGAAATGCATCTCTAAATTTCCTCTAAATTCTTGAGCAAATGATATACCTCAAGGAAGATCCAAAAAAATAAAATACACTAGTAAAACAAAGGCATATGTAGTCCTATTGAAACTTGACTTGAAAACAATCCTAGATAACCTAACTATACGTTAGATGGACTTTCAATCACCCAAATACGATGATTGATAACTCATTTACCATGGTGGATATCAATCTATGGAAAATTTATTCATTAGTAAATCCCACTCTCTTACCCCAAATGACCCTACTAGCTAGGATTCAATTGAGGTAGGGGATATCCTTGCTAAGGAAGTATTTGAACAAACTAGTACAAGAACATATTTGATCCAATAAGAAAACTCTCATGTACCTAAAATATTGAGGTGTATATATAACAAGATAAATATGTGTATGTTATTCTTTAGTGGGACTAAGATCAAGAGAGGGGATACGATTGACATCTTCCAAGTATCACCAAAGGGAATTAAGATATTATAGTCTTCTAGGTTGTAGTTAAATTATACAAATAGTGTTACAAACTATGAAGACTTGGTGCTTGGCCTCCAGCTTTCTGAAAAGAGTGGCATCAAAATATTAGAAGCATTAGATGATGCAAAGTGGGTAGTCAAATAGGGAAGAATTCAATGGCTAATCAAAAATAGAATAATGAGGGCTTATAGGAATTGAGTTTGGGACCTAATAGATATTTTCAATGTTGTGAATTTCAAAGTCATCCCAAGGGACCAAAACATAGATACAGATCAAATGGTTATCATCAGGTTGACTTGATTTAGAATGTGCAACATGTAAAAATAATTGCCAAGCCATCTATTCTCAATAATAATACTCATTAGAAGGTATTCTATAGTGATGAATATATTATCCAATTCTTCTCATAAGAGTATGATATTTTATAAAATATAGATTCCCAGATTGAGGAAGAATACAACAACCAAATTATATAGTTGAAGTCTAAAAAGCTTCCCAAAGGTCTCATCACATTAAAATATCTCTTTAGCCCTAATCATCGCTTCAAATTAAAATAGGTATGACAACTGACAAAATGTATTACCAAGAAATATAGGTGGTCCAAGATTAAATTTTAAAAGTGGGAAGGATTTCTACCTTAATAAAAAAAAAAATCTCATCCATATTTTTTAAAATTTTAGTAGATGATGGCATGGAGCTATGAGGATCTCAAAGGATATAACACAAGCATAATTCTACACACAATTCAAGTTGCTCTAGATATAAATATAGTGAGGCAAAAGTACAGGTATGTCAATCCCAAAATCAAATGCCCCACAAGGAAGGAGATATACAAGTTGATTGAGTCAAAGATCATATATCACATTAAACACACCACTTGGGTCTCCAACCTAGTTTGATGAGAAAAAAAGAAAGGTGAAAATAGGTTTTGTGTTGACTTTAGAGATTTGAATAAGGCCTTGTTAAAATATCATTACCTTCTTCACTCAGTAGACCAAATCTTATAAATAGTCAATGGATCTTAAAGGTTTTACCTCCTAGACAATTTTTATAGGTATAAAAAAATTTTGGTAAATGGTGAAGACCAACACAAAACAATTTTTACTAGAAAATAAAGGAATTTTTGTTATTATAGGATGTCTTTTGTATTGTATAATGTTGGTGTAACATTTCAAATATCCATGGGTGTTGCTTTTAAGGGCATTATTAACAAGATTATCCTAATCTGCCTTGATGACTTAACTATTTTCTCCAAGTAGAAAGAGGACCATATAGCACACTTAGAAGAAGTTTTCAGGTATTGTCAGGAGTTTGGTGTATGCCTATATTCCAATTTTCTATGTTCCCTATGGTAAATTATTTGGGCATGTTGTCTCAAAATAAGGTGTTGCCATTGAACTAGAAAGAATCTAGCCATTACTAATATTTGTTTACCTCAACATAAGAAATCTCTTCACTCCTTCTTTGGACATATCAATTTTGTCAAGAGAATTATACTAGACTTTGATGATATTGTCAGTACAATAACCCTTATGCTAAAAAATTGTAAACTATTTAGATGTATCAAGGAAGAGAAGAAATATTTCAAGAAAATTAAGAATGTTCCAGCAAAATCCTTAGTACTAGCAAACCCAAACTTTAATAAAGATTTTATCCTCTATGATTTTGAAGGAGAATTTAACATTGCAAATCTGATCATTGAAAACGATAGTGATAAACATGAACACATTATTACCTTATTTATCCAAACACTAAAAGACTATGAAGAGAGATATAATTTTTTTTAAAAGTAGGTGCACATCCTAATTAGAGCACTAAAAAATTTCAAACACTTGGTTCTAGTAAAATATCTTTGCATATGTCATCCACTTGAGCATAAAAGAATATATAATAGGGGTGAAACTAGTGAAAAGAGGGTAGGGTGGATTACTAATATCCTAGGATTTGACATAGATTTCAATCTTGTTAAACTAGCAAGGGGAAGATCCTTATGTCAAAATATGATGGAAGACATGGCTAGAAAATGGGTGGATGGATACCTATACCTAATAAACTTAGATGAAGGAAAATAATATTTGATAGATCAATGGGTTAGATTTATTAAAATAGAGAAATATCCTCCAAGTCTACATAAAGCTTAAAGGAGGGTGTTTAGACTTCAAAATGTGCACTATGTTCTATTTGGAGGTATTATTTTTTTCAGAGAAATTTTGACATCTTCTTAAGGTGTGTGAGAGTAGATAAAACTCAATGATTTATCCTAGAATTTTAAAAAGGATTATTGGGAGTTAACTTATCAACTCAAACCATCACCATAAATATCATGACATCTAGCTATTATCAGCCCACTATGTTTTTAGATACACACCAGTGGGTAAGGAAATGCAATGAATGTAAATTATTTATAGAAAGAAATAGAAATAAACCATTTTCATCTGAAGACCACAACATAAAACAAGTTGTTTTTATAGTGGGGATAATATTTCATTAGCATGACCAACCCTTTATTGAGTGAAAAACATAAGAGGATCCTTACTACCACTTATTACTTCACTAGATGGACCAAGGTAGTGCCACTAAAGGAAGCAACCGAGAAGGTAATAATTGATTTCTTGGAGGAAATATTAACCCAATTCGGTCTCCTCAATATTATCATCAATGATACCATTAAAGTATTAATAAGAGCCAAGATAACTTGATTTACTTATCAACATGACATATATATAAAAGCTACTTCAAAATATTATCCCTAAGGTAATGGATTAGCTTAGTCCACCAAAACAAATTGATCAAAATCCTAAAAAAGGTTAGGTTTGATAATAAAATGCAATGGCACCTACATATCAGGGGATTTTTATGGGTCAACATGGTTACTCCTAAAAATTAAATAGGATTCTCATATTACACCTTGGTTTATGGTAGAGAAGATAGATTACCCATCTCCATAGATTTGTTGACTTTGTAGTTACTTCATCAACTAAAGCTCCATGAGAATGATGTTGCAATAGTAAGGATGGGAAAGTTGTTTAGGGTTGAGGAACAAATAAATATAGCTAGAGAATGATTTTTGAGACATAAAAAAGTGACCAAGAAATGGTTTAACAAAAGTTCTAGCATTTAAAGGTTTAAATTTGGTGTCTGCATACTTAAATGGGATGAAGATTAGAGTAATCCAATATCCCATGCCAAATTTAATGTTATATGTAGCATACCTTGCATCATAAATACCTATACAAATGAGAATGCATTTGAGATTTTAATGGTAGATAGTGACACCTTAAAATTTTCCATAAATGGGATCTACCTAAAAATTTTTAAGAACATGTGCTTATACGGAGAGGGGGGTGAACAATATAAGATAAAAATTTCTTCCATTTAAACCATATGAAAACATAAGTGATATCGAAGTAGTAATCATCATATAGAACATCACACACATGAGAGACATGATTTAACGTGGTTCACCCAATATAATATTTCTTATAACTTTTTCTCAAATAAGTTCTTTTGGGAAACCTTTCCCTTTTACAATATTTATGAACATCTATTCAAAGGAGACACCAATCCACTAATAAATTTTGTGAGCACCAAACCATAGGAGACACCAATCCCCTAATCTGGTTTGTGGGAACCAACCCCCAGGAGAACTCCTTCTCCTCTACTTCGACTGATGATATTCTAGAAGAGTTGTTGCCTCCTAATGCCCTGGCTGATGGATCTCTATCCATTCACTACATTGGCTAATCCACTGGAGACTGTCATCTTCTATACTATGTCACCCTCCAAAGCTCTATCTCAAATCTGTATTTTAATCTTTCATAGAAAACTTACACAATATTTCCACAAGCTTTCTCAAGACTTGTCCAAATATGCTCTACAAGTCCACACTAGAACTTGTACAAATCTGCACAACAAGTCCACACTAGAACTTATCCAAATCTTATAGAAACATATAGAGAATTGTTAGGGACTAAATATGCTTCACATTCATCTCAATGCTCAATCACTTTCTCAGAATATGAAATAGTTTTTATGTAAATTGAATAATCACTTCACACATCCACTTGACTAGGCTCAATCATCTCTACTCAATCAATAACTTAATGAAACAATACTTTCTTACAAACCCTAGTCTAATCAATCACTCAAAATGTTTCCAAAAATGCTTATGAAACAAGGTTTTAACAACAATTCATATTCCAGAAAACCTTGAAGCATTAACTCAACACACTCAAAAGGAAACCCTAATAAAGTCCTTTTCCCTCCAAAATTATCTTTCAAAAACCAACCAATCAACTCAACTATGAAATAATGTTCTCATCCCTTTTTCTTTATGATGAAGGAACCTCAAAAATCTGCCACAACCACACACACTTCTTTGCCAATATTGAGGATATTAGATAACAATACAAAGCATATAATAACTCACAAATACACCTTATTACTCCAAATTTACAATAATATCTAACATCACAATAATTTTAATATTCACTTCTCAAGATACTAACTCATCAATATTTCTTCTCAACCATACAAATATGACAGGCCACTTTAGAAAATTATCTTTAAAATTAACCCAATTTCTACTTATAGCTCCCTACTTAAATATTGCAAAAATATTTCCTTTTAAAATAGTGCAATAAACACTTTTATTTTCTTCTAAGGTAAAAATATTTTTACCCTCAAATTAATCTCAACAAAAAACCTCTCATAAAACTCATAAACCTTCTTTTTAATTTAGGCTAACCTCAAAATAATATTCCCTTATTTTTCCTAAGACAAACTTTAGCCTAAGAAAAAATAAAATTTAATTAATTAAAAACTTTACCTCTTTGCAAAGCGCATGATTCAAACTGAGCATTTCTCTCCACAAGCGCTTTCACCATGTCTCCCAATGTTGTGGAGCTACGTGCTCCCTTGTAACATTCAAGCACCTTCAGTGCTTTGACCTTTCAATGCACACGAGCCAAAATTGGCCCCTTCACCCACGCTTTGCGAAACACGTCTCACGAATTTGCTACAACAAGGAATGCACACAAATTAGCATTTAATTGTCTTGCGAATCAGATGGATACTTTACCTTTGGAAAGGCTATTGTATTTATATACCATATACCTTCCAATTGCTCTGACATTGGTGGAGAAGAACGTCGATAAAACATGCGATAACATCGGTGCCCAAAATTTAGACTTTGGCCATTATTTATTAAATATAATAAATAAAATCCTCTTAAGAATTTAATTATTATAATTTAATAATTAAATGGGCTTTGGTATTTTAAACCAAAACTTTAGGGCCTCTTGGTTTTTAGAAAAACCTTACAACTTGCCCACATGGTTTTAATAAAAACCATTTAAATTGTCATCATTGGTTTTAATAAAAATCATTTGTTTCTACCATTCATATTATTGCAAGGCGTAATATGATGTCTTTTCACTTGCTCCTTTCAACCTTCCGACATCATTGGTGGTTCACTTCTTGGTATCAATGAAAAATTCATGCCTTGAAATTAATCTATAATGACATATTTCTATCTTGACATCAATGACAACTCTTATGGACTCAAAATATCCAACAATCTCCCCCTTTGTCATTTATGGCAACCCAATAACTTTTCAACAACTTGTTACCAATTTCTTGACCTTTCCATTTTACTCCCCCTAGAAAATTGCTCCCCCTTAATCTGATCTCTCACCTTTACTCTAGTCTCTCCCCATTTGACATCAATTTCAAAGGGTCACCTTTGGGGCTTGAGGCTAAGAATGAGCCTCTTACCTTGGCCCCTCCGACTCCTCCTTTTGAGGGGATTAATTATGGGGTGGGAGTATCACTTCCAATTTTTCTTGAAGATACTCAAATTTATCGTTTGATAGTGGCTTGGTGAAAATATTTGCTATCTTCTCCTTTGTGGTAACATATTCCAAATTAACCTATTTGTTTGTCACTTGTTCTCTCAGAAAGTGATACTTGATCGGAATGTGATTTGTTCTTGAGTGCATTACTAGATTTTTTGAGATACTTATTGCACTTGTATTATCACACAATATAGGAATGGGATGATCATGATTTATCTTGAAATATTCTAGATTTTACTTCATCTATAATACCTATGTACAACTACCTACTATTGTGATATATTCTGCTTTTGTTGCGGACAAAGATACTGATGCCTATTTCTTGCTTTGCCATGAGACTAAACAATTTCCAAGGAAGACTACTCCCCCACTTGTGCTTTTTTTTTCATCAATGTTAGTCTCACAATGACACTGAGAGGGGGGTGAATCAGTGTAGCTCTTTAAACTTAACTTTACAGTTCTTAATACTGCAGCAATTAACACTTATTACTAGATACAACAAGTATAACAAAAGAGCATCACACAACACAAGATTTAACGAGGTTCACCAATGTGGCTACTCCTCAAAAATTGACTGCTTGGACTACCATCCAAATCCAGCCTTTGCAAAGCACCAACTTTACAATCAATTTACCAGCACACACTGGAAGGAGCACCAACCCCTAATTTATCTGTACCAACAGAAAGGAGCACCAACCCCTAATTTACCAGCACCAACTGGAAGGAGCACCAACCCCTGATTTACCAGCACCAACTGGAAGGAGCACCAACCCCTAATGCCAAGCACCAACCTGGACTTCAATTTGAATCTATAGGTTTAACAGTAAGATACCTTTGCTTTTGCAAGACCCTGACTGGTCTTCTTCACCTTTGCGTTCTCTGCGCACTCTGCTCTCTCTGCACCATCACTTCGCACACTCTGCTTTGTTATAGTCAAACTTCACGATCATCTTCTCCCTTTTGTGCACTCTGCTCTCTTTGCAAATTTTGCACTTAGCATATTTCGATACGACTTGCTCTCTACGCACTACGACCGAACTTCGCACACATCAACATCACTTCAAATCTCCAAACAACCCTCCTTTTATAACAAAATTTTTGTGATGAAAACCCTAATCTTAGTCGATTGTAAACCCTAATCTTAGTCGGCTTTCATGACAACTGTAAACCCTAATTTTAGTCGACTATCATCGGACTTCATCGGCTTCAACTCAACCATGAAAATACATGTCGCGATATCATGACACTTTCACTTTCTCTCTCTTTCTCCTTGCTTTGGCCCCTGAAAATACATGTCACGATATCATGACACTTTTTCTTTCTCTCTCTTTCTCTTTGCATCGGACCGCAAAAAAGCTACATGTCACGATATCGTGACACTTTTTCTCCTTGCTCTTTCTCTTAGCTTTGGCCCATGAAAATACATGTCATGATATCATGACACTTTCACCTCCGTACGCTTTCTCTATTCTTTTGTCATGATATCATGACACTTCTACTTCCAAAGACTTCGACTTTGCTTTTGTCACGATATCGTGACACTTCTGCTTCCAAAGACTTCTACTTTGCTTTTGTCATGAAATCGTGACACTTCTACCTTCATAGTCTTCAACTTAGCTTTTGTCATGAAATCATGACACTTCTACTTTCGTACTTTACTTCTTTGCTTTTGTCATGAAATCATGACACTTCTGCTTCCAAAGTCTTGCTTCTCTGCTTTTGTCATGAAATCATGACACTTCTCTCCGTACGCTTCCTCTCTTTCTTTTGTCATGAAAATGCGACATGTCACGAAATCGTGACACTTTTCAAACTTACTTTCTCTCTCCTATTTTAGTCATGAAAATGCGACATGTCACGAAATCGTGACACTTTTCCAACTTACTTTCTCTCTCCTATTTTAGTCACGAAAATGCGACATGTCACTAAATCGTGACACTTTTCTAACTTGTTCTCTTTCTTCGAACTTGTCGCGAAATCGTGACACTTCTTCCTCTTTCTCTTTTTCTTCCAACATGTCCTGAAATCATGACACTTTTCCAACTTGCCTTTTTCTCTTCCAACATGTCGCAAAATCGTCACAGTTTTTCCACTCCTTTTTCTCTTCCAACATGTCGCGAAATCGTGACATTTTCCACTTGCCTTTTTCTCTTCCAACATGTCGCGAAATCGATTTTTCCCTCCTTTTTCTCTTCCAACATGTAAATCATTTTTCCACTTGCCTTTTTCTCTTCCAACATGTCGCGAAATCGTGACAGTTTTTCCACTTGCCTTTTTCTCTTCCAACATGTCGCGAAATCGTGATAGTTTTTCCACTTGCCTTTTTCTCTTCCAACATGTCGCGAAATCGTGACAGTTTTTCCACTTGCTTTTTCTCTTCCAACATGTCACAAAATCGTGACAGTTTTTCCTACTTTTTCTCTCTCTTCCAACATGTCACGAAATCGTGACAGTTTTTCTTGCCTGTTGTATATGTCGCGATATCGCGACACTTTTCTTACTTGTCTTTTTCTTTGATCTTTTGCATATGGGCCACTTCGGTCTTCTTGGAAAATCATTGTACATACTCTGAGTAACCTTTGAACTCCTGTCTTCTGCATCTGAATAGCTTTTGAACTTCCTGTCCACTGCATCACAGATCTATCTGATTGTGTTGACAACAATGACAATATTGTTGTTGCACCTTGCTCAACAATCTCCCCCTTTGGAATTGTTGGCAACACATGTGCAATTTCTTGTAACTCTTCTCCCCCTTTGACAATAATACCAAAGGGCTACTGCAGACTCCCCCTGAGTCCATGCACAACATTCTCAAGCACAATTTATTACACTTAGCAAAAATCATGAACATGAGCAAAAAGATAATCAAATACTTAAATGCTCCCCCTGAGAATGTGATCCCTATAGCTAGTCAATTCTTGGGAAGTGTGACCACTCCCAATTTATTGTGAAGGTACTCAAAAACTTCCTTGGGCAATGGTTTTGTGAAGATATCTGCTACTTGCTCTGTAGTTGGAACAAAATCCAACTTAACCTCACCTTCTGCAACTTTCTCCTTCAAAAAATGATACCTGATAGCAATGTGTTTTGTGCGTGAATGCATAACCGGATTCTTGGAGATGTTAATGGCATTGGTGTTATCACACTTAACTGATATTGGCTCACTGAAGCTAATACCAAGATCTTTCAGGGTTTGTTTCATCCATAATACCTGTGTACAACATGTTGTCGCTGCAATATATTCTGCCTCTACTGTCGATAAAGAAACTGACTCTTGTTTCTTACTGTGCCACGCGACCAATCTGTCTCCAAGATAGAATGCACCTCCACTGGTACTCTTTCTGTCATCTACACATCCTGCCCAATCTGCATCTGAATACGAAATAAGGGTGAAGTCTTTACCTTTCGGATACCATAACCCATATTCCATAGTACCCTTGAGGTACCGAAGAATCCTTTTCACTGCTGTCACATGAGTCTCCTTGGGATTAGCCTGAAATCGTGCTACCATGCATACTGCCTACAAAATATCTGGTCTGGTAGCTGTCAGATACAGTAAGCTTCCAATCATAGATCTGTACATGGTTTGATCAACAAGTGGAGATTTGTCATCCTTGCTCAACTTGCAACCTGTCATCATGGGAGTGCTAAGCGGCTTACAATCCTCCATTGTGAACTTTTTTAACATCTCTTTCACATATTTAACTTGAGAAATAAATATGCCCTTCTTATTTTGATTAACTTGCAACCCGAGGAAATACGAAAGTTCACCAATCATTGACATTTCAAATTCTTTCTGCATCTTATTTGCTAAATCTTTACATGACTCATCTTTGTTGCTGCCAAATATGATATCATCTACATATACAACAAGAACAATAAGATGCCCATTTTCTATTTTGACATACAAATTACTATCCACCATACCTTTCTTAAACCTTTGTTGGGTGAGATAGTTGTCTAGCCTTGCATACCATGCTCGGGGTGCCTGTTTTAAGCCATATAATGCTTTCTTCAACTTGCAAACAAAGTTGGGATCATCACCAAGTTGGAAACCATCTGGTTGCTCAATATAAACCTCTTCTTCAAGTTTCCCATTCAAAAACGCTGATTTCACATCCATTTGATAAACTTTGAAATTCTTGTAGACTGCTAAAGCCAGAAACATTCTAATTGCCTCTAGTCTAGCTACTGGTGCAAAAGTTTCCTCAAAGTCAATGCCTTCAACTTGTGCATAACCCTTACATACCAATCTTGCTTTATTTTTGACTACCTATCCGTCTTCATTCAATTTGTTTTGAAAAATCCATTTAGTCCCGATTATATTTTTATTTGCAGGTCTAGGTACTAACTCCCAAGTTTCATTTTTCTCGATCTGATCTAATTCTTCATTTATTGCCTTCATCCAACTTTCATCTTTGCTTGCGTCATCAACATTTTTGGGCTCAATGCTGGATAATAGAGAGTAGTTACTTACTACTCTTCTTCTTGTCTGAACACCAACTTTGGGGTCTCCAATTATTTGCTCTCTAGGATGATTTTTTTGCCAGCTGCCTGTTTTGAATTTCTTATTTTCTTCCACTTTTGAATCACAACTTAAATCATCTGAGTCAATTTTTTGTATCTTTTCCATTTCGTTTTCCTCATCTCCTTCAATAACCTCTTCATAAATTGGGTAGTTCGTTTCATAGCTAATTACTCGTTCTCTACCTTCATCAAATTTAACATCGGCACTGTCCACAATTTTCTTTAGCCTCTTGTTGTAGCATTTGTAAGCTTTGCTTTTTGATGAATAACCAACAAAAATACCTTCATCCGCTCTATCTTCAAACTTACCAAGATTATCTTCAGTTCTTTTGATGTAGCACTTGCTGCCAAAAACTTTGAGGTATTTTGTTGTTGCCCTTTTACCGAACCACAACTCATAAGGAGTTTTGCTTTCATGTGTTCTCAGCATGTACCTATTTTGGATATACACCGCAGTATGGACTGCTTCTTTCCAAAATCTGTCTCACTACTCTACTTTCAGCCAACATAGTCCGTGCCATTTCCTGCACTGTCATGTTCTTTCTTTCTACCACTCCATTCTACTGAGGTGTCCTGGCTGCTAAAAACTGTCTCCTAATACCGTATTTTTCATAGTACTCTGTAAACTCCTCTGAAATGAATTCTCCTCCTCTATCTGATCTTAAACATTTGATCCTCTTTCCTGTTTCATTCTCAACATGGTTTTTGAAAATCTTGAACATATCAAGAGCTTCTGATTTATGCTTCAAGAAAAATATCCATGTCATTCTGGAATAGTCATCAATGCACAACATAAAATATTTGTCACCATTTATGCTTTGTGTTCTCATGGGTCCACATAAATCAGTGTGTATTAGTTCCAAAGGTTTGCTTGTGTAGTACTCTTTTGTTTTGAATGTGACTCTAGTTTGCTTCCCCTTTTGGCATGAAGCACAAATGTTGTTTGCAGGTTTGCTTGATGGTGGGAATATCTCTCACTACCCTTTTTGAGGTGATTTTTACTAGATTATCAAAACTGATATGACCGAGTCTCTTGTGCCACAACCAATTTTCTTCTTCCTGTCCAATAAAACAAGCTCCTTTTGAAGTCTCTGAGAGCGTGTACAGGTTGCCAGATGTCCTTGATCCAGTTGCTATCAATTTTCCACTGTTTGTTTTTCTGACTTCACAACCCTGCTTCATAAAAACTACTTCATGACCTTTATCACAAATCTGACTTACGCTCAACAAGTTATGTTTCAAACCATCCACAAACAAGACTTCTTCTGACTTAATTTTTCCTTCACTAATTTTAACTGAACCTTTGCCAACTATCTTAGCTCCATCATTATTTCCAAACTTTACTGAACCACCTTCATATTTCTGTAACTTCTCAAATTTTTGTTTGTCACCTGTCATATGACTCGGAGCATCCACTATCAAGTATCCATGGTACATATTTATTCTATGCTTTAAATGTTGTTTGTACGATTAAGGATTCCTTTTCTTCCTTAAGTCGCTCTTTTCCTTTCCACTCCGTTTTGATAGTAGTTTTGGGTTCTTGTTTTGCCTTTCCCTTATCAATAGCTTGTGCATGTTTTTCGAGAAGTTTTCTATTTTGTCTCATCCTATTTGGTTGAAATTTTCTTCCCTAAAACTGATTTGATGCAAATGTACTTCTACAGTTTCTTGCAATGTGCCCAAAATTATGACAGTTATAACATTCTACTGTATAATTCATCAGAGGAGAAAAAGCATTTCTATTGGTGAAATTCCTTGGTCTTACATTATATTTGCAGTCTGAGATTTTATGTCCATAGCCATTGCATTTAAAATAGAAACCAGAAAAGGGATAATTGAACCTGGGTGATGGTCTTTGCCATGTTGTCGTAGGAGCCATAGGTCTTCTTCTTCTTTGATGTGTGACATTGGTGAATCCATCATTGTCAATTCTCCTTTCGTGCCTGGCATTATTGCTTTCTTTTGCATGAGACATTTTTCCTTGATCAACCTGTTTCTTATCTTCATTCTTTATGGATTCTACATTTCTGGCCTTTGATCCATTTGATGATTCTCCTTCGATGAAACCCAGACCAAATTTGATGCCTGCAGGCCTTTGGTCATTTATGATCTTATCCAACTTCATAGAACTTTCTTCACGTTTGTGATAACAACTAATTTTCTTATTCATCTCTTCTAGCTGCATTCTTAAACCAACAATCTCTTCTTCTAGCTTGTTGCAATAATCTATTTTCATGGTTATTTGCACTTCGAGATCTTCGAAGATTTTCTTGGATTCTTCTATCTGTACTTTCAAACTGGTTATGATTTCATTTGCATCCTCAAGCTTTCTTGAAATTTTCTTATTCTTTTTCCTTTCTATCTTCCACTCTTCAAGTGCAGAGATCAACTCACCTTCTAGATCTACTTCAGCCTCAGGGTTTTCACCACATACTTCAGAGTTCACTCCTTCTTCCTTTTCTGATTTTACTTCTTCAAATGCCATGAAAAGAGCTTCACCTGTTTCCTCTTCAGAATCCTCACTGGAGCTGTCTTCTGATGAACTGGCATTCCTGGAGATGAAACTTTTCTTCTTGAAGTTGCCTTTTCTGAAATTCATTTTCTTCTTCCAATCACTTCTTTCTTGGTGCGATCCTTCATCATTTTTGTTCTTCTCTTTAAGTGGACATTTAGTCACAAAATGCCCAACGCCTCCATAGTTGAAACATTTAAGCGGTAGCTTTCCTCTGTATTTTCCTTTTCCCCTTTTTAGTTTTCTAACAAAGTTTGCTTCCATTTCATCTGATGTCTCTTCTTCCTCGGACTCTTGTTTTGCATTTTTATCTTTAAGGGCTTTAAAAGCCGCTTCTCTGTCTATGGGTTTAGATCTTCCTATCCTCATCTCATATGCAGTCAAAGAACCATACATCTCATCTATACTAAAATAATTTAGATTTTTAGCTTCTTCTATCACTGAGACTTTAGAATCAAACCTTTGAGGAAGAGATCTTAATACCTTTTTCACGATGGCAGAGTCTTCGATATCCTCATCGAGTCCTCTGATCGCATTAATGATTCCATTAACTCTCAGCATATATGCCTCAATGTTTTCATCGTCATTCATCTTTAATGCTTCGAACTGAGCTCGATGTGTCTGTAACTTGGCCTCCTTGATCTTATCATCTCCTTCATGAATACTCCTTAGTTTGTCCCATATCTCTTTTGCCATTTTACAACTCATGATCTTTACTAGTTCACTGTCTGCTAATCCGCACATGAGAGCATTCTTTGCTTTTGAGTTATTTTCAAATAGTTTCTTTTCATCAACCTCTTTTGGAGGAGTGATGGGTATTGTGTATCCACTAACTACTGAATCCCAGATGTCGTATCCCAAAGCACAGAGATATGTTTGCATCCTGATTCTCTAGAACGTGTAATTAGATCCATCAAACAATGGTGCTTTGTTTGATGAGAAGCCTTCACCACCTGCCATTGTGTTACTTCCAAGATCACCCTAGCTGGTTAAGCTTGTACAAGAACTTAGCTCTGATACCAATTGTTAGTCTCACAATGACACTAAGAGGGGGGGTGAATCAGTGTAGCTCTTTAAACTTAACTTTATAGTTCTTAATACTACAACAATTAACACTTATTACTAGATACAACAAGTATAACAAAAGAGCATCACACAACACAAGATTTAACGAGGTTCACCAATGTGGCTACTCCTCAAAAATTGACTGCTTGGACTACCATCCAAATCCAGCCTTTGCAAAGCACCAACTTTACAATCAATTTACCACACACACTAGAAGGAGCACCAACCCCTAATTTATCTATACCAATAGAAAGGAGCACCAACCCTTGATTTACCAACACCAACTAGAAGGAGCACCAACCCCTGATTTACCAACACCAACTAGAAGGAGCACCAACCCCTAATGCCAAGCACCAACCTGGACTTCAATTTGAATCTATAGGTTTAATAGTAAGATACCTTTGCTTTTGCAAGACCCTGACTGGTCTTCTTCACCTTTGCATTCTCTTGCACACTCTCTCTCTCTGCACCATCACTTCGCACACTCTGCTTTGTTACAATCAAACTTCACGATCATCTTCTCCCTTTTGTGCACTCTGCTCTCTTTGCAAATTTTGCACTTAGCATCTTTCGATACGACTTGCTCTCTATGCACTACGACCGAACTTTGCACACTTCAACATCACTTCAAATCTCCAAACAACCCTCCTTTTATAACAAAATTTTTGTGATGAAAACCCTAATCTTAGTCGATTATAAACCCTAATCTTAGTCGGCTTTCATGACAACTGTAAACCCTAATTTTAGTCGACTATCATCGGACTTCGTCGGCTTCAACTCAACCATAAAAATACATGTCACGATATCATGACACTTTCGCTTTCTCTCTCTTTCTCCTTGCTTTGGCCCCCAAAAATACAACATGTCGCGATATCATGACACTTTTTCTTTCTCTCTCTTTCTCTTTGCATCAGACCGTAAAAAGCTACATGTCACGATATCGTGACACTTTTTCTCCTTGCTCTTTCTCTTAGCTTTGGCCCATGAAAATACATGTCACGATATCATGACACTTTCACCTCCGTACGCTTTCTCTATTCTTTTGTCATGATATCGTGACACTTCTACTTCCAAAGACTTTGACTTTGCTTTTGTCATGATATCATGACACTTCTGCTTCCAAAGACTTCAACTTTGCTTTTGTCATGATATCATGACACTTCTACCTTCATAGTCTTCAACTTAGCTTTTGTCATGAAATCATGACACTTCTGCTTTCGTACTTAACTTCTTTGCTTTTGTCATGAAATCATGACACTTCTACTTTCAAAGTCTTGCTTTCTACTTTTGTCATGAAATCATGACATTTCTTTCATACGCTTCCTCTCTTTCTTTTGTCATGAAAATGCGACATGTCACGAAATCGTGACACTTTTCCAACTTACTTTCTCTCTCCTATTTTAGTCGAAAATGCGACATGTCATGAAATCATGACACTTTTCCAACTTACTTTCTCTCTCCTATTTTAGTCGCGAAAATGCGACATGTCATGAAATCGTGACACTTTTCTAACTTGTTCTCTTTCTTCGAACTTGTCGCGAAATCATGACACTTCTTCCTACTTTCTCTTTTTCTTCCAACATGTCACGAAATCGCGACATTTTTCCACTTGCCTTTTTCTCTTCCAACATGTCATCGAAATCGAGAAGTTTTTCCACTCCTTTTTCTTCCAACATGTCGTCGAAATCGTGATCGCTTTTCCACTTGCCTTTTTCTCTTCCAACATGTCCATGAAATCGTGACATTTTTCCACTCTTTTTCTCTTCCAACATGTCCAAAATCACATTTTTCCACTTGCCTTTTTCTCTTCCAACATGTCGCGAAATCGTGATAGTTTTTCCACTTGCCTTTTTCTCTTCCAACATGTCACGAAATCGTGATAGTTTTTCCACTTGCCTTTTTCTCTTCCAACATGTCACGAAATCGCACGTTTTTCCCCTTTTCTCTCTTCCAACATGTCACGAAATCGTGACAGCTTTTCCTACTTTTCTCTCTCTTCCAACATGTCGCGAAATCATGACAATTTTTCTTGCCTGTTGTATATGTCGCGATATCGTGACACTTTTCTTACTTGTCTTTTTCTTTGATCTTTTGCATATGGGCCACTTCGGTCTTCTTGGAAAATCACTGTACATACTCTGAGTAACCTTTGAACTCCTATCTTCTGCATCTGAATAGCTTTTGAACTTCCTATCCACTACATCAATAGATCTATCTGACTGTGTTGACAACAATGACAATATTGTTGCTGCACCTTGCTCAAAAATCAATGCTTCAAGCCCAATCTGCATTTGTGTATTCTATGAGTGCAAAGTTATCGCTTTTGGGGTACCAAAACCCAAAATCCATTGTACCTTTCAAATATTTGAGAATCCTTTTTATTGCTGCTACATGTGTTTCCTTTAGTGTTGCATGAAATCTTGCTACTAGTCCCATTGCTTGCACTATATCTGGTCTTATAGCTGTGACATACAACAAATTCCTAATCATAGATATGTATAACCTCTGATCTACCTCAAGAGACTCATCATCCTTTCTAAGCTTACATCTTGTGACCATAGGGGTACTTACTGGTTTGCATTCTTTTAAATTGAATTTCTTTAGCATCTCTTTGATGTATTTGGTTTGTGAGAGAAATACTCCTTTCTCAGATTGAGAGATCTAAAGTCCAAGAAATAAGGACAACTCTCCAAGGATAGACATCTCAATGTATTTTTACATATTATGTGCAAAGTCTTTGCACATATTATCATTATTTCCCCCAAAAATGATGTCATCATTATATACAACCACAATTAGTAAATTATTTCCTTCTTTCTTGATGTATAAGTTGTTTTCTACAATCCCTCTTCTGAATACCTGTTCCTAAATATACTTATCTAATATTGAGTACCATGCTCTAGGAGCCTATTTAAGACCATACAATACCTTTTTTAATTTGCATATATAATCTAGTTGATATCCTAGTATGAATCCCTCTGTCTATTCAATATAGACTTCTTCTTCTAGGACGCCATTTAGAAATGCTGACTTAACATCCATCTGATATACCTTGAAGTTTTTAAAACTTGAGAAGGCTAAAAATATTCATATGGCTTCAAGTTGAGCTACTAAAGCAAGGGTCTCATCGAAATCAATTCCATCTACTTGTGCATATCCTTTGCATACTAGTCTTGCTTTATTCCTGATGACCTGTCCATCCTCATTTAGTTTATTTTTGAACACCCATTTTGTGCCAATCACATTTTTATCCTTTGGTCGTGGGACTAGTTCCCATGTTTTGCTTTTCTCTATCTGATCCAATTCCTCATCCATTGCCTTGATTCAAAACTTATCTTCAACTGCCTGCTTGAAGTCTTTGGGGTCTACTTTGGATACCCTGTTGAGTGGTATTTTCACCCGATTGTGAAAACACACTCTCCAATAGGATTTGGGTTCCAAATCCCCTCTTGCAAAGAAATTAAACAAGTAACTTCTCCAAGGTCTCCGCTATGTTAGCATTTTGCACAAATAATATTGTTCAATTTGAATGCTTGGAATACCTTAGTGATTGCAAGTAATTGTAAACAAGGGGCACAACTGGTTTATTTTATTTGACACTTCATTGTTCTTTGTCGAGTGAGGAACAAATGATAAAACTATTTTGTTTTCAGACTTTGGTAGATTTTCAATTGTTTATTTGAATGACTGTAATTAAATATAAATATAAAAAAATAAAGAAGTGAAAATAAAATGCAAAGAGAATGGAACTAAAATACATTCAGAATGTGGCAATCCTATTCGACAAAACCGAAGATATGAGGTTTTCTGCATACAACCTAACCTATTGAACCTGCAAACATGCACAATCCAGATAAGCTAAGTGTTGGTTTCTAGGGTTTTAACTATGATTTTCAGATTTAGACATTCGCATGAAGCAACCAAGAGAACTTGCATTAAACTTCACCTATAAGCCTAAAAATCTGAAAGGGGGAAAAATGAACATTAAATCTTGCATGCAGAAAATAACTCCTTCTTTCTTGTCAATGAGATGCAACTCTCTGTAATTCTGTATTAAAAAAAATGTATCAGTTTACAATGACAGAATGTTTCCAGCTTTATCAAAACCAGAACAAGTGGAGGAAAACGCTCCAAAAGCAGGCCCAGAATGGCTTATCACCCTTAGCTCTGCAACACTGCCCACAGCGGTTTCTGACCCTTGTACCAATCTATGCTTCTACTTTTAAACTTTTTTGCCATGCTCTCTGTTTCGCTCTGTGACGCTTCGTTTCATTTCCCAGGTCCTGTCATTTCATCTTCCTGCCTCTTCATTATTTTTGACTTTTTGCTCGACGTCGAAACGTTTGATCTTCTTTGTGAACTGTAACTATCGATCCTGAAGCATTATCATAGCCCCTACACCTTTATGCCATGTGTTCAACGCTTCCCTGCATGTTCTATAACGGCCCGCTATGAATCATGACAAAAAATAGCATGTCACGATATCGCGACATTTTTATCTGTAGCTTTGCTCCTCTACCTGTATCGCAAAAATGAGACATGTCACGATATCGTGACATTTTTCTATCAACAGCCTTGTTCACCTTCATGCACCATGAAAATGAGACATGTCACGATATCATGACATTTTTCTATCCTTTCGCCTTATGCAAACTCGTCACGATATCGCGACATTTTTCTCGGGTATGCAACCTATCATCGAAATCATGACATTTTTCTCTTTCCTTGATGCAACCTATCATGAAATCATGACTTTTTCTCTTTCTATCAACCTATCATGAAATCCACATTTTTCTTATCCTTCATGAAATCACACCTTTCTTTAAATCTGACATTTTTTTTCATGAAATCATGACACTTTTTCATTCTATACCATCTCGTTTATAAATCACACTTTAAATCGCATTTTCTTTCCTCTTCTTCAATCGCGACATTTTCCTCTATTTCACTTTGTGCTCTAGTCACGAAACCTCACATGTCACGATTTACACATTTCCCTTGCTTAGCTTGTCTCATCGTGAATCTGAAAATGAGACATGTCGATGATATCGTGACATTTTTCTATCTTCACCTCTCATAATCGCAAAATAACATGTCACGATTTCATGACAATTTCTTTCATTTGTTCCTTCCTCACTTTTATGCCATGAAAACCTGACATGTCACGATATCGCGACAATGCCTTATCTTCTCTCTCCTCTATGAACCGCGATTTCATGACATGTCACGAAAACATGACATTTTGCGATATCATGACATTTTTTGTACTTGGCTATTTTACCCATCAAACATCACGAAAACACATGTCGCGATATCATGACAACTTTCTGTTCCACTACACTTCGCTTGTCTGAGCCACGAAAATGTGACATGTCACGATATCGTGACACTTTATTTTTCTTAGCAACAACATGTCACGATATCGTGACACTTTCTTTTTCTTAGCAGCAACATGTCGCGATATCGCGACAACTTTCTTTTTCTTAGCGGACAGAGCAACATGTCGCGATATCGTGACACTTTTTCTTATGTTGTATTTTGCTCTTCCTTTGATTTTTTAGCATCTGGGCCACTGCAGTCTTCTTGGAAAGCATGCAAAAAAGGTGGGTCCCCAATTTTGGGGTGTGTTGTGGAGCAGCCACAACAAATGGTGACTCTGCTATCAAATGCTCCTGAGCATTTTGGTGAGAACCTAACCTGGAAGTATACAAACTTGGAAATAGGCATTAGCACATAAGAAATATAAACAAATGCCAATAGATTAGAAATACATGAATCATCAGAATCATTAAGTATCAGCTCGGTGTGTGCAATGTGTTTCATTCCCTATCATTTGAAATTGATCAACATTCCATTGTCAGTTTCACTTATGATTTGTATGCAAGGCTATGAATGATTTGTGCAGGATTTGATGTATGATGAAGATGCTAGAGATATAACAACCTGCTTTGCAAAGGCTCAAACCTTCTAATATCATGAACAAACATATCAAAACTGTCAAACCCTCTTAAGACCAAATAAATATATGTATACTGAATTAATTTATTAGATCCCAAAGTTGGTTATGTGTCACTACCATCTTGAACCCATGTGCAAGTGTAAGTGAAATCAGAACTTTGGGGAATAGGATTCCCAACCTAAGCGAGATGGGAATTTAACCCTATCCTTACTATTCTGATCTGGAGTTCATTACCTCATCTTGAACAAAATGATTTAACCTGTTATGGATGAAACTGTCAAGCTAGCCTATCCATTTGAGCAGTCAGTGGTCTTGTTTTTAGACAAGACATGTTGCCACGCATGAGCATACTCCACTACCAGCTAGGCGCCATAACCCCGGGGGTTAACCCCATAATCCATGATTTGGCTTCATTCATTCTCTACTTTTTGATTTCTTGGACCTTGGGGATGACTACCCATCCTTGCAAGGGACATGTAGTACGATCCCTCCAATCCAATATTAATGAAGAAATGGAAAATATTTAATTTTGGATTTTTATTTCTTGGACCTTGGGGATGAATACCCATCCTTTGAGGACATTAGACGATCCTTCCAATCCAAGATTAAATGAAAATGGAAAATAAGGGAACCACTTGAGAGAATGTAGACCATCCTTACCATCCAATTATGATAAAATGAAAATGGAAGCTTTGGGGAATCGGATTCTCAACCTAAGCGAGATGAGAATTAGGCCCTATCCTTACTACTCCATGAAGGTCAAATCGGAGCTTTGGGGAATTGGATCCTCAACCTAAGTGAGATGAGGATTTAACCCTATCCTTACTACTCTGATTTTAGGCTTTAAGCATTATGGGAGTGGTAAAAACCACTGTTTTAAGGATTATGTTGCATGATAGGACAGACACGAAATATTCCTTTCGCCTCACCTTTTCTTCCAAGTATGGTTTTGACCATTTTGCTCAAGATTCTCTTTAATATGCGTAGAACGTGCTTGGTTCAAGATAGTTCGGGCATCAGTTCCCAACCTTAGGATCCTTTTAATATATGTTATGTAATAACCCTAAGAGGATTCGACACCTTTTCAATGATTGTACATGACATGAAGATGCAACTGAGATGAAATATATATGCAGTGTGGAATGTAACATGAGATATGAATGCATTGCTTCTTTTGAAATGCGGATGGAGTATATATCACCTACTTTACCATAATGTGAAAAACTGACAACTTCATGCATCACAAGTTCCAAACGATATTCTTTAATGTGTTTGCAATATTCGTGGAGCTTTCTGCAATACAATTCCGATGTTTCATATACTCCAAATCTAAGACATAAGTTAACATCTCAAAAACAATTTTTTCATCATTTTTTTTTTTTATAAACAAACCAAACATGTCAAATGAAATCAGACACTCAACTTAAATCCTAACTAAACTAGTAATCTTAAAACAAACAAAACAAAATTTGAAAATCCATACCAAAACCGAAAAATATAATATCAATCTCCTACGACTTAAGGGCTAAAATAGTGCTTTAAAACATGCCCATTAACTGGTAACGTCAGATCCTTCCCTTCTAAAGTTCTTAACCTGAAGGTATTTTTCCCTAGAATTTCCGAAATCTGATAAGGGCCTAACCAAAGACAATCAAATTTTTGATGATTCCCCTTTTCTTCATGTCTTTTATCCCACAATAAGACCAAATCTGAAATTCTGAAGGACTTAATTTTAGCTCTTCTGTCAAACCATCTTTTAACAACCTCTTGGTGTTTACTCATGTGAATCATGGCTTCCTCCCTTTTTTCATCGAGGTGCAGTAAATGACTTAATCTGGCTTCAGTGTGGTTATCTGTTCCCAAGTATTCTTGCATGAAATGTAGGGTTTGCAGCTTCAAGTTTGCAGGAAAGATTGGGTCTTGTCCATAGACCAAATGATAGGGTGTGTTTCCTATTGAGTCTTTTATTCTGGTCCTATCTGCCCAAAGAGCAAACTTTAACTGGCTGTGCCAATCTCGAGGGTTCCTTTCCAGTAATTTCTTAATGATATTCAACAAATTTTTGTTTGAGGATTCGGCCAAACCATTTCCTTGAGGGTAATAATTAGATGCAAATTTTAAACTCACTTTATTGTCGTATGCCCAATCTGCAAATTGCGTGGAAACAAAAGCTTTACCATTATCACTAACGATAGAATCGGGCATTCCGAATCTTGTTATGATGTGATCCTCAAGGAATTTTATTACAACGTCTCGTAGTGGCATGTTTTGTAGGAACTGCTTCGTCCACCTTGTACAATAATCTGTAGTTGTTAGTATGAATTTATGGGAATCTAAAGAATTTGGGTTAATAACCCCAATGAAATCTAATCCCCATTGTGCGAATGGTCTCATCTCAACTACAGGTTGTAATGGCATGGCTGCGTTTCTTTCTCTATTGGCAGCTACTTGACAAATGTGGCAAGATCGTACATGAGCGTGTGCATCTTTAAAAATGTGAGGCCAATAGTATCCTGCTCTCAGGATTTGATGCGCTGTAGCATTTGCCGCACCATGGCCAGTTCCATATTTCCCATGAAATTCCTGTAGAACCTTGGCAGCTTCTTCTTTATTCAGGCATCTCAAGTAAATCCCCTCATGGTTTTTTCTGTAAAGAACACCAGATCTAATCAGATAATTAATAGATTTAAGTCTTAAAGCCCTTCTTTGAGTGGAATTCAAATTGGATGGGCACTTACCATTTAATAGAAAATGTACAATGTCAACATACCAGTTCATCTTTAGAAATGTATTCTCGCATTTGAATATTGGCATGTCGTTTGCGGATTATTCTCAGCAATCGTCTTCACAAGTCCCTGTCCTCGAACTAGTTTCATGGGTTGGATTTCAAGATCAAATTCTTGGATAGTAGAAATCCATTTACCTCTTTTCTCACCTAGCTCGTTCTGTAAAAACATAGTTTTGATAGCAGGGTCAGGCACAATGGCAAAAACTCTGCTGTGCACAATGTAATGTCGAATTTTTTTACCGTTTTAAAGAGTGCGTACATCTGCTTATCGAGGATAGAATACCTCAATTGAGCATCTTTTAAAGGAGCACTTAAAAATGCTATGGGATTTTCTGCGCTATCCTCACCTTTCTGGGTCAAGACACTCGCAAAAGAGTGTTCCGATGCGAAAGCATAAATATAGAAAGGTTTAGCATAGTTTGGACTTATGAGGGCAGGGGCTCTGGAAATGGCATCCTTAATGTTTTGAAAGGCCACCCTACTTTCCTCGTTCCATCTGACATCTACATCCTTCTTGAGCATCTTGTTCAACGGTTTGGCTATCTCGACGAAGCTTGAAATAAACTTCCTCACAAAATTAATTTTCCCGAAGAAAGATCTCAACTCCTTTTTACTACCCGGGAGAGGCAAGTTTTGGATAGCTTCTATCCTTTCTGGGTCAATGGATATACCTTCTTTTGAAATGATGTGACCAAGTAGTCTTCCTTCTGTTACTCCAAAGATGCATTTTTTTGGGATTTAAAGAAATTCCATGCTCTCTGCATCTTTGAAGAACCCTTTTCAAATCCTTGACATGGTCTTCTCTTTTCTTTGAAAATACTGGAATATCATCCACATACACAATGATACACTTGCCTATAAGCCCTTTGAATGCATAGTCCATGGCGCGTTGAAATGTTGCACCAACATTTAACAATCCAAACGACATTCTTCTCGTAGGCAAATGTCCCCCATTTGGTTGTGAAGGCTGTTTTCATCCTGTCATTGGGATGAATAAGAATTTGGTTATATCCAGAATATCCATCAAGAAAAGACATCATTTCAGATCCATTCACTGTTTGTAAAATTTCATCAATGGATGGCAATGGATAGTTATCCTTTTGAGAGGCCTTGTTAAGATTTCAAAAATCTATACATAGCCTAATCTCTCCGCTCTTCTTTCTTACTGGAACGAGGTTAGCAACCCAGGTTGAGTGCCTAACAGGAAAAATAATCTTTGCTTCCAATAATCTCTTGACCTCCTTTTCTATTAAGGGCTCCAATAGCGGGTTAACAACTCGTTGTCTTTGTCCGAAAGGCTTGGAGTCCGGCTTTAGAGGGATGGTATGTGTAATGACGTTTTGGTTGTATGTTTTCAATTCATTATAATTCCAAGCAATGCAATCCACGTAGTGTTTTAGTGCATGTATTATATTTTCTCTTTCTTCAGCTTTACATGCCTTTGCGATGTACACTTCCCATGTATTGTTCGCACTCCCTAGATTAATTAGATCACATGCATCTTTGGGGAGTGGAACCTTTTTTTCTTTTCTGGCCTTGTATCCCATATCGAACATTTTCTCCAATGAAACTATGTCTTTAGGTATTTTGTTGGATTGACATGTAGTTTCACTTTCGTTTTCTGCTTCTTCTTGCCATCTTTGCTCCTCATCAATCACCTGGTTTTCAAAAATACCCGAGTTCGTGACAAATTTGAATATGTGTCTATCATTTTCAAAAACTTGGAAATTCTTGACATTATCAGTATTGATGGACAAGGAACTAATTCGATGGAGAACTTTTTACACCTTTTTATATCAACTGGATTTAACATGCCCGCGGCGATCGCAAGAGAATCTCGCTATGCGATTTCCTTTTCTAGAAATAAGGGCTATATTGAAAGCGTCGAATTCCTCAATGAGGTCCATTACCCTAGTTCTATAAAGGCTCAGTCTCTTATCGTGGCATGTATATTGTCCTTTAATCTGTTTGACTACCAGTTCAGAATCTCCCAATACTTTCAAGCATTTAACCTTTTTGCTCAACGCCAGTTGTAAACCAAAAATCAGTGCTTCATATTCTGCCATGTTGTTCGTGCAAGGAAATTGTAGTCTATAAGCAGCCAATAATGGTTTACTTCCCGGGCAAGTGAGCTCGACTCCGGCTCCTGCTCCCTGTTTGGATTTGGATCCATCAAACCTAAGCAACCATATGAAATTATTTCCCTCAAGAGAGCTACCATGAAATGTTTCCCTTTTAGGCTCTTCGGTAGCTTCTTCAACATCAAATGCATAAACCCCCAACTCTGGTTCAGAAAACTGAACTTCATTTGGCTTATTAAATTCTGTTATGATTTCCTTAAGCCTCGGTTCATTTTCTACTCTGATTTGATTCGCGATTCCTTTCCAGGGTAGCCACATATGTGAGCAATCGGTTGAAAAATAGCCGTTCAAAGTTTTCATCCAATCCCTTGCAAGTAGCATTCCATATCTACTTGGGATATTAACAACCAGAATGTCGACCACTTGTTGGACCCTGGGTTCAGAATTTAGTTGAATTTTGACATCATATAGGGTCCCTACCACATTTACCTCAGATCGGTCCAATTGCAAAACCTTGCATTTGGATGAAACAAGTTGTAGACCTAGCATTTGACATATCTCTGAAGGCATGAGATTGCTCGTGGCACCCGTGTCCACCAAACAATTATGCAAATTCTTACCAACAATTCTCAGAGTCAATAAGAATGGCGGGACATCCCGTCTCTCCTTTCGTAAAATCAAATGAGACTCAACTTCCTTTCCCTTCCATACTTGATTAGGTGAGTTCAGAGCCTTTATCAATGCTTCTTTTTGGCCAGGCAACCTGGCCGCTTCTAAGAACGAAAGGCTTGATTTGGACTTCTTTAGATCCTCCACTATGTCATAGTTTGATTTTTCAAGTTTGACTGTCTTCTGCATGTCATTAGACATTTCTCTTCTAAGTGGAGGAGGAGGATTATTATCTGCCTTAGTATCCGGAGGAAGGATAGAGTTATTTGGTGGTGTTGATGATGTTTTAGGGGCTTTAGATTTACTTCTCAAATGATATCCGTGATTCCCCTTTCTAAACTCTCGAAAAGCTTGCACCTCCTGTTCCAAAATTTCATCTTCTTCTTCCTCACTCTCACCTTCTTGACGGTATAAAGTTTCCACCACCATAATGTTATCATCTTGATGTTGGGGTGGACCCTCATTTGGCACAAGTTCCAGGTCATCTACTTGGGCTTGGAGACAATGAGTGTATCTAGCGATTTCAGGACAATTCCTCTCATTGTGCTCTTTTGTATTGTGCAATCTGCACCCCTTTTCCCATGCAAAATCAAAAAGATTCAAAAGGGAACTGGATTGACTGGGTCCTATAGAAGTATCTAGTTGATTGGCAATAGGGGCAGGTACTCCTCCATTGTTTGGCTTTGTGTTCCAATGTCTCCCTCTATTGTTAAAATTTTGATTTGAGTGAGGGGCATGGGACTCATACTTCTATTTTTGAACCATGTCATTACTCAGTTTATGAACTATCTTCTTGAGCTCTTCAACATCCGAATAAATCTCTTTCGGTGGAGCTACATTATTGTTAGTTCCCGTTGGGTTTGCATAATTCGTGGGATCTTGATTTAACATTTGAGTCAGATTTTGAGGAATTTGATTCATATATGGATTTACACTTTGGATCGGAGTTGGATTTGGGAAAGGAACTATAGCCTGAGAATTAACCTGGCTGGTTCCTTGCATAGTCGATTGACTATTTTGCAAAAATGCGAGAACGGGTGGAATGGATGTGATCGGTTGGATCGGAATGGGTGCATAGGCAGGTGTTGGTGGATATGGTTGTTGATATGGGAAAGCATTCATGTTTGGCATTTGCGGTGCCATGATCTGATTTACCATGGGAGCTTGACCATATGGAGCATATTGTCCCATCATAGGCATCTCGGGGAAACCCATAGCCCTGTGGTGTCATTTGTTGCTCGATGGTCATAGCTTCATTGTAAGCTAAGGCGAGCGTGGTGACTTGAGGATTTCACCTGGCAAACATCGCTGTCATCGGATCCAATGCCCCAAAATAGATTTGTAAAGCTACTATGGGGTCTATGGCAAAATGTCGAACTGCTCTATTATAACATTTTTGGAATCTCTGATTAAAGGTTCTGATTGGTTCACCCTGGCCCCTTTTGCATGTAATAAATTGATTGTAGATGGTTGCGGGATCCAACGGTGACCTAAACTGATTGACAAAGGCATTCTCCATTTGTGTCCATGAAGTGATTGAACCAGTAGGCAGGCATATATACCATTCATAGGCTATTGGGTCTAGGCTCATGGGAAAAAGTCTGCAAGCCACATCTTCATGTTGAACTTGCAACCTTATCAAAACATCCCTATAGGCCTGGATATGCTCCTCTGCAGTCCTTGGGCCATCTGGTTTATATTTGGGCAAGAATATTTCTATGTTCTTAGGGATTTCATGGATATCCCCTGCAATATTCAAAGGGATATTATTAGCTCCATACCAAGGAGCTGCTGGAGGTTGGGCCATTTGACTCAGAATTGATGAGGACAACCCTACAAGAGTGGTGGAAATGGTACTGATGATAGGTACGCTAGTGGCAATTGATACCACCGGTGTAGGTCCGCTCGATGTTCCTGAAGCAGAAAGATCTTTTGTGACAAGGCTATCTGGTAGGTTCATAGCTTGCTTGGTTTTATTTTTTGGAGTACAAGTGAGTGTAAGGTCATGGAATATGGTTTCCCCAGTTGTTTGGGACCTAGTCGCGATACGGCACGGTGGGTCCAGCTTGCTTGACGAAACTCTCGATATCTCCAAGAAAACCTGCAACACAAAAAATGTTACGGTTTAGTCGTTAATGAGATTTAAGAAATAATTTCAAAATCGAATCAAAAACACATTACTTCTGTATGAAAATCAAAATAAAGTAAACCAATTCGCCCTCCTTCTAGCGCCAATCTATTGAGTGGTATTTTCACCCGATTGTGAAAACACACTCTCCAATAGGATTTGGGTTCCAAATCCCCTCTTGCAAAGAAATTAAACAAGTAACTTCTCCAAGGTCTCCGCTATGTTAGCATTTTGCACAAATAATATTATTCAATTTGAATGCTTGGAATACCTTAGTGATTGCAAGTAATTGTAAACAAGGGGCACAGTTGGTTTATTTTATTTGACACTTCAATGTTTCGTTTTCCAATATTCAGACAATTAATGATAAAACTATTTTGTTTTCAGACTTTGGTAGATTTTCAATTGTTTATTTGAATGACTGTAATTAAAAAATGCAAAAAAATAAAGAAGTGAAAATAAAATGCAAAGAGAATGGAACTAAAATACATTCAGAATGCTGCAATCCTATTCGACAAAATCAAAGATATGAGGTTTTCTGCATACAACCTAACCTATTGAACCTGCAAACATGCACAATCCAGATAAGCTAAGTGCTGGTTTCTAGGGTTTTAACTATGATTTTCAGATTTAGACATTCGCATGAAGCAACCAAGAAAACTTGCATTAAACTTCATCTATAAGCCTAAAAATCTAAAAGGGGAAAGATAAACATTCAATCTTGCATGCAGAAAATAACTCCTTCTTTCTTGTCAATGAGATGCAACTCTCTATAATTTGTATTAAAAAAATGTATCAGTTTACAATGACAGAATGTTTCCAATTTTATCAAAACCAGAACAAGTGGAGGAAAACGCTCCAAAAGTAGGCCCAGAATGGCTTATCACCCTCAACTCTGCAACCCTGCCCGTAGCGGTTTCGACCCTGTACCAATCGTGCTTCTGCTTTTAAACTTTTTGGAATGCTCTCTATTTCACTCTATGACGCTTCATTTCATTTCCCAGATCCCTTCATTTCATCTTCCCGCCTCTTCATCATTTTTGACTTTTGCTCGATGTCGAAACATTTGATCTTCTCTATGAACGTAATACCTAAAGTTATCATAGCCCTTACACCTTTATGCCACGTGTTCAATGCTTTCCTGCATGTTCCATAATGGCCCGCTATGAATCATGACAAAAATAGCATGTCGCGATATCGCGACATTTTTATCTGTATGCTTTGCTCCTCTACCTGTATCGTAAAAATGAGACATGTCACGATATCGTGACATTTTTCTATCAACAGCCTTGTTCATCTTCATGCATCACAAAAATGAGACATGTCACGATATCATGACATTTTCTTCTTCATGCACCGCAAAATAAGCATGTCAAAATCGTGACATTTTTTTCCGATGCAACCTATCATGAAATCATGATGCTTTTATCTTTTGGGCCGTGTGGATGCAACCTGTCATGAAATCATGACGTTTTTCTCTTTCTAGCTGTGTAGATGCAACCTGTCACGAAATCACAATGTTTTTCTCTTTCAGGCTATGCAGATGCAACCTATCATGAAATCGTGATGTTTTTCTTTCATCTTGTCATGAAATCGTGACACCTTTTTCATTTCGTACCATCGCACTTATCATGAAATCGTGACACTTTTTCATTTCGTACTATCTCGCTACTTTCTATCGTGAAATCATGACACTTTTTCATTCCATACCATCTCTTGATCGAAATCATGACTCTCTATCGTGAAATCGACATTTTCTTCTCTACTCTTTTGCTCGATCGTGAAACTCTGACATGTCACGATATCGTGACACATTTCCCTTGCTTAGCTTGTCAGTCGTCGTGAATCGCGAAAATGAGACATGTCACGATTTCGTGACATTTTTCTATCTTCACCTCCGTTGCCGTCGATAGATCACGAAAACGCAACCTGTCATGATTTCATGACAATTTCTTTCATTTATTCCTTCCTCACTTTTATGCCACGAAAACTTGACATGTCGCGATATCGCGACCACTCGCCCTTATCTTCTCTCTCCTCTATGAACCGCGATTTCATGACAAGTCGCGAAAACATGACATGTCGCGATATCGCAATTTTTGTACTTGGCTGTTTTACCCATCAAACATCGTGAAAACACATGTCGTGATATCGCAACAAATTTTTGTTCCACTGCACTTCGCTTGTTCGAGCCGCAAAACGTGACAGTCGCGATATCGCGACACTTTCTTTTTTTAAGCAACACGTCGCGATATCGTGACACTTTCTTTTTCTTAGCAGCAACACGTCGCGATATCGTGACACTTTCTTTTTCTTAGCAGCAACACGTCGCGATATCGCGACACTTTTTCCTTATGTTGTATTTTGCTCTTCCTTTGATTTTTTTAGCATCTGGGCCACTGCGGTCTTCTTTGAAAGCATGCAAAAAAGGTGGGTCCCCAATTTTGGGGTGTGTTGTGGATCAGCCACAACAGGATAACAAAGAAAAATGTGCATGTTCTGATGGTGTTATTATTCTTCTTCTTGTCTATATTTCATCTGGATTTCCAATGATTAACTCTTTAGGATGATGTTTTCGTACATATCTTGATGGAGTTTTTGGAAGAAGTTTTTAATTTTCTGCTTCACTTTTTTATTCTTCACAAAATTCTTCTTGACACTCTTCGTCTTCTTGAAATATTGTTTCTTGGGTTGGCTCATTTAAATATATCTTATCATCAACTGTCACATTTATAATTTCCATAATAGTGCATGTTCTTTTTTTGTAGCATCTATAGGCTTTACTCTTTCTAGAGTACCCAAAAAAATACCTTCATCACATCTTGGATCAAATTTGACCAAGTTTTGATCCTCCCGTATTATATAACACTTGCTTCCAAAGACTTTGAAATGTTTCACTATGGCTGGTATTCCTTTCCAAAGCTCATATGGAGTCTTGTGATGATTTACTCTTATTTGGGCCCTAGTGATAATATATATTGATGTGTCAACTGCTTCCCTCCAAAAACCATCTAAAAGTTTAGACTCATTAAGCATTGCTCTAGCCATATTTTCAATTGTTCTATTTTTCCTTTCAACTACTCCATTTTGTTGAGGAGTTCTTGCTACTGAGTATTCCCTCTTGATTCCATGTAACTCATAGAATTCCATAAATTAATTTGAGGTGAATTCTCCTCCTCTGTCTAATATTAAGAACTTAATTCTTTTTGCCACTTTTATTATCAACCATATTTTTAAAAGCTTTGAATTTTTCAAAAGCTTTGATTTTTCTTTCAGGAATGCTACCCAAACCATTCTAGAATAGTCATCTATAAACAATATGAAATAGCTTTCTCCTTGAATACTTTGTGTTCTAGTGGGACCACATATATTGGTATGTATCAAACTTAATGGTTCATATGACTCATAACCTTTTAACTTAAAGCTCATTCTAGTTTGCTTTCCATGTTGAAAAGGTGCACAAATCATGTTTTGTGGCCTTTTTAACTTGGGTAAATCTCTTACTGCCTTCTTATTGCTTATATTGACTAAGTTGTCAAAATTCAAGTGACCCATTCTCCTATGCCACAACTAGATCTCATTTTATTGTGATAAGAAACATCTTTCTCCTTTGATCTCATTAAGTACATAAATATTTCTTTCCCTTCTAGCATTTGCAACTAGTTTTCTAGATTCAGATTTTCTTATCTCACATCTATCTGGGTGAAAGGTTACTATATGGCCTTGATCACAAAGTTGACTTATACTTAGAATATTGTGTTTCAAGCCTTTCACATATAGAACATTTTCAACTTTTTTTCTTTCGTTGTTCATACTCAAAGTTCCTTTTCCATAAATATTTGTTGAACCATTATCTCCAAAACTTACTGACCCTCTATTTGTTTCCTTTAGAACTATAAACTTGTCTTTATCCCCTGTCATGTGTCTAGAGCATCCACTATCAAGAAACCATTTTTCTTATTTATTTTGAGCATGAAGGGTTGTTTGAACTAACATAGATTTTGTATTTTCATTCCCTGTTTTTTCTTTCCTAGAAGCTTGAGTTGTGTTCTTTCTACCAGACTCAAGAATATCTAGTTTACACCATCTATATTTGTGCCCAAAACTATTGCATTTGTAACATATAATATCATTATCCATAAGAGGTGCAAATATTTGGTATTTCTACTAATATTATTTCTTGCAAGACTAATACATTGTACAACTCTATGACCATATTTGTTATAAGAAAAACAATAGCTATGGAAAAAATTTTGTAACCTATTTGGATGGCCTTGAGGATATGTTTTGGTGTTATTACTTTTGTAATTTGCTTTTCTCCATGGTTTTTCCTCTTTTGGGATATGGTGAGATACTTCCTTCTTGCTAGATGTTTCTACCTCTTGCGAATAGATTTCCTCATTTTGTTTACCTAGTTCTATTTATTGTAGTATCTTGGTCCTTTTAGCTTCATGCCTTAACAAGATAATCTCTGCTTCTAACTTCTCACATTATGTTTCTCTTGCCCTTAGTAAGCTTGTCATATCATGTTCAATAGTTTTCCCTTATTCTACCTTTACTTTGAGTTCTGTAAGATTTTGTAGAAGATCTATCTTTACCACATCATCCTCTTGGATCTGCTCTTCTAACCTTGAGTTCTTCTCTCAAATTATTTCCAAACTTTTGATACAAGTGAAGAATTCTTATTTTAGATCGAATGTTGTATCTTCTTGATGTACCTCTGATGGATCCTCCTCCAAGTTAGAATTTTAATAGAGAGACCTACTTTGATACCAATTGAAGAACATTAGCTTATATTGAGAGGGGGGTGAACAGTATATGATAAAAATTTCTTTCATTTCAACCATATGAAAAAATAAGTGATATCAAAGTAGTAAACATCACATACAAAAATCACACACATGAGAGACATGATTTAATGTGGTTCGCCCAATGTGGTCTACTCCATGGAGAAAAATATTTCTTATAACTTTTTCTCAAATAAGTTCTTTTTGTAAACCTTCCCCTTTTACAATATTTATGAACACCTATTCAAAGGAGACATCAATCCCCTAATCAAATTTGTGAGCACCAAATCACAAGAGACACAAATCCCTTAATCAAGTTTGTGAGCACCAAATCATAGGAGATACCAATCTCCTAATCAAGTTCATGAGCACCAACTCACAAGAGACACCAATCCCCTAATCTAGTTTGTGGGCACGAACCCACATGATAACTCCTCCTATGCTTTGGCTGATGATCTTATAGAAAATATGTGACCTCCTATTGCCTTGGATTATGGATCTCTATCCACTCACTGCATTGGCTAATGAAGAACACAAGCTTATACTGAGAGGGGGGGTGAACAGTATAAGACCTCTTTTTACTTTTTCCATTATACTTCAAAATAGTAAAGCAATATACCCAAAGCAATATCAAAGCAATGCACAATATCATCCACAAAGTGACACCAATTTTAACGTGGTTCACCCAGAATGGTTGGGCTACGTCCACAAAACTTTTCTCTAAAAGTTATCTCAAAGTTCTTTGGGAATCCTTCCCAATTACAATGTTTATGAGCCTCGGCCCAAAGGAGATACCTTCCCCCAATCAAAATTTATGAGCCTCTGCTCAAAGGAGATACCTTCCCCCAATCAAAATTTATGAGCCTCTGCTCAAAGGAGATACCTTCCCCTCTGCTCTAGAAATGATCCCTCAGAAGATCAACTGCCTCTACCTCTTGCCAGCACGTGGAACTCCTTTCCACCGAAGACCTCCTATCCTCAATGCTTAGCCTAAGAGACCTCTGCCTTCTATGATCACGTCCACAACAGCTCAGCAACCTGTACCAAACATAGTCGATCGGTCTAGTACAAGTCTTCCTCTATCTATCAGATCTGTCCAACTCTTGAACAAATCAATCCTCTACATACAAGCCTTCTCAAAGACTTGCCAAATCTATCCTCAGGTTCTTCTCATAGAACCAGTGCACCTCTGTCCTCAAGTTCTCTGATAGAACTATCAAACTCAGCTCACAAGTCCTCTGCTAGGACCTGTCCAAATCTGCTCACAAGTCCCCACCGGAACCTATCCAAAATTGCTCACAAGTCCCCACCGGAACCTGTCCAAAAACTGCTCACAAGTCCCCACTGGAACCTGTCCAAAAATTGCTCACAAGTCCCCACCGAAACCTGTCCAAAAACTCAGCAAGCTCACCAAGAAAAACTTTCTTAGTAGGAAATCACAAAGTGAATTGTTAGAGACCCAATGTGATTTGTCAAACTCATAGAAGCATAAAGAGAATTGTTAGAGACTCAATATGTTCTATACTCAAATCCCAATCTCAAAACTCAACTCAAATCAACTCAGCTCAATCTCAATCTCAAATCTGAAAACTCAACTCAATATCTGAAATGGATAGGATAGAATGCTTTCTTTCAAGAACATGAAACCCCAACAATTGCCAACTATGCAAAGAATCACATAACAATGATACTCATGTTCTTTTCACCATCAATTAGGGCTTCAACAACAATGCTCATCAAACAAGGTTCAATCAACACCATTCAACTCAAAACACAACCTTGAAGCATTTCACAATCAACATCAGAAAAGGAAACAAGTAGAACTCCTTTTCTCTCCAACATTATTTGAACAAAAAGCATCCACCAACTCAAATCTCAATAGCACAAAACAACTTTTCAAATCATCAACAAAGAAGTAAGCCCAACACTTTAACCAAGTAAAGAATAGCTTGATTATAACCAATTTAATGAAAGCTAATGTCAATCTCAAAGCTGCCCACTTAAGGTTTCACAACTTCACACAAGAAGCAATTCTAACCTTAAAACATCATGCTTTCATTTCCATAATCAACCAAAAGCACTCTCAACATTACAAGAAATATTTATCCCTTATACACCTTATTTCTCCCTTATAGTCTTATCAACAATAAACTTTATCTCTCATAAGAATGCAATAAGATAATGCAAACAACACTTTCAAAAGAATATTTTATCAAAATAAAGCAAGCTTCAAACTCCTTATAACTCCTAAGCTGTTTTTCTCTCTAATAAACTTCCTCCATCCGCAAAATACACTAGCAAAAATTAATTTCGAAAATACCTTGGCCAACACCAAAAATCGTGCTATGGAGAAATTGCGCACGAACTCTAACACCACCCGCTGCATCCACTTCAACGAAGAAAAACCCTTTCATGTTATTCGAATGCGGAACCTCCCGTTCGGGTAGCGCGCCAACAGCCTAGCCGCTACCGGTGCGCCAAAGGCGTCCGATGAGGTTTAAACCTCACTCTATTTCCCTTGTACCTTCTATGCCAGGGCTAAAATAAACAACAGGCCTCCCTATCTTTTGACGTGAACGACGACGACGAAACCTTACGACGGATACAAAAAATGAACGACGGATATCCGAACAACGGATCACGAAATCTCAGCGAAGAAGAAATCGAACATCAGATCATGAATTCACAGCGAGCAACACTTTTCAAAAATGCGGATGGGATAATCTTTGATCTTCATCATGGGAGATTTATATGCATATTTCCCATAAACTCTTGACGTCGGCGAGGAGTTTAACACATCGACGGAGGAGTTTAACACGTCGGCGGAGGTCTTGGCTAGCGCCCACAATCTTAGAACATAGCGCCATCAAAGTTAAGACATTTGCGCCATGGGTTAGGAGAACCCAATGCAAACAATAAATTAATATTTATTTAAAAATAATTAAAAGGAACCTTAACAAGGTTTTTAATTATTTAAATAAATACTTCCTCCTGGACCCAAATGCATTAAACTAATGCATCCACCTATAATCTTTAAACCTGCCAACTTGGGGTTTACAAAAGACCTTTGAAACTGTCATGTCGTAACCTTCATCAAAACAAATTATTTGACATCAAATCAAATTCCTTCAAGAGCTTCTTGACATCAATGACAACTTATACACTTGAGCAAAGGCAATGTACCCAAAGTACCCAAAATTGCCAACAATCTCCCCCTTTGTCATTGATGGCAAACCTTTACTGAAAACACTTCTCAAGAGCCAAAGCTGAAACCAACTGTGCTAACAACTGACCAACTGTGCCCACAACTGAGAATCTTCCTTTGAAGTTTTGCTCCCCACTGACTTGAAGCTCTCCTCTTCACTTTGAAGCTCTCCCCCTTACTCATATCTCTCCCCCTTTGTCATCAATGGCAAAGGGTCACCTTTGGGGCTCGGGACTAAGAATGAGCCTCTTAGCTTAGTCCCTCCCCCACCTCCTGATGAGGTGATTAATTTTGGGGTGGGAGTAAAACTCCCATTAGGCACTGATCATCATCAGCGTCTATAACTTCCTTGCCGGGCCTTCTCTTGAACTCTTTGCCCATATTCCTGTTCTTGTCACTGTTCTTGTTCTTGTTCTCATCCCTGTTCTTGTCCATGCCTTGATCCTTGGACCTGATCATGCCATTGTTCCTGTTCCTGTATTCTGGAATTTCAGCTCTACACTGTCTGATTATGTGACCTTCATTGTTGCACTTGAAACACTTGACGATGTTGTTTCTCTGAGGTAAACCTGATCTTTGAATCCACTAGTTCTGACCAAACCTGTTCTGACCAAACCTGTTCTGACCAAACCTATTCCTGTTATTTGCCTTGCAATAAACTGCCTTGTGCCCAAACTATTGACAAGAGTAGCAATACCCTTGAAAGTAACTAGCACTTCTAAAACTATCATTTACCTTCTTCACTTGAGCCATGCAATGTGAAGCCATGTGACCAAACTTGTGACAAGCAAAACATCTGCCTTGAAACTTTCCTTTATTTGACCTCTTAGGTTCTGAAAACTTCTTCTTCTCATTCTGAATTCTATTTTCTATTTATGTGCATCTATCATTCAAGGACTCCTTTTCTGAAATACTTTCCTCATTAGAACTCTCTTCCTTTTGGAGTCTCTTACTAGACTCTCCAACTTGTTCCTTGTGTGGCTTAACAAAACCAAGGCCTATTTTATCTGTTGTCTTTCTTTGACCTTTGATGAGTGACTTAACCTTTTTGGAGCTATCTTGGAACCTGTAAAGCTTATCCTTGTACTCTTTAGTTTCCTCTTTCAAAGAAGCCATTTTCTGTTCTAACTCACTATACTCAAGAACCTTAGACTCTAACTCATCCTTGAGTTCCTGTGTCTTAGCTATAGAGAAGTCAAGACTTTCTATAAGATCATCTCTCTCCATACAACATTCATCTAACTTATCCTTGAGTCTAGCATTCTTCTTTCTTTCCTTTTTCAAAGCACTAAGAGCACTAATAAGTTCACCTTTCAAGATCTACTTCACCTTTCTCTATATCTTCCTCTATTTGTTTGCTTTTTGAATCATCAAAGCCTTTTTCAGATTTCTTATCACTAGAGGTGCTACCCTTTTCAAAAACCATACATGCATCTTCCTTATAGTTTTCTGAAGCATCCTCATACATACTAGAAACCAAATCATTATTTGTGCAATCATCCTCAAGGTGACCAAAGTTTCCACATCTAAGACATTTCATGATAATGAATCTATGTTTCGGTTCTTCCTCTTTTTCTGATATGAACAACATCTCATTTTCATTATCACTTGAAGAACTTTCACTATCACTACTAGAACACTTACTTGCTTTGTCTAGGTAGAAACTCTTCTTGTGCTTGTGAGAATACCTCTTTCCTTGATTGTTGTGCTCATCTTTGTTTTTCCTGTGATGCTTGTGCTTTTCAGAATCCTTGCTCTTAGAATCCTGTTTATCTTCATCACTTTCATTCTTGGGAACAGTAGAGTCAGTAGCATAATGACCAAACTTTCCACAATTGAAACATCTTATATTTTTCATACTTTTGTGCTTTCTAGAGAACTTGCCTTTCTTGTTGTAATATGCCTCTTCATCACTAGAAGACTCATCACTATCTTGAAGTTGTTTACCCTTGGATTTCTTGGTAGCCTTGAAAGCTGCCTCTTTCTTGACATCAACCTTCACTTGAGTTCTCAACTCAAATGCTTGCAAGTATACTATGGAGCTCATCCTTTTTCAACTTATCCAAATCTTTAGCTTCCTCAATAGCAGAAATATTTTCACTAAATCTATTAGGAAGAGATCTTAAAATCTTATCACAAACATCATTTTCAGCAAGCTCAAGACCTAAGTCTTTCATGGAGTTAACAACCTCATCCATACGAAGCATGTAGTCACTAATATTTTCATCATCATTCATCTTGAGTTGTTCAAACATACCTTTGAAGTGTCTCAACTTGGCCTTTATGACATTTGTATCACCTGTATGAACCACCTTCAACTGATTCCACATTTCACTAGTTGTCTTGCAGTGAATCACTTTGGTGAGATCTGCTTTCCGTAAGCCTTTCAGGATTGCATTCATTGCTTTTGAATTGCTTGTGATGTAGGAGCCTTTCTTCTTTAGTATTAGGACCATGTTCAGGAATAGTGTACTCATCTTCAATCACTTCCCAAACCTCATTCCCAAGTGCCATTAGATGAACCTTCATCCTTGCACTCCAAAGACCAAAATCTGACCCATCAAGAATAGGTGTTGCATTGCCACTTGAATGATCCATTGTGTTCTTTACTAGCTTTTCCTTCAAGTCTATTAAACTTTTCGAAGGCACCTGCTCTGATACCAATTGAAGAACACAAGCTTATACTTGAGAGGGGGGTGAACAGTATAAGACCTCTTTTTACTTTTTCCATTATACTTCAAAATAGTAAAGCAATATACCCAAAGCAATATCAAAGCAATGCACAATATCATCCACAAAGTGACACCAATTTTAACGTGGTTCACCCAGAATGGTTGGGCTACATCCACAAAACTTTTCTCTAAAAGTTATCTCAAAGTTCTTTGGGAATCCTTCCCAATTACAATGTTTATGAGCCTCGGCCCAAAGGAGATACCTTCCCCCAATCAGAATTTATGAGCCTCTGCTCAAAGGAGATACCTTCCCCCAATCAAAATTTATGAGCCTCTGCTCAAAGGAGATACCTTCCCCTCTGCTCTAGAAATGATCCCTCAGAAGATCAACTGCCTCTACCTCTTGCCAGCATGTGGAACTCCTTTCCATCGAAGACCTCCTATCCTCAATGCTTAGCCTAAGAGACCTCTGCCTTCTATGATCACGTCCATAGCAACTCAACAACCTGTACCAAACATAGTCAGTCGGTCTAGTACAAGTCTTCCTCTATCTATCAGATCTGTCCAACTCTTGAACAAATCAATCCTCTACATACAAGCCTTCTCAAAGACTTGCCAAATCTATCCTCAGGTTCTTCTCATAGAACCAGTGCACCTCTATCCTCAAGTTCTCTGATAGAACTATCAAACTCAGCTCACAAGTCCTCTGCTAGGACCTGTCCAAATCTGCTCACAAGTCCCCACTGGAACCTATCCAAAACTGCTCACAAGTCCCCATCGAAACCTATCCAAAAATTGCTCACAAGTCCCCACCGAAACCTGTCCAAAAACTGCTCACAAGTCCCCACCGAAACCTGTCCAAAAACTCAGCAAGCTCACCAAGAAAAACTTTCTTAGTAGGAAATCACAAAGTGAATTGTTAGAGACCCAATGTGATTTGTCAAACTCATAGAAGCATAAAGAGAATTGTTAGAGACTCAATATGTTCTATACTCAACTCCCAATCTCAAAACTCAACTCAAATCAACTCAGCTCAATCTCAATCTCAAATCTGAAAACTCAACTCAATATCTGAAATGGATAGGATAGAATGCTTTCTTTCAAGAACATGAAACCCCAACAATTGCCAACTATGCAAAGAATCACATAACAATGATACTCATGTTCTTTTCACCATCAATTAGGGCTTCAACAACAATGCTCATCAAACAAGGTTCAATCAACACCATTCAACTCAAAACACAACCTTGAAGCATTTCACAATCAACATCAAGAAAAGGAAACAAGTAGAACTCCTTTTCTCTCCAACATTATTTGAACAAAAAGCATCCACCAACTCAAATCTCAATAGCACAAAACAACTTTTCAAATCATCAACAAAGAAGTAAGCCCAACACTTTAACCAAGTAAAGAATAGCTTGATTATAACCAATTTAATGAAAGCTAATGTCAATCTCAAAGCTGCCCACTTAAGGTTTCACAACTTCACACAAGAAGCAATTCTAACCTTAAAACATCATGCTTTCATTTCCATAATCAACCAAAAGCACTCTCAACATTACAAGAAATATTTATCCCTTATACACCTTATTTCTCCCTTATAGTCTTATCAACAATAAACTTTATCTCTCATAAGAATGCAATAAGATAATGCAAACAACACCTTCAAAAGAATATTTTATCAAAATAAAGCAAGCTTCAAACTCCTTATAACTCCTAAGCTGTTTTTCTCTCTAATAAACTTCCTCCATCCACAAAATACACTAGCAAAAATTAATTTTGAAAATACCTTGGCCAACACCAAAAATCATGCTATGGAGAAATTGTGCACGAACTCTAACACCACCCACTGCGTCCACTTCAACGAAGAAAAACCCTTTCGCGTTATTCGAACGCGGAACCTCCCGTTCGGGTAGCGCGCCAACAGCCTAGCCGCTATCGGTGCGCCAAAGGCGTCCGGTGAGGTTTGAACCTCACTCTGTTTCCCTTGTACCTTCTACGCCAGGGCTAAAATAAACAATAGGCCTCCCTGTCTTCTGACGTGAACGACGACGACGAAACCTTACGGCGGATACAAAAAATGAACGGCGGATATCCGAACAGCGGATCACGAAATCTCAGCGAGGAAGAAATCGAACATCAGATCGCGAATTCACAGCGAGCAACACTTTTCAAAAATGCGGATGGGATAATCTTTGATCTTCATCGTGGGAGATTTATATGCATATTTCCCATAAACTCTTGACGTCGGCGAGGAGTTTAACACGTCGACGGAGGAGTTTAACACGTCGACGGAGGTCTTGGCTAGCGCCCACAATCTTAGAACATAGCGCCATCAAAGTTAAGACATTTGCGCCATGGGTTAGGAGAACCCAATGCAAACAATAAATTAATATTTATTTAAAAATAATTAAAAGGAACCTTAACAAGGTTTTTAATTATTTAAATAAATACTTCCTCCTGGACCCAAATGCATTAAACTAATGCATCCACCTGTAATCTTTAAACCTGCCAACTTGGGGTTTACAAAAGACCTTTGAAACTGTCATGTCATAACCTTCATCAAAACAAGTTGTTTGACATCAAATCAAATTCCTTCAAGAGCTTCTTGACATCAATGACAACTTATACACTTGAGCAAAGGCAATGTACCCAAAGTACCCAAAATTGCCAATAGCTAATCCACTAGATACTGTCATCCTATGTACTCTATCACCCTACAAAGTTCTATCTATGTATTGTAAGCTTCCATAGAAAACTTACACAATCTATCCACAAGCCTTCTCAAGACTTGTACAAATTTTATCTACAAGTCCACACTAGAACTTGTCCAAATATGCACAACAAGTCCACACTAGAACTTTTCCAAATCTCACAAAAATATATAGAGAATTTTTAGAGACTTAATATGCTTCACATTCATCTCAATGCTCAATCAATTTCTTAGAATATGAAATAGTTTTTATGGAAATTGAATAATCACTTCACACATCCACTTGACTAGGCTCAATCATATCTACTCAATCAATAACTTAACGAAAAAATACTTTCTTACAAACCCTAGACTAAGCAATCACTCAAAATGTTTCCAAAAATGCTTATGAAACAAGGTTTTAACAACAATTCGTATTCCAGAAAACCTTGAAGCATTAACTCAACACACTCAAAAGGAAACCCTAATAAAGTCCTTTTTCCTCGAAAATTATCTTTCAAAAACCAACCAATCAACTCACCTATGAAATAATGTGCTCATACATTTTTCTTGATGATGAAGGAACCTCAAACATCTGCCGCAACCACACACACTTCTTTGCCAATCTTAAGGAGGTTAGATAACAATACAAAGCATATAATAACTCACAAATACACCTTATTACTCCAAATTTACAATAATATCAAACATCACAATAATTTTAATATTCACTTCTCAAGATCCTAACTCATCAATATTTCATCTCAATCATACAAATATGACATAGGCCACTTTAGAAAATTATCTTCAAAATTAACCCAATTTCTACTTATATCTCCCTACTTAAATATTGCAAAAATAATTCCTTTTAAAATAGTGCAATAAATACTTTTCTTTTCTTCTAAGGTAAAAATATGTTTATCCTCAAATTAATCTCAATAAAAAACCTCTCATAAAACTCATAAACCTTCTTTTTAACTTAGGCTTACCTCAAAATAATATTCCCTTATTTCTCCTAAGACAAACTTTAGCCTAAGAAAAAATCAAATTTAATTAATTAAAAACTTTACCACTTTTCCAAGAGCGTGATTTGAACCAAACTCTTCTCTCCACAAGTGCTTTCACCATGGCTCCCAATGTCGTGGAGCCACGTGCTCTCTTAGAACCTCCAAGTGCCTTCAACACTTTGACCTTTCAATGCACATGAGCCAAAATTGGCCCCTTCACCCACGCTTTACGAAACATGTCTCATGAATTGGCTGCAATGAGGAATGCACATGAATTAGCATTTAATTTTCTTACAAATCGGGTGGATACTTTACCTTTGGAGAGGCTATGGTATTTATATACCACATGCCTTCCAATTACTCCCACATCGGTGGAGAAGAACGTCGATAAAACATGTGATAACGTCGACGTCCAAACTTTAGACTTTGACCATTATTTATTAAATATAATAAATTAAATTATCTTAAGAATTTAATTATTATAATTTAATAATTAAATGGGTTTTGGTCTTTTAAACCAAAACTATAGGGTCTCCTTGATTTTTAGAAAAACCTTACAACTTGCCCACATGGTTTTAATAAAAACCATTTAAATTGTCATAATTGGTTTTAATAAAAACCATTTGTTTCTACCATTCATAATATTGCAAGGCGTAATATGATGTATTTTCACTTGATCCTTTCAACCTTCTGGCATCAATGGTGGTTCCTTCTTGGTATCAATGACAACTTCATCCATTGAAATTAATCAATAATGACGTATTTCTATCTTGACATCAATGACAACTCTTATGGACTCAAAATTTCCAACAATATTATCCATAAAATCTATCCAAAAAAAAATATTTTATGCTTATATTTTTTTTGGAAAGCATTTTGTTTTTGTTTCAAGAAGCATCTCAGTTGGAAAGGGGATCAAAGCTAGGATATGTTTAGAGGCTATAAGTAGTCAAAAATGATAAGCCATGTGGAGTCAAGAAAGAGGAGCAGTGGTAAAAGGAAAGATGATTGTTTGATCAAAGGGGGTTTTTAATATAATGTAATTCATTTTATTGTGTGGAACAAGTGGTTGTAGTCATATGAGTGGGTGGCCCCAAAAGAAGAACATAAAAGCATCAATATTACAAGAATACACCAAAAATAATAACATCAAAGCATCAATAGTACAAGCATACACCCTAAGAGAATCTGATCAATCATGTAATGACAACCACAATTTACATAATGTATATATAAGGCAACATGTGGTAAATAACTTTTCTCTTTTTCCTAACCCCATGTGGGAAGTAATGTTGCATAAATAAAATCTAGCACTTAGAAAGAATGCAATGATTTTGTTATATCACTTTGATAGAATTTATATAGACCCAATTCAAACAAAAATAATAAGGATATATGATGTATGAATTCATGTAAGGTGTATTCAATGTGATTTGGTGTCATAACTACAAGATAAAATTCTTTAAAAATATTTCCTTGCATTTATTTTTTCATAAACTAGAGCTGTCATGTTAGCTAAGATTGTAGTTTCCTCTTCCCTTCCCTTCAAGTTTGCTTTCTATGAATTTGCACCCAATACATAAGAATTTCATTCATTGTGTCCCTCATATTCTACATAAAAATTCCCCTATGAATAACCAAAGTTGTAGTAAAAATTCACTACATGTAGCCAACACATGGCTTGTACCACAAGATTATTGAGGAGGTTGGTTGAAGAGATTATCCATTAGATATTTAAGGTAGATATAAAGACTTTTGGGCTACACATCTATGTCAATTTCTATATTTTGGTCATCAATGAAAAGCAATATCATCAATATCCTTTTTAGTGATATCTAAGTCAATTTACACCATAGGGTAGAGTCAATGAGCCATTTTGGTAATAGTAAAATTAACTCTACCATTGGTGGGGGTGCAATCCAAATAGTGGTTGTAGGTTTTTCCATATTCCCCATGGATGAGGCCATAGAATTAGGTGTTATCCATATCTATTTGGCTTTAGATATTTTTTCCAATCATCTATTATATCTACAGTACACTCTTAGGATATGATTATTTGAAGATCAGGGTGGGAAAATTTTGGTGATCATGGGAGATAGAATAATCCCCATATCACCCAACACTTAGGGCTCTATGGACCATTCACCATGTTTCTAAAAGTCCTTCATGACCAATATATCAAATAGTTCTTTAGAATCTGGTAGAAGGGGCCACAAATTTTTCTAGTTCATCAAAACATAGGACCATATTAGAGAACTTTAAATATTTGAGCCATTCATACTATCTGATTTTAAATCAAGGGTGAGTGCTAGTATTATGACATAAATAAGGGTAGATGAGCATCATGTCTATGCTAGCCAATCGATCCTTCATCAATGTTTGGCACTCTTTTTATGCATAAATAAAGTGGCTAAGGGTCACCAAAGTTGAATAGGCCCTTGATCTGTCATCTAATAGGTGTGCTTATCCCCATAACGAAGGTCAACACAAGGAGAGAAATCCCTTCAATATTAGGATTTGGAAACATGGAAACTGCTCATGGATGAAAAGGTAGTATAAAGAAGCAATAAAAATATGTCTTCCATTGGATGAAAGTGCTTATCAAAGTTGACTAACATGGATATTCCCACCATATTTATCCACATCCCAATTTTCACTAATCAAAAGCAAAAGCCTCACTAACAATCTAATACAATAAGACCATGCTAATGATGACATCATTCAATAGGTTTTGTGTCTCCTATTAGGTAACTAAGATAGAAATTCAATATTATAATAGATGTAATTATCCCACATGTATGGATATGTGGTAGTGGAAGGTAGTTGAGCATTATAAATGTGGGGAAAGAATCACAAATGGGGCATCAATGACAGAAAATGGGGGCATTTTTAAAAAATATTTTTTTGAACCTTATAATGGCTTTTGTCATATTTGTTTTTTTTGTTCATGTGACTAGTGTTTTTTGCAGCTGGTGGGGCACTGATATAGGTTTTTTATCTACAAATTCATGCATGGGAAACATCCGCTTTGGCCTCAAGTATTTCCCAAGGTGTGTTTGGATTCGATGTCGCAAAAAGGCCCTAGCAAGAAATAACAAAGTGTTGGTAATAGTCTTGGAGAAGATGACAATTTCATCAGCCTCCAACAGTATCAACCAGTTGAAGAGTCTTTCTGGCCTCATCAGTGCAGCTGTTGATTTGTGTGATTCTCTAAATCTTCTGTTTTATAGCCAGCAGTTCCAAGGGCACAAGGAGTCGAAGGCAAAATCTAAAGATGATGGCAAGGAGGATGATAAGAAGTTAGATGAGGACTACAAGGAATACTGCTTGGCCTCTTGGCTATCCATTCTATGGGATGTTTTTTTGACCATATTCTATTATTTTTATATGGGAACAGGCTACTCTGCATGGTGCTTGCATGATTAGTTTTTGTCTTTGTTAGTTCTATTTTGCGTCTTTCTTTTCTGATGGCCATAATATTAGGCTTCCATAGTTTAGTTTGGATGTATTCTGTTGGAAGAGTAGGTCTTGGCCCTTTTTGTTGTCAGTTTAAACTTTTAGGGCTTGGCCTTTGTCGAGTTGGTCAGTGGACCCTATTTTGTAAAATGGTTTTGGGTCAACCAGTTAAAACCCGGTGTTAATTATAATATTCTCTTACTTACCAAAAAAAAACAAATGGGGCATGGAGAGAAAAATATTGTATTTTAATATTAAGTTGAGATATATTAAGGAGTGGGTTCCTTCCAAAAAGAAGCATTATATGATGTTGTCCAACCTCGAGGGTTATGTTGTTAATTAAATAAATTAAAAAATTTACATGTTTTATCTTATATGAGTTGTTCATGAATTAATTTAATTATTTTCCATCATACATGTGAATGTTCTTATATTCATTGAGAGTACAATTTTTTAATATTTCTATAAATTAGTACTAATTCCTATGGATGAGCAAGGAGGTTCATAACAAGTGGTATCAAAGCACTTTCCTAGGTTTTGTTTCACTGCAAAAGCTTTAGTACGAGAGTACTTTCTAAGGCCTTGTTGTACGATAGAAGTTTTGGTCATCTATGTGGTATTTAGATCTAAATTTTAGTTCTTAATAAGTGTTTGCATTAGGCTAATAACCTCTTGTAGGATCAGGTGTAAGTCCCAACTACCTAACTAGGGGAGGTACTTGGGTTAATATTTTTATAAAACTCATTATGAGGACTATTCCAAGAATCTTAAAGAAACTAGTTTGAATGTGTTTCTAGTGAAAAAGGTCAACATCCCCACACTTTTTTAGTAGTATCTCACCATGTGAGATTATGGAAGGATATTTCATTTAGAGGTAAAACCATGACTAGTTTCTTATCAATTATTTTTTAGGGAAATATTGTTGGTAATCAAAGAGTGGTACTTGTTTAGATAACATTTATGGCAGTGAGAATTGAGTGCAAAAATAAAAGTCTATAGATTGGACTATTATAAATTGATGGAATTTCATAGTATGTAAGCCATTAACAATTGTTAAGAAATACCAAACAAACAAAATTAATAATAAAGAAAATGTTTACAAAGCAAGACATTATTAGTTATTGGAATTTCATAGCCTACAAGTTGTTAAAAGTTGTTGAGTGCAAAAATAAATATATAGAGGAGGCTATTATTAGTGCTTAAAGTGCAAACTCTAAAATACATTAATAATTTCTAGTTTGAGTGCAGATATCTATCATCCAATGGTTTGAGGTTATGGAGTTGTTTATATTCATTAGAAGGGATGATATTGATGCTAAGAAATGGTGGAGGTAATTTAAATATGTGTATTCTACTAATTATATGTGGGATTATCACCTTAGTCAATATTTTTTTTTTTTTTGAAAAAATGAAAAACTTGTATTAAAACAAGAACCAGATACAAGCGGGAGAGAACACATCCCGAGCCAGAGCCACAATCAAAACAACAGGGAAGGCGCACCAAGGCAAGGCAAAGAACCGCAAGGCACAGAGAACGGAAGGCACAAAACAGCAACAGGTCACGAAACCGCGACATGTCGCGAAATCGCTACAGGAAAACCCAACACGGCCACGAAGGCACCAACAGGCGCGAAAACGCGACATGTCACGAAATCACGACATGTCGCGAAATTGCGACAGGAAAGGCCACCGACAGCCACCCGCAGAAAGCGTCGTGACATCGCGACAGAAAAAGAAAGCAACTAACAAGCCTCAACAAGGTCGCGAAATCGCGACGGAAAACCACCCAGTCGCAAAGGAGCCAAACATGCCGCGAAATCGCACAAGAAAAACGCCAGAGACCAGGAGGGCACAACCTGTCGCGAAATCGTGACAAAAACCAGCACAAAGAAGCATCATCACAACAGGTCGTGAAATCGCGACAGTTAACCACCCAGACGCCAGGAAGGCGGGACCTGTCGCGATATCGCAACATGTCGAGGAATCACGAGGCGCGAAAACGTGACATGTCGCGATATCGCAACATGTCGCGATATCGCAACAAGACGTGGGATCGCATCACGCGATAACGCGACATGTCGCGATAGTGCAACATGTCACGGAATCGCGACCCGCGATAACGCGACATGTCACGAAAGCGCAACATGTCACGGAATCGCGACCCGTGATAACGCGACATGTCGCGATATCACGACAGAAACCAGCCGGAGACTACAAAGACTCAACCTGTCGCGATATCGCGACAGAAGCCAACCAACAGCCGCGACAGGGCAACATGTCACGAAATCGCGACAGAAAGGACCCTTAGAAAAAAACTTTTGCACATTATTTCAGGAATTGATCAAGGCCTTGTCCGATCTCGACATTCTCCACGAGGCAAATTGCTATGCAGATGAATCCCAACCTCTCTCTCAGCACCCAACTTAGCAAGGAAATCGGCCGCTTTATTAAGAGATCTACTAGCATAAACAGGAATCACATCCTCAATTTCTTTCCAAAGCTCTAAAATTTGGGCAACCAAAATCCGGAGCCTCCAAGCTTTTAAGGCAAAGTTCCGCATGCAATCAAGAGCACCAACCAAGATTTGAGAATCAGACTCAATGATTATCTTTCTATGGCCATGCTTGACGGCCCAGATGGAAGCAGATTTAATAGCAAAGGCCTCAGCTTCATTGTTAGTGGCATATCCCAGACCTTGCAATTCCCAATATAGCACAGTCCCAGCATGATCACGGCAAATAACACCACTGGCCGACATTGCCCGGATTACCTTTAGCGACTCCATCGGTATTGATTTTGACCCGACCTTCGGGGGAGGTTTCCAACCACTTCTTACCTGTCTCTCCAGATCAGCACCTCTCCCACTCAAAGACCTAGAAGCAGGCTGGTTTTCCTTCTCAGCATAGATAGCAACGGTTTCCACAACTTTGCTCCAAATGATCTGCCAAATCCCCTCCACCGAAGAGAAGGTTTCACGAAAAATACGAGCATTTCTTTCCAACTAAACCTGCCACCAAATAAAAAGGAAACCGATCTCCCAGCCAGTACAAAGAGCTTTAGAAATAAATCTACCTCTCTTCCAGCTTTCCCATAAATTGGTCTGGGACAGATCTCCAAGCACCTGAAGTTTAAAGTGGGAGAACCAACGTTGCCAAATCTGCTGTGTGAAAGAGCAATCAAACAGAAGATGGTTCACAGTTTCCTCATTCCTATAACATAAGACGCACTGGGAAGGACCAATGATGCCTCTAATTCTAAGGTTGTCAAAGGTCAAAATACCATTATGCATCAGTTTCCAAGCAAAGAAGTTCACTTTCGGCCAGCTCTTGGGATGCCAAATCTTCCTCCATTCATGAACAGGAAAAGAGTGTGGGGGGGGCTCAGGTAGGATCGAAGCATAGCCCTCCTTCACAGAATAAACCCCAAGGTTCCCAAAGCCCCAAGCAAGCTCATCCTCCTCATCACTCCCAGATAGAAACCTTTCAGCCAAAAGTTTTTCCAGAGTTGGGGCCCTGCTCCGGGGGGATTGGAATAGGCCATTCACCCAGTCGCTTAAATTTTTTAACCTTGAATTCCCCCAGAGGGCTGGTAGTAAAGTAGGACTGAATATGAATCCAGCCTTTGTCTTCAAGAGCTATTTTTAGCGGAAGCAGATCGGGAAACACTGCAAGAATAGGAGGATGCTGATCCCAAGAGTCAGTCCAGAACCGGACCTTCTCCCCTCTCCCAACTTTCCAGAATAATTGATCTTTGATAATGCAAGAACCAAGCTTGAGCGCCTGCCACACAAGAGAACCATTACCTTCCAGAGGATAGCGGCCCAAGTCATTGGGAGGAACAGTACCCAAGTATTTACTAGAAAGGATTCTGCTGCAGAGAGACGAAGGCTGAGAAATCCACCTCCAGTACAATTTCCCAGCCAGGGCCCGATTGTTAAACTTGGAGCTTCTCAAGCCCAGCCCACCTTTTTCCTTGGGCTGGGTGACCTTATCCCAACCAACCAAGGCCCATTTCCTCTCTCCATTGGCACCTTCCCAAAGAAATCTTCTAGCCGCTTTGTCCAACTCTTTCCAGATTGAGGGAGGGGCGGCCAGAATTGAAAATTTGTAAATAGGCATAGCCTGAATAACAGACTTCAAAAAAGTTAATCGGCCCCCATAGCTTAACCATCTATGGGACCAATGATTCATTCTCTCTTTGATGCCATCAAGCAGGTCCTTCCAGAAATCAGCTGTCAGTTTTTTAAAGTGCAGAGGAACCCCCAAATAAACAACAGGAAGGGAGGTCCGAGTGAAGCCCAGAATCTCCATAACTCTCTCTTGCGACCTTTGATCAAGGTTGAAGAAGACCACTTTTGATTTTGAATCATTGATGGCTTGATTAGAAGCCCGAAGGTAGACGTTAAGAGTATCTTTGATTCCTCTTGCTTCTCTGAGACTGGCAACTCCCACCAAGCCCGTATCATCCACAAATTGTAAATGAGTCAAAACTTCGGCTCCAATTTTAATTCCTGTAATCTGTCCTTGACATCTTCTTCTCAGGAAGAGTCTGCCAAGACCTTCAGCCAAGATAAGAAAGAGATAAGGAGAGCAGGGATCTCCTTGACGGAGACCCCGAGAGGCTCCAAAAGGTGGCGAGGGAAGCCCCTTAATTAAAACAGAGTATGAAGGCGTAGAGATACAGCTCATGACCCAGGCAATCCAGTCCTGAGAAAAACCAAAGGCTGCCAACATCTTGACCAAGAAACCCCACTCTACTCTGTCATAAGCCTTAGACATATCCAATTTGATGAACATTCCTTTGTTACCTGAATTATGCATAGAATGGATAGCCTCCTGAGCCAAGATCACTCCATCCAAGATCTGTCTTCCTTCAACAAAACCCCCTTGCTCAGGGGAAATTAACTTTTGAAGGAGGGGTTTTAGTCTTTCAGCCATAAGTTTAGAAATAATTTTATAGATCACATTACATAGAGCAATAGGTCTGAAATCAGAAATGAGAGCCCCCCCCTCTCCTTTCGGAATTAAAGAGATAAAGGTATGATTTAGAGCCTTGAGCATTCTTTTGTTAATTCGGGATTCCTCAATGACAGCCAACACGTCCTCCTCCGGGATGTCCCGGAAGGCCCGAAAGAACTCAATAGGGAAACCGTCCGGGCCAAGCGACTTTCCTGTGCACATCCCGAAGACTACCTTCTTGAGTTCATCACGATCTATGGGCTTAAGAAGGGACTGATTCTCTTCATGAGAAATAATAGAGGGAATTCCGTCAATGACTTCATTTTGTGCTTCCACATCATGCTGCAGACTTTCCTTGAAGAGGTTTGAGAAGTACTCCATAGAAATGGAGTGCATGTCAGGAAGAGTGTCAAAGGAATTTCCAAACTCATCTTGGAGGAGCTCCATGTTATTCAATTGCCTTCTAGCACAGGCAGAACGATGAAAAAATTTAGTATTTCTGTCTCCTTCTAATAGCCAAGTATTTCTGGCTCTCTGTCTCCAGTAGATCTCTTCTTGATTATCAATGTCCTCAACTGCTTTGCGTAAGGCGTCATCCTCAAATTTAAGATGCTCAGAAATAATTCCTTCTCTGAATTGTTTTTGCACCTCATTCCATCTATCCAGCAAGGGGGCCCGTTGGAGCTGGAAATCAGATTTGTTAGTTTGCTTCCACTGTTTCAGTTTACTCTTAACATAGAGAAGCTGTTTGTGAATTTTGAACATAGCTGTTCCAAAAGGGGGACGGCCTTCTTTCCACCACTGTGGAATTTTCCTTCGTAGGTCCTCTTTTTGCAACAAAAAATTTTCAAATTTAAAAGGTTTGTAGTACTTTCCTGACATGGTCCCTCCCTCCAGCAAAATGGGAGAGTGATCAGAAACTGGGCCCTCCAAGATCCGGAATTTGATATTCCATCTAACATAAGCTTCCTCCGAGACCAAAAACCTGTCAAGCTTAACCCTCCTATTGTATGGCTCTCTTCTCTTATTAGTCCATGTAAAGTTTGTACCAGGACCTTTGATGTCAACAAGGTTAAAGGCCTGAACGTGGGCAATAAACAGCCTATCCCCTGTATCCGAGCAAGGGATGCCACCTTCCTGATCTCTAGCGGATAATTTAGCATTGAAATCCCCAGCTAAAATCCAATCAAGATCTTCCCGGGAGGACCTCATGTTTTGAACAGCTTTCCATTGAGACCGCTGACCTTCGGTATTCTGTACCCCATAAAAATTTGTAATTAAGACTTGTTCAGCTGTAACTATATTCTTGAAAAGAGATGTTAGGACCCCTCTCCAGGCTATATGATCTATTGCTATCCATGCCAAAGGATTCCAAAGAGTAGCAATCCCTCCCGAGGCACCAAGAGCAGCCACTGCCATATGGCCAGCACCCCTCCAGATTCGACCAACAGTTTTACTCATGAGGTCTAATGAAATTTTTGTTTCCTAAATGAGCAGGAAGTCTATTTTACTTCTTTCTAAAAGTCTTTGAACAGCAGATTGATGGGTTCTACTGTTTAAACCCCTCACATTCCAAGATTGTACAATCATTGGAAACCTTGGGAGCAATACGAATCAATTGTTCTTGCCAGTCCTCCATTGATTAGATTATCCCCTTGTACTGCGATTAGATCCTTATTGGATTTCCTGCCCACCCCTTGGGAATTACTATTTTTCGATCTCTTCTCCACCTGTGAAATTCCAAGAGCTGGTCTTTCTCTGAGATTTTCTGCAATTCCCATAGAAACATCTTTGATAACGGGCTGGGCTGGGGCGTGGATAACCAGAGTCCCAAGGTTTTCATGGTGCAAAGACTCAGAGGAATCAAAAGCCTGTTCAAGGACAGGGGTTGAGGAAGGAGGAGCATGATTTGGGATAATATTGTCCTCAAGGATCCCATCTGCTCCATCCATAGGTTGGTCTTCTTGATCCACAAGAGATTTGAAGATTTCATACCGATTTGTTGGCTTGGGGAGAGCTTGCTCCTTACCATTTCTCTTTTTGTTTCTTCTCCTCTTCTCGCTGTTCAAAGCCATCATTCTGGCCCTCAGACCCAGTGGGAATGACAGATGGTTCCTTGGCCGAAGTGGACTTACCTCCTCGGGAGCGATTTGACATTCCCTGTGTAGCATCCGCATTGGAGCTCAAGATATTTGGACAAAACCTTGCCAAATGGCCATGCAAATGGCAGACTCTACAACGGAAAGGTAGGGCTTCATAGTCTATCTGTTGTACCCAAGAATGTCCTGCTAGCTCCAATTCCATCTCAGTTGGTAGCGATTGACTAATATCCAATTCTACACAAATTCTTGCATAAACGGCAGTATTTCCTTCAATGGTATCCTTAGAAACTCCCAAAAATCTACCTAGAGAGTTGCCTATCAATTCAAGAATTCGCTCACCCCAAAACTCCATCGGGAGCGCGTACAGCCGGATCCAAACCGGGGACAGCCAGTGGGTTCAATGCGAGGATCAAAACCCGCTCTCCATGGCTGGACAAATAACCCTGCCGGGCCATGGCTCCTCTTCTCTGATTCAAATGCTCTGTTTCTATCCATTAGGGAAGAAAAACTAATAATGAAATACCCATTGCTAATGGGCCATAAGGAGTACTCACCGATTGGCTCCCAGTTTTGTCTCACCCAGGAATGCAAAAAGTGCAGGGTGGGTCGAATGCCCATGAACTTGCAAATCAGATCATGCGTGGTCCGGTAGTTAATCGTGTCTTCAACCAGCTCTGGTTCGATGACAATTTTCGGTCTTAATGTAGATTGCGGGAGACAACCATTTATTCTGTGCCAGGAGAGCCCTTGCCCGCATTCTTGGCTAGCGAGATGGGAGGCACTTGCGTTGAGCTTCGACGAGAGGAAGACGCAGGAGTCTCTCGAAGAATCTCCACATAAGAGGTATTTTTTCCTTCGCGAGAACCAGGAAGAGACCCCATTGGGCCCTCCCAGGAAACCGAAAGATCCTTGTCCAGAGGCCTGCAACAGACCCCAAACACGCTGAAGGAGGTTTCCGAACTGAAACCCTGGAGCCACGGCCGTCGACAGTGCAGAGGAATTCCCGCCAAAACCAGTCTCTAGCAAAGTCGTGTTTTTTTTCACCTTAGTCAATATTTTGGAGGAGCTTAATATTGGCTTTATATTTTTCTTATTGCCCATAGTTATCAACTGACATGGGAAGAAATAGAATGAGCATTTTTAGGTAAATGGGGATCTAAGAAAAATGATGAAAAAATAGTTAGTTTAAAAATACATTCAAAAGCCATGCAAAAGAATTAAATAGGCCTTAGAAGGAATAAAAAAATTAAACAAGTTAGAAAATTGACAAAAAAAGAAGATAAAGATGATGGTGTATAGATTGAATGAGGCATAACTTGGATGTTAGATAAGTTAAACAATGTTCAATTTTTGAAGACTTGAAGCTTTCTATGGATAAGTACATTTTTCATGGTGGTTTTCATATCATTGTGATGAATGATTTGGATATTGTTCTTGGATATCCTTGGTTGAAAACCTTGGGTACTATTAATATTAATGTGCAAAAGAAATTTATGAAGTTATGATATAGAAAAAAGAAGATAACACTACAAGATATATCTTAGCTCAAGAAGCAAGGAACAAAGGAAAACCAAGAAGCTATTGCAAGGAAATAAATTGAAGAAGAGGCATAAAAACCTAAAATAGAATCCAAGGAATAAGTAGCAATAGCAAATTTCATGGAAGAAACAACAACAACAAAGTTTATGGAAAAGACAATAGCAAAGTACAAGAAAGACATAAAAGAACATAATGACACATAAAATAAGGGGTATAGAAAAAATAGTATATAGAAGGATTTAAAATAAAGGATAAAAATATGGAGGAGACAAAGAAGCTAGAACATTAGGTTAAGATTGCAACATATTACCATCCATTCCACAAAGAACAAAAATAATATTGGAGGCATATCTTAAGGTAGCAATACTATGTTTCTAAATGGAATAAAAACTACACTAACTATGACAGTGTTTGGTAAAGAAAACATAATGACTTTAGTTTCTAGAGTGGTGCAAAAACATCAAAAAATAAATGGACCCATAATTTAAATTATCATAGTAGAGCAACAAAGGCATGGAGCCAACAAAGCAGTCCTAGATACTCAAGTGGCAAAAGCAAGCAAGTATGGATGAAAAAGACTAATATTTATTGCTAGTAGAAAGATGCTTCCAAAACATGGAAATAATGGATTACTTCCAAAAATTGAAATAAAATAATTACAAATTGGAATCATCAAAGACCACCACCTACCAAAGTTTCACTAGGATAGGTGGATGATTGAGATCGGTACCAGTTCATAGCAAGGCTAAAAATATCATATTATTTAGTCTCTTATTATGTTTCAAAGATGAAATATTTTGTGAGGATGGAATGTTAGGTACCCAAGATAGAAATTTAATATTATATTATTGCATTAATATTAAAATATTATAATAGATGTAATTATTGCACATGTATGGATATAAGGTAGTGGAAGGCAGTTGATCATTATAAATGTAGGAAAAGACTTATAAAGGGGGCATGGAGAGAAAATTATTATATTTTATCTCAAATTAAGATATATTAAGGAGTGGATCCTTACAATAAGTATCATTGTATGATGTTGACCTACCTCAAGCATTATGTTGTTAATTGAATAAATTGAATAATTTGCATGTTTTATCTTATATGAGTTGTTCATGAATTAATTTAATTATTTTATAACATGCATGTGAATTTTCTTATATTCATTTATATTATGAGTGTTTAATATTTTTGTAAATTAGTACTAATTCTTGTGGATTCTCAAGGAGGTTTATAGCACCTCTCTCTACCTTCCATCATGCAAAATGTCCTAGATAAAGTGAATAAATTTTCTATAGATATGCTAATCTAGAAAAATTAGGTCATGACCTAAAAGAGTTTTGGTTTCTAAAGCCTCAAACCAAGAAAAAAAATAATTGCAAAAAACCCCTCATGTGCTGCGCAAAGAGAATCCCTAGCTAAAGTGATGGGTGATGGCAAAAGCAACTACCCATTCGAGGGCTCAAAGGCTTTCATAATTAATGGTCCTAGATCCATACAACTCAAAGTGGCCAATTATTGGATGCAGAAAGATCTCAACCATGAATCAAAGATAACACTCCAATTTCCTAAGAATTTTTTTGGAGGGAAGCCCCCTTAGTCTTGCCTATAAAGAAGTATTGACTTTTCTTTGTAAGGTATTGTGAGCTTCTTTTTTGTGTCTATTTCCTAGTTTTATATGCTCTTCCTTTCACCCTTTCTCCTTTTTTGTATAAGTTGGACTTGAACCTTGAGTCACATGGCTAAGGAGCATAAAACCTATTATAGCTTATGCCTTTGTAATTATATATCTATCTATCTATCTATCTATCTATCTATCTATATATATATATATATATATATATATATCTATATATATATATATATATATATATATATATATATATATATATATATATATATATAGATGTATATATAGATGTATGTATGGGATCTATGACTAATTTTATTTTGTCTTACTTTTTTCATTTATTTTAAATACTTAAGTATGAATGGAAACTGTGCTCAGTTTCTAGCTATTTTCCTATGATGAATGTGTTCATTTAAGTTCAATATAAAAAAAAGGAATTTTAGATCTGGGTGCATTGCCTCCTTAGTTTAAGATTTCATTTCCTACAAGTTTTAATTCTATTTTTCTCCTCTTTTAATTGGTATAATATAGACATGATCATAAGATATTTGAAATATGTGCAAATATCACATCCAATGAGCATCCAACCTCTACATAATAATATAGGTTGCTCCATAGGCATTTTCACCACCCATGGAGCTTCTTGTTGTGTCACTCAACATGAGGCATGGATGCCTAGGCATGTTGGTCCGGTACTTTGAATGGTTGAGACACTTTGAGGTGACAAAAATTACATCATAAACCATATGATAAATCAAGTGGTATGCCCACCCCTTACAAGGTATATACATGTAGTATAAGACAATATATTTGTAAGTTTTATTGAGGGTTTGTTATGCCAAAAATAGGCATCCTATGTACTTAAACACCCTTCATTTTCGTAATACAAAAAATTAAAACATTTAGTTCTAACATGCGGTGTTAGAGAAGGTATAAGGAAGAAATAATTATACTTTTCATCCTCCTTTAGCTTCAACATAAATAAAGCCAAAGGTGCACTTTTTTTGAGAAATTTAAAATTTGAGATAATAAACTTTAAGGGTAAAATTACCCTATAAAAATACTATTTAAAATAAAATCTCAAAAGAAGAGGAAAAATATCATGGTGAAGAAAAATTCCATGGTATATTTAAAATTTTTAGGGTGAGAAACCTCTACCAAAAGAAAAAAATATTCAAGAAACAAAAGAGTACCAATCCCTTCTAGGACCAATAAGGTCATAAGCCTGTAAGATATAACTAGGTAAATTTTAAGCAAGGAAAAGGAAAAGAGGTCATAAAATATTATCCTAAATGAATAGCCTTATCAAAATAAATTAAAATAAGTTATTGAAGCTTTCATAGAATAATCCACAAGAAAGAAATAATAGCCTTATCAAAAGGAACATAAGAAGCCACTAAAACTTCTTAAAAGATTGCAAGAAAACAAATTGCAACAAGGAATACATTCAAATAATTAAAAATAAAAATACTATCAACAAATATATCATCATCTCTATTCAAGATAATAACTACAACTCTCAAGAACAACATGAAAGAAAATTTAAGAAGTGCATAAACCATCCATAAGGCAACATGGAATATAATAGTCATCATCAATATTTTTGTGTAAACGATATGGTTAGAACAAAAAACAACAATATCATGACTAATAAATAAATAAGAAGAAAATATTCATTACTAAAAGACCAAAAATAAGTTTTCATCGCATGGCTAGAATATTTAGGAAAATGTAAAAGAACATAGCTCTTGAAGAAACCCAATATAATTTGAAAAAATGTCAAAAGGTTAAAGCCCCATGAACTGTAGTTATAAAAAAAAATAAAATGTATATTTGGAAATAGAAGCAAGACAAAAAATTTTGAAGTTAGGTTTTCACCAATGAAGGAACATTTTCTTAAAGCAATCAATTATAGGAACTTCAGAAAACTTAAGATGCACACAAATTATAAAAGCAAAGAAATATCAAGATGTTTGAAGTGCGAGAATATAGGAGATATAATTCAAGTAGGAAATAAAAGGGATATTACTAAAGGTCCTCCTGACATAAAGAAACACTAGAATCAACACTAGTGCATTGCACCATAGAACCTTAAGAAAGAAGCTAGCAAGATGGCCCAAAACAATAACAACTAAAGCAATCTACTATATAGAATTCTCTTTGAATTATTGAGAATTCAATGTAATCATTAAGAATTTAAATCTAAAATAAAATGCTTTGTTTAAATGACCTATGGGAAAGAATTTATGATCCAAGGTCAAACAACATCAAAACATAAGAAAGTACCTCAAAGCTACATTGGAAATGAGGTATCTAGAAAATTCATAGTCCATTTAAAAATATCTTCAAATTGGAACATCAAAAGGAAATGTGGAGAAAAGAAGAGCACTATTCTTTATATTCTCTACTCAAATTTACTTGAAATATTAAGGCAAAATATTTATGTGTGAATAAACATTATATTTGGAAATAAGCACGTCATTAATTTCATGTTAGTCTAGAGACAAGCACATTCAACATTTGCCATTCAGCATTCAACATTTGGCATTTGATGTTTGCATTTGACATTCAACAAAAGGGTGAGGTAAACAAACACCATTTAAATTTTCAGCTATAAATTTTAAAGGACAAAGAAAAGTAATTGGAAAGTAGCACATGGACAAAGAAGAAGTGCATACATGGAGAAAATTTAAACCAAAGGAAAAAATAAAAATAATAAAAATAATATTTTAAAAAGAGGAATATTATGGAATATTTCATAGAGGAAGAAGCATTCCCTCTACCTTCACTTAGAGAGACACAAATATTTCTTACATTTTTGAAATATCAATTGAAATATGATTATATATATATACTCATTATAAAGTATTTTTTAGGTGGATTTAATGAAATAAGAATATTAAAATTTTGTAAAAGTTTAGTATGGGTAGCAGAGAACTAAAGGTTTTGATACCAAATTCTCAATTGCTAAGGAAAAATAATTATGCTACCTGAAAAACTAAATTTAAGATGTATCTTGAGTTTGAGGGAGTATGGAAAGTAGTATATGGAAGCATTACCCATCCTATTGCAAAAGGAGAAGATCAAACAAATTTTGACAACGTAAATATAAAGGTAAGACTAATCATCATGTTCAAAGTAGCAGATAAGATCTAAGAATATATTTGATATTAAACCATAACCAAGGATTCATGGGATAATCTAAAAATAATATTTGAATAAAATACCCAAAATCAAATTTTATTCCTCTAGAGACAACTCTATTGTCTAAATATGAAGAGTATATTAAAGCTAGAATTATTCATGAGGAGAATAGTTTATTTGAGAGCATTATTGCAAGCACTATGATAAAAATGTATCTAACGAAACTTTAGTTCTAATTATTTTGGGATCTCTTCCATGAAAGTACAATATTTTGTGGCTATATGAAATGTTACTAAGATAACACCAAACTTTGAAAATATGGTCAGCCTAATATAGAAATTAGAGGCCTCACATAAAATAGATGATGAACAATAAATACTTACAATTCAAAGAGAGAAGCAACCATTTAGAAGGGGCATGAAACCTCCATAGCACCTCCAAAAATAAAATTTTTTCAAATATATAATATTAAGAGAAATAATTCTTAAAGAAACACTTTCCACATGTAAAATATGTGTGAACATTATGGCAAAAATGGTCACACCATGAGGGAATGTTTGCATATTCTATTCACAAATGGATCTCCTTCATGAGATATGAACCAACATAAAGAAAGGTCATCTTCAAAAAATAAAAATTAAAACTAGAGGAAGGTACATAATAGTAATATATCCAAGGAAAATAAAGTTGAAGAATAAAAAAATAATCTAGAAAATAAAATAAGAACATGTGTTTGTTGCACAAGCACAACTAAGACAACACAATAATGTTTAGTATGAATCCAAACATATGATAGGTCAAGAAACTTGGATGCATTCAAATTATCTAAATTAATATTCATACAATGTAGCCAAGAACATCAAAAAACAATCATCTAAGAATAGATATGTACACTCAGAATGTGATTCTTCATCATCAGTAGAAATTTTGAAGAAATGGACAACAAAGAGAATGAGGAAACAATGCAATAGGATTTAAAAATTCAACCATTAGTAGCACACAAAATAAAGTGAATAGATTTCTTACCAAAAAAATTATCATCTCCAAATTAAAAATTCCAAGAAGTAGAAGATTGATCTCATTCCACCCAAAGACAATTAAAACTTGAAATGGAAAATAGTGTATGTAGAAGATATGACAACACAAAAAATATTGACAACCAATAAATCAATGATTCACATATATGTATGATCATGCACCACATAGAAAATCAAAGAAAATAGGAATATATCATGTATCACAAGCAAGGGAGTAATCAAATTAATGAAGCCATGATAAAGAAGAAAATACAAGAGGTGATTGACCTCATCATAGTTGAAGATATGAATCAAGACAAGATCTGGCAACAAGTCTACATGATAAGAGAATATTTGATATCATGAAAAAATAATATAATTGATTAAGATTATCCACATTGAAGAGACAAAATTCATGCATTTATTTATTCAAGTATTGAATAAGTATTTTGTGTTTTGAAGTGCATGATTTATGGAACCCAACACTCCTAAGTATCAAAGTAGAAAGTCTATATTAAGGAGGGAAATTTTTATCTAAAAATTCAACATCACCCTAGACATTATTCTTTGGTCATAAGCTAAACTAGAGATTTGACTATGATATAACAAGGGGGGAATGTTAGCAGTTATTACATCATAGACCATGAGAGAAGTCAATTGGTATAACCATACCTCATAAGGTATGTGCATGTAGTATAGTACAAGATAATCGTAAGTTTGTTTGAGGGTTTGTTATGCCCATAATAGTCATCTTATGTACTTAAGTACCATTCATTTTCATAATACAAAAACTTGAAGCATTGAGTTCTAACACTATATTATGGGTTTCAAGAATTTGGATGCATTTTACAATAAAGGATAAAAATACACTCAAAGGACTGATGACTAGTCCATAAAGAGCTATAAATTATTACCATATAGAAAAATAACACAAAAAGAGCACTCAAGGAGTCATGGTTTAAATTTTCATAGTGTAGTCCATAGAGGTTTTTTATTGGTAATTATATTCTATGGAATCCACCGCCCAACATTTATCCTTATCAATATCCTTCTACATAAAAATTAAAAATTGTAAATCTAATCCATGAAATGTTGAAAGCAAAAGTGATTAAATGGGTTGTTGAACAATGTGATACTTGTTAGTTTCATGAAGGAGAGACACTTTTAACTACAAGAACACTCCACCCATTACTAATTCTAACAATAATATGGATAACATTTCCATGGATTTCATTAGGGGCTTACCTAAGATAATAGAAAAGTCAGTTATTTTGGTTGTTATTTATTATATTTAAGCTATGTCTATTTTTGTCTTCTTAGAAATCCCTACCCAAATTACATCATTGTCTAAATAATCATTGACAATATTTTTAACTCCTTCAAATTCCATCCTCTATAATATTTGGATGTGACTCTACACTCACTAGTCATATTTGGAAGTCTTCTAGCTACAAGGAACCTAATTGAAAATGAGCTTGACATACCATCGCTAGACAAATGGATAAACTAAAATTGTCACCAAGTTCTTGGAACCTTACTTATGATGTTTTTTCTTTGGATCATCAAATGTAGTGGACAAAATGGTAGCTACCAAAATATCTCATACTCAATGAACTAATTGGTAGCATGAGTTTTTTGAAGGGCCATTTTTCTTGAACAAGAGTCTTTGTTGTATTAAAAATCATGAAAACTATGCAATTGAACCATTCTAGATATTTTGGTGTAATAGTGTAGATCATTATTTAAAATCTCATTTATTTATCATTCTAACTTGCAAAATTCATGAGTTTTCTAAAGCGTCATTATTTTTATTTTCTCGAGCCAAGAAACTCACTAACTCATGACAATTTTTTTATCCTTTTATCATCATTTTCTTCTCTATTTCTTCATTTTGGAAATACATGTAGAGAAAAAATGCTAGATTCAAAGTGGTCTTAGAGGAGAAATTTAGTATAAAAATTTAGAAAAGAACACATGTATTTCTCACATCTTCTCTTTCCTTACATTGTAGTGGAAAAATATTGTAGACAAGAAAAGTGTTTTGGAAAGTTTTTTACTAGTTTCATCTACAATGTCGGCTATGATGACTTTGGCTCTATGTTCAGTGAAGAGACAAACAACAGTTTCTTCGATGCATACCACTTCACCTATTTTTTAATTAGTAATTTTTACACCCATTAGTGCTCCCTCTCATTCTATAGAGCTTATTGGCATCTAATTTTTAAATTGTTAACAAAAGTTATAAATTTTAATAATATCACCAATTAATTAGATATCATGAGGTTAAAAAAAATCATATTATAGGGTATGGATTATAATGTGTGAATAGGAAATAAATAAAATTTAATATTTGGTTATGCTTTTTCTCAAAGTTATCTAAATGGAGTCGAAAATCTACCACATATATATTCACACGTGCTAAGTGTGCTAATTAATCAGCCTCTCAAGTCGGAGGAAGAAGTATATGCTAAGGACTACTTATAAAAATATATAAAATATGTATCAATGTGGAACAAAATTGATCATAGAAAAATTAAATAAATTATGAAAATAAAATTAAAATTACATCTATATTATTAAAAAATAATGAAATGGATTAAAATTATATCTATATGCATAAACAGAACTAAGAACCGATTAGAAATAAAGACATAGCTTATTCATAAACTATAATTATAGTCTTTGTAATCAATATCCAATATAAAATCAACTTTTTGGCTCTTCAATTGTTGCTTAAAATGTTTTTTTTTTCTATTTATTGATTTTTTTTGTCGTGTTTTCTTGAGTTGCTAATCATTTCTCTAAAATTAGGCTATTAAGTTTATCATAACTGAAAATTTTTAAAACACCAATGTAGATTACATCTTGAGGCTACCATTGTTGAAAATTTCCTTCACTAGTATGTCCTCCAATTTTATCTTGAGGTATCCTTTGCAATTTTAGTAAGCAATTTTTTGTACGATTTCCTTCCCTCTTGTGGTATCCATAAATAGTCTTCAAATTATTTGAAGACTTAGATTAGTCCCATCGATCTTAGCTCCCTTAGATTTGAATTTTTTTGCATGAACCTATATTTTCTAAGTGCCATCATAATTCCTTATTGCCATATGAAAATGAACTAGGAGAGTAGAAAGTTTATCAAAAGTAAGAATTTTTAAAGATTCCAAGAACATAGGAATCATGCAAACCATGAGGTTCAACATCTAAAAATAAGAGGAGATATTTGTAGGGATAATATTCATGCATTATGTATCATGTTTTTTTTTTACCTCCAAAAGATGCAATATCTACTCTCAAAGCCTTAAAATATTATATTATATTCCTTCAACATTATCAAACTCATTAAATTTGAGAGAGTAGATATTTTATTCCAATTGAATTACTAAAGTAGTATTATCTTTTCAAATAATTCATGTAATTTTGACCATAGCCTTATAGGTTCATTCTATTGTTTGATGTGTAAAAGCAACTTTGGTTTAATCAATAAAGAAAATAGGCCAAGAGTTTCTTCTTCTATTTGGTGACGGGTTTCTTCATTAAGCGCTACTACTTTATCTTCTTGAAAATGCACCTTAGATTATTATTGTCTAGTAGGTCAATCATTTGGGTTGACTTAATTATGTAAGGTCAATAACTAGGGCCTGATAATCCATCTTACACAACCTAATCCCTAACACTATAGTAGGTCCTTAGAGTGATTCCATTGTTTACAAAAAAAAAGGGGATATCTTATATAATTAATCAAATTAATACAAGATAAACCAAAATGCTTTAACTAAGACAATATTATAATAAATTGAATAAAAAGAAAGCATTTAAGAATTAAATACACTAATATTATCCATAATATGTAAGGATAGGGATAATCCTAATGTATTTAAATGGATTACTTGACAACTAGGGTAGTAAGAACCAAATCATCTCATAGTAAGTATAATAAAATTATTACTTCTATTGAAAACTAGGGTAGAAAGAACCAAATCATCTCATAATAAGTAGAGAGAGAGAGAGAGAGAGAGAGAGAGAGAGAGAGAGAGAGAGAGAAATGTTAGGAGGAAAAACATCAATAACCCCCCTCAATTAATAGAGAAATCTTAGCATAATTGATTTTAGGATTTATACTTTGGGGATGCATGTTAAAATATTCTTTAATCATGGCTCCATCCTTATTTTTTGCTTTTAGAAATTTTAGGAGGAAAAACATCAATAAATGTGGAAAAAAAGTTCCAAATGGGTAAATAAAGGGGAACCAAAACCAGTAACCAACATTGGTCATTGTCATCCAACCGAAGGACTAACAAAATTAGTCCACCCAAATCCTATATATAAGAGGAATATACCCTCCACCACCTATAACCCCCCTACAGACCATGGACAACATTACAAGGGATATCCAGTCCTAATTTCTTAGGGAAAATAAGAAAAATAATAAGAGAAATATGCAATAGCCAAATATACAAAAATAAAAATTCTATGATATGGAATAGACACAAAATTGTATATTTTTTGATACTACTATCTACTCAAAAATACAAATTAAAAAAAAATAGCAAAAAATTTCAAAACACATATAGCAAAAAATTACAGAAGTAGAGGAAAATATACTGGATACTTACCTATATGTGCCCTTAAAAAATTTGGCTAGAAGAAACTTATTTTTACCTGACCCATGTGGTTGGAAATGAATTTACCTATAAAATTGCCCAAAGTGATAAAAAATTCTACTTAGGTGCAAAATGATTAAAAAAATAAAATTGCACAAATGAGTATGGAGCATGCCAAAACCCCTAGAATCACTATGTCTTCAAAATTTATGAAAAAATTCAATTTTTTGTAGTAAAATATTAAAATTATAAGATTATGGTACTCAATATCCCATGTACCATACTTTTAGATAAATATGATATTCATTTCTTTTCATTGCAATATTTTATGTGCTTTGTATATTGATGAATCTAATTTCTTTATTGTATCTCATGGTATTTATCGATGATTTATGTTGCATTTGATGACACACCTATTTATGTATGACATGCACTTAGGATTTTTGTAACATTCTAGAATGTACCATTTTTAAACATTGCATGTATGGCTTGAGCAACATTTAATGTCATGGATAGTAATCAAATATAAAACAAGTATTTTGTGTAGCATATAATGATATGATTTCATAAAATGTAATTGGTATAGATAATAAAATATTTGTGTAGCATTTGGTAATGTGGTCTTCATACACTGGCTCCCTTTAGTATTGGTTATGCATGAGGAGATGTGTTGATCATATATTTCACTAAAGTAGGCAGGCTGTATGTAACGTTTGATAAGTTCCAAATGCCAACAACCACACTTCTCACTATGACAAGGTAGACCAAGAGAAACCAACCTATGCCATGTACAAACAGGTATTTGTTTCCTAATCCTAAAAAAAAATGCAAGACAAGCACAAATGGACACTATAGTAGTGAATCATATTAACCCATTATTATGGGATGACTGAGGGCATGCCAACCTACCTCATGAATGGTATGCAAGTATACGTTCCCAAGGCTAACTCATATTTTACTGCTAATTATGGATGAATTTCAAAGTAAGTTATGCCCACCACAATAGAGGGAGAACTAAGATAAAAAATAGGCTATATACACATTGTAAATCAATCTAGGCGAGAGAGATCCTATGGAAGGGAAAATCACTCTAACTCTACTGCAATAGAATTTTCCACTATAATATCGAGTCAAGCATGTTGTTCAACAAAACATCCTTTACACCATAGTGAGACACCAAAAATGATTGAGGGATTGTAAATATTTTGTTTACTGTATGAAAATCTATAAGGAATATTGCCTTGGTGTTTTAACCACATATGATATAGGATATGGCATAGGTTGAATAAATTCAATTGTTTTAGTACTAACATAAGCAGGAATTTTAAGAGATCATGGTGCTCCTTAGTGATAAGAGTCACACCATGATAAAATAAGGCAAACAAAATCAACAATAATAAATGCCAATAAAAAATGGATAAAACATCAAGAAATAATAAAAATAAACATTAAATAAAACAAATACAAGAAATGAATGTAAATGAGGTAGAACATAATTAAGAAACTAGAATGAATAAGATTACCTCTTAAAGGGATGGTCAAATTTAGGAGCGAAATCCACACAAAAAACAAAGTAGCAAGCTAAATCTTGTAGAAGACATCTTGGATGAATATAATCACCAATTAATGAGGTTGTCATGGTCACGAGAGGAATATATGGATATAAAAATAAAGATATATCAAATTGAAGAATTTATAGGATTGACACTCACAAATCGATAGTAAAAATAGTCAAAGTGAAAATCAAGGTACCAAATTCAACATGTAAACCAAAAAAATATGAAGGTTGTACAAATAAATTAGAAGGGACTACACATAAAAGTGTTTCACATCAATTCAATCCATTGTTTGTAATTACATTACCTGAAACCCAAACAATTCTTTGATAATATATAGACCAATCCATTTCTATATAAACTTGCCCTTGTACTTCTCATGCACATTATCAAGCTCAAAGACAAGATCTTCGACTTTGAAATCATGATGACATATTTTCTTATGATATTTCTTAACAATATATTTCTTATATGATCTATTATTCTCAAGAGTACGTAGATTACTCTCATCAAGAGTATTAATTTTAGCAAGGAAAGCCTCCAAGTACTCCTGTTGGTACTCAATATGACAAGAAATTCTTCAAAGAAATATGCAAAGAATGCAACATAATTATTTATGGTAAAACAACATTAGTACCATAAAACAAATAAAAAGGGGTTTCCCCTATGTATGCCACAATGTAGGATATAACTTTAAATTCCATTTTTTTTTATTGAACTATCTTTTTCAAAATATTTACCAAAATTGTATTGCTAGATTTAGCTTGACTACTCTCTTGTGGATAGTGAGACATAGAAAATGATAATGGATCCCTAAATAAAAATTTAATTCTTGCATTTTTTTTTTTAAATTTTAAAATGGAGTATCATTATCTAAAACAAGAGTAGATGGGATACCAAAGTGACACAAAATTTATTAAAGATAAATTTAGATATGATGAGAGCTATTTGATTTGTGAGTGGCATAGCTTCCACCTGTTTTTTAAAATATTATGTAGCTATGATAATGAAATTATTCCCATATAAGGACATAGGAGAAAATGGTTCTACAAGGTCAAGTCCCTAAGTGGAAAATTTTTAAAGAGACTCAATTGGATGAAGAACCTAGGCAAAGACATTAATATCATCTTTGTGAAACTAAAATTTATCAAAGTATTTGAAACACTTATTAGCATCAACTTCAATTGTTAGCTAGAAGTAACTCATTATTAACAATTTATGTTCTATGACATGATCACTAAACTATCCACAATAGTCATCAATATGGAAATAAAAGAGAGCCTTGGGTACCTTAGATTCTATAAGGCATATTAAGAGAAACCCATTAGTATTATGGTAGTACAAAATATTTTCAATAACAACATATCTAAATATTCTAGGAATATGAGCCCACTACTTAACATTAGTCATGGATGGGTAGGATTGGTTGTTGAGAAAGCATAATATGTTAGCATACAAAGGATCATAAAGAGGGATTTGGAAATAAATAGCATTGACATTGATTATATGCACATCTATTAGGCTATTAATGATTAAAATTATAGGTCCATCATGAAATTTTACCACAAAGTTAGTTTTATTAATGTTTTCATGTGGTATGGATTTTCTAGCCAAAGTGGAAAATGAGTCTATTTCAACATTTTATCCTTTGAGAAATTCCTAATGGAAAAGGAATCAAAAGCATTGTTTAAATTTGTAGTCATTTTATGGTAACAAATCAAATAAGAAAATTTGATAGTATATTCACTAGATTTTTTATGAGCCACAATTTAAGATTCACCTAACACTTTGATGTGTTTAACATTCATATGTTGGGAATTCATGACTCATAATTAAAGTCTCATATTCCAAAATGTTATTAGTAATGCTATAAAAATTTAAGTGAAAGGTCATAGGAATAGTTAATCCAATTGGAGACTTGGGAAAAATTCTAGCTTGGACCCGAAACCTATTCCTTCCTCCATAAAAATGAATGACCCAAGTGTCAAGGTGAAGGTTTTAATCATATTCATGGGAAGAGGAAGGTGTGTCAACTTTGAAATTATCCTATATATCATGATTTATATTTATGACATCACAAGAATTCAAGAGGATAAATAAGATTAGAGGCAATAGAGTATTGACTAGTTACTATGAAAGTAACAACCAATGGGTTTTATAACCCTCTAGTTCAAAGCACTAGCTACTTTCTCACTTAAAATATTAGGTATGTAAGCCAATAGAAATTATAAATCAACATACCATGGTTTATTCATGAACTACTTATATTCAAAGGTAATTAGTTGGACCAATAACAATTAGAAATCCACATACTATAGTTCATTCACTAAACACTTGAATCATATAAAGTATACTAATAAATAAATTTTAATTTACCAAACATTAAAACCTATTCACTGATAATTTACTTCAAATTTCATGTAAATAGAAAGCATTTACATTCATGAAAAGAAGAAAAACATATTTTTACAAGAAACATTAAAATCGACCTAACTAAACATGAATAAAATTTAAATGATAAACATACAAAAAAAAATATAATAGCAATAAAATGGTTGTCTTTGAGCTTCAATAAAAGTAAAAATAAACTCTAAATAATTCTATATTTCTTCCTAAAATAGAAATCCTAAAAGGTAGTTAAAAAACTACCAAGTTAGTTAAGATAACAACTACCTCCATCTAATATAAGGACTTTTGAATCTAATTACTTTCATACATTGAAATGCATTAGAAACTATTATCCTCTTTGATTGTCATGGGTGGGACTATCATGCCTTGTATGGAGTGACACAATAGGGCTAGTCCTAAGATCCTGGGATTTGGATTATTCAAGGGCCTCTGAGAGTTTTTACAAGGTCAGATCCTTGTTAACATGTGATATTGGGTGCTCTTTTTCCTACTCTATCATTATCTAGCAACTTTAGGAGAAAAGAGTTATAAGGAGTGCAAAAAACAAATATAGAAAAAAGAAAAAATAATAACAAAGGGGTGATGTGCCAAATATAAAATAAGATCCCTCTTTTCAACAACTTTGACTATAATGCACTGGTGTGAGAACTTCCTCTCCTTGATATATATAAACATAGAAATAAAAATACAAGCATACACAAAAAAAAAATATAGGTAGGGCATGAGAACCAAATAAATAGATCCAAAGTAGTCACATAGTCCTCTAGAATATATATATGCAAGTGAAAAACCATTATAAAATATTATACCAAAAGTGGAGGTTTTGGTTGCCTGAAGACCACCTAGAGATGCATGTGCTAATATATAGAGAGAAATAAAGGAAAAAATATAAGAAAATTCAACTTATTGATCACGAAATATGCTAGTAAAAATACTAGTTATAGATTACTAAAATAGGAATGTTTCCCTCCAAAACTTGTAGAGGTTTCAAAATGGTTGCTTCCTTAAATGTTAGGTCATTTTCTCAATTAATATACTAGTCTCTTTAGGATTTTTTATCTCATTAATGATGGATTATTTTGAACCTTTGGATGACCTACTACCACTACTATTTCCATCTACTTCTATTTGGGGACTCCTTAAATTTGAACATGTGAGACCTTCTATAATTGATGTTATAAATTTTAGGTCACTATTGTTGTAGTGTCCCATGTTATCCCCTTAATGCATTGACTATTCTTCTAGACTTGTTAGGCTTAAGATGTATAGGTAAGTGAGCTTGAGTATTTTATATCTTTATGAGCTTAACTACTACATTTGGGATATGTGCACGAACCTTGATGTTATGGTTTCGTTTCTCAACTAGATGACCAACCCTCCTTATTTCCATTGTCAAAACTTTTGGGTGACCTAACTATCACTGACCTTTTCTTGATTTTCTACTCTAGTTATTTTATTTATTTATTTTATAAAAAAATTGTTTATTTATTGTTTATAAAAAATTTCAACTCTTGATATTTGGATACCTCACCTTTTCTATATATTTTAGGATTTTTTTCCACTTTTTGGCTTTCAATATTTAGATGTTGCACTTCATAAAAATTGTTTGCCTTCTCCACCTTGTCAAGGTTGTTTGAAAATACTACTGATTTGGATCAAAACATTCATTATTTGAGAAGTCTTGATGTTCATAACTTATTTTCTCTCCAATATTTGGAATATTTTTGTTGGAAATTCTATCACACTTGTTTGACACTTAATCTCCCATTAAATTTATTATATGAGATTTTTCTTAGGGCAGATTCACTACAGTTTGAGCAACTCATTAGAGATATTCATTGTTGATGAAGATAAGGACCCAAAGAAGAAGTTTTCTTGTTCATTTGGCATGGATTAAAAAGAGTGAGGTCAATAAATTTGACCACTTAGTAGGAGATGAGTGGAATTCCAGTTGAAACTTTCTTGATCATCTCTTGGTCCCATTAACATTACTACTACTATTTTTCTACTTTTGATATTTTTCCTCTACCTAATTTAACCATATTCATTTCCTATATTTTGTTATGATATTTGAAATATGGTGGAGTATAGAGATATTTTCTCTTCTTCCTATAATTACCAAGGTGACTTCTTTATGTATTAGGAGCTTATCAATTTGAAATACTCAAGAGGTATGTACTAATTTTGAGCTCTTTTGGATGATGTCAATATCTTATTTGATCCCCTTAGGGACCTTATTATTCCTCTATTGTTCCTAATTTTATTTCCATGGGGGATAATTTGTTTATGCTACCTTGGTAATCACACCAATGATTAGTGACAAATGAGATAGTCACTATGAACCCAACTATGAATAGAAAGTTCATTTTTAAAATCCACCCTTTTGGTGATAGGGTGAATTTAAGCCCATTGAGTGGATAAAAACCTTTTCAATAGCCAATACATTTTAGCTACCATCAATAAGTATTTGGGGCTCCCACCTATGGTAAGGCCAAGATTAGTTACCATTGTAAAGGCTATATGCCTTTCATTTTTGGTCTTGATGGTCAACATCACCTCTTGGCATGGGGAACTTTGAATTAGTCAACAACTTGAAATGTAATCCCTTCTTCGATGACATCCATATCATTTTATGAGGTATTTAATAGATGGAGAAATATTCTAGCCCTCTCACCTTGTTCAACTCTAGATGATAACTCTTCTACTCAAAAGTAGACAACACTTTTGGATTATAATTTTTTCTTTAGGTAAGATTTGTCTGATGTAGTAATATTTTACTATAGCTCAATGACATTTAGAGGATTTTTAAGGGTAAATCCATTTGGCAGAACATAAAACACATCATAGGAGGTTCCATTTTATAGACCCTCTTAAAGTGTAAAGTCATTTTAAGTTCCTCATTTTATTAGTTCTCTCTTGTGGAACTATTAGAAAATAGTTCCCCTTTTTATGAATCTAAATTAGTAGATGCATGAATATCAACTATTTTACCTCGAATTTCATTGATGTTGTTGAATTTACTTAGTAATTTTACTAATTTCTAGGCATTCTGGTTAATGCATCCTCCTTTCATTCAAGTGAATTACCTAGTGCACATTACAAAATTTCTCATGAGATCACTTTAACTTCTTTTTATTTCCTCATCAAGCCCTCCTACTTTAGAAAATAGATATAAGACATTTAGCTTGATTATAATTATTTATAGATGCCATGTATTTATAATGTGATACATAATTTTGGTACATCTTGTGCACCAGTGCTTCAAATAGGTTCCTTCATCAAAACCTACGATATCTAAATAGATTGATCCAAATTTTGGTTGCTCTTACTTGTTTGTCATGTTGCTTAAGTAACTAATTGTAGCCCAAAATTGATGGGTAGCTACTTTTAGAAGGTGAAAAATCCCTAGGCACTTGTAAAATATTACGCCAAACTCTAGTTCTTATTGGCTTTATAGATGTTTTTTACCTTTTCAAGAAATTATTTGGGACTTTTGTTAGATAAATGGATGTCTTCCTCTTTCAAATCCTTCATGTGGATCCTTATATACTTGGTTTCACCTTCCTTTCCTTCTCTTAGGTTTTTTCCTTAAACCTCCTCAATATTATCTAGCCTTCCCTTTGTTTTCTAACTTCGGGTGCCTCCACCTTTTGTTTCATATAATCATCCTTGTGGTTCTCTCATGCTATGCTCAATAGGTCAAATTTTTACCTTTTTCTTGGTTGAGATGACATGTTGCTTTTATGGTTTGTCATATCCTATAATTCTAATTCCTTTGGAGGATTTGTGAATCTCACCTTTAACCCATATTACTAGTATTTTTTTGGAGTGGTCTCGTGGTAACATATGTAGTAGGGATTTGGGATTCATACCATGGGGCTTGTAAAGCGGGTTAAGGAATGGTGGCCTAAGCTATAGGAAGAATGGTCCATTAGGAGATGTTATAGCTAGAACAACAAGTATGAAAATAATTTATATAGTTATTATGAGATGAAATCATATTTTTATCATAGTTGGTAGGATCTTGTTGTAAAGGAATAAAAACTAGCAATGTTAACTAATTTTATATTTGATGTTGACCTAGTTATTGATTATCCTTAGTACCTATTTTCTCCACACTTATTGTAAATACTTACATGATCAAGGTGGAAATATGGTCCTAATAATTAATTTTGTGCTAGGTAAGGAAGCCTTATTATTTGTGAGCTTTAACTTTTAATGATGCAACCAACAACCTTGGAGAAACATTTTAGTTTATGATATTGAACAACTAGTATAAAGAGACATATTATATAGATACTCCATTGGGATTATTAAATTTCCTTGATGTAGCATGGCAAGGCCTCCAATGTAGATATTGGGATATCACTCAAAATATTTGGTGGCACTAGAGGTCATAGAGGAATTTTGTCATTCCAAGCATATGATAGTTTGGGGAGTAGAGTGGCCATGTTTTAGCCTTAAGCTCATCTCCTTCATGGAATGGTGTTAATTGAATGTACTAGAGCTTACATATTGGTAGCAACAAAGGATCTATTTGTAGGTATTTCAATCACAAACCTCTAGGTATTCTTATTGGAGCAACATCACTAGGTGAATAGAAAATGTGCTCTTTAAGCAGATAGATAGGGATCTTCATTAGAATCTCAATCTAATATCTTTTAGTGGATTCTTCTAAGTTTTTCTTCTAATAAGAGTTGTCAAAGAAAATAAGTAGAGTAAAACCCTAATTATTTTTGAAAGTTCAATATCAATTATGTATTAATATGGTCCCACAAAATATGCCATTAAATGGTTGTCCTCTCTCATTGTTCCAGGGGCAAGATTGTTGGGCATCACATAGAGTGACATAGAAATGCCAATCTTGAGAGCATGAGATTTAGCTCAATTAAGGGCTTTAGGGAGTTTTACAATATTGAGTTCTTACTAGGATGTGATCTTAGGTGCTCTTTTTTGTACTCTCCTAATATAGTAGCTTTAGGAAAAAGGGTTAGAAGGAGCATATAAAATAAATATAGCAAAAATGGAAAAACCTAAGGAAATAAAGGGGAAACCTAATATAAAATGAGATCCCTATACACAAAAAATTTAACCATAATGTGTTAGTGTGAACACTTCCTCTCTTCAACATAAATAAGCATGAAATAAAATACACAAGCATACAAAGGAGATGGGACAGGGCATATGAACCAAAAAATAGAACCAAAGTAGTCATGTAGGCCTCCAAAATATTACATATATATATATATATATATATATATATATATATATATATTACAAAATATTATGCTAGAAGTAAGGATTTAGGTTACCTGGAAGGCCATCCAAAATTGCATGTACTACTATACAGAGAGGAATGAAGGGAAATCTATATGATAATACAACTTCGTTATCATTAACTATGCTACTAAAATTACTATATAGGGTGATGCGTAAGGGGTCAGCCCCAAAATGTATTTATAAAAATTTGGTGAATCAGTTTCAAAATCCAAGTGAATAGTGTCCAAACGCATGTAGAAGGTTCACTATTATTAGGGTCAATATTGGAATTTTAAACTTAAAATGGTTAAATTATTATAAAATTGGGGCGAATCAACCCAAAAAAATATTTGCACCCAAAAATGTTTGGCTAATGGACCCTGGTCAAGGGTCCAAATATTAGCCAATTCCAAATTTTGAAAATCCTAATTTTAGCCAATTTGACGATAAATAGTTGCTATGCATAACACTGCTACTATATATAGATTACAAAACTAATAAAGTTTCTCTCTAAAACTTGCAAAGGTTTCAATATGGTTGCTTCCTTAAATGTTGTGTCATTTTCTCAATTAAGATACTACTCCCTAGGGTATTTGAATCAGAGCTCATTAAAGTTGGATTATTTTGATCTTTTGGATGACATTTGACCAATACTATTTCCATATACTTTCTTTTTAGGGATTTCAAAAATTTGATCATGCAATATATTCTACAGTTGATGTTATAGATTTAGAATCACTCTTGTTGTAGTGTCTCATGCTATCACCTTTAATACTTCCACCATTATTTCATACTTGTTAGGCTTAATATGAATAGGTAGGTGAGCTTGAGGCTTTTCTATATTTATGGGCTTAGCTACTACCTTTGGGAGATGTACCTATACCTTGATGTTGTGGTTTCTTTTCTCGAGCAAATGATTAATCCTCATTTCAATTATCAAAACTTTTGGATGTCCAAACTACCACTAACCTTTTCTTGATCGATCATTCAAAAATTTATTTCTTCCTTTAATAAAAACTTTCAAAACTCTTGATATTAATTTTCCTCACATTTTCTATGCCTTTTGGGAATTTCCTCCATGTTATGACTTTTGGGATTCAAATGTCACATACATTGAATATTTTTCGCCTTCTTTAACTTGTTGAGATGTTTGAAAGTACTACCAATCTAGATTGGAACTTTTCTTATCTAATGATCCTTAGTATTCATACCTTCTACTCTATGATCTTTGGAATCTTCTAGTTGGGACTTCTGCCTACACTTGTTTACCACTTAATCTCTTTTTGAATTTGTCTTATGATATTTTACTTAGGTTTTTTTTCTCTTGAATGTAGTGAGGATTCACTACAAAAACAAAAAGCGATAGTTAAATTCTCAACAAATGATAACTTAATAGAGATAAATCCATTAAAAGAATCATATATCTTCTCATTGTTGAATGTGTTAGATAATATATTATATTATCGTGTACATGCTAATGTACCACATTTGGTACATTACTATAGTAGGAGTTTACTTTAGAGTAAAGTTAAGTAGTTTTGAGGTATTATTTTGTCCAAATATAAAATCACCCCATAGTTAGGATTCCAAGGTTATTCACTTAATGTATTAATGTATCATGAAAATATATTAAAATAAGTGCTTAAAGTATCTCAATGGTTTGCAAGTAACTGATAACAAGGGGCCTGGTATTTAGGTGTTTTGATTTAAATCCATCATTTGTTATGCATCCTTTAATAAAATTCCCTTTCTAATGAGAATAAATAAATTTGCCTTTGAATTTAACATTGGAACTATGCAAATTTATTCTACAACTTCAAAACAAAATGTTAATTAAAAATGTTTAAAAAGGACTTTAAAATAAATTTCATTTTGAAATTTTAATTAAAATAAAAAATTTAATAAACCTTAATAAAATTAAAGTTTATGTAAAATTCTAATAAAATTCATTAAATATAAACCTTAATTATAAAGTTTGAACTTTATAATATTTAAAATTAAGGTTTTATTTAATTTAAATATTTGTTCATCCAAATATAAAATTGAAATTTAAATATCATAATAATGAACAAATATAAAGATTAAACTCCAATTATAAGGTTTTGGACCTTGATAATTATGAGATAGGTTTTATGTAAATCTCAACTATGAAATTTTGAATTTTATACTATTAAAACAAAGCTTATGCGATTTCCTCTTTTTCATAAGATTTATTTCTCAAATATTTATTAGATTAAATATTTAGAAATAAATAAATTTAAACCTCTACTGTAAAGTTTGGATTCTTCGTAATTCAAAATAAAGAATTTAATATACCAAACTTCTTTAATGTGTATAGATATTGATTATGAATTTCCAACTTTATGATATTAAAGTTGAAATCCATATAATCTTAACTCCTCTGTAAAATTTATTTAATATTTGGATAATAAATAATTTTTAAACTAGTTGTAAAGTGTAAACTTTATAAATGAAAATAAAAAGATTAAAGATTAGGGAAATAAAAATAAATTTCGCATAGATAGCTACAAAATGAAATTAACAGGAACTTTGAAAAACCAAATTTATACAAAATTCTATCTTCTACAAAACTTTTAATAAAATATTATATCAAACTATTAAAAAGCTTAAAACATCACATTCGTGCTTGTTTTAACAAAAATTTACAATGAAAAAAAAACCTTCAAAGTCTATGTGATTTCAAAAAATTGTAGCCTTCCTTGCAACTGAATCTCCTCTATGCTCCTTCCAATATTATTTAGCATCCCTTTTCCCTGCAATTATCCGACCCCTTTCTTGGATTTTCATACCATATTTATAATTGGAAATAATTTTTTTTTTTGTCGTTTAAAATTTTGTTCATTCTGTTTGCTATTCTTTCAGTTCCCTAGATAGACTTTGAAAACTGATTACATAACAATTTCATTAACATTCCTTTACCATGCACAAATGAATTTCAACCACTTTCAAACTATGAATTTGACGTGTTGTAATATATAGTCCCGAACATTAATCATATAACTCAAATATTATTAAGTTATTATTAATATAAACTTTTATTTGGTATCTGCTAGGGTTTGATGAGGAAAAACTACTCTGCTAGGGTTTGATGAAGAAAAGCTGCTCTGCGGGGATGGCAACATCTTCCAGAGGAGGTCTAAAAAATTGGAGGAATGTCGTGATGTCATCGGGTCCATCATAGAGAGTGCATGCTCGTGATGTTTTTTCATCTGAAAATGATTGTAAGGAACAGGATTTTCCAGTGTATGTTGAGAACCGCTTGTTAAAGAACAATGGATGTTTGGAACGATGTGAAGCCATGCTAGTTCTAGTGGTTCAACCGGACTCGGTGGTAGAATATGTGGAGTATCTAACCAAACATGCCATTATTGGTAAATTTTTTGGCATCTGAATTTCTCTCCCCTTTGTGGAGGCTTGGGTCAAGAAAACTTGGAATCCTGAAGGTGATGTGGAGGTGATGCTGAGTGCGAAAAACTATTTTATGGTGGTTATCTCTTGTTTTATAGATCGTAATAAAACATTTGAACAGGGTCCTTATTTCTATAACCAAGTGGGACTCTTTCTTAAACCTTGGCATGTGGGTTTCAGCCCATCAGAGGAGCGATCGTCATGGGTTCCAGTATGGGTGCAGCTTCCATGGCACCTATTGGAATTTTGGAGAAATGATATTTTGCATAAGATTGCCCTTCTGCTTGGGAAGCCGGTTGGACCATCACAACAGACAATGGATAAAAAGTTAATCTATGTTGCTCGTATTTGTGTTGAAATTGACTTAAATAATCCTATTCCAGATCTATTGAAATACAATTTGGATCAACTACATGGGTTCAAAAACTTGAATATGAAGCTCTTCCATTTTGTTGTCGGATTTACCGTGAATATGGCCACCTACAAAGAAAATTCCCTAAGTTTATCCTACCTGTGGCTTCCAATCCTAGCCCCTCTCAATCTGGAAAAAGTTTGGATAAAGGAAAAGCCCCGATAAAGGAAGGAGAATAGGATAAGGAAGGTTTTGTTCCAATAAAAGCTCAAAACAGAGGACGAAGGGCAAACAAAGACCTTAAGGATAGCCAGCCAGATGCTCTACTCAATCATTTTGAAATATTATATGATCTTGATCAGTGAATGGAGATACCTAAAGCATCGCTACCTGATGCAAATATAACAATGCCGAATCAGATGTCTCTTCTTGAGAGGGAACTTAAGGAATCAGATCTAGGGGGTTTAAATGAAGAACAAAGGGCTTTGGATATGAGTATAGGGGAAAAGGATGGGTCTAGCCCTATAAGGGAAACTATTTTAGAATGTGGTACAAATTTAGTTATGCCCTATCCTACTTAGGCACTGATGCAGTCATCCTTGGACTGCAAAACTCCTACGGTGTTGGGATTGCAGCAAAAAATAATAATTTTTTTTTTCGAATAAGAATATGAAGGTTGGTCAGAAGAAAGACCAGGATAAAATTAAGTTAATGGGGGATACTTTGGTGGAGTCATTCTTGGTGAGAACATTGGACTCCTATTTTTATAAGCCCCAAAAATTATTATCCTCTCATGGAATGTAAGGGGGTTGAACAACATCCCCAGACAAAAAGTTGTTCATGATTTGGTTCATGTGCATTCTCCGGATATGGTGTTTATTCAGGAGACTAAATTGTCTATTGATAGTATGTTCAATATTTCTCCCAAGTTGTGGATAAGGGGGCAATGCAAGTGTATTGGTGCATATGGATATTTTGGTGGCGTCACTTGTTTATGGGATCCAATTAAGATATCCCCTCTTACTTGGATTTCCAACAGATGGTCTATTTTGATGGTCGGGCATGATAATGAATCTGGTGAAACCATCCTATCTACAAATGTGTATGCTCCTATTGATTACAATGGTAAAGTGAAATTTTGGAAGCATATTTTCTTTGTGAGAAGTTTTGTTCCCCTATACCCATGGATTTTGGTTGGAGACTTCAACTCTATCACTTGTCTGGAGGAGAAACATGGTGGGGTGGACCGTCTTGAGACTTTTTCTTCTATATTCAATGCTCATATCCAGGCCCTAAACTTGGTTGAAATCAATCCAGATAATGGGATATTTACTTGGCACAATAGAAGGTGTGGAGAAGCTTCCATATCAGAGAGACTAGATAGGTTTTTGATATCCAGTTATTGGATGGGTAATAACAAAAGTGCTAGTTCTGTGATTTTGGAGGGTAGGGGATTTGATCATTAGCCTATAAAACTCTCTGCTTTGGAGTTAGGGCTAAAAAATAATCCCTCATTTAAGTTTCAACTTATGTGTCTTCATGATACTAAGCTTCATGATTTTATGCGAGGCTGGTGGACCACTGGCAAACCTCCTCATGGCACCGTTATGTATTCCTTTATGAAGCAACTATAATTTGTAAAATATAAATTGAATATATGGAATAGACTAAAATTTAGGAACCTTTCCTTGGCTAAGATAGCATCTCTTAGGAGGATGGAAGAATATTCAAGGAATATTAGAGATCAGGGATTCACGAAGGAGCTTCTTGTTGAGGTATCTGAGGCTACGAAAGACCTTGCTGAATGGGAACTGAGGGAAGAATTTTTTTGGAAATAAAAATCTCGAGTAGATTGGCCTCAGGAAGGGGCTATGATCACATCCTTATTTTATAACTCAGTTAAGGCTCGTCGTAATGGTAACCTGATTACCTCTCTTGTGAATTCTCAGGGTGCCTGCTCTTTTCTTTCAGGGATATTTCAGAAGATACTAAGAGGTATTTTTACTCTCTCTTCAAGGAGGACTCCCTATCAGATGATGAGAATGAAAATATTATTCTAAAATGTATTCCAATGAATATTTCTAGAGATATGAATGAGCACTTGATAGGTCCAATTTCCCTTGAGGAGTTGGAAAATGTTGTATTCAATATGAAAAAATGAAAATCCCCAAGCCCAGATGGATTCCTGATTCAGTTTTATCAAGATTTTTGGGACTTAATCAAATTTGATCTTTTGGAGGTGTTCCATGAGTTCCAAAAGAACAAACAGATGCTAAGGGCCCTAAATGCTACCTTTGTGGTGCTTATACCCAAAAAAGAGGGAGCAAATTCCTTGGATATGTTCAGGCCTATTGCTCTCTGCACTATTATGTATAAGATCATCACAAAAAATATTGCTGAGAGACTGAAGATATGGTTGAGAAAAATCATCTCTGAGGAGCAAGGAGGGTTTGTTGCTGGCCAATAAATCTTGGATGGGGTTGTTATTGCTATAGAAGATATTCACTCGATGGAAACTTCTAAGGAGAAAACTATGTTCATTAAGTTGGACATGGTCAAAGCCTATGATCGGGTTAGATGGTCCTTTCTTCAGAAAGTTCTTACGACTTCTGGATTTGAGGAGGAATGGATTAGATGGGTGATGAGTTGTGTTTCTTCTTCCTAATTCTCTGTTATTTTTAATAATGAGCCATCGAAGCTTTTTGAGGCCTCAATGGGATTGAGGCAAGGAGATCCTTTATCTCCTTATTTTCTATCATTATGGTGAAAGGGTTGGGAAGATTTCTCAAGTCTCAAGTCATGCAGGGTCTCATTCAGGGGTGGAAGTGGGATAGTAGTTTGCCACATATTTCCCACATTCAATTTGTTGATGATACTGCTTTGTTGGGAGTTACCACTATCAGGGAAGTTGGCAATATTAGACAGTCTCTTGACATATATCTTGGTGCTTCTAGATAGTTGATTAATGAGGATAAGTCTTCTATTTTCTTCTTCAATACCCCTCCTCTTATTCAAGCCAGGATTGCTCGCATTCTAAGATTCTAGGTTGGGACTCCCCCATTCATTTATCTTGGTATTCCAATTTCATCTCATCCTCTACCTAGATATTCTTGGCAGTCTATGCTTGATAAGTTTAGAAGGAAGGTGAATCATTGGACTTTCAGATGGCTATCTATTGCAGGCATAGTGTTGCTTTTAAAATATGTTGTTCAAGATTTACCCATTTATAGATGTTTTGTACAAATAACTCCCTCTCACTTCATAAAGGACATGGATGCTTTGTCAAGACAATTTTTATGGTCTGGAAAAATTGATCAATCTAAATGGAGTTTTGTTAGGCAGGATTCTATATGTAGGTCGATGCAAGAGGGAGGCATTGGGTTGCGATAGATAACTCCTTTTGGTCATGCTTTGGCTATAAAACTTTATTGGATATGGTGTACCTCTCAAGATTAGATTTGGGCTAAAATATTATCTTGTAAATACTTGAGAGGTATTTCTGAGGCTGAGATCCCTAGAGTCAGCTTGGTTGGGAAAGGTTCTATTATCTGGGACACTCTAAAAAGAGGAGCTAATTTAATCAAGCAAGGTTTGTTCTGGATTTACAATCAGGGATCAAATACTCTTTTTTGGGAGGATTCTTGGGATGGCCACCCTCCTATCTTGAATCAATATCCTAGGTTACGTTCCCTAAGCATTTTTTTCTTGGAAGTAGGTTGGTATCGTGTGGAGGACTTTAAAAAAATTCAATCTTTTGGAAATATGGAGATGTACAGGTGGAAAGATCCACAAGAATGGCCCAAGGGGGGAATGGCCAAGGACAGAGAGGTGCTTTCTCTTATTCTTATAGGGAGTCCTTGTTCTTCATTGAGGGGTAAAGATATTCTGGCTTGGAACCCTGATCCTAATGGAACCTACTCGGTAGCCTATGGCTATCAAGTTCTTGATAAGCAAAAGTATGGGAGTCTTCCTATCACTTGGTGGAAAAAGGTGTGGAACAAATTTTCCTGGACAAAATGTAACTTCTTTTTCTGGTTGGTAGCTCATAATAAATGCCTCACTTGGGATAATGTGAGGAAGAGGGGATTTTAGGGTCCCTCTTTTTGTGTCCTTTGTAGTAATAATGAGGATGACTCTTCTCATTTATTTTTCTAATGCTCCTTTGCCAGATACATTTGGCACCATTGGTGGAGTTCCTAGAACCACCCATGTTTTCATGTGTTGTCCCTAGTGGAGTTTTGGAGTAGTCTGGGTAGACCTCCGGACAAGGCCCCCTTCCTTCGGGTGGCTTGGAATTTAGGCCCTTCTTGCATCATATAGCAAATTTGTCTCAAACAGAACCGATGCATATTTCAAGGCAGTTATTTGGCTATTCAATAGATCTAGCAAAGGATCATGTATATGGTTTAGGAAACCATCCATAGCAAATGTGATGTGGACCCTCTTTTGGATTCTAGGGAGAAGAAGGTACAACAAGCCCTTGGTCTCTTTAGGGATGGTGTGAACTCTTCTAGCCCTAGTAGGGTTCCTCAGCTCAGCAAGAATGTTAGGATAGATGGTAGGTGGAGGCCACGCCTTAGAGGAGTTTTAAAAATTAATATTGATGGATCATCTAGGTGTAATCCTAGACATGCTAGCACTGGCAGTGTTGGGAGAGATTCTACTGGTGGTGTCAGTTTTTTCTTTTCCATTTATAAAGGTGTTCACTTCAACAATTTTATGGAAGATCTTACAATTCTTGAGGCCTTGTAGAGGGGGGGGTTGGCATAGGATTATCTGTGATTCTAACTCTCAAATTGTGGTTAATATTTTAAATAGTAAAAGGATGGAGGAATTTAATTGGCAATTGGCCTCTGTAGCCGTTCAAATTCTCAAAATGAGTGAAGAGTTCGAATTTATATCCTTTGTGCACATTCCAAGGGAATGCAATGTGGTTGCTAATTACCTGGCCAAAAGAATTTTGAGCTGTTGGATCCTTGGAGTATCGATAATTGGGAGAGTCTCTCGTCTAGGGACTCTCAACATCTATGGGAGTTGATCCACAAGGATGTACAGACTTAATGTGGTTTGTTTTTGTTGTATTTTTTAGGTGTCATTCTAGTCTAATGGTTTTAGCCTATTTGACTATTTATTTGAGTTCGGGTTAGAAGCTCAATTGTACTCTGTAATCCATACTTTTTATCAATAAATTTTTACCCCTTTATTTAAAAAAAATATATAAACTTTTATTTCCTCTTACATTGCACTATTTATTTATTTCAAATTATGTGTTGATTAAAACCACACCTCTGAGTGCATCATTGAACACTATGCAATTCAAATCATAAAATGCCCATACTCCCGTTCATGCATTGCCAATATTCCATCTAACACTCAAAATTCAGGCTTTGAAACATGTTCGTCAATCTACTGATGTAATTTTAAATTACCCTTATGCACTATCCTAGTCTATTTCTATCGATGAGCTAGCGTGATTATGCGTTATGGTGATCTCTTCTCCACTAGTGAAATAGCATAAAATACTTGCCATGGGTTGTCCAATATGATTCCTCATTCTTTCCCTCAAATGTAGTAAGCTTTTTTATAATAATATTTATATATTCTTCCAATGATGATTCTCAAACCAAATTTCCTTTATAATTCTTTGGGTGTAAACAAGTTTCCAATTTACATGACCCCTTGTGCTAATTTGTGTTATAGTTGAATCTCTCAAACTTTCATCACATTAATCTTGGGTGAACTATTGGTGCTATATCCAGGTCTCAATTTCATTGGCACATCTCTGTGACGTAATTCTGATATTCATGAACTCGAACTACTATCCAATGTAAAATATCATTTAACCTCTACATCATGGCCATCAAATTTGTTTATCGTGGAGATGTCCCTTTTGATATTTTTGGCATCAATATCATATATGAAACGTTATAATATTAAACCAACAACTCCAAATGGATGCAACTTCAAATGATGATTACAATTTTTATTATATCATCGACATTTATCACGAAAATAGTGCCAAACGATTACTATCTAGAAATAGATAAAATAGTATTCGCCACATTAGCAATTACTTCCTGCTTATGCTTGGTAAATTCTAATCGCATACACAATGTTCTCCAAACATGACCATTCTTGAAATCATGCGAGCATTCTCAAACCTAAATCTTTGAGACCATCATTCCATCATAACGATAGTGTATTCCTACATGATAACATTGATCCCTATCATGATGACAATCATCCAAGATTTATCTAAAACCTGTTCACTCAACATATTCACTTGGGTTTCTGCCACAATTTGTTAATATCAAAGCAAATAATCCTTGCTAAACATTCCAATGTTTGTACATCATTGTGTCCAATTACCACACATAGAAGTGGCCATCACCATCAATAATGTAGATTTATTTTTTGCTATCTTGTTCAAAACATCATAATAAATGAAGAAATTGCAAACGAAAAGCAAAGAACATTGTTACAGCAAGCTATTCCTGGCTAGGATAATAACAAAATTGAAAAACCCCCTTTGGCTCAGGGAAGGGGGCGGGGAAAAAATATCAAATAGTCTAAATGAAGGTTCTCTCATGGAATGTGAGAGGCCTAAACGGCCCACCAAAACAAAGGATGGTGAAGTCTATAAGGAAGGATTGGAATCCTACTATCATTTTTCTTCAAGAAACCAAAACAAATGCAACACAATCAACACTTATAGCTAGAAGGATTTGGAAGCAAGGGGAAGTGGCCTTTCAATAGGCGAGAGGAGCATCTGGGGGCCTCATGATATTATGGGATCCTATTAAAATAGAATGAAGTATTATTCAAGAAAATGAAAGAGTCTTAAGCGTATTATTTCATGATTTTGATACTAATAAGAATTGGATTATATCAAATGTTTATGCCCCCACCTCTGTCCAAGGGCGGTCTGAACTATGGGAGTTTTTGGGGCATTTGAGCCAAGCTTTTAAAGACATTCCTTGGGTGATTGGGGGAGATTTCAATACCTCCCTTTACCCATATGATAAGAAGGGAGGATTTGGGTTACCCTCAAGGAGCATGGAGGACTTCAATGAATTCATTAACACAAATGAATTGATGGATGTAAGACTAAAAGGAGCCAAATTTACATGGAGTAACAAGAGGATAGGAAGTCAGCTGATTCAAGAAAGGTTGGATAGGTTTTTTTATCCAAGGAAGCTACAACAATGTTTGGTGATTCAGGGTTACAAGCCCTTCCTAAATGTGCTTCAAACCATAATCTTATTCTATGGGAGGAATTTCAGGCTAACTCCTTTAAAAAGCCATTCAGATTTATGTCAATGTGGGTTAAACATCTGAAATTCAAGAAATTAATAGAGGAATGGTGGCAACAACCTATCCAGGGAAGTGCTTCCTTCAAACTATCTCAAAAAATTAATATGGTGAAAAAAAAACCTTAAAATATGGAATAAATAAGTCTTTAGAAATATTTTTGAGAATAAGAGAACAGTGGGGGAAAAACTGAGAATAATAGAAAGCAAAATCCAAAATGGAACCTATGATGAGGTGACAAGGACTGAAGAGAAGGAAACCCTTTGTGAGTTTTATAATATTTTAGCTTGTGAGGAGATGTATTGGAGGCAAAAATCAAGGGCATTATGGCTAAAGGAAGGGGACTCTAATTCAAATTTTTTCCATGTTACCACATTGAGCAATAGAAGCAATAATAATATTATAAATTTAACTAAGGTGGATGGATCCTCAACTCAAAACATTCAGGAGATCATAGACGAGGATGTTAATTTTTTCAATTCATTATTGGGTGAAGAACGGGCCTGTAATTCCAAGCAAAGGACTCTCTCCTTAAATTCATTCCACAACTCATTGATGAAATGATTAACGAGTCTCTTACAGTAGATTTTTCAAACGAAGAGATCAAGGAAGCTTTGTTTAACATGGATCCTGACAAAGATCCTAGGCCGGATGGGTTTTTACCATGGTTTTTCCAAGTTTTTTGGGATATTGTTGGAGTAGAAGTTATTGCTGCAATCAAGGAGTTCCAAAGTTCAGATCATATTACAAGGGGTTTCAATTCAACTTTCATTGCTTTGATACCTAAAGGCCCCAACCCCAAGACTATGGCTGACTTTAGGCCGGTTAGCCTATGTAATTGCAAGGGTATTTCTACCTTTGCTTAATGAAACTTCACAGATATATGCAATGCAGAATCGAAAAGACGAAAATCGAAGTAAATATGGAATACGAAAATATAGTGAACGAATGGAACAAAACAATGGCCACTTAAGGTGGGCACACCCTTGCACAGAGGCAGATGAAAAATATAAAAGATATAAGATGATGAATCCAATAAACTATTGGATCAGTATATATATTAATTAATAAACTTTTGGAAGCGTCGGCTGTCGGCTATGTTTGGACTGCAACATGACTCCCCTCCCCAGAAAGCTTTGTCCTCAAAGCTGGAAATGACTCGGAATATACTTTCGGGTTCCCATGTGGCATCCTCCTCCGATAAATCTTGCCATTTAATGAGAAATTCGTGAATCCGACGTGATCTCGCTTTCGGATTCTATGTTGTAGTATATCTTCTGGTTGGAGATGTATGTGCCCTTCCTCATCAAGCACTGGTAATTCTGATTGACTTTGTACTTTCTGACCAATTACTTTTTTGAGACATGAAACATGAAATACCGGGTGTATTCGTGAAGATGTAGGTAGCTCTAATTGATAGGCTACTTCTCCAATGCGACGCACAATTTTGTAAGGACCATAGAATCGTGGGGCCAACTTCTGGCTAGACTTTATCTTTAATGAGGATTGTTTGTAAGGTTGCAACTTTAGGAACACCCAATCTCCTATATTAAAAGTTCTCTCTGATCGGTGCAAGTCTTGTTGTTGTTTCATACGATTCTCGTGCTTGGACTAAATTCTCTTTGAGGATGGTGAGCGTAGACTGCCTTTGTTGGAACCAATCATCCACTTTGGCTACTTTGGATGATCCCTGTACGTAATCTGCTACTTTTGGAGGTTTGGTGCCATACAATGCTTCAAATGGAGACATCTTAATTGAGTAATGGTAAGAAGTGTTGTACCACCATTCCGCCAATGCTAACCAATGGCTCCATTGGTATTGTTTATCTTGAGCAAAACATCTTAAGTACGTACCCAAACATTTGTTAACTACTTCTGTTTGACCATCCGTCTAAGGATGGTAGGTCGAAGACATGTTCAATTTGGTACCACTAAGTCGAAATAATTCCCGCCAAAAGTTACTAGTGAAGATGGGATCTCTATCACTTACAATATTTTTTGGCATACCATGTAATTTGAAAATTGAATCCATAAATACCTTTGCCACCTTGCTTGCGGAAAATGGATGTTGTAAAGCCCGAAAGTGAGCGTATTTGGATAACCGGTCTACGACGACGAAGATTACTGTCCTGCCTTCTGACTTTGGAAGACCCTCAATAAAATCCATGGATATATGTTCCCACTGTCGATCGAGGATGGGTAATGGTTGTAACAATCCTGGGGATTTGACTGTTTCTCCTTTATTGCGCTGGCAAACTTCACATTTTGCTACCCATTGTTTGACTTCTACTTTTAATCCCTTCCAACAAAATGATTGTTTGACTCGTAAATATGTCTTCAAAAATCTTGAATGTCCTGCTGATGGAGAGGCGTGTGATTCGTCGAGGATCTTTGATTTGAGTTCTGAATTGTGTGGAATATAAATGCGGTTTTTCTTCCGGAGGATTTCATCTTCATAAGAGAACAAAGGGTATTTAGAAGATCCTATAGATAATTCTTGAATTATCTGAACAGTTTCGCTATTGGACAACCATTCATCTTGTAATTGATTCACCCATTGGGAGCAAGGACCTGAAATAGCGTTAATGATTACTTCATCTTCATATTTCCTGGACAGTGCATCGGCAGCTATGTTTTCCTTCCCTTTCTTGTATTCGATAACAAAATCATAGCCCAACAGTTTGGTTAACCACTTATTTTGTTCCGGATATGAAAACCTTTGCTCAAGAAAATGTTTGAGACTACTATGATCTATTTTTATAATGAAGCGACTACTGATTAGGTAGTGTCTCCATTTTTCTACCACGTGCAGGATAGCCAACATTTCTTTTTCGTATGTTGATCTTCCCAAATTTTTTCCTGACAGTTGTTTACTTTCAAATGCCAATGGATGACCTTCTTGCATGAGTATAGCCCCAATTCCTGTTCCTGATGCATCACATTCGATAATGAATGGTTTGTGAAAATTGGGAGTTGCTAATACTGGAGTTGTGCACATGGCCTTCTTAAGAGATTCAAAAGCTAGAGTAGCCTCTTCTGACCAACGAAAGGCATCCTTTTTTGTAAGTGCTGTGAGAGGTGCTGCAATCTTACCATAATTTTGTACAAACTTGCGATAGTAGCCCGTGAGACCCAAAAAACCATGAAGTTTCTTGATGGTTTTAGGTAAAGGCCATTCTTGAATTGCCTTAATCTTATTGGGATCCACTTTGACGCCCTCATGTGAAACTATATGACCAAGATACTCGACTTCTTGAACACCAAATGAACATTTGGAACGTTTAACAAATAATTTTTCTTTGTGTAGAATGTGAAGGGCTTTATCCACATGATGTAAATGGTCCGTCCATGTTTTGCCGTATATGAGAATATCATCAAAAAAAACTAACACAAACTTACGGAGGAGTGGACGAAACACTTGGTTCATGAGACTTTGGAATGTGGATGGTGCATTAGTGAGACCAAAAGGCATGACCAAAAATTCGTAATGACCTTCATGAGTACGAAAGGCCGTTTTGGGAATATCTTCTTCTCTAACACGGATTTGGTGAAAGCCAGAGCGAAGGTCTAATTTTGTAAAAAAATTTGCCCCATGCAACTCATCTAATAGGTCATCTATGACAGGGATAGGAAATTTGTCCTTGATAGTGAGTTTATTGAGAGAACGAAAGTCAGGACACATACGCCAAGAGTTATCTTTTCGTCTAGCCAGGACTATAGGTGAGGAATAAGGACTAGTCCTGTGACGAATGACTCCATGATCCAACAAATCCTGAACGATCTGTTCGATTTCTGTCTTTTGTGGTTGAGGATAGCGATAAGGACGATTGTTAGGTGGGACACTCCCTGGTATCAAATGGATGGCATGATCATGAGATCGTTTAGGTGGTAATCCTTGAGGTTCTTGGAAAACCTCTTCGTAATGTGTTATAAGATCTTGTAACTCAGGTGCAATAATATCCGAAGTTTCTGAAGATTGTTTTTCCAAACAATTAATTTGAGCTATAAAACCATATCCACCCTTTTTTAACATCTTCTCCATACTATGAGAGCTCACCATTTGTGATGGAGGAGTAGTAATGCCTTGTAAGCGAATGACTCGTCCATTTTCCTTCCATTCCACAAATAATTTTTTGAAGTTGAAACTAATCGTGTCTAATGTTTCCAACCATTCAACTCCCAAAATGACATCGGAGTTCCCTAAATTCATGACAAAAAGGGATCCTAACCAGGTATAAGTTCCCATATTTATGGAAACTTGAGATGTGCGACCAACACATTGTGCGTTCACCCCGTTGGCCACTAGAACCTGGAATTTGTCTTTGTTGGAAGAGTTAATGAATAAATTCAAAGCTTTTGCTGTTTTGATGTCGATAAAATTGTGGGTGCTACCAGAATCAATTAGCACATTCACCTTTTTCTAGCGGAGAAATCCTGGTACCTTGATGGTATGGTGGGCGGTTAAACCCATGAGAGCATGCACTGAAATTGCCATTGTATCCTCTTCTTTTTCGTCTATAGTACATGGTAGGTCTTCTGGCATAGGTTCTTCTGATTGGTAAGGTTCATCTTCTTCTCCTTCACAATGATCACCTTCAATATGAAAGTTTTGTTTTTGGGCACAAGCTTGTTCCCTGGGGTGATGAGTGCGACATTTATAGCAAAAATATCTTGATGGTTGATCATTTCTATGAAAGGAATTGTTGCGATATGAGGGACGACTATATGTTTCCCGCTGTGCAGACAACTGATGTCTCTTCTCGGCCAACTTGGCTATTCTTATACAACTGTTTAACAAGGTTGGATCGTGCATGTCTACCTCCACTCGAATACTTTCTTTCAAACCATTGCGAAAGGCACCTACCACTGTGTCGGGACTAAGGTCTGAAGTGTATGGTAGTAAACTGGTAAACTCCAAAACGAATTCACTAACTGACCCTTTTTGTTTAAGAGATAACAATCTTACTCGTGTAGGATGATGTAGCTCCGTCGTCAAATCTTTCTAAAAAAGAGGTAGTGAATTTTCTCCAAGTAATAATAGCTTCATTCTCTCGTTTAAACCATACAAACCATTGGTAGGCCTCAGTGCCTAATTTTGATGCAGCGAAAGGAACTCTATCAATTTCCTTAATTTGATATAAGTCAAGGATGCCTTCCATTTTGGCTAACCAACCACGAGGATCATGACCTTCAAAAGTGGGCATATCAATTCGTGGAAAATTAATATTAGGGCCTCTTGGTTGGTGATAACCCGTGTCCCTTTCTTGATTTTGGTTATACCATTGTCTTTGATAGGGATCCTTGTAATTATCCGAATCACCCTATTTTTGTTCCCAATCATCATTAGGATCGATAGTTTCTTCATTCCGTTGGGCATGGGAGTGATTTTGGGGATTAGTATTGGGATTAGGTTGTTTTTGTGTTTTCACAAGGTCTTTTAGGAGGATACCCATTTCGTGTATACCCTCTAGTATGCATCGAAGAGACTCCCTATCAGAAATGGCTGAGTTACTTGAGTTTCCTTGCGTGATGTTTTCGTGAGTTGGGGAGGGATTATTAGCCATAGGATCTACTAGTGGATGGTGTGGATTATAACTACCAATTTTAAAAGGAGAAAGAGAATTTTTAGTACCTGGGCTACGATTAGGTCTTCTTGTGTTGTTATTGGTCATTTTCGAGCTTGATAATCGATCGTCAGCACCTTTTGTCCACTGTTTGCTCATGCACTTGTTAACATAACTTGCTTGGAATTCCGCTTCAACTCTTGCAAAATTTGGTTGACTTTAGCAAAAAATGTGGATTCCGCTTCAACTGTCGCTCCAACTGCGATGCGGATCTTGAATGTTTTTGCTGGCTCACCTCCTTAACCACAATTTGTACTATGACGGCTTTCAGCGATTATTGACAACTTTTAACCATGCACGACGCGACGCGAGCAACTTTTGACGACTTTTGACGCTACACGACGGGACAGCTTTGACACCTGCGATGACAGAACACCCGAAACCGACACGTGACACCAATATATAACTGAACGGAATACTGAAACACCAATATATAATTATACGGAATACTAAAAGTAGACACGACGCACAACCTCGAGACAGATGCTAGACCGAGATGACGAAACGAACAACCGAATGATGACAGACGCTAGACCGAGAGAAGATACGAATGGATGGATGACGTGAACGGAAGGATGACGAATGTGAACGGATGGATGACGAATGAATGACGGACGCGAACGAACGGATGACAAATAGAAGATGCGAACAGACGAAGCACGAACTAGGACAAAGCGACACGCGACCATGCACGAGTGACACACTGGAGACAGCGTCAGAGGAGCTCAACGTGTGATCGTAGTCACACTTGAGAAGGGGTGACTCAAGCCTTATAAACCACTAAACTTGCTTACCACAACACATGTGGGATAAACTGCATAGCCAACACCCGCAACAATTTCTCCGCTGACGTCAGCCGGTGATTATAATTAAAAAAACCTTAGTTGACTGTTTAATTAAAAAAATTCCTCGAATTTCTATTGGACGCCGCTGTGTGTGAAGAGCTCTGCTGCGTTTTGATGTCCGGGCGTTCGGAAAAATGGCTGCGAAGGAATTTACAGGGAATTTCCCGATTTTGTGAATGATTTGCACCAATTTGCGTTTGGATGGGGATTGGGTTACGACAGCGGACGAACGACATGGCGACTGGAAGAGGTTATAGTGGCTGGCCTTTTCTATTTACGAACGGTGCGGCGATTGGAAGAGTTTACAGTGGGTGTTACTACGGACGACGATGGGAAAATGATCTGCCAATGATGCGGATGGACCGAGGAATCACGCTTTGGACAATTGATACCACTTGCAAGGGTATTTCTACCTTTGCTTAATGAATTTCATAGTTATATGCAAAGCAGAATCGAAAAGACGAAAATCGAAGTAAATATGGAATACGGAAATATAGTGAACGAATGGAACAAAACAATGGCCACTTAAGGTGGGCACACCCTTGCGCAGACGTAGATGAAAATATAAAATAGATAAGATGATGAATCCAATAAACTATTGGATCAATATATATATTAATTAATAAACTTTTGGAAGCGTCGGCTGTCAGCTATGTTTGGACTGCAACAGTAATATATCCTATAAAATTATGTCCAAAGTTTTAGCCAACCATTTGAAGAAATTTCTACTGGCTATCATTGATCCAAGTCAAGTAAGTTCTGTACAAGGAATATCAATCTTATATGGAGTTATTACTGTTCATGAGGCTCTTCATACAACTACTCAGACCAAAAAAGCAGTCGTTGATTTAAAGTTAGACATGAAAAAAGCTTATGACAGGATAAATTGGGAATTCCTAGAGGCAGTTTTATTAAAATTTAGCTTCAACATGAAATGGGTCAAGTTAATAAGAGAGTGTATTTCTAAGCCTTGTTTTTTAGTTTTGGTTAATGGGTCTACTATAGGTTTTTTTCAAAGTAAATGTGGTCTAAGACAAGGAGATCCCATAAGTCCTATGCTATTCATCATCATAGCTAAGGCCTTGGGAAGAACCATTAAGGCAGTAGCAGTAGCTGGACTCATATCAGGTATCAAGGCCATGTCGCTAACTACCCCGGTGACACATCAACAATTTTTTGATGATACATTGCTACTGAATTTGGCTTCTGTGGTTGAGGCAAGAAGGATTAAAAATATTCTCATAATGTATGAAGAAGTGGCTGGATAGAAAGTGAATTTTGATAAGAGCAAACTTTATTTCATCAATAACCCCATTACTAGGCAAAACAACATAGCAAGGATCATGGAATGTCAGATTGCAAACCTTCCCACTTCCTATTTAGGTATTCCCCTGTTTACAGGGAAACCTGAAGGATCAATGTGGAACATAGTTCTATAGAGGATCCAAAAAAAGCTAGCAAGTTGGAAAGGACATATTTTATCTTAAGTAGGAAAAATAGTTTTAACTATGGCTTCACTTCAAAGTATACCCATTTACTTCCTATCAATGTTCAGAGCTCCCAGCAAGGTGTATCACAAAATTGAGCAGCTTCAAAAAAAATTTCTTTGGTCAGGGACTGAGGATAAGAAAAGGATCCATTTAGTAGGTTGGAACAAGGTTTGCAAACCTAAAGTTGATGGGGGGTTAGGATTGAGGAGAGTTGCTCATATCAATACAACTCTGTTAGCCAAACAAGCATGGCGGTTATTGACTAAGGTCGATAATGAATGGATCTGCCATAGTTAGGAGGAAATACCTCCAAGGTGTGAACTTCCTTAATGACAACTTAGCAAGCAGGGGGTCTGCTTTTTGGAAGGCAATCCTCACAAGCAGGGATCTTGTCAAGAAAGGTATTAGATGGATTCTAGGAAATGGGCAGACAATAGACTTTTGGAAGGATCGATGGGTGAGAGCTGAGGAGTTATCCTAGAATCCTCTTTTGGCTAGGATTCAAGAGCATATGGAGCAGCATATTGGGAAGAAGTTTGCAAATTATATGTGGCAGGATATAAATATCAACAGGTGGAAACACATCAGAGTACAGATTTTTGAAGTGGAGTCTGAAGAGCTTTATAACATTTTAACTCAGCAAATTATTCCCTCTGGAGAGGATGAAGATCACATTGTTTGGGATGAGACTAAAAGTGGTGACTTCATAGTTAAGTCTACCCATAATTTGCTTCTCAATGTGGAAGGTCAACAATTTCAATAGAGTTTGGTTTGGATCAAAGGCTTAATTCCAAAAATATCTTTTTTTTCATGGCTGGTGATTCAAGGAAAAATCCTCACTATGGACAATATGTTATCCAAAGGTATGGTTATTGCTAACCATTGCTACATGTGTAGGGCAGGATGGGAGACAACCCAACACTTGTTTATGGAGTTTTCGATAGCGGAGTCCATCCTGGATGAACTTTTCCAAGACTTTAGGATCTCGTGGGTTAAGCCTGCTCTTATATCCAAAGTGTTCCATCAATGGCCTCAACCCTTTGTTAGCCTAAAACTTAAGTACCTATGGAAAATCTGTTGGCATCATTTTCTCTGGTAGATTTGGCTAGAAAGGAACCATAGAGCCTTTAAGGATACCATTCACAACCCAAAAACCATCCTCAATAGGATTATTGTCTTTGCAAAAGAAAACCTTAGCACCTTAGTGGATGAGAACCACTCAATTCCTCCCCAAGAAAAACAATTAGCTCGGGCCTTAGGTATTGAGGACAAACCTTCCATTCCTTTGCCCAATCCCAAAAATGGTATTTCTTGCAAGCCACCCACCCATGGTTGGTTTAAACTAAATTTTTATGGTGCATCCAAGGAGAACCTGGGAAGATCTGGAGCTGGAGGAATAATCAGGGATCATCAAGGAAATCTGGTCAAGGCCTTTGCTGAACCATTGGGAATCATAACTAATAATGAAGCAGAAGCTAGAGCCCTTTGGAGAGGGTTGCAAGTAGCCCAAGCAACTCAAGGTAACTTGATGATTGAAGGTGATTTGATGAACATCATCAACCTGTTAACCAATGGCAAAAAACCTCCATGGAGAATCGATGGAGTCATCCATGAAGTGAGGATCCTTTTTGCGGTAAGATAGAATAAGAGGGCTCGTCACGTGTACTGTGAGGCCAACAGGTCAACTGAAAAATTAGCCAACATAGGTGTTGATGTTGTTAGTTTAGTGACATGGACACAAGGTGTGCCACATGAAGTGGAAAACATTATTAGTCATGAAAATAAACCTACCCATTAAGGAGAAATATGAATGGGTGTTATTTTACCATGGAGCTAGTAATAACTATGGGGTTTCCCTCTAAATCATACAAAATTGGAAATGAAGGTAACAGGGTGTAAGCCTTGGAGGATTCCAACAGAGAATAGGAAATGGGCAAGCAACAGGTTTCACAAGTGCAAAGTTCCAAACTTCAATTTCCTATCAATGTAAGTAATGTTTATAGTTATGTTTAGGTATGGGTGTGCCTTGTTAGTAAGGTGTTGTAGGGGATTCAACACAAGTTCTGGTAAGAAAGTTTCAAGAATGACTAGGATCTACAATCTCAACAGAAGGCTGGATATTGTAATAGGTTTTGGGTTAACCTGCAAAACCCGATAATTAATGAAGACTTTTATTTACCAAAAAAAAGAACATCATAATTAAAGAAATTTCATTTCATGCTATGCAACTGCCTTTGTGATCACTGATTTCCCTTAACCATCTTTTAAACCATGCTAAAACCACTCACGATTTATCCCATAAACCGCATCATGTAAATATTGTTGAATTGTCATTATCTAGTAAAATTTCACACCATTTAAACTGGCACTTTTCATTCTCCATCCATCGTGCGCTAATTCATCCTTTGACATACTCACCTATGTGCTAAGTCTACGACATATTTCATCCCACATGCAATAGGGATCCTTTACCGAGTAGTTTATCAAGGAGAATTCACCCTATGATAAGTAATGAGCTAATCACAATTAAGTTAAAAAAAGCACAAATAAATCTCTCATCCTAAAATTATATAAACAAAAATCATAAATAAATAAACAAACATCATAAATAAATAAATAAGACATAATGAAAACATAAAAATATGAACACAACACAAACAAAACATAAATAAAACCATATATATATTAAATAATAGAACATGACAATAAAGAACAACACAACAACTAAAAATTATGAAAACAACATAACAATATAAAAACAATTACTAAAATCTTTTTAACAAAACATAAATATATGGAATAAGATAAAATAAACCATATATTAAATAATAGAACATGACAATAAAGAACAACATAACAACTAAAAATTATGAAAACAACATAACAATATAAAAACAATTACTTGAAAACAACATAACAATATAAAAATAATTACTAAAAATTATGAAAACAACATAACAATATAAAAACAATTACTAAAAATTATGAAAACAACATAACAATTTAAAAACAATTAGAAAACAGAACATAACATAAACAAAATTTATAATACATAACATAAAAGAACAACATGATAAACCTGATAAAACACAAAATGACCACATCAAAACAAGAAAATAGCCATTTTAACATATGATAAAAAATTGATAGTGAAATCAATTATAAGATAACATTTATGAACATTAATTTTTTGACACCAAATAATGAAGAAAATCAACAACATTTGAAAACAACAATTTGAACTATTTTCAAATTTCAAGTGGGTCCCCAATTTTAGGGTCATTGTGAAGGAGTCACAATAAGTAGTTACTTCAACATGTAATAAATGCACAAGTGTCAAAATGTGCAATGATGTAAATGTGCATGTACTCCACATGGACATGAGTCATATGATAGAGTCAAAGGTAGAGTAAGGGCCAACGAACCTATATTCCTATATAAATTTCTTATAGTGAGTGAAATATAGAGGATAGCATACAAAGAGGGCATAGTATAGATTGATAGTGTGATATAATGTAGTCCCTTAAAAAATAGTTTATGGAGTGTTCATTTCCTCCATTGTATAACATTATACTATTTTTGTGAGCACTGATTAATGGTATATTTCTGAGTTATTGTAGTTGTTTACCTCTTTATTTTCTTGTGTATTATAGTAATATTATCATATAGATATCATATCTTGCTTATCCTACATCTTGTGGTTGTATTTCCTATATCATATACTCATAAAAAGCTAACAGTGGTATCAGAGCACATGGTAGATCAGATAGAAAATAGGGAGAGCCACAAGTGAGATTTAGGGAAATCCAAAAAATTCTTTTATAGAATTCTTGATATTGCGTTTGGCTAGAGTCTTTCCACAGGGTTTTAGAAAAACTCATGAAGACTAGGACACAACAAGATTCCACTAGATTTACAAATCAACTAGTGAAGGTTAGTCATCTCTAGATTTATAGATTCTTCTATTATAGTCCTAATACTTTGTTGTAGGAAAAGGAGATTCAAAGAAAGTTGGGAAGCTTCCTACAAAAGAGCTAGCAAGAATATGTTCTTTAGAATCAATCCAACATTAGAAGCAAAAAACAAAATATTGAAGATTTGAAGTCCTAAAGAAAAGGTCCCATTACTAGATATTGTAGACCTGCAAAGTGTATAAGAAGAAAAGGCCATAGGAGCCTTGTTCCAGATTCAAGAGAGAGAAGAATCCAGTGAAGAGTCCCAATGAATATAGGAGATTGGTGATCTCTAGTATATATTGAAGAATTCTCCTTGAAGAATTTGAAGAGACTCTTAGAAGGTCTAGTTATAGAACTCCTAATTCTAGAAGATTGGAGGTTGGTGATCTCCATAAAAGACTAAAGACCTAAAAAATTGTAGAAGAGAGAAAAAAGCTAGAGTAGCCATACTATAGATTGAAGAGACTCTATAAAAGAGTTTAGGAGAATATAGGAGGTTTGTGATCTCTATTGAAGACTACAAAAATCAACTTGAGAAGTTGAAGAGACCTACAACAAATCCCATTAAAGAACTTCCAATCTTGGAAGATATGAAGAAGGACTAGTAAAAGTCCCTCTACGAAGTAATAGATTGAAAAGATCCATGAGGGAGATCACATTGCTAACACTTCCATAGTAGAAGGTTGAAGGAAATGTCTCATTTGGAAGACCAAAAGAGCTATGAGGTTGAATACCTAGGAGAGGTCTCAAGGAGAAACAAGGAGAAAATTTGGTGAACCTTATTAAAGGAAATTTGGAGAAGGCCATTAAAAGAGTTCCTAGAAGAAATCATTGAAGATATTTACCACCAAGAAGAATTTGGGACAGTTATCGTCATCCAAAAACAAGCCCAAGGAAGAAGGATTTGGCAAGAAGCTTGTCAAATTTCAAAGGAGATTGGTGAAGGCCTCAAGGCTTTTAGATTCTTTAGAAGTAGGTCTAGATTGAAGTCAAAATTCAATAAGGAGGTTGAATAAGATAGGAGCCGAACATTACTACCAAACTAGAGAGTTTTGAGTATCACCTTTGAAGGCTAAAAGGCTCATTCGAAGATCAGGTTATTCTAAATCTACAACAGAATACTGAAGGGTTCTTAAAGAAAAACTTAGCTATAATTTGGGTGAATTTCCTACCAAATTTTTGAGTTTCAAGGAAAACATTTCAGTGAAGAGATTGACTTATTTACAATATGAAATTTTTAGATTTTAGAACAACAAAGAAAGTAGCAATTAGGGTAGCATCAATAGCTGCTATATTCTAGATTTCCAAGATACATCCTAAAGGAGAATTGAAGCCACTAAACTGCATATGGAAGCAGCAAGGATAGAGATGGCAAATAGGTGAGCTAAAGAACTATTTCAAATATTCAAGAAGATTTGCGATTCTATACAAAAAAAGGTATCAATAAGGTGAATCTAATCACCTTGCAATCCTTCATCTATAGATTTCATTAAGGTAAGCAAATTGGGTGCAAAAGGTTCATTAGTTGAACTAAAAATTTATGGTTTATTAAAGATTCGTTAAGAACCATATAAGAATTTAAAAAGCTTCAAAGAGAAGTGTTGTTTCCATTGCACAACTAACCCCAATTTGGGGACCCACTTGAAATATTGGGTGTAATTTGATTTTTTTTGCTTGCATCAAGATCTTTGAAAACTCGCCTACACCAAGATTTTTAAAATTTTGATTACATTGAGGTTTTGAAATTGTTTGCATTTTGTATTATAAATACTCAGATTTAATTACAATAATTTGCATTGAATTTTCATAATATTTAGATATAATTTGCATTATTCTGGATTGAATATTAAAATTTGAATTTTAGGGTTATTCAAATGTATCACTTTTGCTCTACAATTTGATGAAAATTTAACATGGTCATAACTCTTGCCATAAATCTCCGCTTGAGATGATTCAAAAAATATTGGAAATATATTGAGCTCAGCTTCACAATGGTACTAGATTTTTAGATTTTCATACGTGAATTCTTTCATAAAATAATAATTTCTTGAAAATAATTTATGAATTTTTAAATAGGATATCTCATAATCCGCAACAAATTTTTGACCTTCATCAACATATTTGGACACCCATTGGACCATTTAGACTCATGAAAAATTACATGAAATTCCAGGAATTTTTATATTTGACCTATTTTTCAAGTCATGTGAATGAAGTAGGCGAAATCCAAAAATTCTCAAATTTGTGGGATCAATGAAATACAAGGAGATTCATAAATTCACTGGGATCAATGGAAGAGAAGGAAATTTCCAACATGTGCTTTAAATGGGGTAGATTCTAGATTCCTTTGTAAATGGCACGATGAAAAAAAACTTTGAAAAGTCAAATTTGCACAAAATCACCAAAATCCTTGAATTCATGGGACAATACCACTTTGCAAAAAAGTAAGATTTCCTCATTCCTTTGTAAGTTGAGCGCAAAAGAGATATCTCACAAAAATAATATTTCTCTAAAAAATGAGATTTCAGGAAAAATGAGTTTCTTTTGTAAGTTGAGCACAAACTAGATTTCTTGCAAAAATAATATTTTGCTAAAAAATGAGATTTTGGGAGAAATGAGTTTTCTTTGCAAAGTTAGCACAAACAAGATTTCTCACGAATACAATATTTCACTAAAAATTGATATTTTGGGAGAAATTAGTTTTCTTTGCAAAGTTATCGCAAAGAAGATTTCACTAAAAAAAAGGATTTCGGGACAAATGAGTTTCCTTTGTAAAGTTAGCACAAAAAAATGAGATTTTAGGAGAAATGAGTTTCCTTTGCAAAGTTAGAACAAACAAGATTTCTTGCGAAAACAAGATTTCGCTAAAAAATACATTTCAGATTTCCTTATATAAGAGCACGAATTTGAGATTTTATTGTATTTTCATTAATTGAGGGCAAACAAGAAGTGTGTGATTCTTTATAAAATGAGAAAATAATATTTCCTTACTCCTTTATAATTTGAGCGCATTTCAGATCTCTTTCATATAACAGTGCATATTTGAGATTTTATAGTATTTTCATTAATTGAGTGCAAACAAGATTGCACACAATTCTTTGTAAAATGAGAAATAAGATTTCCTCACTCCTTTGTAAGTTGAGCAAATTTTGAATTTCCTTCATATAAGAGTGTAGATTTGAGATTGTATTGTATTTTCATTAACTGAGTGCAAACAAAATTGTGTGATTCTTTGTAAAGTGAGAGAAAATCAAATTTTCTTATTCCTTTGTAAAGTGAGCAAAAATCAGATTTCTTTGAAAGCCAAGCGATCTCGAGATAAAGGGTTATCAAATAGATCGTGCGATCACCACTTCTTGCTCATCACTCGGATTCAATCTTGCTCGTCCATTTTTTTAATTGATTAATTCAACTTCATAACCCTAAAGCCTTGAATTTTAATTAATGAAGAAAACCTTAGGCAAAGATTTTAATTAATTAAAATAATTAAGTTCTAAACCTTAGATTTGGACTTAATACTTTTGGATATTTTGATTAATGAGAAATATTATCATAAAAACCCTAGTATTAAGTTTAATACTTTGGCATTAAAAATTGAAATGGATTATTAATATAAATATAATAATGTGAACCTAAAATTAAAAGCAAAACCTTAGAAAATAATAAGTTAAATAATAATCAATATTAATAATAGTAATAGCAATAAAATATTTTTTTTTGCCATAGTTTTAATTCAATATTTTATTTTGTGTTGCAGGTAATTGAACTACCATGAAGCATCTTTGCAATAAAAAAGAACGACTCAGATTAAAGGTTAGCTAGCTAAAAGGCATTAAAGCTTAGAAAGTTGCAAAAATTAGCCAAAAAGAATAAGAGCCAAAGGATGAAGATCTATAGGTGATCAAACCAAGTTGTGAAATATATTGAAAGGCAAAGCATTGGGACTACATTCACTAAACTTGGACCTGATTTCAAACCACCTCGAGCACGACAATAAAGCTACCATATCTTCAAAGAGAAGCTTCTAAGGTATTTATAATGATCAATGGCTGAAATTGCAGATCTAAATCAAGAAGAACCTCAAGAGGCACATCATCTATCCATACAATGACATACAACTCATCTACCATTGTAAACCACCAGAATACAACTGTAAAACTATTGTAAAGCACTGAAATTTAAAATTGTAAGGCTATAAATAGCCATTGAGACCCCATTCTAAAGGGTCAGATTCCATTGTTAGTGATAGGTATTTTAGGATTTTATTTCTTCTTTAATAGTTGGTGGATGTCTGCACCCATGGCATTGTACTTGGAGAGTTGTATTTGCAATCATCTGTAGCAAGCAATTCTGAGATTGTAATCATTGAACATATTTATTAATACAAAGTACTATGATTCTTGGTGTAATCTACGCATGATGATGGTGGTTGCATTTGAGTTAATCCTAGTATTTTGTACCCTTTTCCTTTGAAGATGGTACCATATTAGTTTAGATTGTGTGAATACTAATTAGGCTAAGACTGGTTGATTCAGAGTTGGCTGCTACAATAGATTCTTTGCAAGGCTTAAATATTATAATGGCTTGTTTTCTTTTCTTTCTCTAACCCTTTACTTTTGATTTTCTTTGATAATCAAGTAGATTAGAAGTAGTTTAGTTTGATGTTCTGAAAATTTCCTTTCATGAATGTGCACTGTATTGTTCTAAGTCTTTAGAATATCTTTTGAATGAATCTAAAAATCATAATAAGAAGGTAGTAGGCCTAGAATCTTGCTCTTGATGTACAATTCACTATGAAATTTTTCAAGAATAGGACAATTGATATTTGATAATTGTAGTAGATTAAACTTGAATTCAGACCCTAAAATCAAAATTAATCACTCACCCTTGTAATAGTTACATGTGGCCCTAAATATTTCAGATATTTTTTTAATTTTCCTTTTGAATTATTGAATAATATATTAGACCAACTTTATCAGAACCTTGAGGAGATTGATTATTTTGTTGGAAATTTTGAGTTATAATGATGTCATTCATGTCAAGTGTTTGGTACAAGGTAAGCTCATTTTGGTACAAGAAAATCGGTAAAATAATTGGTTCAAGTTCATGTTGGTAAAAGCAAAGTGGTAAAAGAATTGGTTATAATATTTTATATTATAAGCCCAAAAGGATGGCTAACAAGGTTGAATAAAAAAGTTACGCCCATGGTTTTAAAGAGAAAAGGAGATATTATAATATTTAATATTATAATAATTAAGCCAGAAGGGCTTATTAAAAAAAAGGGAAAGGAATTGATGAAAACCCAATGCAAAAGTATATTTAATACTAAATTAAATAATATAATATTTAACCTAAAGTTAAGTATTATATTAATAAATAATTAAATTTGAATTTGGTAAAGGCACCAAAAATTGAATGAAGGAGATAAGAGAAACGTGGAGGTTTCTCATTCGTTGAACGAAGGCAAAGGAATAAAATAAAGGCAGTGAGCACTTTGGTGTAGCAAGGGTTGGTAGCTCGATTGGCAGGTGGGTCATGTGTTAGTCGTTGGCAAAAGGAAGGTTCGACGTTCGATTTCCCCTAGCATTGGATGAAGGTTTTAATTTTTAACTGTCATAGGTAGCAAGTATAAAGGTGGTGAGGCTACAACTTAGTCTCAACTACTTGGCTAGCATAAGCGGTCGAGTGCTATGCTTGGTGGGCTGAGGTTGGAGAGTCGATTCTCATCTGCGATAAAGCAAAGATTATTTTTTTGATAAAGGTATGTGCCATGGTTAATTTGTGAGGTATGCGCTATATTATTGTTGGCTATAGTAATATTTTACGGATGATATATTATTTGACCTATAGTTTGAAACTTAGGATATATAAGGAGAAATCTTTTTGCATTATTTTAAGGGCTTAAATATCATTTATTTAATTTGGTTAGCTTGGAGTGATAAGCTTGTGAATGGTTTATTTTGAATGTAATTCTCTGTTCTATAATATGAAAGTGAAAGGACAAAATTGCTTTGAAAGTGTAGAGATAAAAGATGTAAAAGATATTTTATTTGATTGTAATTTTTGCTTTATGAAAGGGAAATTATTTAGAGTTTTTGAAGCTTTAATACATTGTCCTTGAGAACTAAAGAAGAGCCCTAGAATATTATTTTCAGAGATCATTGAAGGAAGAATTTATGTGGACATTTTGAAATAAAATTTTATGTGGACATTTTGAAATAGAAATTTTCTATCTAACTTTTGAAGCGGCACATAGAAATATGGTTGATTGTGAAAAAAATTTTGAAGACATATTTCCATAAGAACAAACAAGAGGTATGGGAATTTTTCTCTTCATTTGAGGTGTGTTATTGAGCAAGGTTTTTTGAAATATAAGGTGGAGTTAAAAGGGTGTTTGGTAGAACATTTTTGGAAAGTTTTGAGTTTGAGATCTACTTGTTGGAAATTTTTTGAGTTAGGGTTTGAGACCTACATTAAGCATTTTTGTTGAAAGGAAGTGAAACAACTATACTAGGGTTTATGAGTGGATTGTGTTTCATTGGCTGAATGATTATGTGGAGTTGGTTGAGCATTAATCTAAGAAATATTTATTGAGAGGATGGGAGTAGTAGATAATGTTTTGTGAAATAAGTTATACATTATTCTGAACTATTTTGAGAGAGAATTTACAAGTGATAGAGATTGATTGATTGAGCATTTTTGCATGGACACGTCTGTAAGAAGATAAGGAAGAAAATAATTAATTTTTCAAAGGTATGAGGGCTTAACTTTATTATTATAAAGAATTAAAATATTATGATGTGTAGAGAAATAAGGAGTAATAAATCTTAGTTGGTTTATGATTTTTGAAGTCAAATTTTGGAGTCATAAGGTGTAGAAAATGAATATTATTTTGTAATATGTTTTTTAATATGTTGAATATTAAATTGAGGGCATTGGAGTAATAAGGTGTAAAAGGTGATGTTATTGTTTTGAAGGAAATTTGTTAAAGTGAACTTGTGTGGGTTAATGCATGGTCCTTGGGAACAATAAAAGAATTATTTTCAGAATTATTTGAGCATATTATTGGATAAAAATATTAAGGACATATATATGCAATCTATCCCTTGTGATTTGCAAAGAGAATGGTTATGATTAAAATAGGTGTTTGAGGTCAGATCTTCTTCAAACAAGAGGTAAGGGTGCATTATCCTTGAGAGTGATTGTTGGATGTTATGAATGCTAAGTTGGAGTGAAAATGGTTGTTTTTATGAGCATTGTTGAGAGTGATTGATAAATATTTTTTTGAGTGAAAGTTTGCAATGAAAACCTTGTTTGATAAGCATTGTTGAGTAAACCTTTATATACATGATTGGTGGATGCTTGAGTGAGAACTTGTGAACTATCTTGAACTAGGATTTATAAAAATATCATGAGTATCATTGTTATGTGAATGTTGGGAAATCTAGAGTTGAGTTGAAAGTTCCACTATGAGAGTTTTTGAGAGAATTGAATGAAACATTGTCTTAGGGTTTTGCAAACAAGTTGGTTTCATTGATTGATTTGATTGAGCTATAGTGATTGAAAAGTGTTGGAGTGATAGTTCAAGTTCTGTGAAACAAATTTTTCTATATTTTGAATTGATTTGAAAGAGGTTTTCTGCAAGAGATTGAATTGAGATTGTGTGCAAGTTTTGTAATTTATTTAAGCAAGATTTTGTGAGAGTTTTTTGACATAATTGAGTAAGTCCTAAGGTGGACTTAAGATAGAATAGAGGAATATTTTGTAAAATATTAAGGATAGATTTGTGTGAGCTTTTATGGAAGCTTACAATTAGATTGGACAAGTTCTAGTGAGGACTTGTTGAGCAGATTTGAGGTAAGTCTTAGAGAAGACTTGAGAGCAGATTGGATAGGTTCTTAAGAGGACTTATTGGACATATTTGAGATAGAGCAAAGACATATAGTGAGAAAATTTGTGCTAGACCTAATAATAGTGTTTAGTGTAGATTCAAGACAAATATTGAGCAGAGCTTTAGAGGTGACAGAGTAGAGGACAGTAGTCTCCAGTGGATAGAGATCCATAAACCAGGGCAGAGAGGACAAAGGTCCTTAGTGGAGAGATATCCACAACCCAGAGCAGTGGAGGTAGTAGTCTTTTAGAGGATCACCAACCAAAGTAGAGGATATTGGTGTCTCCTGTGGATAGAGATCCATGAAATTGATTGGGGGATTGGTATCTCCTTTGGATAGAGGTCCATAAACATTGTAATAAGGAAGTTTTCCCAAGATACTTATTGAGAAAGTTTTAGTAAAATATTTTCTCCGTGGAGTAGCCCACATTGGGTGAACCACATTAAATCATGTCTCTCATGTGTGTGATGCTTTATGTGATGTTTATTACTTTTATGTTACCACTACTATCATATGTGTTGAAAAGCAAAAAAAAATATCTTATACTTTTCATGCCCCCTCTCAGTATAAGAACATGTTCTTCAATTGGTATAAAAGTGGGTCTCTTTGTGAAAAGACTAATAGATTGGAGGAGGATCCATTAGAAACACACATGGCTTCAAAAAATTAAGAAGATACTATGTTTGATATAAAAGAGGAATTCCTTGTTGCTCTCAAGAATTTGGAAAGGATTAGGGAGAATAACTCAATATTGAAGTAACAAATTCAAGAGGATGAAGAAGCAAATATGGAACTTCTACAAAGTCTCACATAACTCAAGATAAAGGTAGAAGAAAGAAATAAAATTGAAAATTATATGATAGATAAATTAAGAGCAAGGAAAATAGAGTGTGAAATATTGGAAGCAGAGATTGTACCACTAAGGCATGAAGTTGAAAATACCAAGATACTACAATATATAAAGTCAGGAAAATAGAAAGAGGAATCTAGCTTTCAAGAAGTAGATACATCAATTAGAAATGGGCTCATTAGTCATACCCTGAAATAAAAAGAAATTAGGAAATAATAAAGAAAATAAGAACCATGGATGAGAGTCAATCACAAAAGGAGAAGCACTCGAACACATTCTCAAAGTTATTCATATCTGTTACATAATTCTTTCCATGGCTATTGATTTTCTTGTAATAAATATGGTCATAAATCTCTACATTGCACTGGTTATGTGAAAAATGTTATCAATAGAAAATTCAACTCTTTTGTACCTCTCATGAATGGTGATATCATATGTTACAAATGCAATAATTTTGGGCACAAATCTAGATGGTGCAAAATGGTAATTCCTGATTCTAGTAAAAATAATACAACTTCAACAACTAGGAAAGAGAAAAATGGGGATGAAAAGGATAGATAAATGTTAGTTCAAACAACCCTTCATGCTTAGGATAAAGAAGAAAAACGGTTTCCTGATAGTGGTTGCTCTAGACACATGATAGGAGACAAAGACAAATTTCTTGTTCTGAAAGAGACTAATAGAGGATCAATAAGTTTTGGTGATAATGGATCTACAAAAATTTGTTGGAAAGGAACTCTTAGTTTAAATAATGGGAAAACAAGAAAAAAGAATGTACTGTATGTGAAAGGATTAAGACACAATCTTCTAAGTGTAAGACAACTTTGTGATCAAGGTCATGTGGTTACATTTCACCCAAATCTATGTGAAATAAGAAATTCTAAAACTAGAAAAGTTATTGCAAATGCAAGAAGAGAAAAAAATCTCTATGTGCTCAATTAGATAAAATGAGAAAAGTGATTTATCTCACAAGAAGATGAGATTTGGCTATGGCATAGAAGAATGAGTCACTTGAATTTTGACAACATAGTCAACATAAGCAATAAGCAAGTTGTCAAAGATTTACCCAAGCTAAAAAGGCCACAAAACACAATTTGTGCACCTTGTCAACATGGAATGCAAATTAGAACAAGCTTTAAATCAAAGGGATATATGTCATCTGAGCCATTAAGTCTAATACATACTGATCTATGTGGTCCTAAAAAAATACATAGTATTCAAAGTGAGAGTTACTTCATATTGTTCATAGATGATTACTCCAAAATTGTTTGGGTAGCTTTCCTGAAAGATAAGTCAGAAGCATTTGAAAAATTCAAGGCAATTAAAAAACTGGTCAAAAATAAAATCGACAAGAGGATTAAGTGTTTGATATCAGATAGAGGAGGAGAGTTTACCTAAAATAAATTTACAAAATTTTGTGAACAACACAGAATCAAGAGTGAATACTTAGCTACAAGAACTCCTCAATAAAATGGAGTGGTTGAAAGGAAAATAGGACTATTGAGAATATGTCTAGAGCTATGGTAAATGAGTCCAAACTATCAGATGTATTTTGGAGGGAAGCAATCAACACAGTAGTGTATATCATCACTAGAGCTCAATAAGAGTAAACCATCACAAGACTCTATATGAGCTTTGGAAAGGAAGACCAGCCATTGTAAAACACTTCAAAGTTTTTGGAAGCACGTGTTATATAAAAAGGGAGGAGCAAAACTTGGATAAGTTTGATCCAAGATGTGATGAAGGTATTTTTCTTGGTTACTCTAATAAGAGCAAAGCCTATAGATGCTACAAAAAAAGTACACACACTATTGTAGAAAATATAAATGTAATAGTTGATGAAAATACAGGGTTGAGAGAGCTAGTTCAAGAAACAATATATTAGGAAGAAGAAAATTTTCAAGAAGAGTTTTGTGAGGAATCATAAGAAGAAGTGGAAGAAAAACAAAGACCTCTTCCCAAGACCCTATCCAGATATGTATAGAAATACCATATAAAATATCTAATCATTAGGAATCTAGACGAGAGACAAATAATGAGAAGAGTAATAACATCAAGTCAGCCAACATATTTCTCTCTACTATCTAAAATTGAGCTAAAATACTTCATTGAAGCAAGTGAAGATAAGTTATGTATTAAGGCAATGGATGAGGAAGTAGATCAGATAGAGAAAAGTAAGACTTGGAAACTTGTTCCATGACCAAAAGGTAAAAATGTGATTGGCACCAAGTGGGTATTTAGAAATAAGCTAAATGAAGATGGTCAGGTGATCAGAAATAAAGCAAGGTTAGTATGCAAAGGTTATGCACAAGTTGAGGAAATTGACTTTAATGAGACATTTTCTCTAGTTGCATGACTTGAAGCTATAAGAATATTCTTAGCCTTCTCAAGTTTTAAAAAATTCAAGGTATACCAAAGGGATTTTAAGTCAACATTTCGAAATGGTGTTATAGAAGAAGTTTATATTGATCAGCCAAAGGGATTCATATTAATAGGTAAACAAAACTATGTATGCAAATTAAAAAATGCATTGTATGGTCTAAAACAGGCTCCTAGAGCGTGGTACTCAATATTGGATAAGTATCTTCAGGAACATGGATTAAGGAAAGGAATAGCAGAAAATAGCTTATACATCAAAAATAAAGGGAATAATCTATTTATTGTGGTTGTTTATGTGGATGACATCATTTTTGGGAGAAAAAATGATAAGATGTGTAAAAAATTTGCAAAAAGCATGTAAATTGAATTTGAGATATCTATGCTTAGTGAGTTGTCTTTCTTTCTTGGACTTTAGATTTCACAATCAAAGAAATGAGTGTTTATTTCACAAACCAATTATATAAAAGAAATGCTAAATAAATTCAACTTAGAATATTGCAAACCAGTAAGTGCCCCCATGGTTATAGGATGTAAGTTAAGGATGATGAATCTCCAGAGGCAAATAAAAAATTATACAGGTCTATGATTGGTAGCTTTTTGTATGTCATAGCTACAAGACCAGATATCTGTAGGTAGTGGGATTAGTGGTAAGGTTTTAGGTAGCACCTAAGGAAACACATGTGGTAGCAATAAAGAGGATTCTTAAGTATCTAGAATGAACCATGGAATTTGGGCTATGGTATCCCAAAAGTGATAGTTTCACACTCATAGCTTATGCAGATGCAGATTGGGTTGGTAGCATTGACGATAAAAAAAGCATAAGTGGAGGAGCATTCTTTCTTGGAGACTATTTAGTCTCTTGGCTAAGTAAAAAATAGGTATCAATATCCTTATCTACATCAGAAATCGAGTATATTGTAGCAGTAGCCAATTGTACACAGGTATTATGGATGAAGTAAACTCTAGAAGATTTCAAGATAAAATATGATCATCCAATTCCCATATTATGTGATAATACAAGTTATATAAGTATCTCAAATAATATAGTTATGCACTCCAAGACAAAGCACATTTTGATCAAGTATCACTTTCTAAGAGAACAGGTGACAGATAAACATGTCAAGTTGGAATATGTTACTACAAAGGAAAAAATAGCAGACATCTTCACTAAGCCACTTTCGAAAGAGACTTTTGAGTATCTTAAAGGGAAATTTGGAGTAATAATCCCACCCTAGAATTAACCACCTCAAGAGGAGGTGGGGGAGAGGCTAAGCTAAGAGATTCATTCTTAGCCTCAGGCCCCAAGGTGACCCTTTGCCATTGATGTCAAAGGGGGAGATATTTGAGTAAGGGGGAGAGGTTTGAGTTAGGAGGAAAGCATTGAGTTAGGGGGAGTAGAACAGAAAAAGGTAAAGGTAATGGTAAAAGGTAATTGGGTTGCCATTAATGACAAATGGGATATTGTTGGAAATATGAGCAGGATTTGTTGTCATTGATGTTAAAGGAATGCTAAGCCAATGCAAAATAAAAGGGTTGAAAATATATCTCTGTTCCATGGTGATTGAAAGCAAATAATATGGTTATTTTGGCTAAGGTGATGATGGCAAAAGGTTCTCCCAAAAGCACAAGGAAGTTCATATTTTATTTTATTTAAAAAGGCCCAATGGACATTTAAATATTTAATTTATAATATTTAAATTCATTTTTGAATTTAAATAATTATAATTAAATATTATTTTCAAAATGCAAAGTTTAATTTACATATCCACCGACGTGAAGATAAATGCCTTGAAAGGCATATAAATATAGCCTTAATCAAAGGCCTAAATCATTCATTCGAATTTGTGCAATATATTTAATGTGCTCGTCGATCGAATGTGGAAGCAGGAAGGAGTGTGCACAGTGATAACCCATAGAAAGAGAAAGATATAAAGGAAAGAGGTACCAAGATCAAAGACCCATCTAGGAGGGTAGCCTAGATGGTGCTTTCCTTGGGCGCTAAGTCACAGTAGAGGAGAGGTCTCGGGTTTGAGACTCTATGACAACGAAAGGAGGAAGCCTTTTGTTTTAAAGGCTTTTGGTGGAAGTGAAGGAAATAAGTGTGTGTGGGTACACTTAGGTCCTAGCATCCAACTCACATGGCAGGTTGACCGCGAGCTAAGGTGCTAGTAGGAAGAGAGTCACAGATTCAAATCTTGCGCTCACCATTTTGCAAGGCAGAAAGGACAAGCATTTTCACGTGGACACATTTGCAAGTGAATAAGGAAGAAAATAATTATTTTTTCAAAGGTATGAGGGCTTAACTTTATTTTTATAAAGTATTAAAATATTATGTTGTGTGGATAAATAAGGAGTAATAAATTTTAGTTTGTTATGATTTTTGAAGTCAAATTTTGGAGTCATAAGGTGTAGAAAAGGAATATTATTTTGTAATATGTTTTTTAATATGTTGAATATTAAATTGAGGGTATTGGAGTAATAAGGTGTAAAAGGTTATGTTATTGTTTTGAAGGGAATTTTTTAAAGTGAACTTGTGTGGGTTAATGCATGGTCCTTTAGAACAATAAAAGAATTATTTCAGCCAGGGCAGAGAGGACAGAGGTCATTAGTGGAGAGAGATCCACAACCTAGAGGAGTGGAGGTAGTAGTATTCTAGAGGATCACCAGCCAAAGCAGAGGATATTGGTATCTCATGTGGATAGAGATCCATGAACTTGATTAGGGGACTAGTGTCTCCTTTGGACAGAGGTCCATAAGCATTGTAATAGGGAAGTTTTCCCAAAATACTTGTTGATAAAGTTTTAGTAAAATGTTTTCTCCGTGGAGTAGGCCACATTGGGTGAACCACATTAAATCATGTCTCTCATGTGTGTGATGTTTATTGCTTTGATGTTACCACTGCTATCATATGTTTTGAAAAGAAAAAAGTTTTGTCTTATACTATTCACCCCCCCTCTCAGTATAAGCACATGTTCTTCAACAACATATTGAGGTTTTGATAGAGCTTATCATCCTCTATATGTTCTTGATATTAAATAAAATTCTGAGCAAAATTTGTTTGTGTGAAGAGAGTTTTCTAAAAGATATTTAAGTTGTGTTTTTTGTGCACGTTTTGGAGTTATTTGACCAAGTTTCATGAGTAGCTTGAGGATAAAGTTGAGCAAGTCTTTGAGTAGAATTGAGGATAGAGTTGAGCAAGTATTTGAGTATACTTAAGGACATAGTTGAGCAAGTCTTTGAGTAGACTTGAGGACATAGTTGAACAAGTATTGAAGTAGACTTGAGGACAAAGTTGAGCAAGTCTTTGATTAGACTTGAGGATAGAGTTAAGTAGGTCTTTGAGTAGAGTTGAAGGTAGATTTGAGAAAGTGTTTAAGAAGGCTTGAAGGTAAATTTTAGCAAGTTCCTAAGAGGACTTGAAGGCATATTTGAGCAAGTTCCTAAAAGGACTTGAAGGCAGATTTGAGCAAGATCCTAAGAGGGCTTGAAGGCAGATTTGAACAAGTCTTTGAGAATTTTTAAAGATATATTTGAGCAAGTCTTTGAGAATTTTTAAAGATATATTTGAGCAAGTCTTTGAAAGAGCTTGAGGACAGAGTTGAGCAAGTCTTTGAGTAGACTTGAAGGTATATTTGATCATGTATTTTGAAGACTTGAAATAGCTTTGAGATCAGGTTTGATTGTTTATTTGTTCAAGATTTGTGTGAAGGCTTGGGGTAAATTTTAGATAGAGTTTGGTACAAATTTGTGAGTATATTAGTGCTAGACCTAAGATATATTTTGAAGTAGATTTGTGCTAGATTGAGGATAGAGTTTAGTTTAATTTTGAGATAGATATTGGGCAGAGTTGAGAGAAGGATTTGGAGGTGATAGAGCAAAGGATAATAGTCTCCAATGGATAGAGATCCATTAGCTAGGGTAGTGGGGATATAGATCTCTTGTGGAGAGATATCCACAAGCCAGAGCAGTGGGAGTAGAAGTCTTTTAGAAGATCACCATACAAAAAAGAGGGGATAGAGTTCTCCTATGGATATATTTCCATGAACCATAGTAAGGGAAAGAGTTCTCCTATGGATTGTGATCCATAAACCAACTAGGAAGAAAGAGTTCTTCTATGGAAAGAGATACACAATGCAGTTGAGGAGATAGAGTTCTCTTGGATCAAGTTCCACAAACCAAAGGAAAGGGAAAAGAGTTCGCCTGTGGAGAGAGATCCACAAATCAGGGCATAGGGGATTGGTGTCTCCTTTGGATAGAGGTCCATAAAAATTGTAATAGGGAATTGATTCCCAAGATATTTATTGAGAAAATTTAGTAGAAATATTTTCTTTGTGGAGTATACCACATTGGGTGAACCACATTAAATTGGTATCTCTATTGTGTGTGATGATTTGTGCATTGCTTTGATTACTATTGTTGATATTTCCATTGATAATATTGGAAAATATTGTTTGGGAAAGAAAAGTAAAATTTGATCTTATACTATTCATCCCTCTCTCTCAGTATAAGCTTGTGTTCTTCAATTGGTATCAGATTAGGTTCCTGTTGGCATTTTTGCCACATTGTATTGTTGGAAATCTGATCTTTGACTTCAGCTTTGATGCAACTTGGGCGAAAAAAGGAGAAAAAATGAGCAAAAAATGACTAAGTCTAAAAATTGCAGCGACGCGCTGACATGTTGCAGAATCGCGGTCAACGCAGTCAACGCAGGCAGGTTGGCGGAACCGTCGCGATATCGCGACGTGTTCCGAAATCGCGGGTCGGCGGGCAAAAAAGCATTAAGTTGAAAACATGCGGCGATTCGCTGACATGTCGACGAATCGCGACCCGGGGAGCGTCGAAGGCAAAAAGGTGCAAACTTGCAGCGCGTCGCTGACATGTCAGCGAATCGCGATCGAAAATGGCGATTGATGTAGAGAGAAGGAACATGTAGCGAAATCGCTACGTGTTTCATTTTCGCGGGGCAGAGCACAGGGAGGAGCAACGACGGAAACATGTAGCGAAATCGCTACATGTTCCGATTTCGCGGAGCAAGCTTGCGATGGCGAAGAGGAAGCCGGACATGTAGCGATATCGCGACATGTTTTGGAATCGCGGGTCTTCAGCAGCGAAGCGTACGGCGTAAACTTATGTCGCGATTTCGCGACCCGTCGTGTTTTCGCGACCTGCGCAGTTTTCCCGCCAAGTGCAGTATGAACGGCCGAGAGGGTTTTTCCAATTTTCGATGATTTAATGCTGACCCGAATTAAATAATTTGCGGATTTCCAATGCGGTTAAGGTCAAAGAGTGCCCAGGCTACCAAAATTAAAGGGTTTATTGGTTCGAAGTTGCCGTTCGTGGATTAATTCAACGGTTTTCATGCACATATTCAAAGAATCGAATTTAATGAAGGGCCGCAAGCGTTTCATGGAATTTAATTTTTATTTCTTCGAGACTGCGATTAAGGGGATCATGTTCCTCGTTTCCTTCGCATGATTGTAGATCACGAGGAAGTTGGTTTTAATTATTTAATGCTGCAAAGAGGACGGACCTCTATAAAAACCAATGTAATTCGCATTTCAAAGGGTTGGAAAAACTTGCTGCTAGAAACTGGAATTGTATCTGCGGGAATAAAAGGATCGACTTCTAATTTTTCAAGCGTCGCATGGATGAATTTTCTTTCTGTTTTTTGCATTTCTAATAGCATTCGTACTCCTGCATTGCTATTACATTTAAATTCTGCATACTGGATTTAAATACTGCGGTCAGGGTACAATTCCTGGAATGTGGGTTTGGAGGGATTTGCGGCATGTGATTGTGCGAGGATGAAGCTGATTTCTTATGTTACTTGTCTGTTGTTGCGTTTTTAGTTTCCTGCTGTTGTTTTTCTGATCCCATCACTTCGGCCTGTGGCCATATTTCCCATTTCTTTCTGCAACCTTTTAAATCTCTTTCCAGCAACCCTATCTTAAACCCATTTTTAGAGTAGTAAAGGGAACCAGCCCACTCTGGAGATTGGTCTGGGAGCCATTTCTTGCTTCCAGCCTTTCAATGTTGGCCGGGTCTAGGGCACAATTGTAAAAATCCTTTCCTGTGGCAGATTCGTGACCAACAATTTTTGGCACGCCCGGTGGGACAGACTGTTTCTGTCTCCAAGAATTCATAATCGGTGGGATATGCATAATTTTCCAAAGTGATAACCCCACCGGTGCCAACAGTTTTGGCACGTTTTAACACCCGGAGGTCTCAAGATTAGATGAGCTGTCTTGGCCTCACAGCGGAGATTTGTAAGTTCATCTGGCGACTTTGCTGAGTTGAAGATCTGTTCGTGGACGCCTATTGTTTTGTTTAAAAAAAAAAAAAAAAAAAATTTCAAAGAATGTTCATCTGGCGACTCTGACTTAATGGCGATGGTCGTGATTCCGCAGACCACTGCCACAAAGGCGAGGGTTTTTCCTAGATGGGATGATCCTGGCCCTCTGAATCTGCAAGTTCGGCATGAAATTCCCGAAGGTGCCCTGAAGAACCTGGCAAAATATGACGGTACCGAAGGCATGGCTCTGGCACATGTTGAAGATATTGCTATTCTGTCCATGATCCATGTCATAGAACACGAAGATGTTATGATCCGACTTCTGGTTCAGTCTTTGGAAGGAAGAGCGTTGCAGTGGTATAGATTGCTCAAACGTCAAAGCATCAGTTCATGGGATGATCTCGCGGGAGCACTGATCAAAATATTTGATGAAGATCCTTTCTACAGTTCTTTGGATCTCTACCAATTTTTCATGCACATCAAGAGAGCACCTCAAGAGAGCATCACGGACTTCAATGTCCGATTCTTGATAAGTTGGAAGAGAATTCCAGAGAAGATTCGTCCATCACCCACCCAAGCCCACCTCTTTTATGTTCGAGCTCTGAACTCTGACATAGGTCTCTTTTTGCTGCAGTCAGGTGAACAACGCTTCCCACAAATCTTTGAGGAAGCAGTGCGAGCGGAACAGCTGTTGCTCTTATCAGGAAAATTACCGTGGCGAGAAACTCCATTACCTTCTCCGGTGGTTGCTACTCCTGTCTACCCTGCACAGTACTTTTCATGCCAGATCCCTTATACTGAGCATAAACCTGAGATGCAGTCATGTGAAGTTCAAGGGACAGATCTCGCCCAAAGGCAAGGATTGGGACATGCAAGCACTTTTCCAGCAATGAACAATATGGTTGCTTACAGTTTTCATCAAGAGATGGGCCAAGTAGAAGAACAAGTTCAAATTCCAGAACCTGAGGAGATCCCAGAAGCAGATTTCTCACTGGAAGAGCCTTGTGATCACATCAAGGGGTTGGAGGAACTCGTACTCGACCCACGACCGGTAAAGTCTGCAAAGTGGTGGTGTTGGTTCCAGCCACTACATCCAGTACCTGAAGAAGTCTTCAATGGGGGTACTAGTAAGAAGGATAATCTGCTGAATTGCATCGTATCAGCACCATGGAGAACTTCAGGAAGGAGCCAGCCTAATTTCAAGGACCGACTTAAGTATGATCAGATCTGGTCTGGACATTGCAGATTTACCGGATAACATTCTGAGATTGGATGTCTGGTGGCGACATGCCAATCATGTCGTGAATTATTGTATATAGTATTTTGAAAAAAACAAAAAAAAATAGAAAAAGAAGAAAAAAAAAAAAAAAAAAAAAGCGGTATTGTTTTTATTTGTTCATCTCGGCTCTTGTTGCCTGTGAGCCGTAGATGCTTGTTTTTTCCTTTGTTTTTCTCCTCCCAACAGTTTGGTGGCTTTCTAGCACTTTCTTCTTTTCCCTTCCTCGTTTCCTCTCTTTCCTTTCTTCATCTTCTTACTTCTTTTCCTTCTGCATTAAAACAAAATAAGCCACGGCTGTTGTTTCTTTTCCCTTTTCTGTTTTTCCCCGTCCCTTCTTATCCCTTTCCTCTAAGTTTAGTCTTTTACGCATTTGCTAACAGTCTAGTTCATTTCATTTCATAGCTTTCCTAGTTCCATTCCCACTCCATAACTTCGTTCATTTTCATTTCATCATTCCATTGCAGTCACCGCTTGCGCAATCGCGGGAGCTCACTCCACCATCACATTCCATTTCTTCAGTTTATAACCGCTTCTATGCAGGTTCTTCCAGTTCTAGTTTTCCGCAGCAGAAGAAGTTTTGCAGCAGTCCCCTGACATGTTTTGCAGCGGCTAGTTTACAGTTCCAATATGACTCTGTGCCCAATGGACTAAGGCTCGGATTCTTGCATACAGCGAGTCGTATACCCCGCGAGCCGCCAAGAATGTTGGCATTTTTGCCACATTGATTCTCATTGATTAATGCATTAGTGTATTGTTGGAAATCTGATCTTTGACTTCAGCTTTGATGCAGCTTGGGCGAAAAAATGAGAAAAAATGAGCAAAAAATGACTAAGTCTGAAAATTGCAGCGACGCGCTGACATGTTGCAGAATCGCGGTCAACGCAGGCAGGTTGGCGGAACCGTCGCGATATCACGACGTGTTCCGAAATCGCGGGTCGGCGGGCAGAAAAAGCATTAAGTTGAAAACATGCAGCGATTCGCTGACATGTCAGCGAATCGCGACCCGGGGAGCGTCGAAGGCAAAAAGGTGCAAACTTGCAGCGCGTCGCTGACATGTCAGCGAATCGCGACCGAAAATGGCGATTGATGCAGAGAGAAGGAACATGTAGCGAAATCGCTACGTGTTCCGTTTCGCGGGGCAGAGCGCAGGGAGGAGCAACGACGGAAACATGTAGCGAAATCGCTACATGTTCCGATTTCGCGGAGCAAGCTTGCGATGGCGAAGAGGAAGCCGGACATGTAGCGATATCGCGACATGTTCCGGAATCGCGGGTCTTCAGCAGCGAAGCGTACGGCGTAAAATCATGTCGCGATTTCACGACCCGTCGCGTTTTCGCGACCTGCGCAGTTTTCCCGCCAAGTGCAGTATGAACGGCCGAGAGGGTTTTTCCGATTTCCGATGATTTAATGCTGACCCGAATTAAATAATTTGCGGATTTCCAATGCGGTTAAGGTCAAAGAGTGCCCAGGCTACCAAAATTAAAGGGTTTATTGGTTCGAAGTTGCCGTTCGTGGATTAATTCAACGGTTTTCATGCACATATTCAAAGAATCGAATTTAATGAAGGGCCGCAAGCGTTTCATGGAATTTAATTTTTATTTCTTCGAGACTGCGATTAAGGGGATCATGTTCCTCATTTCCTTCGCATGATTGTAGATCACGAGGAAGTTGGTTTTAATTATTTAATGCTGCAAAGAGGACGGACCTCTATAAAAACCAATGTAATTCGCATTTCAAAGGGTTGGAAAAACTTGCTGCTAGAAACTGGAATTGTATCTGCGGGAATAAAAGGATCGACTTCTAATTTTTCAAGCGTCGCATGGATGAATTTGCTTTCTATTTTCTGCATTTCTAATAGCATTCGTACTCCTGCATTGCTATTACATTTAAATTCTGCATACTGGATTTAAATACTGCGGTCAGGGTACAATTCTTGGAATGTGGGTTTGGAGGGATTTGCGGCATGTGATTGTGCGAGGATGAAGCTGATTTCTTATGTTACTTGCTGTTGTTGCATTTTTAGTTTCCTGTTGTTGTTTTTCTGATCCCATCACTTCAGCCTGTGGCCATATTTCCCATTTCTTTCTCGCAACCTTTTAAATCTCTTTCCAAGCAACCCTATCTTAAACCCATTTTTAGAGTAGTAAAGGGAACCGACCCACTGCGGAGATTGGTCTGGGAGCCATTTCTTGCTTCCAGCCTTTCAATGTTGGCCGGGTCTAGGGCGCAATTGTAAAAATCCTTTCCTGTGGCAGATTCGTGACCAACAGTTCCTTCAAGGAATCCTAACAGCTTGAAGAAAGATCTACAAGAACACACATTGCAAGGAAAGGTAAATAAAGAACCATGAGATATAAAAAGGAATAAGAATTTGATTTTGAGACTAATATAAGGGAAGAAGAAAAATCAGTGAGATGTGTAGAGTGTGGTAAGCTTGGTCACATGGCACTTTATTATCCACAAAATGGGTATAATAGCAACAAAGAGGAAAAGGAATTTGTTTTTTCTCTCAAAGAGCATTTTGCTCAAAGAGAAGTGGAAACAGTATCCAACAACAAAAAAGAAGCTAATTGTGTAAAAATTAATAAGAAGGAACTAAGAATACTCAAATGTTTTATTTGTGGTAACTTTGGTCATATTGAATATCATTGTTCAAAAGTTGGGTATAGTAGTAGTGAAGAAGAATATTTTGGTAACCTTGGCCACAATGCAACTTATTGTAATGGTTTCAATAGCAGTGAAGATGAAAAAGAAAATAGGGATAGTCAAATCAGGTATACAAAGGAAACTATACTTTTGGCAATAGAAGAAAAAGGAGATGCTCCTGTTGAAGTAGCAATTAGTGCTTCAAGTGATAATGATGAAAGTATTTCAGATATTGAAGAGTATGAAGATGCTCTTGAAAACCTAGAAGAAGAGGAATATTCAAAAAAATAAAATAAGGAAGCCACAGTTAAGGAACTTGTTGAGTTAAAAAATGAGAACTCAATATTGAAAGACCAAGTGCAAGAAGATAAAGAAACAAAGACAAATTTTCTACAATATCTCACTGATCTTAAGGTTAAGGTTGAAGAGGTAAGAAAATTTGAAGAAGGTATGACTAAAAAGTTAGATGTAAAAGTCTTAGAATGTGAAATATTAGAACATGAGGTAGTTTCACTAAGGAAGGAAGTGAAAGAGTCTAAATACAAGCTACACAGGTTTGAGAAAATTTCAAAATATTTGGATAACATTACCAAAGCACAAATATCTTCATTTATCAAAATAAGACTAGGCAATGAAGAATATCTAGAAGTACAGAAAGGGGAATCAAGATCAAAAGAAAAGGAAGTCTCAAAGGGAACATCAAAATAAGTGATTGAATAAGAACCTAAGACTTACGTTGATATATTGAGAAGTGACAACATCAAAGAGGAAGGAAACAATGCACAAACAAGGTACAAGGATCATCACAAAGAAGGAAGGACTAAGAGACCAGTGGGTCCAAGGCAAGATTTCTTCAAAGGACGTTGCTTCTCATGTAACAGGTTTGGTCACAAGGCTATGCAGTGTAGGGCTCATGAAAATAAGGAATATGGTTTGACTAAGAGAAATTTAAAAAATGGACATCTCTTTCAAGGGTATTGCTATTCATGTAATCAATTTGGTCATAAAGTAATTCATTGGAAGGTTTGATGACAAAAATGGGTATGGCTTCACCAAGAGGAACTTCAAGATATTTGCACCTCCTAGGAACCACAACATCAAGTGTTTCAATTGCAATAATGTTGGGCATACAACAAGGTGGTGTAGAATAGAATTTCTATAACTTCCAAGGACATGCAAGAAAGAGGATTCTCAAAAGGTTAAAATGACTTCAAAAGTATGGAAAGAGAAATTTGAGAAGGGAGAAGAGCATTGTAATATGGGAGTATATTTACTCCCACCCCATAACTAATCACCTCAAGGAGAGGAGGTGGTGAGGGGGATGAGCTAAGAGTCTTATATTTAGCCCCAAAGGAGTCCTTTTGTCATTGATATCAAAGGGGGAGAGCATTCAGTTAAGGGGAGCAGTTTCTCGGGGGGAGCAGAATTGGAAAATGGGAAAAGGAATGGCTAAGAAAAAGAGTTACCATCAATGAAAAAGGGGGATATTGCTTGAAATTTTGAGCTATAATGTTGTCATTGGTGTCAAGTGTTTGGTATAAGGTAAACTAATTTTGGTACAATAAAAGTGGTAAACGAATTGGTTCAATTTCATGTTGGTAGAAGCAAAGTGGTAAAAGAATTGGCTATAATATTTTATATTATAAGCCAAAAAGGATGGCTATAAATGACAAAGGAGGATATTGTTGAAAATTTTGAGTTATAATATTGTCATTGATGCCAAGTGTTTGGTACAAGGTAATCTCATTTTGGTACAAGCAAAGTGGTAAAATAATTGGTTCAAGTTCATGTTGGTACAAGCAAAGTGGTAAAAAATTTGGTTATAATATTTTACATTAAAAGCCAAAAAGGATGGCTAACAAGGTTGAAGAAAAATGTTACGCCCATGGTCTTAAAGAGAAAAGGAGATATTATAATATTTTAAATATTATAATAATTAATCCATAAGGGATTATTAAAAATAAGGGAAAAAGAATTGATGAAAACCCCATGCAAAAGTATTATTTAATACTAAATTAAATAATATAATATTTAACTTAAATTTAAATATTATATTAATACTTTTTAAATATTAATATTTAATTTAAATTTAAATATTATATTAATAAATAATTAAATTTGAATTTGGCAAAGGAACCAAAAATCAAATTTAATATTGGAGGCATCTATATTTTTGTCGACGTTTATAAAATCACCTTGGAGCATATAAAAGGAGGAAAGAAAAATTAAATACGCAATTTGAATGTTTCAAGTCTATGTGCATGCGAAGGAAATTGAACAAAGGAGATAAGAGAAACATGGAGGTTTCTCATTCGTCGAATGAGGGCAAAGGAATAAAATAAAGGCAATGAGTGCTTTGGTGAAGCAAGGGCTGGTAGCCTAAGTGGCAGGTGAGTCCTGCGCTAGTCATTGGTAGAAGGAAGGTTTGGGGTTCGATTCCCCCTAGTGTCGGTTGAAGGTTTTAATTTTTAACTATCAGAGGCAGTAAGGATAAAGGTGGTGAGGCTACAACTTAGTCTCAACCGCTTGGCTAGCGCAAGTAGTCGAACGTTGCACTTGGTGGACTAATGTTGAAGGGTCGATTCCCATAAATGATAAAGTAAATATTATTTTTTGATAAAGGTATGTGCCATGGTTAATTTGTGAGGTGTGCGATATATTGTTGGCTATAGTAATATTTGGCAGATGATATTTTATTTGACATATAGTTTGAAACTTAGGAGATATAAGGTGAAATATTTTTGCATTATTTTTAAGGGCTTAAATATCATTTATTTAATTTGGTAAGCTTGGAGTGATCAACTTGTGAATGGTTTATTTTGAATGTAATTCTTTGTTCTAGGTTATGATAGTGAAAGGAAAAATTGCTTTGAAAGTGTGGAGATAAAAGGTGTAAAACGATATTTTATTTAATTGTAATTTTTGCTTTATGAAAGGGATTGAGAGAGTTTTTGAAGCTTTAATACATTGTCCTTGTGAATTGAAGAAGAGCCCTCAAATATTATTTTTAGAGATCATTGAAGGAAGAATTTATGTGGAAATTTTGAAATAGAAATTTGCTATCTAACTTTTGAAGTGGTACATAGAAAGGTGGTTGATTGTGAAACAAATTTTGAAGACATATCTCCATAAGAACAAAAAAAAGGTATGGGTATTTTTCTCTTCATTTGAGGTGTGTTATTCAGTAAAGTTTTTTGAAATATAAGGTGGATTTAAAAGGGTGTTTGATAGAAATTTTTTTGAAAATTTTGAGTTTGAGATCTACTTGTTGGAAATTTTTTGAGTTAAGGTTTGAGATCTACACTAAGCATTTTCGTTGAAAGGAAGTGAAACACCAATTCTAGGGTTTGTGAGTGGATTATGTTTCATTGGATGAATGATTGTATGGAGTTGGTTGAGATCTAAGAAATATTGATTGAGAGTATGGGAGTAGTGGATTGTTAGTCTTACAATGACACTGAGAGGGGGGGGTGAATCAGTGTAGCTCTTTAAACTTGAATTTACAGCTCTTAATATAGTAGCAATTAAAACTAATTACTAGATACAACAAGTATAACACAAGAGCATCACACAACACAAGATTTAACGAGGTTCACCAATGTGGCTACTCCTCAAAAATGACTGCTTGGACTACCATCCAAATCCAGCCTTTGCAAAGCACCAACTTTACAATCAATTTACCAACACCTACTGGAAGGAGCACCGACCCCTTATTTATCTGCACCAATAGAAAGGAGCACCAACCCCTGATTTACCAGCACCTACTGGAAGGAGCACCAACCCCTGATGCCAAGCTGCAACCTGGACTTCAATTTTGAATCTATAAGATTGACAGAAAGATACCTTTGTTTTTGCAAGATCCTGACTGGTCTTTCTTCGCCTTTTTGCTCTCTATGCACTCTGCTTTCTCTACACAATCACTTCACACACTCTGCTTCATTACAGTCGACCTTCATGATCATCTTCTCTCTTTTATGCACTCTGCTCTCTTTGCACTACGATAGAACTTCACACACTTCGACAACACTCAAATCTCCAAACAACCCTCCTTTTATAACAAAATTATGGTGATGAAAACCCTAATCTTAGTCAGCTGTAAACCCTAATCTTAGTCAGCTTTCATGACAACTGTAAACCCTAATTTTAGTCGATTGTTCATCGATCTTTGTCGGCTTCAACTCAACCACAAAAATACAACATGTCACGATATCGTGACACTTTTTCTTTCTCTCTCTTTCTCCTTGCTTTGGACCACAAAAATACAACATGTCGCGATATCGTGACACTTTCGCCTCCTTGCTTCTTTTCTTGGCTTGTACCCATGAAAACATAACATGTCACGATATCGTGACACTTTCACCTCCTTGCTTCTTTTCTTGTCTTGTACCCATGAAAACTCAACATGTCACGATATCGTGACACTTTCGCCTCCTTGCTTCTTTTCTTGGCTTGTACCCATGAAAACACAACATGTCACGATATCATGACACTTTCGCCTCCTTGCCTCTTTTCTTGGCTTGTACCCATGAAAACATAGCATGTCGCGATATCGCGACACTTTCACCTCCGTACTCTTCCTTTTTACTTTTGTCACGATATCGTGACACTTCTGCCTTCTTACTTTCTCTCTCCTCATTTAGTCACGAAAATGTGACATGTCGCGATATCGTGACACTTTTTCTCCTTTGCTCTTTCTCTTGCCTTCGGGTCACGAAAACGTGACATGTCACGATATCGTGACACTTTTTCTCCTTGGACTCTCTCTCTTGCAATATGTCACGAAATCGTGACACTTTTTTTTCCATACAATATCTCTTGCAATATGTCACGAAATCGTGACACTTTTTCTCTTCGTATCTCTCTCTTGCAATATGTCATGAAATCATGACACTTTTTCTTCCGTACAATCTTTCTTGCAATATGTCACGAAATCGTGACACTTTTTCTTTCGGACTCTCTCTCTTCCAATATGTCACGAAATCATGACACTTTTTCTTCCGTACTATCTTTCTTGCAATATGTCACGAAATCGTGACACTTTTTCTACTTGCATTTTTCTCTTCCAACATGTCGTGAAATCGTGACAGTTTTTCAACTTGCCTATTTCTCTTCCAACATGTCACGAAATCATGACAGTTTTTCCACTTGCCTTTTTCTCTTCCAACATGTCATGAAATCGTGATAGTTTTTCCACTTGCCTTTTTCTCTTCCAACATGTCGCGAAATCGTGACAGTTTTTCCACTTGCCTTTTTCTCTTCCAACATGTCACGAAATCGTGACAGTTTTTCCACTTGCCTTTTTCTCTTCCAACATGTCACGAAATCATGACAGTTTTTCTTGCTTTTTCTCTCTTTCAACATGTCGCGAAATCGCGATAGTTTTTCTTTCTTGTTCTACATGTCGCGATATCGTGACACTTTTCTTCCTTGTATTTTTCTTTGATCTTTTGCATATGGGCCACTTTGGTCTTCTTGGAAAAACATTGTACATACTCTGAGTAACCTTTGAACTCCTATCTTCTACATCTAAAAGGCTTTTGAACTTCCTATCCACTGCATCAACAGATCTATCTGACTGTGTTGACAACAATGACAATACTATTGTTGCACCTTGCTCAACAATCTCCCCCTTTGGAATTGTTGGCAACACATGTGCAATTTCCTATAACTCTTCTCCCCCTTTGACAATAATACCAAAGGGCTACTGCAGACTCCCCCTGAGTCCATGCACAACATTCTTAGGCACACTTTATTGCATTTAGCAAAGATCATGAACATGAGCAAACAGATAATCAAATACTGAAATGCTCCCCCTGAGAATGTGATCCCTGTAGCTAGTCAATTCTTGGGAAGTGTGACCACTCCCAATTTATTGCGAAGGTACTCAAAAAATTCCTTGGGCAATGGTTTTGTGAAGATATCTGCTACTTGCTCTGTAGTTGGAACAAAATCCAACTTAACCTCACCTTCTGCAACTTTCTCCTTCAAAAAGTGATACCTGATAGCGATGTGTTTTGTGCGTGAATGCATAACTGGATTCTTGGAGATGTTAATGGCACTGGTGTTATCACACTTAACTGATATTGGCTCACTGAAGCTAATACCAAGATCTTTCAGGGTTTGTTTCATCCATAATACCTACGTACAACATGTTGTTGCTGCAATATATTCTGCCTCTCATTGTCGATAAAGAAACCGACTCTTGTTTCTTATTGTGCCATGCGACCAATCTGTCTCCAAGATAGAATGCACCTCCACTTGTACTCTTTCTGTCATCTACACATCCTGCCCAATCTGCATCTGAATACGAAATAAGGGTGAAGTCTTTACCTTTTGGATACCATAACCCATACTCCATAGTACCCTTGAGGTACCGAAGAATCCTCTTTACTGCTGTCACATGAGTCTCCTTGGGATTAGCCTGAAATCGTGCTACCATGCATACTGCCTATAAAATATCTAGTCTGGTAGCTGTCAGGTACAATAAGCTTCCAATCATAGATCTGTACATGGTTTGATCAATAGGTGGAGATTTGTCATCCTTGCTCAACTTGCAGCCTATCGTCATGGGAGTGCTAACTGGCTTACAATCCTCCATTGTGAACTTTTTTAACATCTCTTTTACATATTTAACTTGAGAAATAAATATGCCCTTCTTACTTTGATTAACTTGCAACCCGAGGAAATACGACAGTTCACCAATCATTGACATTTCAAATTCTTTCTGCATCTTATTTGCTAAATCTTTGCACGACTCATCTTTGTTGCTGCCAAATATGATATCATCTACGTATACAACAAGAACAATAAGATGCCCATTTTCTGTTTTGACATACAAATTACTATCCACCATACCTTTCTTAAACCTTTGTTGAGTGAGATAGTTGTCTAGCCTTGCATACCATGCTCGGGGTGCCTGTTTTAAGCCATATAATGCTTTCTTCAACTTGCAAACCAAGTTTGGATCATCACCAAGTTGGAAACCATCTGGTTGCTCAATATAAACCTCTTCTTCAAGTTTCCCATTCAAAAACGCTGATTTCACATCCATTTGATAAACTTTGAAATTCTTGTAGACTGCTAAAGCCAGAAACATTCTAATTGCCTCTAGTCTAGCTACTGGTGCAAAAGTTTCCTCAAAGTCAATGCCTTCAACTTGTGCATAACCCTTACATACCAATCTTGCTTTATTTCTGACTACCTGTCCGTCTTCATTCAATTTGTTTCGAAAAATCCATTTAGTCCCGATTATATTTTTATTTGCAGGTCTAGGTACTAACTCCCAAGTTTCGTTTTTCTCGATCTGATCTAATTCTTCATTTATTGCCTTCATCCAACTTTCATCTTTGCTTGCATCAGTAACATTTTTGGGCTCAATGCTGGATAATAGAGAGTAGTTACTTACTGCTCTTCTTCTTGTCTGAACACCAACTTTGGGGTCTCCAATTATTTGCTCTCTAGGATGATTTTTCTCGCCAATTGCCTGTTTTGAATTTCTTATTTTCTTCCACTTCTGAATCACAACTTACATCATCTGAGTCAATTTTTTGTATCTTTTCCATTTCGTTTTCCTCATCTCCTTCAATAACCTCTTCATAAATTGGGTAGTTCGTTTCATAGCTAATTACTCGTTCTTTACCTTCATCAAATTTAACATCGACACTGTCCACAATTTTCTTTAGCCTCTTGTTGTAGCATTTGTAAGCTTTGCTTTTTGATGAATAACCAACAAAAATACCTTCATCTGCTCTATCTTCAAACTTACCAAGATTATCTTCAGTTCTTTTGATATAGCACTTGCTGCCAAAAACTTTGAGGTATTTTGTTGTTGCCCTTTTACCGAACCACAATTCATAAGGAGTTTTGCTTTCATGTGTTCTCAGCATGTACCTATTTTGGATATACACCACAGTATGGACTGCTTCTTTCCAAAATCTATCTACTACTCTACTTTCAGCCAACATAGTCCGTGCCATTTCTTGCACTGTCCTGTTCTTTCTTTCTACCACTCCATTTTGTTGAGGTGTCCTAGCTGCTGAGAACTGTCTCCTAATACCGTAATTTTCACAGTACTATGCAAACTCCTCTAAAATGAATTCTCCTCCTCTATATGATCTTAAACATTTGATCCTTTTTCCTATTTCATTCTCAACCTAGTTTTTGAAAATCTTGAACATATCAAAAGCTTCTAATTTATGCTTCAAGAAAAATATCCATGTCATTCTGGAATAGTCATCAATGCACAACATAAAATATTTGTCACCATTTATGCTTTGTGTTCTCATGGGACCACATAAATCAGTGTGTATGAGTTCCAAAGGTTTGCTTGTGTAGTATTCTTTTGTTTTGAATGTGACTCTAGTTTGTTTCCCCTTTTGGCATGAAGCACAAATGTTGTTTGCAGGTTTGCTGATGGTGGGAATATCTCTCACTGCCCTTTTTGAGATGATTTTTACTAGATTATCAAAACTGATATGCCCTAGTCTCTTGTGCCACAACCAGTTTTCTTCTTCCTATCCAATAAAACAAGCTCCTTTTGAATTCTCTGAGAGCGTGTACAGGTTGCCAGATGTCCTTGATCCGAGTTGCTATCAATTTTCCACTATTTTTTTTTTTGACTTCACAACCCTGCTTCATAAAAACTACTTCATGACCTTTATCACAAATCTGACTTACGCTCAACAAGTTATGTTTCAAACCATCCACAAACAAGACTTCTTCTGACTTAATTTTTCCATCACTAATTTTAACTGAACCTTTGCCAACTATCTTAGCTCCATCATTATTTCCAAACTTTACTGAACCTCCTTCATATTTCTGTAACTTCTCAAATTTTTGTTTGTCACCTGTCATATGACTGGAGCATCCACTATCAAGTATCCATGGTACATATTTATTCTGTGCTTTGAATGTAGTTTGTACGATTAAGGATTCCTTTTCTTCCTTCAGTCGCTCTTTTCCTTTCCACTCCATTTTGATAGTAGTTTTGGGCTCTTGTTTTGCCTTTCCCTTATCAATAGTTTGAGCATGTTTTTCGGGAAGCTTTCTATTTTGTCTCATCCTATATGGTTGAAATTTTCTTCCCTGAAACTGATTTGATGTAAATGTACTTCTACAGTTTCTTGCAATGTGCCCAAAATTATGATAGCTATAACATTCTACTGTATAATTCATCAGAGGAGAAAAAACATTTCTATTGGTGAAATTCCTTGGTCTTACATTATATTTGCAGTCTGAGATTTTATGTCCATAGCCATTGCATTTAAAACAGAAACCAGAAAAAGGATAATTGAACCTGGGTGATGGTCTTTGCCATGTTGTCGTAGGAGCCATAGGTCTTCTTCTTCTTTGATGTGTGACATTGGTGAATCCATCATTGTCAATTCTCCTTTCGTGCCTGGCATTATTGCTTTCTTTTGCATGAGATGTTTTTCCTTGATCAACTTGTTTCTTATCTTCATTCTTTATGGATTCTACATTTCTGGCCTTTGATCCACTTGATGATTCTCCTTCGATGAAACCCAGACCAAATTTGATGCCTGTAGGCCTTTGGTCATTTATGATCTTATCCAACTTCATAGAACTTTCTTCACGTTTGTGATAACAACTAATTTTCTTATTCATCTCTTCTAGTTGCATTCTTAAACCAACAATCTCTTCTTCTAGCTTGCTGCAATAATCTATTTTCATTGTTATTTGCACTTCGAGATCTTCGAAGATTTTCTTAGATTCTTCTATCTATACTTTCAAACTGGTTATGATTTCATTTGCATCCTCAAGCTTTCTTGAAAGTTTCTTATTCTTTTTCTTTTCTATCTTCCACTCTTCAAGTGCAGAGATCAACTCACCTTCTAGATCTACTTCAGCCTCAAGGTTTTCACCACAAACTTCAGAGGTCACTCCTTCCTTTTTTGATTTAACTTCTTCAAATGCCATGAAAAGAGCTTCATATTTTTCTTCTTCAGACTCTTCACCGGAGCTGTTTTTTGATGAACTGACATTCTTGGAGATGAAACTTTTCTTCTTGAAGTTGCCTTTTCTGAAATTCGTTTTCATCTTCCAGTCACTTCTTTCTTGGTGCGATCCTTCATCATTTTTGTTCTTCTCTTTAAGTGGACATTTAGTCACAAAATGCCCAACGCCTCCACTAGTTGAAACATTTAAATGGTAGCTTCCCTCTGTATTTTCCTTTTCCCTTTTTTAGTTTTCTAACAAAGTTTGCTTCCATTTCATCTGATGTCTCTTCTTCCTCGGACTCTTGTTTTGTGTTTTTATTTTTAAGGGCTTTAAAAGCCGCTTCTCTATCTGTGGGTTTAGATCTTCCTATCCTCATCTCATATGCAGTCAAAGAACCATACATCTCATCTATACTGAAATAATTTAGATTTTTAGCTTCTTCTATCACTGAGACTTTGGAATCAAACCTTTGAGGAAGAGATCTTAGTACCTTTTTCATGATGGTAGAGTCTCCAATATCCTCGTCGAGCCCTCTGATCGCATTAATGATTCCATTAACTCTCAGCATATATGCCTCAATGTTTTCATCGTCATTCATTTTCAATGCTTCGAACTGAGCTCGATGTGTCTATAATTTGGCCTCCTTGATCTTATCGTCTCCTTCATGAATACTCCTCAGTTTGTCCCATATCTCTTTTGTCGTATTACAGCTCATGATCTTTACTAGTTCACTGTCTGCTAATCCGCACATGATAGCATTCTTTGCTTTTGAGTTACTTTCAAATAGTTTCTTTTCGTCAACCTCTTTTGGAGGAGTGATGGGTATTGTGTATCCACTAACTACTGAATCCCAGATGTCATATCCCAAAGCACAGAGATATGTCTGCATCCTGATTCTCCAGAATGCGTAATTAGATCCGTCAAACAATGGTGCTTTGTTTGATGAGAAACCTTCACCACCTGCCATTGTGTTACTTCCAAGATCACCCTAGCCGATTAGGCTTGTACAGGAACTTAGCTCTGATACCAATTGTTAGTCTTACAATGACACTGAGAGGGGGGGTGAATCAGTGTAGCTCTTTAAACTTGAATTTATAGCTCTTAATATAGTAGCAATTAAAACTAATTACTAGATACAACAAGTATAACACAAGAGCATCACACAACACAAGATTTAACGAGGTTCACCAATGTGGCTACTCCTCAAAAATGACTGCTTGGACTACCATCCAAATCTAGCCTTTGCAAAGCACCAACTTTACAATCAATTTACCAGCACCTACTGGAAGGAGCACCAACCCCTTATTTATCTGCACCAACAGAAAGGAGCACCAACCCCTGATTTACCAACACCTACTGGAAGGAGCACCAACCCATGATGCCAAGCTGCAACCTAGACTTCAATTTTGAATCTATAATATTTATAGAAAGATACCTTTGTTTTTGCAAGATCCTGACTGGTCTTTCTTTGCCTTTTCACTCTCTATGCACTTTGCTTTCTCTACGCAATCACTTCGCACACTTTGCTTCGTTACAGTCGACCTTCATGATCATCTTCTCCATTTCATGCACTCTGCTCTCTTTGCACTATGACAGAACTTGACACACTTCGACAACACTCAAATCTCCAAACAACCCTCCTTTTATAACAAAATTTTGGAGATGAAAACCCTAATCTTAGTCAGCTATAAACCCTAATCTTAGTCGACTTTCATGACAACTGTAAACCCTAATTTTAGTCGATTGTTCATCGATCTTTGTCGGCTTCAACTCAACCACAAAAATACAACATGTCACGATATCGTGACACCTTTTCTTTCTCTCTCTTTCTCCTTGCTTTGGACCACAAAAATATAACATGTCACGATATCGCGACACTTTCGCCTCCTTGCTTCTTTTCTTGGCTTGTACCCATGAAAACATAACATGTCACGATATCGTGACACTTTCACCTCCTTACTTCTTTTCTTGGCTTGTACCCATGAAAACACAACATGTCGCGATATCGTGACACTTTCGCCTCCTTACTTCTTTTCTTGGCTTGTACCCATGAAAACACAACATGTCGCGATATCGTGACACTTTTGCCTCCTTGCCTCTTTTCTTGGCTTGTACCCATGAAAACATAGCATGTCACGATATCGTGACACTTTCGCCTCCGTACTCTTCCTTTTTACTTTTGTCACGATATCGTGACACTTCTACCTTCTTACTTTCTCTCTCCTCATTTAGTCACGAAAATGTGACATGTCGCGATATCGTGACACTTTTTCTCCTTTGCTCTTTCTCTTGCCTTCGGGTCACAAAAACGTGACATGTCGCGATATCGTGACACTTTTTCTCCTTTGCTCTTTCTCTTGCAATATGTCGCGAAATCGTGACACTTTTTCTTCTATACAATCTCTCTTGCAATATGTCATGAAATCGTGACACTTTTTCTTTCGAACTCTCTCTCTTGCAATATGTCGCAAAATCGTGACACTTTTTCTTTCGTACTATCTTTCTTGCAATATGTCATGAAATCGTGACACTTTTTCTACTTGCCTTTTTCTCTTCCAACATGTCGCGAAATCGTGACACTTTTTCAACTTGCCTTTTTCTCTTCCAACATGTCACGAAATCATGACAGTTTTTCCACTTGCCTTTTTCTCTTCCAACATGTCACGAAATCGTGACAGTTTTTCCACTTGCATTTTTCTCTTCCAACATGTCGTGAAATCGTGATAGTTTTTCCACTTGCCTTTTTCTCTTCCAACATGTCATGAAATCGTGACAGTTTTTCCACTTGCCTTTTCTCTTCGAACATGTCGCGAAATCATGACAGTTTTTCCTTTTTTCCTCTCTCTTCCAACATGTCGCGAAATCGTGACAGCTTTTTCTTGCTGCTTGTATATGTCGCGATATCGCGACACTTTTCTTACTTGTCTTTTTCTTTGATCTTTTGCATATGGGCCACTTTGGTCTTCTTGGAAAAACATTGTACATACTCTGAGTAACCTTTGAACTCCTATCTTCTGCATCTGAAAGGCTTTTGAACTTCCTGTCCACTTGCATCAACAGATCTATCTGACTGTGTTGACAACAATGACAATACTGTTGCTGCACCTTGCTCAACATAGATCCATTTTTATGAAATAATTTATACATTATTCTAAATTGTTTTGAGAGAGATTTTACAAGTGATAGAGATTGATTGATTTAGTTCAAACTTGGTGAGGATGAAATATATTAAGGTTTTGATAGACATTATCATCCTTTATATGTTCTTGAGATTAAATAAAATTTTAAGTAGAATTTTTTTGTGTGAAGAGAGTTTTCTGAAAGAGATTTAAGTTGTGTTGTGTGTGCAAGTTTTGGAGTTATTTGAATAGGTTTTGTGAGTAGCTTGAGGAAAAATTTGAGCAATACTGCAAGTCTTTGAGTAGACTTGAGTATAGTGTTGAGCAAGTCTTTGATTAGACTTGAGGATGGAGTTGAGAAAGTCTTGGAGTAGACTTGAGAACAGAGTTGAGCAAGTATTTGAGTACACTTGAGGACAGAGTTGAGCATGTCTTTGAGTAGATTTGAAGGTAGATTTGAGCAAGTCCTTAAGAAGGATTGAAGGCATATTTGAGAAAGTTCCTAAGAGGACTTGAAGGTATATTTTAGAAAGTTCCTGAGAGAAATTAAAGGTATATTTGAGAAAGTTCTTGAGAGGACTTGAAGGTAGATTTGAGCAAGCTCTTGAGAGGGCTTGAAGGCAAATTTAAGCAAGTCTTTAAAAAGGCTTAAAGGTATATTTGAGAAAGTATTTAAGAGGGCTTAAGGATAAATTTGAGCAAGTATTTGAGTAGAATTGAAGGCAAATTTGAGCAAGTCTTGTGAATATTTGAAATAACTTTGAGAGTATGTTTTATTGATGGTTTTTTCAAGCTTTGTGTTAAGTCTTGGGGCAGATTTGAGATAGATTTTGGTGTAAATTTGTGAGCAGATTAGTGATAGACCTAAAATAGATTTTGGAGAAGATTTGTGCTAGACTGAGGATAAATTTTAGTGCGGATTTGAGACAGAGATTAAGAAGAGTTGAGATCAGGTTTTGGAGGTGATAGTGCAGAGGAAAATATTGCTTGTACACATGATGATTTTAAAACCTACAATCAAAATTTTACTATGCACACTATCTTTATGAAGCTAGATTACAAACATTTTAGGCAGAAACAACGTATAGTTAACCCTTTTTTGGAACCCCTTATTAAAAAGGAAATAAAAAAAATGTTAGATCCTATAATTATATTTCCTATTCATCATTCCACTTGGGTTGCTAACATAGTGCCTATTAGGAATAAAACTAGTGAAATTATATTATGCATTGATTTAAAAAATCTTAATAAAGCTTCACAAAAGGACAATTATCCCCTTCCTTCCATTGATAGCATCTTACAAATGGTCAACAGGTCTGAAATGATATCATTTTTGTATGGTTATTCTGGTTACAAATAAATTATCATTGATCCTAAAGACAGAATGAAGATTGCTTTTACCACTAAATGGGGTACATTTCCAAATAGAAGCATGTCTTTCAATTTGCTCAAAGTAGGTGCAAATTTTCAGTGGGCCATGGATTATGCATTAAGAGATCTTATTGGTAAGTGCATAGTTGTTTACATAGATGACATACCTGTGTTTTAAAAGAAAATAAAGGATCATGTTGAAGATTTGAGAAAAGTCCTTTGGAGATGTAGAGAACATGGAATCTCGCTTAATCCTTAAAAATGCATCTTTGGAGTGATGGAAGGGAATTTGTTAGGGCATGTGATATAGAAAGAGGGTATTTCTACTCAAATGAATAGAAGCCATCCAAAGGATCCCTTTCTCTAGTATTAAAAAGAAGCTTAGGTCTTTTTTTGGGAAAATCAAATTTGTCAAGAAATTTATTTTTGGATTTGTTGAGATAGTCAACCCTCTGAATGACATGCTAAAAAGGGATGTGAATATCAAGTGGACACATGAGGCAAGGACTACTTTTCAAGGTGTGAAAGATGCTATTTATAATGCACCTAATTTAGTAAGTCCTGATTATACAAAGCTATTTTTTATCTACATCTTTGCATCTGACCATTCGTATGCTAGTGTGTTAACTCAGAAGAGAAAATGTAACTCTAGAAACCCTATCGCATTTATGAGTTCACCATTAAAATATGTACAAGTAAGATATACCATTATGGAAAAACAAGCATATGCTTTATTTAAAATTGTTAAGAAAGTTAGGCATTATATTTTGTATAGTAGAGTCTTTGCTATTGTTCCTGACCCTGCTGTAAAAAATATGTTAATGCAGAATGATATGGGTAAAATAAGAGGGAAATGGATGTCTACTCTTCAAGAATTTGATCTTGAAATTAATATAATAAAGTTGGTTCAAGGCCAACGATTGACCAAAACCCTGGCAGAAATAGAACCCCAAATTTCCTGTCAACATTACAATGTAGAGGACATCACACAAGATGAATGGTATGTGGATATTATTGAATGGTAAGTGTCCTCCAAACTTGAATTCTATGCAAAGAAGGGATCTACATCTAAAGTCCTCAAATTTTATGATTAATGTTGTTGTTTTATATAGGAAGAATCATGAAGGAATATTTTTGCGTTGTCTAAAAAAAGAAGTGACACATATCTTGCTTGAATTCCATGGAAAGTATGGGCTAGGGCATGGTTCAGCCAATGTCACTGCGCACCAGATTCTAATATCTAGTTACTATAAGCCTCATGTATTTGAGGATGCCCATTCTCATGTAAGGACTTGCCACACCTATCAGATTTCTGCCAATAGAGAAAGACAAGATCCAATGCCATTGAAACCAGTAATTGAAATGAAATCCTTTTCCCAATGGCAATTAGATTTTATAGGGGTTATTAGTCCTAATTCGTCAGCTCTCCATAAGTACATCCTAATTGTTATCTATCATTAAAAAATTGCTTGAACACAACCCTAGATAATGGCACAATAAATTAAAGTTTGCATAATGAGCTGATAGGATAAGAACTAAGGAATCCATTGGAACTTCATCTTATCATTTGGTAGATGGTCAAGATCCAATTTTTCCTACTAATATTAAATTGCAGACTTTATAGTTTATGAAGGAATATCTTGATCCTGATGATAATATCGAAGCACATCTTAATCATTTAATACATCTAGATGAAAATGAGAGGAGGCATTGCTTCACATTAGTAAACATCAAGACGTCATAAAAATATGGTTTGATAAAGGGAAAAATTAATGATTTTAGAATCTCTAATCTAGTTTTATTTTGGGATAAGACATATGGAAAGAAGGGTGATCATGAAAAGTTTGATTGTATTTGGCTTGGTCCTTACCAAATTTCTGAAATTCTTGGTGAAAATACTTTTCATTTGAAAAACCTAAGTGGAGAGGATGTTCACTTGTCTGTGAATGGGTAGTTTCTAAAGCACTACTTTCACCCATGAGGTTTTTCGGGTCTTATTTCATTTGTACCATTCTTGTATATAGCTTTAGTATGTTGTGCCTTTGTTTTTGTTACTATTTTAGTGGCACTTTATGCATTTTTTTTTGTGAACCTTTTTGGCTAGTTTCTTTTTGTTTTCCTTAGCCTAGGATAGGATTGTGTTGTTTTGTTTCTTGTTTTGGTTTTCTCCCTTTGTTTGCAGTAATTTTCGTGGTTATCACAAGCTATAGTTTTGTTTGTTAGGATTTGAACTTGTTAAGTAGGGTGGATTATCTAGATTGAAAGAAGGTAAAACTAGAGAACTAGAGGGTGAAGTTCCTTAGTAGTTATTCTTACATTTTAGGACAAAAATGGTGGAAGGTTGAACATTGAGCTATTTTACTAAAATCTGCACATGTAAATCACATTATTAAAGGATATTATTCAAAATATTGAAGGATGAAGTCATTTTGTTTTGAAAATTAAGGTGAAAATCCAACTTACTCCATATTTAGCCTTGAATGGTCTCTAACCCAAGTTGCAAGAAAACTTTGCAAAAGCAATATATATACAAAAAAAAGAGGTATGATGGTTAACCTAATACCCGAGTGATCCGTACAATCTCTATCGGGGCTATAGATCCATGGTTGGTAGTAGAGTGAGGTCTAGGAGAGATAAAGGTCATCTCCACCAGGGCTATAGATGCTCGACTAGTAGTGGAGCAATGCAAAGGAACATCTTTAATGAGTAATACTTTATAGCCCATATGCGAAATAAGTAGTGGAATCTGAATGATTTCCATTAATGCAAAAATGAATCACATTCTACACACCAAGCAAGAGCAAATGATTTGGTTATTTTATCAGAAATTGTATATCCTATTTTCTTTGGATAATGTTAAATGAATCTCATTTCATTGTTCTTGGTTTTCTTGGTTTCAGGGTAGGTTCTTTACTTGAAATGCTTAGGAGCATTTCCCAGTAGAGTCGTTATTTGTTGTGACTAATTCACAACTAGCCCCTAAGCTTGGGGACCTACCTTTAAATTTTGAATTTGGTTGTTGTGTAGGTCCCTAACCATGGTCTTGTGTGTAAGTTTCGAAGTTCATATTGGATAGTGTCCCTTTGTCTTTTTTCATGGTGCTTTGATGTTTTGATTAGTGCTTTTGCTTGAGTTTGGTGTGTCCATTTTAATTTGGTCTTGTTGTTGTTGTTTTGAGTTGGAATAGTAAACATTTAAAATTGATTAAATCAATAATATATATATATATATATATATATATATATATTATAAAATATTATATATATAATAAAATAAACATTAAAAAAAAATGAAAAATAAAATAAAGTAATAAGGAGGTATATATATATATATATATATATATATATATATATATATATTTATATTTATATATATATATATATATATATATTTATATTTATATATTTATATATTTATATTTATTGCGATAAAGGGTTGTGCTTTATATTAATGTGCATGTAGTCTTAATCATTTTGGTTTTAATTTACTTTAAAGTATTTGTTAATTTAGTTTTTTGTTATTATCTTGTTTTAGAGGTTATTTTAGATTTCATTTCATAAATTTCATTGTTTTAAGTTTAGTGTTGTTTTATTTTAAGCCTTCGTATTATTAATAGCATATTTTACGATCATCTAAAATATACCACTTATTGCTTTATGTAGGGTACCATGAATGATGCGGCGACGGATAATAGGTAGCGAATATGTACATGAGGGCGAGGACACCGACGTAGGAGGACTACATGGTGGTTGACGAGTTAGATGGAGGACATCGAAGCTAAATCACACACAAATATTTTCTATGATTGTGCAGTGTTTCATGGGAAAAATATATGGGTGGATACAGACTGGAAAGTGGTTGATGTTTCAGAGTGTTTTTGGCAAAGTTGAAGATCCCTGTAGGATAGAACGTCTGACGCCATCTAGAACTCAACCTATGCATGGGGTTTCATTGTGAAATATCATAAACAATCTGAAATGATGTATTTCATGGTGATTCAATGACAGTGACATGGTTAATCATCTGAAAGGTGTGGATATACACAATCCAAAAAGACAAAGATTTCATCGATGAGGATAATGGTTGTAGCAGTCTTCACTGATATGGTGATGGATTTAGTTACTCTTGTGAAGGTCAAAGGTGGATAAGGCAGTGCATATACAAAAAACTTGGATGCAATCACATTTTGTTAGCGATAAACGGATCTACACAGTGACTTGTACACATATTTTAGATTCTAGCTTAAAGAAGAGCAGGCTTACTAAATCTAACATTGTAGTTTTCCCATTACTACCATGAAATCGCTCAAAAATTGCAGTGTAGAAGACTTGGACAACCACACAAATGACATGGGTTTCAAAGTGAAAGAAATTTAGACCCATGTGGTAGCTAATACTCAGCATGAGCGCGTTTGAGAATGCGAGGATGACATGGACAAGGCAAATAATTTGGATTGTGCACAGCTTGGCGATAGTGGATAGATTTGAATGACTCAATGCTGACGAACATGGGCAGTATGTTATGACACAATCCTCTTTGGTGTTAGACATGACAACTCATGGTTGCAGTGGACTAGACGCTAGTCTGGGAGAGAGAATCACGGCTACATTCCTCGAAGGGGATATGGTGCGGATGGAGGTATCTAGGAGGAAACCTCATCTACCCCAAGCTTACCTATCCCTATGCCAAGGTGGAGCATAGATTTCCAAACGTCTAAGCGTGCACCAAATAGTTAACACTCGGAGATGGCATATGACAGTCATATAGACGAGGGGGCCAGGCGATCAACAAAGATGGAAGGTAGATGTGAAAATCCTGTAAATAGGTTTGGTATAAACTTATCCTCTAACACATCTTCAATAGTGGATGAAAGGAACGATGACACTCTATGGAATACACATGAATGAAAAAGAATAGTGAGATGAGAGGTATCACTTTCACAAGTAGAGGACGACCCGGTAAAGGGAGATTTCTTGATTGTAGGGTATAGTCTTGGGTATAGGCATATGGAAGTTTCATTATTCAAATGGACATGCAGTTGCAAAGCGAAAGACATGGGCAGAATCACGAACAAAAGGGGAAGCATAGAAATTGGTGCTAACCCATCGACGTGGATCTCCAGATGTTGGTCGATGTGGTGTTGCTATATACGAATATCCGTAGTTTTCATATGTTAGATGTCGTTGGCTCATGGTAGATAAGTCAAAATAGGACAATGTTGTCCATCCCAAGTAAATGGTGATGGCATGGCAATTGATCGATGAGCATATTCTAGGAGATGATGTAGACCTACACAACAAGACGTCAGATAGCAATTCGAAAGGGCAGATGAATAGTATTTAATTTTTGAAGCCATCCCTTTCACCATTGGCATTGTCGAAGAGTAGTGTATTAATAATGTAGACATAGATTAGACTAGGATGATGGGGAAATATGCAGCGAAAGGTTCCAATAATCATGATAGGTTGTATGTAAAGCATGGTTGTTACGAATATTATCCAGGGAGCACAGTTTTACAATGCTCACGGGAGGCATATGTGGGAATAATAAAGGCATGTCAGAAGAGTTCAATTGAAGCCTGGAGACTTATCTAACGAATATGCATTGTGACAACATACAACAAGAGTAATGTCGCACCCACCTGGGCATCTGTTAAATTTTGTCTCCATAGTTTAGAAATAGTTTGAGCACTTAATTTATTTAAAATTGTTCATTTTGTTATCGGTTTAATAAAATAAAAGGAGATTAAATATAGTGATACAAGTCGGCATGTTAAAGCATTATTAAAATAAAAGAGTGGCAGTAATCTCGAGAAAACCTGGGATGCTTGTAAATAGTGGAGGATTACAAGGATGTTATCTAATATCAATGAGAGGGCAGTGGTTAGGTGAATACAGGGGGGTTACATTGGGGATGTGTTACCAAGAAGGAGGGGGATATTTTAAATAGAGCAAAAAAACAGAGAGAAAGGGGTTGGAAAAATCATTAAAGTAGAGGAAGGAAGACTGGAGCGAATAAAAAAGAAATAAAAACTATGTATATTCATGCGAATACTGCTGTAAAAATTTTGATTGCAATATATTTTTTGTTTTTCTATTTCTCATATGTTGGAAGTTATTTATTTTGATGTTTTATGCATAAAAATATTTGCATCGGTTAAAATATTTTTAATTTATGCTTATAATCCACTGACTGTCGCCATAACTAGTTCTCAGATTGTGCTTATGCAGGTCTGATCTGATTGTATTTTGCTTGTTTAAGATCTGACATTCTGTTTAGGAGGACATTCCATCATAGTCTTAGTATTATTATTTTAGCTCTATTTTTCGTTATCTGGTTCATCATTCCAGAGTTAAGTTTTAAATTCTGGTCCTTTTCCAAAAATTTTAAATTTTTGGTCCTTTCCAAAACTTATAATTTCTGGTCCATTTCCAAAACTATTAAATTTTGGTCATTTTCCAGAATTTTCAAGCATTTGGTCCCTCTTTTCTAGATTTTTTGTTATTGTTTTTTTTATTTCTTCTAACCCTCACTTTTCTTATTTTTCTTATTAATGGTGTTTATTTTTTTAAAGCATTTCCTTTTTATCATTTAAAAGCATGATAAAATAAATATGTAAGTCAGGGAGGGATTTATTGATTGTAAGTGTCACATTAAAAGCACAGATAAAATAATGTGGATTTCCCATAGCACTTGCTAACTTTACATAAAAATTCCAAAGTAAAACGAATCAACTAACAACAAAAGCTAACTCTAGTCTCTCACTTCATTTCTAAACTAAAGATGAAAGGAAGTGGATATTCCACAACACTAACTAGTAGGACGTTGTTAAACAAACAGGGTTGTGGTTAAATCAAGCTAATGAATCAGAAGTAAAAGGCACTAAGAATTACTTTCAAGTATTACAACTTTTGATTTTTGCACATAAGAGAACTCAAGCCCTTTCATTTACTTAAGGCATAAAAAAAATCAATATAACCAGTAGATCCCTTTTTAATGGTCATTTGCATATTACTGAGATATTCTTAGCTCATCTCGTAGACTAAATTTTAAATAACCTTGGAGAAATTTAGTATTTCTTTTCAAGAGAGGGTTTTGCTAACGAAAATCCTAACTGTGAGTGTGGTTTTGTAACAGGGTAAAATTACCACTCAATACTTTCAACACTTCCTACTCTACATTCTACTTTGATATGACTGTACTAGTGGGAAAAATTGCATTAGAAAGGGAATCCAATGTAGTCTAAATTTATGTGTGAGACCAACTTAATGTTACAAATTTCATGTTCTTAAGTCGACTTAGGTCCCCATATCTACTAAGATTCAAGCTACTAATTTTTTTATTTTGTTTAAATTTTTTTAGTGCACTTCAAAAAAAACTCTTAAAGAGTTCCCTATTTCAATGATAGTGTAGGTAACTTGACCCACTTGTACTTTTGTTTAGAGTAAGGATACTATGACCCCATCTCCATATATTTTTATATAGTTTTTTGCATCTTCTAATTTCTAGAAAAAAGTTATCCAGTATTTTGTCAATACATTAAATGTTGGAATATATCCCAACAACTCCAACAATGTTGATTTTATCAAATTATGAAGATTTTTTGTTTTCATTGAGCATCCCATGAACCTTCCCACCATAGCTTTATCTTTCAATGGTGTTGTGGCCATTCCACAACTAGCCCCAAATCTTGGGGACCCACATTTATATTTTAAATTGGGGGATTTTTATTGTCTTCGAGTGATGTTTTTCATAGGTCCCTGTTGTGGTTCATCCACAACACACCCCAGAAGTGGGGACCCACCTTGGTTTTTGCAGGTTTTAGGGAAGATCTTAAAGACTCGGATGCTAAAAAGGGAGAAAAGAAGAAAAATGCCTAAGTGTTGAAAGGGTCGCGAAATCGTGACTGTCGCGAAATCGTGACTGTCGCGAAATCGCGACTGTCTCTCCATCACGGCGAAAAATTGAAATCTGTCGCGAAATCGTGACGTGTTGGCAGCAGGACAGAAAGGGATGTCGCGAAATCGTGACGCGTTGATGGCAAAGAAAAAGAGCTGCCACGAAATCGTGACGTGTTTCTGGAAGAGTTGAAGAGGTGTTGCGAAATCGGTACGCCTTTTTGGAAGCATACGAAAAGTTGAGAATGGTAGCGATTTCACTACAGGTTGCCGAGAGGAAGCACAAGGTTGAAAGTGGTAATCATTTCACCACTTTTTCATGAAGCAAAGGCTCGAAAGAAAAGTAGTAGCGAATCGCTACCACTTCATGAAGTGGAGGCTCGAAGGAGGAGTGGTAGTGAATCGCTACCACTTCGTGAAGCAAAGGCATGAAAGAAAAGTGGTAGCGATATCGCTACCACTTTACAAAGCAAAGGCGTGAAAGAAAAGTGGTAGCGATATCGCTACCACTTTGCGAAACAAAGGCCCGACACCAAAGTGGTAGCGATATCGCTACCACTTCAGTGAAGGAAGGCTCGAAACCAAAGTGGTAGCGATATCGCTACCACTTCAATGAAGGAAGGCTCAGAACCAAAGTGGTAGCGATATCGCTACCACTTCAGTGAAAGAAGGCTCAGAACCAAAATGGTAGCGATATCGCTACCACTTCAGCGAAGGAAGGCCCGGAGCCAAAGTCGGTAGCGATATCGCTACACGAGCTACAGCGGGCGTACGGACCTAAAACATGTCACGATATCACGACATGTCATGATTTCGTGACATGTCGCGTTATCCCGGCTAGGAAGCGGAAGAGGCCAAATGTAAATTCTGCCAGGATTTTCATGAGAAAGCGTTATGAAGGGTGCAGGAAACGTAGGACACGTGGCGGAAACGACAGAACCAGAGTAGCGTTTCATAGCAACAGTTACTGTCCGTAGAGATAAAGCGTTACAAATGCACGTAAACATTAGAATACCAAAAGGCGGGAATTGAAGCAAAGGGTCCCAGGAGTCGAAGCGAAGCATCGTGGAACAACCGAGAGCACGCGACATAAAGATTAAATAGCAGAAATGCAGATGGAGATGGGGCTGGAGATTGTAACAAAAGCACGATTTATTGAAATAAAGGATTTTTCTTTGGTAACATGACTTTTGTGTGTGAAATCAAAAGGAGATCGAAGCCAAAACTATTGTTTTATTGTCAATATTTCCGTTGCATCATTTTGTCTTGTATCTATTTCGTTTACGCCATGGGATGGGTTACGATAGGTGAATGGTAGAATGATGCAGTTATATTATTTTCCTTAGAGTCTTGCATATAATCTGGTTAGATTGTGTGTTAGTACAGATCTGATCGATTGGGTTGTTTTGGGGACTTCATCTCTTAACTTGGGATTTTTTAGGGAGGAGTTCGTTAACCAGTTAATATCCTTCACTATTTTCCAGCTGACGCAAAATGACAGTTTTTGTTTTATTCCTTGATATGCTTAATTTATGTCAGAGACTAACAGTGAAATAACAGAACTATTGAATAGAGATAAAACGAACAGATTAACCTTAGATAAATTGTGAATATTAGAACATCAAAGGATTTTTGTTTATTTCTGATTAATCAAACAAGTCAAGATTTTAAAGTTCATTAAGAATCAACAAAGGCCCCTTGTTAACAACTATCTGCAGGATTCGAGTTATTCTGGGATATATCAGTTGTATGTATTAAAGTGAAATTCACTTTTATATACGTAAAGCTGTTTCACAAAGAAACTTGGAGAAATAATAAAAGGAAGGAAAATAAAATAAAATATTTCTTTGCAAGAAAGAGTCTTTTGTTCCAGACTCTAAGTTGCGTGTTATTATTTGTCATGTGACAAATTAACACTCAACATTTTGGTGCTAGAAGGAGGGCCTTCTACATTGCTTTGCAATTTTGATTTGTTCTAACAATTAACGTGGGTAGTTTTGTTTCCACCTATTGTGCTTGCAGGTGTAACATTTAGACATTTTATCTGGCAGCAGAGTTGAGAAATTTCTTAAAAGTCCTAGTTTCCAAGCTGGCCCAACCTGAGTACATTGCTACTAGGTCTAAAACCACTGGGGAAACTATCTTCCAAAGCCTTTCTCCCACTGCTAGGAGGCCAAAAAACAAAACATTAGAAGTTGAAATACCACCCAGTATACTTGAGTTAGGGATTTCTTTGGACTCAAGTATCTCTAGTGGGCTTGAACCCTTACGTTAAAGTGGGATAGTAGCACCAGTTGTATCTGTATCCACAGTTCCAGGAGTTCCAATTGTTCCCACAGGGTTGACACCTTTGAATAACATGTCCCAGAAACAACAACAGCCACCTGCCCTTTGGTATGGTGCTCAGAGTTCCCCTTTAGATATTCCCGGGGCAGTCCACGACTTGCCTAGAAACATTGAAAGGGGATTACCCAAATTCATTCATGACGGTCCAACAACAGCAGAAGATCATGTCCAAATATATAAGGATTACATGTTTAGGCAGGGGGTTACTCATGAGGATGTTGCCTGTCGAGTTTTCCCTTCTAGTCTAGACCACGTTGCTAACGAATGGTATCGAAATTTTCCAGAAGGGTCCATAACTTCATGGGCCCAGCTAGAAACTGCGTCCATAGGTCAATTCAGACAGTTAGTAGATCCCTCCATGACATACAACTTGTTCGTATCTTACAAAATACAAACCAATGAACCCATTCGAGCGTTCAATCAGATATTTCAAAAGCTATATACGAATGTGACTCGTCACTTTGCAGTGGACCCTGCAATTGCCTTGCAGCTATACTTCAGAGCCTTAGATCCTTTAACATATTTATTGACTAGAAGGAACCCTCAGGTTACAAACCTTCCTTTGGCTTATGCAGAAACAATGACTCTCGAACAGCAGATGAACCTGCCAGGCGCAGGATTGTCTCAATTGGCTGGGATGGGACAATATGGCCCATACAACCAATTTGCCATGATGAACCAGGTAGTAGCACCATAGGCTCCGATGTTGAACAACTTCCAAACACCCACCCAAGTCATGCCATTGTCAGGTTATCCGAATGCCGCTGTTCAAACACAGAGTTTGATTCAAAATAACCCGATGGGTTTGCATGGGTTCGGTATGGGCAATAATCTGTTGACCATGTCGGGGTTTGCTCCAATTAACACACCAAGCTTAGCGACTTATCCAACAATCACTCCCATTCAAAGTGTGAACCCAGGATGGAATCCACCTGCCCAAACTCAAGACATTAAAAATGGGAATCCAGGGTGGAATCCACCTGCCAAACTCAAGCCATTCAAAATGGGAATCCAGGATGGAATCCACCTGCCCAAACTCAAGCCATTCAAAATGGGAATCTAGGATGGAATCCACCTGCCCAACCCAAGCCATTGTACCCAGTCTAGAGGTGGCTAATGCAGCCAACACAACTGGACTTGCAATTGCAGTGCCTCAACCACAAGGGTCCGAAACAGCCATAGAAAACATGAAAGAAACGTTGGCCAAGGTGTTGGTAACAGTGGGGAATGTCAATAAAAAGGTTGATCAGGCCATGGGCCATAACTGGCCTCACAATCATAGAGGAAAAGGAATGTATAACACGCAGCCTAACAATGGGTGGGTACCCAATCCTGTTGCCAACCAGGTAGACATTTCGAAAGATTGTGGAGATGTAGGATCTTGCGAGAATGATTGCCCGCACCGTGGCCAAGTGAAACCGGAGTCTATGCTAACGAAGGTCATACATTCCCACGAAAGTGAAGAAGAGGAGGACGTAGAATTTTTTGGAAGCGAAGATGAAGAAGCTTTGGAAGTTCATGCAAACAAACGTTTTGGGAAAGCAAATCACAAATATTACACTACGAGTTCTAAAGAGCCCAAAAATTCCTCTGCTCCTCCTAATAATCAATTACTCCTGCCTGAACCTAAAGGAGATGTCAATCCCCCTCCTCCATCGAAGGTCGAAAAGTCTAAGATGATGAAAAACTTGTCAAATCCAGAAAAGCTCACTTACGATTTGGTGGAAGATATGAAGAAGAATCGGGCCAATGTATCGATGTATGACATAGCTCGATTATTAGGCCAAGAATTGAGTTCACCAAAAGGATTAAATCCATCTGCACAAGTTCATGAAGCTAAAAGTGCTGAGTCCCGAGTGGTTGTACAAAAAGAAAAACGAGATATACCTCCCTTTTTGGTAACCATTAGAATTGCAGGTAAAAACTTGCACAATTGTTTAATAGACTCAGGGGCCTCGGATACTATCATGCCCTTAGAAATTTGTAAAAGATTGGGACTTACACCAAAGCATTCTAGGAGCAGGGTGGTGCAGTTGGATAGGTCAACCATGGAGGCAGTAGGAGAGCTGGGTGATGTGCATATTCAAGTCAATTCAGAACCCAGAATTCAACAGCGAATAGACATATTGGTGCTCGATATTCATATCAAATATGGCATGGTATTGGGAAGAGATTGGAGTAAGAACCTAGACGGTTACATTGTGACAGACTCTTCACACATGTGGCTACCTTGGAGGGGAGTGGCCAATCAAATTCGAATTGATAGTGAACCCCGACTCAAAGAGATGATCACAGATTACAACAAGCCGAACGAGATCCAGTACATTGAAGCTGAGTTGGGAGCATACTGTTTGGACATAGATGAAAGGATTGGGCACAACTTTACTGAAGGACATCAAGACATTTGGACCTTAAGATTTGATGGATCCAGGTCCAAACAAGGAGCAGGAGATGGTGTTGAATTGTCATGTTAGGACCAGGAGCCTATATTCGCTGCATACAGATTACAGTTCCCTGCCACCAAAAATATGGCAGAATATGAGGCTTTGATTCTTGGATTACAGCTAGCCATTTGAAAGAAAATTAAATATATCAAAGTCCTTGGTGACTCGAAACTGGTGGTGAAACAAGTGAGGGGACAATACATATGCAAGGACAGGTGGCTCAGGATTTACCGAACTAGGGTCAGATATTTAATAGATGAGTTTGACGCCTTTAACATTTCTCTGATCTCAAGAAAGGGCAATCGTCTGGCAGACTCCCTAGCTGTAGCAGCGAGTATGTTGAATCCAGTGGACCATAAGAAATGCAAGAAGTTCTCTATAGAGTTGGTCCCTTGTCCCTCGATACCAGATAATGTTACGAACTTCCAAGTATTTGATAGTGACAGGAACATATTTCATTTTGTCACTAATTCTGGTATATTTTAAAAGCAGTACATCGATGAAGAAGAAAGGGACGTAGAGGAAGTGGTTTCAAAAGATAAAAATCCTGTAAAAAACAACAGGATGCCTGATGAGATAGCTTCATTAGAAAAAATCTTTGATATCGGATGCAAACCAAGAAAAGGTAAAAGGGTTCCATCTCCTGGAGAGGCCTATGATTTGGTTAACATTGGAAGTGCAAAAAATCCCCGGGAGGTATTCATAGCAAAAGCATGTACCAAGCAGGAGAAGGATTCCATAGAAAATGCATTAAAAGAATACATAGATTGCATTGCTTGGAGTTATAAGGAGTTGAAAACCTATGATCGGAATGTCATAATGCACATGATTCCACCTGGCTGCGAGTCCAAGCCCTTCGGGCAAATACAAAGGTGAGTTAATCCATTATTAGAACCCTTGATAGAGAAAGAGGTGAAGCGACTGTTAGAAGCTAAGATCATCTTTCCCGTTAGGCATTCCACGTGGGTTGCTAACCTAGTCCCTGTGAGGAAAAAGAGTGGAGAAATAAGGTTGTGCATTGATTTCAAAAATCTCAATAAGGCATCCCAAAAGGACAACTACCTATTACCCACCATCGATGAAATACTCCAAAAGGTAAACGATTCAGAGATGATGTCATTCCTGGATGGTTATTCGGGATATAATCAGGTCCTTATTCATCCTAGTGATAGGATGAAAACTACTTTTATGACAAAATGGGGCACCTTTGCATACAGGAGAATGCCCTTCGGACTATTGAACGTAGGTGCCACTTTCCAGCAAGCTATGGATTTTGCTTTTAAAGGGCTTATTGGTAAGTGCATCATTGTTTACGTCGATGACATTCCTGTATTTTCTAAGAATAGGGAAAACCACATCAGGGATCTTAAGAAAGTCTTTCAAAGATGCAGGGAACATGGTATATCTCTCAACCCAAAGAAGTGCATCTTCAGGGTAACAGAAGGAAAGTTGTTGGGGCATATAATATCTAAGGATGGAATTTCCATTGACTCTGAGAGAATAGAAGCCATACAGCAAATTCCTCGTCCCAATAGCAAGAAGGGGTTGAGATCAATTTTGTCAAAAAATTTATCATAGATTTTGCAGAGATAGCAAGACCTTTGAACGACATGCTAAAGAAAGAGGTCCAGATCATTTGGACAGATGAAAGGATAGAGGCTTTTGATAATATCAAGGATGCAATTTCTAAAGCCCCAGTTTTGGTGAGCCCCGATTACACGAAGCCTTTCTATATCTATACATTTGCTTCATATCACTCCTTTGCGAGTGTTTTAACTCAGAAAAGTGAAGGTAGCATTGAAAATCCCATTGCTTTCCTGAGTAGTCCTCTCAAAGATGCGAAACTGAGATATTCTACCCTAGACAAGCAAATGTATGCGCTGGTTAAGACTGTAAAAAAGTTTAGGCACTACATAGTCCACAATAGGGTCTTTGCCATTGTCCCAGATCCTGTTGTCAAAGCCATGTTCGTTCAGAATGAATTAGGTGAGAAGCATGGTAAGTGGGTTTCAACTTTGCAGGAATTTGATCTGGAGATTCAATCGATGAAGATAGTGTGGGGGCAAGGGTTAGCTAAGGCAATCGCAGAGCAGGATCTCGCAATTCCTTGTCAACATTATGAAGTCGCTGATGTAACCAAGGAGGAGTGGTATGCAGATGTGGTGTACTATCTACTAAATGGTAGGTGTCCATCACTTTTGAATGCTACTCAGTGCAGAGCCTTGCGTTTAAAGTCTGCTAATTTTCTTGTTAAATCTGGCACATTATACAAAAAGAACCATGAAGGTATTTACCTTCGTTGTGTTGATCAAGAGGAGGAAGTGTGAATACTCGAAGAGTTTCATGGTAAACATGGGACAGGGCATGGGTCTGCTAATGCCACAACCCATCAGATCCTCAGAGCCGGCTATTATTGGCCTCAACTATTCAAGGATACCCATTCTCATGTGAGGCCATGTCACATATGTCAAACTGCAGCCAATAGAGACAGAAATGCTTCCATGCCTTTACAGTTCGTAATCAAGTCTAGACCTTTTGCGCAATGGGTCCTGGATTTTATTGGGATTATCAGTCCCAATTCATCCGACGCTCACAAGTATATTCTGATGGCTACGGATTATTGCACGAGATGGACCGAAGCTATCCCCACGAAGAATGCTACGGCAGAGGTGGTCATTAAATTTTTAGAGGATAACATTGTCACTAGATTCGGTATGTCGAACTCCATCGTAAGTGATAATGGTTCAGCATTTTCCTCTCTAGAGTTTGCTAATTGGGAATTTGATAACAGCGTGAGTTTAAAGTTCTCCTCCAATTATTACCCGCAAGGTAACGGATTGGCCGAGTCATCCAATAAGAATCTGTTGACTGTCATAAAAAAATTGTTGGAAAGGAATCCGCGGGACTGGCTCAATAAGCTTAAGTTGGCCCTTTGGGCTGATAGAATCAGAGTCAAAGAAGCAATAGGGACATCTCATTACCATATGGTTTATGGACAAGATCCCATTTTTCCTGCAAATCTCAGGTTACAAACGCTGCACTTCATGAAAGATTATTTTGGAACTAATGATAAACTTGAGTCTAGACTAACGCAATTAATGCGCTTGGATGAAAAAAGGGATGAAGCTATGCTTCATTTTAGTAAACACCAAGACATTGTAAAAATATGGTTTGACAAAAGGTCTAAGGCCAAGGAGTTTAAAATTTCAGATTTAGTGCTGTTATGGGACAAAAGACATGAGAAGAAGGGGGAACATGATAAATTTGATTACCTTTGGTTAGGTCCCTACCAGATTTCAGAGATCCTAGGGGAAAATAGTTTTAGACTAAAAACCTTGGATGGAAATGATTTGGCATTACCTATCAATGGGTTGCACTTGAAGCATTACTTTCAAGCATGAGGTAGTTGGGCTTTGTATTATATGTAATAACGCTGTAATTTCTTGCTTTCATTTTTCATGTTTAGGTGTGTATTATTCTTTTTGACATGTATAAGCTTTGTATTAATGTTGTGATTTGTTTCTTTGTGTGCAGATTTGATACTTAAGTATGGGTTTCATGAGATATCTAGTTTTGTGTCAATGCTGTAATTTAGTTTCTTGGTGTGCAGATTTGATATGTTAGTATGTATTCATTTTTTATTTCAGGTCTTTCTTGTATTAATGTTGGGTGTTGCTTTTGTGTGCAGGTTGGACATTTAGGCGATGGTGTTCCTTTGATTTCCTTTACATTGCCTTATATAAAAAAAAAAAGGGGGAATAAAAGCTTAATGTTGAACACATGCCTAAGATTGGGAGAATATGAAACATTGGAATCATGTTGTAAAAGCTCCACATGTAATACAAACAGTTAATTTGTATCATTTGAAGCTTGTGATGCATGAAAAAGTCATTTTTGCATGACAAATCATCTCATTTGCAATACAATAAATAGTGCATTCATGTTCCATCTCACTTTTCATACATTTCACCGTAGTGGCATATGCATCTTAAGTGCAATTCATTTGAGTATGTTGAATCCTCTTAGGGTTATGTTATAACATAAATTTAAGTAAATCCTAAGGTTGTAAACTGAGTCTTGAAGTATCTGGGACCAAGCACGTTTCATGCATTAAAAAGGATTTTGAGCAAAATGATCAAAGCCTAACTTGGAGGAAAAGGTTGGGCGAAAATGGTTTTCATGTCTATCCTATTATGCAACATGATCCTAAAATAGTGGTTTTGACCACTTCCATAGAGCTTAAAGCCTAAAATCAGAGTAGTAAGGATAGGGTTAAATTCTCATCTCGGTTGGTTGAGAATCTGATTCCCCAAACCTTTGATTGGACCCACATGGAGTAGTAAGGATAGGGCATAAATTCTCATCTCGGTTGGTTGAGAATCTGATTCCCCAAAGCTCTTATGTTTCATTTCATATTAAGTCTTAGATTGTAAGGATCGTACTATTTGTCCTCTCGCAAAGGATGGGTAGTCATCCCCAAGGTCTAAGTAACAAGATTAATATTTTCCATTTACATTTAAAATCTTGGGTTGTAAGGATCGTACTATTTGTCCCTAACTAGGATGGGTAGTCATCCCCAAGGTCCAAGAAGTAAAATAAATAAATTTTTTCCATCTCATCCTTATATTGGATTGTAAGGATCATACTACTTGTCCTCTGCAAGGGATGGGTAGTCATCCCCAAGGTCCGAAGAAATGAAGATAAGTTTTGGATTGTGGGGTTAGATAGGCCCATGCATGGCATCATGTCTTACCTAAAAAATAAGACCACTGATTGTCTAGAGGGTTAGACTAGCATGACCATTTCTTCCATAATTGGTTTAGTTATTTTTCTCAAAGTGAGGTAAAGAATTCTAAATCGGAATAGTAAGGATAGGGTTAAACTCTCATCTCAGTTGGTTGGGAGTCCGATTCCCCAAAGTTCTCGATTTCACATCCACTTGCACATGGGTTCAAGATAGTAGGGACTCATAACCAACTTTGGGATATAATGAACCGTTCACTATTGGATCCTAAGAGGGTTTGGCAGTCTTGAATGTTTGCACATAATACTACAGGAGTGACTATGCATTTTCTCATGGCATATTCAGTAGGATACACAAATCATTCACAATTTTGCATATGCATTCATGCAAAATCGATGATGGGATGTGGATCAAATTCAAATGATAAGGAAAGGAATTCATTGCACACACCGAGCTAGTACTTGATGATTCTGATAATTCATGTACTTTTGATTTTGGGCATTTGTTATATTGATTATGGGCTAACCCATGTTTTCAAATTTGTGATTTGTGTTAGGTTGGGTTCTTACTAAAATGCTCAAGAGCATTTGACAGCAGAGTCGCCATTTGTTGTGGTTCATCCACAACACACCCCAGAAGTGGGGACCCACCTTGGTTTTTGCAGGTTTTAGGGAAGATCTTAAAGACCCGTATGCTAAAAATGGAGAAAAGAAGAAAAATGCCTAAGTGTTGAAAGGGTCACGAAATCGTGATATCGCGACATGTCACGAAATCGTGATATCACGACATGTCATGAAATCGTGACCTGTCTCTCCATCACGGCGAAAAATTGAAATCTGTCGCAAAATCGCGACGTGTTGGCAGTAGGACAGAAAGGGATGTCGTGAAATCGCGACGTGTCAGCGACAAAGAAAAAGAGCTGTCGTGAAATCGCGACGTGTTGCTGGAAGAGTTGAAGAGGTGTTGCGAAATCACGATGCATTTTTGTAAGCGTACAGAAAGTTGAGAATGGTAGCGATTTCGCTACAGGTTGCCGAGAGGAAGCACAAGGTTGAAAGTGGTAATCATTTCACCACTTTTTTGTGAAGCAAAGGCTCGAAAGAAAAGTGGTAGCAAATCGCTACCACTTTGTGAAGTGGAGGCTCGAAGGAGGAGTGGTAGCGAATCGCTACCACTTCGTGAAGCAAAGGCATGAAAGAAAAGTGGTAGCGATATCGCTACCACTTTACAAAGCAAAGGCGTGAAAGAAAAGTGGTAGCGATATCGCTACCACTTTGCGAAACAAAGGCTCGACACCAAAGTGGTAGCGATATCGCTACCACTTCAGCGAAGGAAGGTTCGAAACAAAAGTGGTAGCGATATCGCTACCACTTTAGCGAAAGAAGGCTCGAAACAAAAGTGGTAGCGATATCGCTACCACTTCAGCGAAAGAAGGCTCGAAACCAAAGTGGTAGCGATATCGCTACCACTTCAGCGAAGGAAGGCCCGGAGCCAAAGTCGGTAGCGATATCACTACACGAGCTACAGTGGGCGTACGGACCTAAAACATGTCGTGATATCACGACATGTCGTGATTTCGTGACATGTCGTGTTATCGCGGCTAGGAAGCGGAAGAGGCCAAATGTAAATTCTGCCAGGATTTCTACGGGAAAGCATTACGAAAGGTGCAGGAAACGTAGGACACGTGGCGAAAACGACAGAACCGGAGTAGCGTTTCATAGCAACAGTTACTGGCCGCAGAGATAAAGCGTTACGAATGCACGCAAACATTAGAATACCAAAAGGCGAGAATTGAAGCAAAGGGTCCCGGGAGTCGAAGCGAAGCGTCGTGGAACAGCCGAGAGCACGCGACAAAAATATTAAATAGCAGAAATGCAGATGGAGACGGGGCTGGAGATTGTAACAAAAGCACGATTTATTGAAATAAAGGATTTTTATTTGGTAACACGACTTTTGTGTGTGAAATCAAAAGGAGATCGAAGCCAAAACTATTGTTTTACTGTCAATATTTCCGTTGCATCATTTTGTCTTGTATCTATTTCGTTTACGCCATGGGATGGGTTACGATAGGTGAATGGTAGAATGATGCAGTTATAGTATTTTCCTTAGAGTCTTGCATCTAATCTGGTTAGATTGTGTGTTAGTACAGATCTGATTGATTGGGTTGTTTTGGGGACTTCATCTCTTAACTTGGGATTTTACAGGGAGGAGTTCGTTAACTAGTTAATATCCTTCATTATTTTCCAGCTGACGCAAAATGACAGTTTCTATTTTATTCCTTGATATGCTTAATTTATGTCAGAGACTAACAGTGAAATAATAGAACTATTGAATAGAGATAAAACGAACAGATTAACCTTAGATAAATTGTGAATATTAGAACATCAAAAGGATTTTTTTTTATTTTTGATTAATCAAACAAGTCAAGATTTTAAAGTTCATTAAGAATCAACAAAGGCCCCTTGTTAACAGCTATCTGCAGGATTCGAGTTATTCTGGGATATATCAGTTGTATGTATTAAAGTGAAATTCACTTTTATATACATAAAGCTGTTTCACAAAGAAACTTGGAGAAATAATAAAAGGAAGGAAAATAAAATAAAATATTTCTTTGCAAGAAAGAGTCTTTTGTTCGGGACTCTAAGTTGCGTGTTATTATTTGTCATGTGACAAATTAACACTCAATAGTCCCTAACCTTGGTCTTGTAATGTAGGTTCCAAAATTCATATTGGGTAACGACCTTTGGTCTTTATTCACGATGCTCTTATGTTTTGTTTAGTGCCTTTGAGCGAGTTTTATTTGTCCATTTTAATATGATATTGTTGTTTTTTGGTATTTGGTTAGAACTATAACATTGAGTGTTAATATATTAAATAATAATAATAATAAAGGGTGTTATTATTATATATATCATATATAATAATAACAATATAATATATATATATATATATATATTTAAAATAATAAAAATATAAACATAAAATAAAAATTAAATAAATATAACAAAAAATATATATAATAAAAATAAAAAATAAAAATGTCAATTTAAATTTTGACTTTATTTTTGTTTTTCTTTATACGTGTACGGGCGATGATATTATATCATTTTAAGTGAATCATTTTGTTCTTTGATGGTTTTGTTATCATTTCTAATATATTATGTATTCTGACATGCAGGCACGACCAAGGAATATATGGGTGGTAACACCATTGATTACTATGCCAACACAGTTGATGATAGGCTGAAGATCGCCATGATGTAGAGCACTATGGAATATGGGTAACCAGGAAACACAGATTCAACAAATAAAATGATGAAATTTACTTGAATTTTGTGATTTAAATTCATTAGAAGGATAGCACTCGCTAAACCTGTGCTCTACGACAGTCGTATGGGTATTGTTTGAAAATATAGGATATTATAAAAATCCTCCAATAAGACTTTAGTACACATTGCAAGGAAAATGGGGATAATTTACATAACTAGACATAGGGGGACCTTCAAGTCATTTTAAATGTTGATGTCGAATGCGGGCGTCTACATGATTTGGAACTTTGAAACATGAGGCATGATTGGTAGATTCGACGAGGATAATGGTGTCACCAAATTCTTGAAAAGTGATGTGGATGTTGCAAAACCATGAAGATGATGCGATGATGCTAACATAAACCTTCATAGAAAAAACCAACATGCCATTGATGCTGAAGTGACAAGACTTTGAATATGATAACTTAGATCACCACATAAATGAAGCAGAATCATGGTGATGCCACTACATTGGATGCATGCCTTGCTAGGTGGATGGATTGGTCCACCTGACTCAGATATGACATCTGAATTAACAATAACATAGACATTGAGCCCTTTGATTGCATATAGACAAAACATATAATTAACATGAATTTAGTAATGGGGAGATACACGGAGAGGATGTGAATAATATCAATCAAGGAGAATCCAACAATTTAATACCTACCTATGTTGAAGGCTTATTCAATAAAGCCAGTAAGTAGGAGGTATAGATACGGGGAAGTGAGTAGCGATGATGTAAACGATGATGAAGCATCATCTAAGATAGTGGATATCGATGACATATATGAGATTGTTGTAGACACCTAAAATGCATCATGTTGAGGCGACTACTCATATGGAACTTGCTAGATGACCATATGGAAGATCTTGGATAGATTCCAAGATATAGTAGTATTTCTAACCGCTTAATTTGGGCTCCTTGGCCTATTTAGTCTTAGTCGCTATTGACACTCATGGTTAACAAAGCTGACCATGTATGTCAGTCGTGATCAGGACTGAAATTCAATTGGTCTTCATCCGACCCCAAATCGGTTGAAATGACCATTCCTTAGAGAATGAAGGTGGTTAAGGGGTGGAAGATTCCAAAGGCTTCCATCCAAACTATCCTAACCACCCAATCTTGATCTTGGCTTCTCCATGAAGCCAACATTAGTCCTTAGGAAATCCTGTAAGTACCCCCTCCAAATTGGGGAAGCATATGATGAATTTCATAGCAAAGGCTATCAAAATAGAGATCTTAGTGCATAGGAAAATCCATGCAGTGAAGACCTATCAAATCTACTGCTCACTTGAGTGCATTCATCAAGATCTTTTACCACCTATTTTGCCATCTAAGACATCAAATCAAGCTATGGAGCCCTAGGAGGATACGAGAGACAAGAAACATAAACTCGTGCAATCCGTGCACTATCTGAGCAATTCAACTGCTAAACCTATCAGAGGACATCAAGGCGACCCTTGACCATCAATTTGGTAAGGAGGATCATAGATAAGACTTTGATTTAGATGGCAAACCTATTCAAAGTTCCACCATGGCTGTTAGCCATGATGAACAGTGCCAACCGCTCAACAGAGCTGTGGTCAGCAGGTGACCACTGATCCCCTTGTTTTTATTTTTGTAAGTTAGTTAATTAGATTAAATTAGTTATACTATAGGTTTAATTTGGTTTTTAGAGTTTTTTGACTAGTTAAATAGGAGATAAATATAATTTCTCTTCATTATGGTAATTTAAAAATAATGGGTTTCTTTCACACTTCCATGTATTTAAATTGCTAATTAGAATCTTAGATAATCACATCATAGTTTCTTTTATATTTCTAATGGTTGGTTATGATGATTTAGTCATTTTAGCTTGTTCATATGCACTTTCTTGATTTCATGTCATTTTTATGATATAATGTTCTTTAAAAACCTCATCAAGAGTGGTCCGGAAACAAATATTAAATGATACAAAGCAATTAATCCCCTCCAATCACGGATAAGAGGGTCACCGACACCCTAGGCCAGTTTGTGTCATCCACAAAGGCATTTGAATACACCTACCCTTAAGAGGGATTTGTCATTATCGTAACATTTGTATCAAAATTGGGTATCCCTAAGAGGGATATATTTTTAGCGATGAATAAACTCTAAAATTAATAAAATACACATCACTTCTTGTTCTTCACATTTTGTTAATTCATGCATTTTTCCTTTTTGTCAATTTCAACTGTTGCATAGTATTAGGTGTATGCCTTTTTGGGTTGTACAAAAGGTGATCACAGTGGAACTTTGCATTTTGTGCCATTAATTACTGACTGTCTTTCTATTTTTAATGGTAGGTACTCACCGCGGTTGATAGCCACAGTCAAAAGTTATCACCATTATTGATAGCCGCGGGCAACAGTAGCAGCTGAGAAATAGAGCCATAGTTAGCAGAGGATAACCCGTACAACAAAGAGAAAATTTTCATCAGACTTGGATTTGATGTAGGATACTTTCCTCTTTCATTTTTATTCTCTGTATATATCTATTTTTCTAGAAAAGTAGAAATTGTAGACTAATAAGAAAACATAATGAAAAGTTAAAAATGATGAATTCGTAGGATTTTTCTTAGTTTTCTACTATCTGTTTCTAGGAATAGTGGATCTCTTATTGTAGTTCGCCCTAGTATCCAGTGGTCTAGGATCTTATATAATTTGATTTTGCTTGTATGAGGCCCAATCAGTGTCTATTTGTTCATCGTTAGTTGCATTTTTTGAACATCATGTAGCTTAGTCATGCATTTTTGAAAAGTGAAACGTTATATTGCATTGCATGTAGCAAATATCATTTGTATGTTGTTTTAATTTTCATGCAAAGCTAAAAATAACCATAGACACCAGGATAAAAAATTTAACGCTAGTGACTTGGAAGTCATATCCAACCACTAGTAGGGTTCAATGATGGTGGCTATTATTTCCATTCGTTGGCCCAATTCCCATGTGCCTTGTATTACTAGACCAAATCCAAACTCGAGATCCTTTCATAGCCCAAAAAATTTGCATGTGCTTCTCTTTGAAGAGTATAATGTTGATTGGGTGAAAACGAGTGAGGGTCTGGTAGGACCTATGCTCCTTTCCCGAGTGTGGACTTTCATTGCCACATTCTAGGGGATTTATGTGGCCTAGATTCAAGCCAAAGTTTTTGAGCTGTGAGTGTACAGGTGAAAGATAATTAAATTAATAATATCATTCAATGATTTTCAAACCATGATGAGAGTTTCTATACCTATACAATACATTTGAAAACAACATCAAACAACTTAGCGCTCATAATAAAACTTAATAAAAGATAATCATCATTGTATACCTTATTTTCTTAATAAAAGTTGAATCTAGATATTAGGTGCACTATGGTGGTTATGCAAAGGGGTCAATCTGAGCATAGGCCTGAGGTCATTACCCATGCTCCATATGATACACAACAACATGTGTCGAACCCTCACCCACATGATCCTCCCGAATGTCGTTCGATGAGTATGAGAGGAGATAACTCGACACGAGGGGATACTATTGAGCATACCCTAAATAGAGGAGCTTCCACACACTCCTCAAGACATAGGATAGAGCACGAAGCCTCACCACATGGAGGTATTCCACTTGGATACCATTATCAAGATCACACTACATGTGCATCTATGGGATCAGATGAAGATTTTGTCATACAGGGGACCAAATTGGTATCCCTTTGCACTAGGTCTATAGGAGGTTCATTACCTCCACTGTTTGAGAGTAGATAAGAGTAGGATCCACCCATTTAGGGGTAAGAAGATAGGCTAGATTTTGAGCATAGGCCTAATCAAACTCCTGCCATAAGTGAGCCTTGTAGGATCACTATTGACTTATATAAATTGGGAGCTAATGGTACACTTCCACATCAGGCATGGCATTCCATACATTTAAATGAGCTAGAGAGAGTCCTTTATCAATTAGGATACAAGCCTTCTCCTCCACCCACTAATGCTTCGAGTGAGCGTAGTGGAAGCACTATTAGTACTGTTAGAGAACCTAGGGAATGCTCCAAGTACCCTATACACATGGTGGTACATAGTATATACCTCAACCTGATGTGAATGCCATATTCATAGACAAAAGCAAAAGCATGGTAAATTAGTATGAAGGGTATTATACCCAAAAATTTGCTCGTACAAAGTGCATGCACCAGAGACCTCTTGCAACTGATCATATTTATAGACCCCATAGACTAATGTCAGAGCATATATTCCAAATCCTCCAAGATAAATTGGAAGATGCTCATGCAAAGAGAGAGCACCTTGAGATGAAAATATTCAGATGCAAAGGCTCATTAGACAACGATTATATGAGCAACACATGTGTGAGAAACTCATCCTTGAGTAGAAAGAGTGTGTTGAGTAGGAGAATAGGCTAGCCAATGTTGGTTTATTTCATCATAGTGAGTATAGGGAGCTGTTGGTCCAAAATCTACCACAGGAAAGGATTTTACAAGTGCGCCCTAGACCCGACCAACATTGAAAGGCTGGAAGCAAGAAATGGCTCCCAGGCCAATCTCCAGTGGGCTGGTTCCCTTCACTATTCTAGACTTGGTTTAAGATAAGGGTTGCGGGAAAGAGATTTAAAAGCTGTAGAAAGAAATGGGAAATATGGCCACGAGGCGAAGTTATAGGACGGGAAAAACAACGGCGGGAAACTTAAAAATGCAACAACGACAAGTAATAAAAATTATTAACTTAAACCTTCGCACGATGTATGCGGGAAAACCCTCCAAAACTACATTCCAGAAATCATACTCTCACCACGGCGGTACATAAATCCAATATGCAGAATTTTAATGCAACGACCATGAAGAGATACAAAGCTATTAGAAATGCAATAGAACAGAAAGGAAATCACCCATACAACCGCTTGACAAATTAGAAGCCAACTCTGTTATTCCTGCAAATGCATCTCCAGTCTCTAGCAGAGAATTTTTTCCCAACCTTTTGAAATGAGAATTACATTGGTTTTTATAGAGGTCCGTCCTCTCTACAGCATTAAATGTTTGCCACCATCCTCCTCGTGATCTACAATTGTGCATTGGAAATTACATACACGACCCCTTGATTACAACCTCGAAGAAACAAAAATTAAATGCAATGAAACGTTCGCGGTCCTTCATTAAATTTGATTCTTTGAACATGTGCATGAAACCGTTACGACAATCCACGAACAGCAGCCTCGAATGCATTAAATCTTCAATCTCGGTGGCCTAGGCGCGTCTTTTACTTTGACTGCCTTGGAAATCCACAAATCATTTAATTTCGGGTCAGCATTAAATCATCGAAAATCAAAAAAATCTCCTCGGGCGTTCATACTATGTTATGGCGGGAAACTGTCGCAGGTCGCGAAACGCGACGGGTCACGAAATCGTGACGTATTTTCATGCCGTACACTTTTGTCACTTACACCCGTGAAAATGCTCCCTGTCGCGCTATCGCTACATCTTCGACTTTGTCTTCTCTATCGCTAGCTTATTCCATGAAAAATGGCACATGTAGCGATATCGCTACGCATTGCGGCCTTTGGCTATTCCTTCCTTCTGCCCCGCGAAAACGGAACATGCAGCGCATCGCTGCACGTTTCGGCACTTTGTACGGTCTCCTGGATGGGTCGCGAAAATGCGACGCCTTTTGCTTTTTGCATGATTCTCTTCGCACTCCGCCTTGTCACCTAGAACTTGCAGCGAATCGCTGCATTTTCTATACCGTTTGTGAAAACAGTCAGCGCATCGCTGCACTGCACTCGCCTTGTCGCCCAGAACTTGCAGCGAATCGCTGCATTTTCTATGCCTTTTGCGAAAACAGTCAGCGCATCGCTGCACTTTTGAACACTGAAACCTTTGAAGCCACACGCCACGAAAATGGAACATGTAGCGATATCGCTACATGTTTCAGGCACCTTGTACGGCCTTGAAGACGGTCCGTGAAAACATAACACCTTTTGCACTTGAATGTCTTCAATTCTTCCTTGTCTCCATTTCGCTACCAATTTGAGCACTTAACCATTTTCATGCTTTTTGATCAATTTTCATCCCTTGCATGATTTCGCTGCATATTCATGTCAGTTGGCCTTATTGTTGATATTGCAGTGAATCGCTACAACTTTTTGCTCCTTTGCTTCTTGGACCAAAATGGCCGCGATTTTGAAGCATGTAGCGATATCGCTACGTTTTGCTCCTTCCGTACCAATTGCCACTTTGCCATCGCGAAAATGCTACAGGTAGCGCGTCGCTGCAACTTTTCCATGGCTTCCTCTTCTTAACAATCATGTAGCGATATCGCTACATGTTTTACCTGTCTTTGGTCAAACCCCCCCTTCTTTCTCCTTTGCCTTCCATCTTCCCACATTCCCCTTGGTGTCGCGATTTCGCGACATGTCCCCTTTTCAACTTTGTGTCTTTGAGGCCGAAAGCCGCGATTATGGAACACGTCGCGATATCGCGACGGTTCCGCCCAACTACTGCGTTGACTGCGTTGACCGCGATTTCGCGACATGTCAGCGAATCGCTGCAGTTTTTAGACTTAGTCATTTTTTGCTCATTTTTTCTTCTTTTTCGCCAAAGCTGCATCAAAGCTGATATTAAAGGTCAGATTTTCAATAATACACTAATGCATTAATCAATGAGAATCAATGTGGCAAAAATGCCAACATTCTTGGCGGCTCGCGGGGTATACGACTTGTCGTATGCAAGAATCCAGGCCTTAGTCCATTGGGCACAGAGTCATATCAGAACAGGAAGGTTGGCTGCTGCAAAACATGTCAGAGGACTGCTGCAAAACTTCTTCTGCTGCTGAAAACTAGAACCGGAAGAACCTGCATAGAAGCGGTTATAAACTGAAGAAATGGAATGTGATGGTGGAGTGAGCTCCTGCGATTGCGCAGCGGTGATTGCAATGGAGTGGTGTGAATAATAAAATGATGGAGCAAAAGTGACGTAGTAGACATAACAACGACATGTTGATACACTACCAGCGGCAATAGATGGAATGAACGAATGGATGGAACAGAAATGGAAGTTTTGAAGCGTGAAATGAAAATGAACTAAGCTGGAAAATAAATGCTTTTTAAAACAAAAACCAAACTGAGAAGAAAGGGATAAGAAGAAATGGGGAAAATAGAAAAGGGGAGAAGAAACAACAGTCGTGGCTTATTCTTTTTTTTTTTTTTTATATTGCAAGAAGAAAGAAACAAAAGAAGGAAGAGGAAGATGAAGAAAGGAAATAGAAAGCAGGGGAGGGAAAAGAAGAATTCTTTGGAAGCCACAAACTATCGGGAAAGGAAGGACAAAAGGGAAACAAACACCTACAGCCCACAAGCAACAAGAGCCAAGGTGACAACAAAAGGCAAAACATATATACATACTCTTTTCTTCTTCTTCACTTCCTTTTTTATATATATATATATATATATATATATATTTTTATATTATATACAAACTCAAATTGAACTTGAGAATTCATGAAAAGTAGGCTTTCAAATGAAAGCCATTAACTGAAATTGGAAGTGAGCTACCATCCATGTCTTCCAAATAGAAAGAATTAGCTGCACCTGTGCTGGAAATGCGGAAGGGACCCTCCCAGAATGCATCAAACTTCTTATGATTGCCGAGGTTTAGCTTTATTCTCATTCCATTTCAGCACCAAATCTCCTGTCTTGAATGGACGGGCTGCAGAATGCTTATAAAACCACTTCGAAATCCCTTGCATGTGCTTGTCAAATTCATTATATGCTTTGGAACGCTGCTCCTCTAATTCCAACAACTGTGCTATTCGCGAGATCCAAGGAACTCAGGTCTGTCTCATCATCTTGAAAAGACTGCAATTGCTGTAATACTGGCAACTCAAGATGAACCGGCAACCTTGCTTCTTTGCCATAGACTAGGGCATATGGTGAGGTTTTAATGGACTTCTTGACGGAAATCCTGTCTGCCCATAACGCCTGATTCAATAACAAGTGCCATGATCTTTTGTTCTCTCCCAATGACCTCTTCAAAATTAAGAGCAAATTTTTGTTCGTTGACTACGCCAAGCCATTTCCCTGTGGATAGTAATTGGAAGATGTCTTAAGGAAAATGCCAAACTTGTTAGCAAACTCAGCCGGTTCAGCTCCAATGAATGGAGTCCCATTATCTGTAATGATGGCGTCTGGAACACCAAAACGTGTAATCAAACTCTCAACAAAAGAAATCACTATAGATTGATTGGCCATCTTTGTAGGTATGGCTTCAGACCACCTGGTGAAATAATCTGTAGCTGTTAAGATGTATCCGTGACCAACTGAGGAATTAGGATCAATTATTCCAATAAAATCCAACCCCCATTCCTGAAAGGGTGCTTCAACCTGAAGCTGGATGCAAAGGCAGAGCTGCATTCCTTACTCTTCCTGCGTATCTTTGACACTTATCACGAGGCTTGTGCAATCTTGAAAGAATACGAGAACAGGGTCGGCCAGTAGTAACCAGCTCGAATGATTTTCAAGGCCATCGGTCTTCCTGCAAAATGTCCTCCTGATAGACCGGAATGGAACTCTTCCAAGATCCTATCCTTGTCTGCTTGTTTAACACACTTCAAAAGAACACCATCAATATTTTTAAAAAATAAACCATCTGAAAACAAAACATACCGCAGAGCTTGCAACCGAAATCTCCTCCTCTGAGAAGCAGTCAATTGTGATGGACATCTTCCAGTTGTGAAGTAATCAATCAGGTCCTCTGTCCAATCTTTTTCCAGAATTAAGAAATTCATTAAATTGTCATTACCAGCAAGAGCTTCTCCCTGATCTTCGCATACATCAAATGCTGCCATCTTTGCTAACTGCTGGCATAGAGCTTTACCACGCACTAATTTAGTTGGGTGAATTTCTACATCAAATTCCTGGATCTTGGTGACCCAGCCAGCACGTTTATCACCCAACTCTCCTTGAAGAATGAAATTTCTCACATCTGGGTGAAGCACATAAACAAATGTCCTGCTCTGGGAAATAAAATGTTTGAATTTCTTCAGGGATTTCATCACAGCATATACCTGTTTCTCAATAAAATTGTACTTTGCTTCGTGAGGTAAAATGACTTGGCTCAGAAAAGCAATGGGCCTTTCATTCCCATCATCTCCCTTTTGCGTCAAAACTGCAGCATAACTGTCATCTTCTCCAACTGCATATAAGATGAAATCCTTGGAGTAGTCAGGATTAATCAGGACAGGGGCCTGCACTATTCTTTCCTTGATCTCCTGAAATGCTTCCTTTCTTTGAGCTGTCCATTGGAAAACTGCATCTTTCTTCAACAATTCGGTCATTGGTTTAACAACCTGAGCAAAATCAGCAATGAATTTTCTAATGAAATTTATCTGTCCAAAGAAAGATTGAAGTTCCTTCTTGTTTGCAGGGAGTGACAATTTCTTCAAGGCTTCAACACGGGCTGGATCAATTGCTAATCCATCTTCAGAAATCACATGACCCAGAAGCTTACCTTCTTTTACAGCAAACACAGACTTCTTTGGATTAATGGAGATTCCGAATTCTCTGCATTTCTCAAAAATCAGCCTCAGGTGAGAACAATGGTCTTCCCTTCTATGTGAAAATACTGTCATGTCGTCAAGGTATATTACAATGATCCTATTCAATAAATCCTTGAAAGCAATATCCATTGCTCTTTGGAAGGTAGCTCCAGGATTTGACAGTCCAAAGGGCATTCGTTGATATGCAAAAGTACCCCACTTCATGGTGAATGCTATCTTAAACTGATCTTCATCTTTTACCCAGATCTGGTTATACCCAGAAAATCCATCTAACAAAGAAAAACGTTGTGCACCAGCCACAACATGCAATATTTGATCTATTCTTGGCAAAGGATAATGATCCTTTAATGAAGCACGGTTCAAATTCCTGAAATCAATGCACAATCTAATATCTCCATTCTTCTTACGGATGGGGACCAAATTGGCGACCCATGTGGAGTGCTTGACCGGATAGATGATCTTAGCTTGCAGCATTTTAACAAGTTCAACCTTCATCAATGCCTCAATCTTTGGGTTTACAGGTCTCTGTTTCTGTCGAAAAGGCCTAACTCCTTCTTCCAGTTCAATTGTATGCTGTATAATCTGCTTGTTGTAGCCTTTCAAGTCTTCATAGCTCCAAGCTATAATATCAGAAAACTCTTTACAGAGCTGCTGATTTTTCTGCGGTTCTTAAGGGGTTGAGTCGGTGCCAACCTTAATCACTTTGTCGGGCTGAAGCTCTAACTCCATGTATTCCTTTCTATCAATCTCCATTCGAGGCTTTCTGGAATGATCATGTTGGTCAAACAAGCTCTCCAGAGTTATTAGACCCTTTGGAATATGGTTATTCCTTAATTGAATAAGACCTTCGGCTTCCTCATCTTCCAAAGTTCTGCCTTCAACATTAGCAGCTTCATGAATCAAGAAATTGACAATCTGCTCATCATTTTCAAAGACCTGCGAGAAAGTTTCCTTGTCTGGCACACTGGGTCTGTATACCATTCTCACTGTCTTGGGCTTGTTCAAAACTTGATCAGCAGGAGAAAAGTTAGCTCCAAGAGATGCTAATAAGTCGGCATGTTTATTCATCTCTCTGGAAACAGACTTGAATATTAAGCGCGGTGAAAAGTTCAAACAAATCCCAAACCCGATTACGATATGCTTTCGAGATAATGCTGCTTTGAGATGCATCTATTTGTGACCTGATTTACAATAAGCTCGGAATCACCAAAAATATTGAGCTGTTCTATTCCTAACTTCTTTGCTTTCTTCAGACCCAAACACAATGCTTCATATTCAGCAGCATTATTTGTACAACTCCATGTAAGCCGATATGAATAAGTTCTCTGTACACCAGAAGGAGAAATTAACACAATACCTGCTCCGGCACCATTCCTGCATCTAGCTCCATCGAAATACAGTTGCCATAACTGATCTGTAACATCATTCTGATCAACTGGGTTAGACAATTCCTGCTTTGTCTCAGTCTCAGGTTTTCGAATGGCATAGCAGCCAATCTCTGTCTCCATCATGGCATTGAAGTTAAGCATTGAAAACTGGTCTTCCAACTGAAGATTGTTTAAAACTTCACTCATTAAAACAGCATCTTCAGACTCTTCAGTGAGCATATGGACCGACTGCATGTCTTTTCCAACATCTTCCAACTTCTCAATGTGAAAAGGGGAAGGCTTTTCATTCTGTATTCTGAGACGTCTATTCTTAAAAGGAATTTCCAGGATGGGAATAATCTAATGCCAGATAACCCCCTAATTTTGCAGTAAATTCCCTGGATAAACACATGCTAAAATAGGGCTCTAAATCTACTACAACAATTTCTTGAATAACAGTGATTTGGGGCATTGTATGCAGGACAATGGGTACATCTTTAATGACACCTACTATTTTTACAGGCGTACCATCCAATTGCGAGAACTCCGGGACTACTCCGGGTATACTCCATTCCCATAGCTTCACGAGACTCCCTTGGGCATGACGGTGGTTGCGGCTCGAGAATCAATCATACAATTGTGTACAACCCAACCTTCTATTTGCAATGACAAGTAAAAAGGAGGAGGTCTATTCTTACCGATAATGAGAGGTGGTTAAAGTTTGGGCATAGGCGGTGCAGGTAGGCCCTTTTTCACTCTCCTTCACAGATTTCAATGACTCTTGTAATAAATCTACTTGACCGAGGTAATTGCAAAGCGTCATAAAGGCTTACCTTAGCGGGGGTCTTCTTAAGATCATCAACAATATTGTATGAAGCTGCGGCAGAATTTTTCTTCTCGGCGGGTTGCTCAAATCCGGTTCTGTACTTGTTGTGTAGCTTCCACTCTTAACCTCTTGGTCAGTGATGGATACTTCAATTTTTCACGTGCCTGCTCCTGCTTCTGATCTTACTGGTGCAGCTGCTGCCTTTTCTTGAACTCTGTTAAAAGTTGGATCTTTGGGCAAAGACTTTGGAGCTGGCACAGGAGCTTTCATTGGCCTCTTCACTTCAGCCGGTACTCTTAACGGCTCTAAGTCAGCAGGATCAACATTCATAGGCTTCTTTCCAGTCCTTGTTAGAAGCCGAAACTTGATCTTCCACTGTAGTCATCAAACTATGACCAACTTCTGAGATCATATTAACATGGTCACCTGAAGAGCTGGCCGCCAAGGTCTGCACATAATTTAAGTGAACCATACATGTATCCTCTCCATGAGGATCATTACAAGTGGAGCACCAATATACTCCATCTGCATGGGCTGCATCTTCATTTGCTAGAACAGCTAAGCCCTTTTCAGGTGCTTTGCTTGTGGAGGCAGCTTGATCTCTAGTAATTTGAGGAGGTTGAAATCTCCTTGGCTGGAAATCTCTCTCAGCTTGCTTCCTCTCAATGAGTGTGATCTTATTTCCCATGGCTCTAATGGCAGAATTTGCAGACTTCACCTCTTGCAATAATGTTGTATATGGATCGGGGTTTGCAGGTGCGGGGAGGTCTTTGGTAAGGGCAAAGGAGGCTGGTGGTGCTTGGCAAAGCTGGAAATGCGGTGGAAACGGGAGATGGTTGAATGCTTGGGTGCGGGGAGCGGTAAAGGAGTTAAAGCGAGGCAATTGAGGAGGCTGGAGCAGTTGCAACTTTGAGGTGCTTTAGAGCTCCATGATGGTGTAGGATACATAGCTGGCATGGGGTGTGGTTGTGAACCATATAAATATTGAGGCAAATATGGAATAAGAGGCATAGTTACCTTTGGAGGCAGTCTTCCTACAGCAACCAGATCAGCTTCTGCTTTAATTGCTTGTTCAAATATTTTTGGAAACGTTACCACATTAGACTGCCGAACCGCCCAGTCGATATCTGAGTGAAACGCTCTGAGGTAGTACATCGCAGCTAATTCATCAGTAGGCCGAATACCATCGGGGAATCCTTTGCCAAGTTACGGTAAACCGGACATTAAAATCGGGTATCTCTTCTTGTGGATGTCTCCGTATGATGATAAACTGATTTAACAATGAGAAAGGGTCGACCTGTTCATGAAAATGTTTCACTAGCAAATCACCAAACTGATCCCATGATGTTAAGGTGCCGGGAGGCAGAGTTCTATACCAAAATAGCAGTTTACCTCTCAAAGAACACACTAACAATTTGATCATCACATCTTCATCGGTAATGTCATGGATAGCGGCCAGGGAAGCCACATCATTTATGTGCTCATAGGCTATTTTACCGGTACCATCGTAAGTGGGCAAAGCCTTCGAGTGCGGCTGAGGTGCTTGGATTACGAGCCTGCGATTCAAGGCTCCAGTGCTATTCCATGCCAAGAATTTTTTGGGTGGAGGAAATTGTGCCATTGGTGGAACTTGTAGGGGTGCAACACTAGCAACAATATTGGGTATTTGTACAGCAGAAGATGGAAGGGATGAGGAAACTAATCTAGAATGCTCACCACTTCTCGAACTATCGAGCTCAAAAAACTGAACAAGATCGCCAAATTTCTTTGACTGTGATCTTGTGATCATGAAGTATTTCTGGGTTCAGCAGGGTCACCAAAAACAACAGAGTCACCAAATGCTCTAATTTACAGTCTGAAGGCGAACATTAAACCTTCGACCCTATGGGATCTTTTAGAGACAAATAAAATCTGTCCCACCGAGCGTGCCAAAAACTGTTGGTCCAAAATCTGCCACAGGAAAGGATTTTACAAATGCACCCTAGACCTGGCCAACATTGAAAGGCTGGAAGCAAGAAATGGCTTCCAGACCAATCTCCAGAGTGGGCTGGTTCCCTTCACTATTCTAGACTTGGTTTAAGATAAGGGTTGCAGGAAAGAGATTTAAAAACTGCAGAAAGAAATGGGAAATATGGCCACGAGCCGAAGTTATAAGACCGGGAAAATAACAGCAGGAAACTTAAAAATGCAACAACGACAAGTAATAAAAATTATTAACTTAAACCTTCGCACGATGTATGCAGGAAAACCCTCCAAAACTACATTCCAGAAATCATACTCTCACGGCGGTACATAAATCCAATATGCAGAATTTTAATGCAACAACCATGAAGAAATACAAAGCTATTAGAAATGCAATAGGACAGAAAGGAAATCACCCATACAACCGCTTGACAAATTAGAAGCCAACTCTGTTATTCCTGCAAATGCATCTCCAGTCTCTAGCAGAGAAAATTTCCCCAACCTTTTGAAATGAGAATTACATTGGTTTTTATAGAGGTCCGTCCTCTCTACAGCATTAAATGTTTGCCACCATCCTCCTCGTGATCTACAATTGTGCATTGGAAATTACATACACGACCCCTTGATTACAGCCTCGAAGAAACAAAAATTAAATGCAATGAAACGTTCGCGGTCCTTCATTAAATTTGATTCTTTGAACATGTGCATGAAACCGTTACGACAATCCACGAACAGCAGCCTCGAATGCATTAAATCTTCAATCTCGGTGGCCTGGGCGCGTCTTTTACTTTGACTACCTTGGAAATCCACAAAACATTTAATTTCGGGTCAGCATTAAATCATCGAAAATCCAAAAAATCTCCTCGGGCGTTCATACTATGTTCTGGCGGGAAACTGTCGTAGGTCGCGAAAACGCGACGGGTCACGAAATCGCGACGTATTTTCATGCCGTACACTTTTGTCACTTACACCCGTGAAAATGCTCCCTGTCGCGATATCGCTGCATCTTTGGCTTCAATGTCTCCATCGCTAGCTTGTTCCGTGAAAATGGCACATGTAGCGATATCGCTACGCATTGCGGCCTTTGGCTATTCCTTCCTTCCTGCCCACGAAAACGGAACATGCAGCGCATCGCTGCACGTTTCGGCACTTTGTACGGTCTCCTGGATGGGTCGCGAAAATGCGACGCCTTTTGCTTTTTGCATGATTCTCTTCGCACTCCGCCTTGTCGCCTAGAACTTGCAGCGAATCGCTGCATTTTCTATCCGTTTGTGAAAACAGTATTCGCCTTGTCGCCCAGAACTTGCAGCGAATCGCTGCATTTGTTATGCCTTTTGTGAAAACAGTCAGCGCATCGCTGCACTTTTGAACACTGAAACCTTTGAAGCCACACGCCACGAAAATGGAACATGTAGCGATATCGCTACATGTTTCAGGCACCTTGTACGGCCTTGAAGACGGTCCGTGAAAACATAACACCTTTTGCACTTGAATGTCTTCAATTCTTCCTTGTCTCCATTTCGCTACCAATTTGAGCACTTAACCATTTTCATGCTTTTTGATCAATTTTCATCCCTTGCATGATTTCGCTGCATATTCATGTCAGTTGGCTTTATTGTTGATATTGCAGCGAATCGCTACAACTTTCTGCTCCTTTGCTTCTTGGACCAAAATGGCCGCGATTTTGAAGCATGTAGCGATATCGCTACGTTTTGCTCCTTCCGTACCAATTGCCACTTTGCCATCGTGAAAATGCTACAGGTAGCGCGTCGCTGCAACTTTTAACCTTGGGTCTTCTCTGCCAAACACCGCGCGAAAACGGAACATGTAGCGATATCGCTACATGTTTCGGGTACTTTGTCTTTCTGGTCAAAACCCGCGATTTCGCTACGGGTAGCGATATCGCTACGCATTTCTTTCTCCGTACCCTTTGCCATTTTTCGTCGCGACGCGCTGCATCTTTGCCTTGGACTCTTCTCCGCTCGAACATGCAGCGAATCGCTGCAAGTTTTGGCACTTGCCCCTTCGAAGCCGCCAGTGTCGCGATTCGCTGACATGTCAGCGATGCGCAAGTTTTCAACTTTGTGTCTTTGAGGCCGACCAACCCGCGATTCTGGAACACGTCGCGATATCGCGACGGTTCCGCCCAACCTGCCTGCGTTGACTGCGTTGACCGCGATTTCGCGACATGTCAGCGAATCGCTGCAGTTTTTAGACTTAGTTATTTTTTGCTCATTTTTTCTTCTTTTTTCGCCAAAGCTGCATCAAAGCTGATATTAAAGGTCAGATTTTCAATAATACACTAATGCATTAATCAATGAGAATCAATGTGGCAAAAATGCCAACAGAGCACATGCATAGATGGACTATTTCACAGCCCGATTTGCGCCATGTGCATGATGATACTTGTACTCATCTGATGGCACAATATAGAGAGTAGCATCCTCTGCTCATTCAGCATAGACGTAGACAATATGAGGACTTGGAAGAGGAAACTTATCAATCTTATCTTGAGATCTCTCAAGTAGACGTGGAGGACGATCCCAGTCCGCCACCCAGGCAAAGGAGGAACATCTCTCCTACACCGCCCTCGAGACATCTCAGGGAAGAAAAATTTCCTATCTTTGCAGGCCTAAAAGGCCTTGGCAGAGAAAGTAAAAGCAATAGAGAGGCAAGGCACATCTTTTCAAAAGTCGATGTTGAACAAGATTCATAACAAGCCTTTGTACCCCTTGATGCCTATTATAGTGTATCTAGAGCATTTAAAAATTCCTAGGTTGGATAAATTCAAAGGTGATGAAGATGCTCAGGAGCATGTCACAAGATTTTCGAACATGTGCTTTTAGATTGAAAGCAACGATGCCTTGCTCTTGCGCACTTTCATTAAAACACTTTCAGGCTTGACCGAAGAGTGGTTCAATTAGTTGAATAAGCACAATATTACTAGTTTTGAACAATTGGCATATGCTTTTCTTGAACGCTTTTATTTTGGAATTAAGAAACAAGCAAATCTTGTCGATATTGTTGCTTTGATGCAACATGATGATGAGCCAATATTGGACTACATAAATAAGTGGAGTAGATTGATGGTAAATTTGCCATTCCCCATTCCTACAAAATAACTAACCCAAATGTTTACAAAGAGTTGTGCCAAGCACATATCATTGTTGTTACAACTACAACAGTATCAAGTTACAAGAAGGTGATTTGAAGCTCAAGAACAGGAAGGAAGGGAATAAGAAAAGTTCCATGAAATAGTAGGACAAGTAGGCCCATGTTAATCAAGTGGTCGTCAACCTTCGAAAAGGAGATAAGGGGAAAAAAATGTAGAATTACTAAGCCCAACCTCCTCCTATGTAGTACGACCAATGCAAAAACAACTATAAAGGCAATAATAAATAACAACACCTTCAATGCAAATTCATGCCATTGAAGGGGTATAAATATGACTTGTTTTGCATATACCATCACATAAAGTGTAATGACATAGAGATATGTTGGTCCTTTAAACATATCATGCAAAATATGATCGAGAAGGGCGAGATACTTGTGGATAATTCGTAGGCACCAAAAAATTAGAATATGGGCATTTTCAAAAATATGTTTCCCAATCATGAGGCACCTTGTAATGATGTTGTTCAGGTCAATCAAGTGCGCATCAAACCACCTACCTAGGGTTTCATAGGTATGGTCAACGTGGTCATGAGACACAGGAGGTATGAATGACCCAATCAACCTCCAAATCCCATTAGGATCCAAGCTACACCACCTCAAATGCTAGCATATAAAGTTCTAGGCCCACCAAATAGATCAGTAGGTTAATCTATAACCTATAGATAACTCCCATAAAGTTATCAATATATGAACTAATCTAGCAATATCCTAGACATAGGGAGACTCTCATGGACATTTTTAGGTCCTTCGAGGTCCAATACTAGGATGCACAAGCATTTATAAATTTTATGGGACGTGTCCAACAATGTCAAAAACTAATGATACAATTTCATGATCATGAGATCAATATGGTTTCTACTGACACGGCTAACCTGTCGTTGCATATCATTGCATGTTTTAATCACATACCATTCAAGAGGGTCTTTATTGACATTGATTTATCAATAAACATAATCACAACCAAGGTATTGATACACCTGAAGTTGCCAAATCACATATTGTGCCATCTACATTTACATTAAAAGTGTTTAACGATGCATTATGCTCGACCATTGGCACTATCCTTCTACCTATTCAGGTGGGATTAAATACCATCCATGTGATGTGTCACGTGATAGAAGGTGCTATGCAGTATAACATACTCTTAGGGAGGCTTTGGATCAAATAAATGCATTGCATCCATTCGATATTGCATCAGTGTATAAAGTACATACATGAGGGAAAAGTTCACATGGTGCCTTTCGACGAAGAATATTTTAAATATGTGAACCTAACAAATTTTCTAAGGGATTTCATACTTCCCTCAATGCACTTGGACATACGAACTGCATCACCAATCAAGAATCTAGGAGGTAAACCAAAGAAATTGTGTGCTAAACTTTCAATGTCTGCATCTCATAGCACACAAAAACGACTTCTACCATGCTGAATGCATACACAATGCTTTAGAAGGAGAATTTAAAGGTAAAAATGGGAAAAAAAGAGAAGAAGAAACCACCCTAAATAGTTGTCGTTGAGATCCCTACTCCTATGTAAGTAGAGAACAAGCAAGACAAAGTCAAGGAGGTACCTCAACCTACCTCACCTGCATCATCAGTAGGGTCATCTGCCCATGGGTGATCATTCATTTGGCAAATACCAAATTAGAGGAATATATTGTGCAGAATGTCACGTATAGACCAATCATCAAAATTGCACAATATATGTGCTGACCTCAAGCTCATTGCTTTCTCGTAGGATCAGTGGTACCGCTAGGGGTGCCACCCAACAAGACTAACTTCATCTATGAAGGACTTGATCAACTTCCTTCTCGTATGAACATGGATGAAGATGATGATGGACCATTCACTATGAATGTTCACTCTCTATCTAACCTAGAGTACACCATGCATTATTTTGATCTCTATCATTGACATGGGTATGGCCTTGGCTTATTTGAACAAGGATGTAGGACTCCATTCTAGCCGTAATATCAGTTAGAAACTGATAGGTTTGGGTTAGGATTAAAAATTTAAGGTTAGGATGATTTACTCATGATATCTTTAAACCGCCTGTATTTTAGTCTGGGGGATGAAGGGGATTACAATCCTTATCATCCTAATACTTCAATTTTTTGGAGGAATAACCTGCTGGTGTATTTTGTCACCATTGAGCCACCAAATATATCCCATGAGGGCATCCTTGTGGAGAGTAGCGCAGAGAACTTCCCTAGAGTCAACATGGGTCAACAAATCTATGTTGTGACCGATGATACAGGCATGCAAGGTCAATATGCTAATATAGCAGTAGGTTTCAAGTCAGAAGAGAATTCTTACGAGGACATAATAGAGTCAATTTCCAAGAAGAGTGGACCAATCTACAACTCAGATAATGGCAATGATTCCTCACACGATGATCAATTTGAGAATAAAACTAAGTTGACCTGGCATATCTTGTCGATGGAACTAGTAAGCGATAATTATGCACTCCTTAATCATGATGATAGCTATGAGGATATAGGTTACATAGGACCACACCTATCAGATCATACCATTTATGTAGGAAGGAATGAAGGATTGTTCATTGACGATAGTGACTACGAAGACGAGACTGAGAGAGATTATCTCGGTCCTCATTATTCATGGCATCATCATGAACCGATCGATATAGAATAAATGTATCGACTATTGCATATTTGTCCTCACTTGAGAGTGAGATGATTAAATTTGGATCAAATCTATCATATGGTTTTCCCTAATCTGTCAACATACATGGACCTCCTAGAGCCGAATGATCCTATCCTACAGTCAATGCATAGAGAGGATCCAATCATCCCCATACCACTAGAGCCACATATTGGGTATGGGAGTTGCATCAATGATGTATATATTTTTCTGTGTGGTCCTGGATATCAATTCCATTCCATCAATATGGTCTCCATTGATTTGACCACTTCACTTCACATTCTAGCTGATCCTTCTAAATCGGTGTATCTTAATTTATATGTTATCGACTGGTATCATGCTGATACACCCATTGAGCCTGAGGATTTCTTCCCTAATGAAGAAATATTGCAACCTTTTCATTTTGTGCTAGGCTATGCACATGATATCTATAACACTATGAATACTTTCGAAGTAGAACCTATAAATCCAGTTGATGACATCCATCTGATTCACACACCTCATCAGTTCGAGAAGATATCACAAATGTCACTATAGGAAACCTTTAAAGTGGATATCAATGATGATCTATCTAATCAAAAGAACGTAAAGTTTAGAGAAATCTTAACTCGAGAGGAGCGAGATGTTCTTATACCTCTACTAAAAGAGAGACCTAATCTCTTTTCCTAGACTTACAAGAACATGTCGGGTCTAGATCCGAAATTGATTACTTATAACCTTTTGCTAGATACCATAAAGAAGCTAGTCAAGTAGAAGCTTAGAAAGATGCACCCAATAGTCACCTTAATGATTAAGGATGAATTGCAAAAGTTGTTGGATATAAAATTTGTTATTTCTATTGACCATCCATAATGGGTATCAAACATGGTGCCTATAGGAAAACCTGATGGAAGGATCTATATTTGTATGGATTTTAGAGACCTCAATAAGGCAACACATAAGGATGCATTCCAATTGCTGAACATAGATGCTATTGTAGATTTAACTATGGGTCATGAGATGCTGTCCCTAATGGAAAAAATTTTTGGTTACAACCAAATTCGAATTAAACCTGAAAACCAACACAAAACTACGTTTACAATTCCATGGGGGACATTCTATTATAAAGTCATGTCATTTGGCCTTAAAAATACTGGAGTCACCTATCAGCGGGCTATGACATATATTTTCCATGACTAAATACACAAGATATTAGAGGATTATATTGATAACTTATTGGCTAAGTCACTCATACTAGTAGAGCATGTTGAGGTCTTGAGGAAGTTTTTTGACCGTCTGATCGAGCACAATGTCAGACTGAACCCTAAGAAGTGCGTATTTGGTGTAACTTTAGGAAAGCTCCTAGGATTCATCATTTCCAAATGAGGAATCGAGGCTAATCCAGTGGATGTCAAGGCTATTTTAGAAATACCTCCCCCGAGGAATATCAAGGAATTAAGAAGCCTATAAGGCAAAGTAGTGTCCATAAAGTGATTCATTTCACAGTTATCGAATAAATGTTGACCAATGAATCGACTACTACACAAGGGGTCCCATTTAATTGGGATGAGGATTGTCAGAAGGTCTATACTAACATTAAATAATACATGGTAATGCCGCCAATGCTAGCTCCACCAAGGCCAGATGTGCCTTTCTTGCTATATATATTGGTGACCAACTTTGAACTGGGAACCATGTTAGCCCAAAAAAATGCATTAGATAAAGAGCAAGCCATATATTATCTTAGTCAAACTTTGGTTAATTACGAGCTAGGATATGCATACATGGAAAATATGTGTTTAGAAGTAGTGTTCGCTACCAAGAATTAATGATATTATATAATAAGTCATACGACATATGTCACGACATATGTCATATAAAAACAAAATCCTTTACAGTATATGATGAACAAGATGTATCATAATACACGTACTGCAAAGTGGATCATGTTATTGATAGAATTTGACTTGGAATTCATAAGCCAAAAGTCCATCAAGGGACAAGTCATAGTTGATCAGTTGGTAGAGGCACAAATTTCAAATAGTAGACCTCTTAACATTGAGCTTCTTGATGATGCAGTCTTCGCTGTATCAAAAGATCTTGAACCAGAAGAACTATAAAATAATGCTGATATGACCTTGTTCTTCAGCAATTTGAAGTGTGAGCAAGGGGGTGCTGCAAGAAGTGTTTTTATCATGTCATAGGGAGCACAAATGCCCTTGTCATTCAAATTGGATTTTCATTGCACCAGTAATAATGTTGAATATGAAGCCCTAGTTTTGGGCCTTCAAAATCTATCGCCATGAATATTAAAAGGCTAAACATCTTTGGTGATTCCCTTCTCATTGTCAACCAAGTGAAGGGATTATTTCAATGTAGGTGTCCTATTTTGAAGGCCTACAAATATCTTGTTGATACATATTTAGCAAATTTGGAATGGTATGGCATCGAGGCAATCCCTCGTTCATCAAATAGATTCATAGATACCATGGCATCTTTGGGATCCTTAATCCCTTAGAATCCTTCTATTAATTTTACTACCATTCATGTCAAAATGCTCTCACATCCTGCAACGCAATGTGAAACGTTTGATAATAAAGAGTCTATCAACATGATTCATGTGGAAAAAAAAGTTGAATGATTTTGCAGAGTTGAAGACTTTCTTAAGAAGGCTCCCTGGGGGTCATTAATCTAACAAATTTCCATAGGGAGTGGTACTAAAATTCACCATAATGTTGTTTTCTAGTCTGCATTTACACATGTAGAGGCACAGAGGGAGCAAGTCATATTGGTAGTTGAAGCTGAGGTTTATCAGAGCTAGATGCCATAAATTCAAGATTTCTTGAAGCTTGGTTTAATCCCTCAGGGATTGTCATGTGTCGTAAAATACACATTCAAGTAGAAAACAACAACTTATGTCTTATTAGGAGAAATTTTGTACCATCAAAGTTACAATGGAGTTCTCCTTCATTGTCTTGAGCCCCAAGAATTAGCTTGGGAAATTTTGTAAGCTCACGATGGTTCATGTGGTGGTCATTTCAACGCCATGGCCATTGTCAAGTGCATCCTTCGCATGGGTTATTATTGGCCCAATATGGAGAAGGATTGCAATATGCATGTTAAGAAATGCAATAAATGTTAGCATCATTCTAATATTATGCACTTGCCATCATAGGCCTTACAACCAATTCAAGCGTCTTGGTCATTTGCTCAGTGGGGATTCAATCTCATCGGGAATATCTCTCCCCCATCATCGGGCTGACATACTTTTATTATTATGGCTCCTGATTATTTTACAAAATGGGTAGAAGCAATACCCTTAACCACGACAACTGGAGCATGTGTAGTGGAGTTTATACTCAATCATATCATATGTCATTTTAGGATTCCCTCCAAAATAGTGTCAGATAATGGAACTTATTTTAAGAATAAATTTGTGAAGGCTTTGACATCCAAATACAATATTAAACATATTTTTTCAACTCCATATTAGCCATAGGCAAACGGATAAGCTGAAGCTTCAAATATGATAGTGGTGGCTATCTTAAAAAATACGGTCCATGAAAATGACAAAGGTGGTGAATAATAGAATTTCTAGAAATTCCAAGGACATGCAAGAAAGAGGATTCTCAAAAGGTTAAAAAAGGTATGACTTCAAAATTATGGAAAGAGAAAGTTGATAAGGGAGAAGAGCATTGTAATATGGGAGTATATTTACTCCCACCCCATAACTAATCACCTCAAGGAGAGGAGGTGGTGAGGGGGATGAGCTAAGAGTCTTATATTTAGCCCCAAATGAGTCCCTTTGTCATTGATTTCAAAGGGGGAGAGCATTCAGTTAATGGGAGAAATTTTGCGGGGAGAGCAAAATTGGAAAACGGGAAAAGGAATGGCTACGAAAAAGGGTTACCATCAATGAAAAAGAGGGAGATTGCTAGAAATTTTGAGCTATAATGATGTCATTGATGTCAAGTGTTTGGTATAATGTAAACTCATTTTGGTACAATCAAAGTGGTAAACGAATTGGTTCAATTTCATGTTGGTACAAGCAAAGTGGTAAAAGAATTGGTTATAATATTTTATATTATAAGCCAAAAAGGATGGCTATAAATGACAAAGGAGGATATTGTTGAAATTTTTGAGTTATAATATTGTCATTAATGCCAAGTGTTTCGTACAAGGTAATCTCATTTTGGTACAAGCAAAGTGGTAAAATAATTGGTTCAATTTCATGTTGGTACAAGCAAAGTGGTAAAATAATTGGTTATAATATTTTATATTAAAAGCCAAAAAGGATGGCTAACAAGATTGAAGAAAAATATTACACCCATGGTCTTAAAGAGAAAAAGAGATATTATAATATTTTAAATATTATAATAATTAGTCCATAAGGGCTTATTAAAAATAATGGAAAAAGAATTCATGAAAACCCCATGCAAAAGTATTATTTAATACTAAATTAAATAATATAACATTTAACTTAAAGTTAAATATTATATTAATAAATAATTAAATTTGAATTTGGCAAAGGCACCAAAAATCAAATTTAATATTGGAGACATATATATTTCTGCTGATGTTTATAAAATCACCTTGGAGCATATAAAAAGAGGAAAGAAAAATTAAATACGGAATTTGAAGATTTCAAGTCTATGCACATGCGAAGGAAATTGAACGAAGGAGATAAGAGAAACGTGGAGGTTTCTCATTCATCGAATGAGGGCAAAGGAATAAAATAAAGGCAATGAGTGCTTTGGTGCAGCAAGGGTTGGTAGCCTAAGTGGCAGGCGAGTCCTGCATTAGTCGTTGGTAGAAGGAAGGTTTGGGGTTCGATTCCCCCTAGCGTCGGTTGAAGGTTTTAATTTTTAACTATAGGATGCAGTAAGTATAAAGGTGGTGAGGCTACAAATTAGTCTCAATAACTTGGTTACCACAAGCAGTCGAACACTACACTTGGTGGGCTGAGGTTGAAGGGTCGATTCCCATCCACGATAAAGCAAAGATTATTTTTTGATAAAGGTATGTGCCATGGTTAATTTGTGAGGTATGTGCTATATTGTTGTTGGCTATAGTAATATTTGGTGGATGATATTTGATTTGACATATAGTTTGAAACTTAGGAGATATAAGGAGAAATATTTTTGCATTATTTTAAGGGCTTAAATATCATTTATTTAATTTGTTAATGTTGGAGTGATAAGCTTGTGAATGGTTTATTTTGAATGTAATTCTTTGTTCTAGGTTATGATAGTGAAAGAAAAAATTGTTTTGAAAGTGCGGAGATAAAAGGTTTAAAATGATATTGTATTTGATTGTAATTTTTGCTTTATGAAAGGAAAATTATTGAGAGAGTTTTTGAAGCTTTAATACATTGTCCTTGAGAACTAAAGAAGAGCCCTAGAATATTATTTTTAGAGATCATTGAAGGAAAAATTTATGTGGACATTTTGAAATAGAAATTTGCTATCTAACTTTTGAAGTGGTACATAGAAAAGTGGTTGATTGTGAAACAAATTTTGAAGACATATCTCCATAAGAACAAGCAAAAGGTATGGGTATTTTTCTCTTCATTTGAGGTGTGTTATTGAGTAAGGTTTTCTGAAATATAAGGTGGATTTAAAAGGGTGTTTGGTAGAACATTGTTGGAAAGTTTTGAGTTTGAGATCTACTTGTTGGAAAGTTTTTGAGTTAGGGTTTGAGACCTACATTAAGCATTTATGTTGAAAGGAAGTGAAACACCAATTCTAGGATTTGTGAGTGGCTGAATGATTGTGTGGAGTTGGTTGAGAATTGATCTAAGAAATATTGATTGAGAGTATGGGAGTAGTAGATCCATTTTTATGAAGTAATTTATACATTATTCTGAATTGTTTTCATAGATATTTTACAAGTGATAGAGATTGATTGATTTAGTACAAACTTAGTGAGGGTGAATTATATTGAGGTTTTGATAGAAATTATCATCCTCTATATGTTCTTGATATTAAATAAAATTTTGAGTAGAATTTGTTTGTGTGAAGAGATTTTTTTGAAAGAGATTTAAGTTGTGTTGTGTGTACAAGTTTTGGAGTTATTTGAACAGGTTTTGTGAGTAGCTTGAGAATAAATTTGAGCAAGACTGCAAGTCTTTGAGTAGACTTGAGTATAGAGTTGAGCAAGTCTTTGAGTAGACTTGAGGATAGAGTTGAGAAAGTCTTGGAGTAGACTTGAGAATAGAGTTGAGCAAGTATTTGAGTACACTTGAGGATAGAGTTGAGAAGGTTTTTGAGTAGACTTGAAGGTAGATTTGAGAAAGTCCTTAAGAAGGCTTGAAGGAAGATTTGAGCAAGTTCCTAAGAGGACATGAAGGTATATTTTAGAAAGTTCCTAATATGAATTAAAGGTATATTTGATAAATTTCCTGAGAGGACTTGAAGGTAGATTTGAGCAAGCTCCTGAGAGGGCTTAAAAGTAAATTTAAGAAAGTCTTTAAGAAGGCTTAAAGGTATATTTGAGCAAGTCTTTAAGAGGGCTTAAGGAAAAAGTTGAGCAAGTATTTGAGTAGACTTGAAGGCAAATTTGGGCAATTCTTGTGAAGACTTGAAATAAATTTGAGAGTATGTTTTATTGATGGTTTGTTCAAGCTTTGTGTTAAGTCTTGGGGCAGATTTGAGATAGTTTGGTGTAAATTTATGAGAAGATTAGGGCTAGACCTAAGATAGAGTTTGGAGAAGATTTGTGCTAGATTGAGGATAAATTTTAGTACAGATTTGAGACAAATATTAAGAAGAGTTGAGATCAGGTTTTGGAGGTGATAGAACAGAGGACAATATTTCTTGGACATATGATGATTTGAAACCTACAATTAAAATATTATTATGCACACTATCTCTATGAAGCTAGATTCCAAACCTTTTAGGCAGAAACAATGTATAGTTAACCCTTTTTTGGAACCCCTTATTGAAAAGGAAATAAAAAAATTGTTAGATGCTAGAATTATATTTCCTATTCATCATTCCACTTGGGTTGCTAACATAGTAAATATTAGAAAGAAAACTAGTGAAATTAGATTATGCATCGATTTCAAAATTCTTAATAAAGCTTCACAAAAGGACAATTATCCAATTCCTTCTATTGATAGCATCTTACAAATGGTCAATAGGTCTGAAATGATATCATTTCTATATGGCTATTATGGTTACAATAAAATTCTCATTGACCCTAGAGACAGAAAGAAGATTGTTTTTACCACTAAATGAGGTACGTTTGCATATAGAAGAATGTCTTTCGATTTTCTCAAAGCAGGTGCAACTTTTCAGTGGGCCATGGATTATGCATTTAGAAATCTTATTGGTAAGTACATAGTTGTTTATATAGATGACATACATGTGTTTTCAAAGAAAATAAAGGATCATGTTGAATATTTGAGAAAAGTCCTTCAGAGATGTAGAGAACATGGAATCTCGCTTAATCCTAAAAAATGCATCTTTGGAGTGATGGAAGAGAAATTTTTAGGGCATGTGATATCAAAAGAAGGTATTTATATAGATCTCGCATGAATAGAAGCCATCCAAAGGATGCCTTTATCTGGTAGTAAAAATGAGCTTAGGTCTTTCTTTAGGAAAATCAAAATTGTCAAGAAATTTATTTTCAGATTTGTTGAGATAGTCAACACTCTAAATGCCATGCTAAAAAAGGATGTGAATATCAAGTGGACACATGAGGCAAGGAATGATTTTTAAGGTATGAAAGATGTTATTTATAATGCACCTAATTTAGTAAGGCCTGATTATACAAATCTATTCTTTATCTACACCTTTGCATCTGACCATTCGTATGCTAGTGTGTTAACTCATAAGAGAAAAGGTAACTCTAAAAACCCTATCACATTTATGAGTTCACCATTAAAATATGAACAAGTAAGATATATTATTATGGAAAACAAGCATATGCTTTATTTAAAACTGTTAAGAAAGTTAGGCATTATATTTTGTCTAGTAGAGTCTTTGTTATTGTTCCTGACCCTGTTGTAAAAAATATGTTAATGCAGAATGATATGGGTAAAATAAGAGGGAAATGGATGTCTACTCTTTAAGAATTTGATCTTAAAATTCATACAATAAATTTGGTTCAAGGCCAACGATTGACAAAAACCCTGGCAGAAATAAAACCCCAAATTTCCTGTCAACATTACAATGTAGAGGACATCACACAAGACGAATGGTATGTGGATATCATCTATTTATTATTGAATGGTAAGTGTACTCCAAACTTGAATTCTACGCAAAGAAGGGCTCTACGTCTGAAATCCTCAAATTTTATGATTAATGTTGGTGTATTATATAGGAAGAATCATGAAGGAATATTTTTGCGTTGTCTAAACAAAGAAGTGACACATATCTTGCATGAATTCCATGGAAAGGATGGGATAGGGTATGATTCAGCCAATGTCACTACACACTAGATTCTAAGATCTAGTTACTATAAGCCTCATGTATTTTAGGATGTCCATTATCATGTAAGGACTTGCCACACCTATCAGATTTTTGCCAATAGAGAAAGACAAGATCCAATGCCATTAAAACCAGTAATTTAAATGAGACCCTTTGCCCAATGGGGATTATATTTTATAGGGGTTATTAGTCCTAATTCATTAGCTCTCCATAAGTACATCCTAATTGTTATCTATCATTAAAAATTGCTTGAACACAACCCTAGATAATGGCATAATAAATTAAAGTTTGCATTGTGGGCTGATAGGATAAGAACTAAGGAATCCATTGGAACTTCACCTTATCATTTGGTATATGGTCAAGATCCAATTTTTCTACTAATATTAAATTGCAGACTTTATAGTTTATGAATGAATATCTTCATACTGATGATAAGATTGAAGCACATCTTAATAAATTAATACATCTGGATGAAAATGAGAGGAGGCATTGCTTCACATTAGTAAACATCAAGACGTCATCAAAATATGGTTTGATAAACGGGAAAAAATTAAGGATTTTAGATTCTCTAATCTGGTTTTATTTTGGGATAAGGCACATGGAAATAAGGGTTATCATGAAAATTTTGATTGTATTTGGCTTGGTCCTTACCAAATTTATGAAATTCTTGGTGAAAATACTTTTCATTTGAAAAACCTAAGTGGAGAGGATGTTCACTTGTTTGTGAATGGGCAGTTTCTGAAGCACTACTTTCACCCATGAGGTCGTCCAGGTCTTATTTCATTTGTACCATTGTTGTATATAAATTTAGTGTGTTGTGCCTTTATTTTTGTTACTATTTTGGTGGTACTTTATGCAAATTTTTTTTGTGAACCTTTTTGGTTGGTTTCTTTTTGTTTTCCTTAGCCTAGGATAGGATTGTGTTGTTTTGTTTCTTGTTTTGGTTTTCTCCCTTTGTTTGCAATAATTTTCATGGTGATCACAAGCTAGAGTTTTTTTTGTTAGGATTTGACCTTGTTAAGTAGGGTGTATTATCTAGCTTGAAAGAAGGTAAAACTAGAGAACTAGAGGGTGAAGTTCCTTAGTATTTATTATTACATTTTGGGACAAAAATGGTGGAAGGTTGAACATTGAGCTATTTTTACTAAAAGTTGCACATGTAAATCACATTATTAAAGGACATTATTCAAAATCTTGAAGGATGAAGTCATTTTGTTTTGAAAATTAAGGTGAAAATCCAACTTACTCCATCTTTAGCCTTGAATGGTCTCTAACCCAGGTTGTAGGAAAACTTTGCAAAAGCAATATATATACAAAAAAGAAGAGGTGTGATGGTTAACATAATACCTGGGTGATCCATACAATCTCTATTAGGGCTATAGATGCATGGTTGGTAGTAGAGTGAGGTCTAGGAGAGATCAAGGTAATATCTACCAGGGCTATAGATGTCCTACTAGCAGTGGAGCAATGTAAAGGAACATATTTAATGAGTAATACTTTATAGCCCATATGCGAAACAAGTAGTGGAATCTGAATGATTTCCATTAATGCAAAAATGAATCACATTCCACACACCAAGCAAGAGCAAATGGTTTGGTTATTTTATCAGAAATTGTATATCCTATTTTCTTTGGATAATGCTAAATGAATCTCATTTCATTGTTCTTGGTTTTCTTGGTTTCAAGGTAGGTTCTTTACATAAAATGCTCAGGAGCATTTCCCAGTAGAGTCATCATTTGTTGTGACTAATTCACAACTAGCCTCTAAGCTTGGGGCCCTACAGTTAAATTTTGAATTTGGTTGTTGTGTAGGTCCCTAACCATGGTCTTGTGTGTAAGTTTCAAAGTTCATGTTGGGTAGTTTCTCTTTGTCTTTTTTCATTGCAATTTGATGTTTTGATTAGTCCCTTTGCTTGAGTTTTGTGTGTCCATTTTAATTTGATCTTGTTATTGTTGTTTTGAGTTGGAATAGTAAACATTTAAAATTGATTAAATCAATAATATATATATATATATATAAATAAAATAAAGTATTATATATAATAAAAGAAACATAAAATAAATAAAAAAATGAAAAATAAAATAAAGTAATAAGGAGGTATATATATATTTATATTTATATTTATTGCGATAAAGGGTTGTGCTTTATATTAATGTGCATGTAGTCTTAATCATTTTGGTTTTAATTTGCTTTTAAATGTTAATTAATTTAGTTTTTGTTATTATCATGATTTAGAGGTTATTTTTTATTTCATTTTTTAATAATTTTAGTTGTTTTAAGTTTAGTGGTGTTTTAATTCAAGCCTTCATATGATTAATAGTATATTTTACGATCATCTAAAATATACCACTTATTGCTTTATGTAGGGTACCATGAATGATGCGGTGACGGATAATAGGTGGTGAAGATGTACACGAGGGCGACGACGCCGACGTAGGAGGACTACGTGGTGGCTGACGAGTTAGATGGAGGACATCAAAGCCAAATCACACACAGATATTTTCAATGATTGTGCAGTATTTCATGGGCAAAATATATGGGTGGATCCAGGCTGGGCAGTGGTTGATGTTTAGAGTGTGTTCGGCAAAGTTGAAGATCCCTGTAGGATAGAACGTCTGACCATCCAGAACTCAACCTATGCATGGGGTTTCATTGTGAAATATCATAAACAGTCTGAAGTGATGTATTTCATGGTGATTCAATGACAGTGACATGGTTAATCATCTCACAGGTGTGGATATACACAATCCAAAAAGACAAAGATTTCATCAATGAGGATAATGGTTGTAGCAGTCTTCACTGATATGGTGATGGATTTAGTTACTCTTGTGAACGTCAAAGGTGGATAAGGCAGTGCATATACAAAAATCTTGGATGTAATCCCGTTTTGTTAGCGACAAACGGATCTACGTAGTGACTTGTACACATATTTTAGATGCTAGCTTAAAGAAGAGCAGGCTTACTAAATCTAACATTGTAGTTTCTCCATTACTGCCATGAAATCGCTCAAAAATTGCAATGTAGAAGACTTGGACAGCCACACAAATGACATGGGTTTCAAAGTGAAAGAAATTTAGACCCATGTGGTAGCTAATACTCAGTATGAGCGCGTTTGAGAATGCGAGGATGACATGGACAAGGCAAATAATTTAGATTGTGCACAGATTGGCGGTAGTGGATAGATTTGAATGACTCAATGTTGACGAACATGGGTAGTATGTTATGACACAATCCTCTTTGGTGTTAGACACGACAACTCATGGTTACAGTGGACTAGACGCTAGGCTGGGAGAGAGAATCGTAGCTACATTCCTCAAAGGGGCTATGATGTAGATGGAGAACTTACGTGCTATCTGGTATCTGGGAGGAAACCTCATCTACCCCAAGCTTACCTATCCCTATGCCAAGGTGGAGCACAAATTTCCAAACGTCTAAGGGTGCACCAAATATTTAACACACGGGGATGGCATATGACAGTCATATTTCCATGCATATTATAGTGGACTAGATGCTAGGCTGAGAGAGAGAATCGTGGCTACGTTCCTCGAAGGGACTATAATGCGGATGGAGAACTTGCATGACATCTGGTATCTGGCAAGAAAACTCAGCTACCCCAAGCTTACCTATCCCTGCATCAAGGTGGAGCGTAGATTTCCAAATTTATAAGGGTGTGCAAAATGGGTAACACATGAGGACAACATATGATAGTCATATAGATGAGGGAGCCACGCGGTCAACAGAGATGGAAGGCAGATCTGAAAATCCTTTAAATGGATCCTCTAACACGTCTTCAATAGTGGATGAGAGGAACGATGACACTCTATGGAATACACGTGAATGACTAAGACTAGCGAGATGAGAGACATCACTTTCACAAGTAGAGGACGACCCGTTAAAGGGAGATTTATTAATTGTAGGGTATAGTCTTGGGTATAGGCATATGGAAGTTTCATTATTCAAATGGACATGCAGTTGCAAAGCAAAAGACATGGGCAACATCACGAACAAAATGGGAAGCATAGAAATTAGTGCTAACCCGTCGACGTGGATCTCCAGATGTTGGTCGATGTGGTGTTGCTATAGATGAATATCCGTAGTTCTCATATGTCAGATGTCGTTATCTCATGGTAAATAAGTCAAAATAGGACAATGTTTTCCATCCCGAGTTAATGGTGATGGCATGGCAATTGATCGATGAGCATATTCTAGGAGATGATGTAGACCTACACAACAAGACGTCAGATAACAATTCGAAAGGGCATAAGAATAGTGTTTAATTTTTGAAGCCATCCCTTTCACCATTGGCATTGTCGAAGAGTAGTGTATTGCTAATTATGGATGTTGTTTCTTTCTCCAATGTAGCACTGATGAATGAACCTTCACCAAGCATGGAAAATCCCTACAAAAATCCATTTTATACGTAGCTGACAAAATTAATAATAAACAAGTTAAGACAATTGTGTAGGTTTTATAACATTCAGTCTGAGAAAACAATAAGGTATGCACTACATGGTGCACATAGCTTCTACCAGGATGATGGGGAAAGATTCAGCGAAATGTTCCAATAATCATGATAGGTTGTATGTAAAGCATGTCCATTATGAATATTATCTAGGGAGCACAGTTTTACAATGCTCGTGGGAGGCATATGTGGGAATAACAAAGGCATGTCAGAAGAGTTCAATTGAAGCCTGGAAACTTATCTAACAACATACAACAAGAGTAATGTCGCACCCACCTGGGCATTTGTTAAATTTTGTCTCCATAGTTTAGAAATAGTTTGAGCACTTAATTTATTTTAAATTTTTCATTTATTATCGGTTTAATAAGATAAAAGGAGATTAAATATAGTGATACAAGTCGGCATGTTAAAGCATTATTTAAATAAGAGAGTGGCAGAAATCTCGAGAAAATCTGGGATGCTTGTAAATAGTGGAGGATTACGAGGACGTTATCTTAATATCAATGAGAGGGAAGTGGTTGGGTGAATACGGGGGTTACGTTGGGGATGTGTTACCAAGGAGGAGGGAGAGACTTTAAATAGAGAAAAGAACAAAGAGAAAGGGGCTGGAAAAATCGTGAAAGTAGAGGAAGGAAGATTGGAGCGAATAAAAAACAAATAAAAACTATGTATGTTCATGCGAATACTACTGTAAAAATTTTGATTGCAATATATTTTTTGTTTTTCTATTTCATATGTTGGAAGTTATTTATTTTGGTGTTTTATGCATAAAAATGTTTGCATCAATTAAAATATTTTTAATATATGCTTATAATCCACTGACTGTCGCCATAACTAGTTCTCAGATTCTGCTTATGCAGGTTTGATCTAATTGTGTTTTACCTGTTCAAGATCTGACATTTTGTTTCGGAGGACATTCCATCATAGTCTCAGTATTATTATTTTAGCTCTATTTTTTTGTTATCTGGTCCATCATTTCAGAGTTAAGTTTTATATTTTAGACATTTTCCAGAAATTTTAAATTTTTGGTCCTTTCCAAAACTTATAATTTCTGGTCCTTTTCCAAAATTATTAACTTTTTGGTCATTTTCTAGAATTTTCAAGCATTTGGTCCCTCTTTTCTAGATTTTTTGTTGTTGTTTTTTTTCATTTCTTCTAACCCTCACTTTTCTTATTTTTCTATTTAATGGTGTTTATTTTTTAAAGCATTTCCTTTTTATCATTTAAACACAAGATAAAAAATATATATAAGTCAGAGAGAGATTTATTGATTGTAAGTGTCACATTAAAAGCACAGATAAAATAATGTGGGTTTCCCATAGCACTTGCTAACTTTACATATAAATTCCAAAGTAAAACGAAACAACTAACAACAAATGCTAACTCTGAGTCCCAGGGTTATGCATAGCGGCTATTTATAGCCAATTGTCTAAAATTAGGATTTTCAAAATTTGGAATTTGCTAATATTTGGGACCTTTGACCAAGGTCCATTAGCCAAAACATTTTGGGTGCAATTTTTTTGGGGGGTCGATTCGCCCCAATTTTATAATAATTTGACCATTTTATGTTTAAATTTCCAACATTACTCCTAATAATAGTTAACCTTCTATATGCGTTTCGATACTATTTGCTGGATTTTAAAACTAATTCACCAATTTTTTATAAATACATTTTGGGGCTGACCCCTTATGCATTACCCTGACTCTGACTCCATTTCTAAACTAAAGATAAAAGGAAGTGGATATTCCACAACACTAACTAGCAGGACGCTCTTAAACAAACAAGGTTGTGGGTAAATCAAGCTAATGAATCAGAAGTAAAAGGCACTAAGAATTACTTTCAAGTATTACAACTTTTGATTTTTGCACATAAGGGAACTCAAGCCCTTTCATTTACCTAAGGAATAAAAAAATTAATATAAACATTAGATCCCTTTTTAATGGTAATTTGCATATTACTGAGATATTCTTAGCTCATATCGTAGACTAAAGTTTAAAGAACCTTGGAGAAATTCAGTATTTCTTTGCAAGAGAGGGTTTTGCTAACGAAAATCCTAATTGTGAGTGTGGTTTTGCAACAGGGTAAAATTACCACTCAACAAGGACAAATAATGTAATACTTTCAACACTTTCTACTCGACATTCTACTTTGATATGACCATACTAGTGGGAAAAATTGCATTAGAAAGGGAATCTAATGTAGTCTAACTTTCTATGTGAGACCAAATTAATGTTACAAATTCCATGTTCATAAGTCGACTTAGGTCCCCATCTCCACTAAGATTAAAGCTACTAATTTTTTTATTTTGTTTAAATATTTTTAGTCCACTTAAATAAAAAATCTCAAAGACTTCCCTATTTCAATGATAGTGTAGGTAACTTAACCCAAATAAGTTGGGTGGTTATCCAATTAGAGTGAGGACCAAACCCAATTGTTCATTTTTTTAGAGTAAGGATACTATGACCCCATATCCATATTTTTTTTATATAGTTTTTTGCATCTTCTACTTTCTAGAAAAAAGTTATCCAGTATTTTTTCAATACATTGAATGTTGGAAAATATCCCAACAACTCCAACCATGTTGATTTTATCCAATTATGAAGAGTTTTTGTTTTCATTAGCATCCCATGAACCTTCCCACCATAGCTTTATATTTCAATGGTGTTGTGGCCATTCCACAACTAGCCCCAAATCTTGGGGACCCACCTTTATATTTTGAATTTTGGGATTTTGATTGTCTTCGAGTGATGTTTTTCATAGGTCCCTAACCTTGGTCTTGCAATGTAGGTTCCGAAGTTCATATTGGGTAACGACCCTTGTTATTTCTTCATGGTGCTCTTATGTTTTGTTTAGTGCCTTGGATTGAGTTTTGTGTGTCCAATTTAGATTGGTATTGTTGTTGTTTAATAGTTGGTTAGAACTTTAACATTGAGTGTTAATATATTAAATAATAATAATTATAATAATAATAATAATAATAAAGGGTGTTATTATTATATATATCATATATAATAATAACAATATTATATATATATATATATTTAAAATAATAAAAATATAAACATAAAATAAAAAATAAATATATATAACAAAAAAATATATAATAAAAATAAAAAACAAAAATATCAATTTAATTTTTGACTTTATTTTTGTTTTCTTTATACGTGTATGGGCGATGATATTATATCATTTTAAGTGAATCATTTTATTCTTTTATGGTTTTATTATCATTTCTAATATATTATGTATTCTGACATGCAGGCACGACCAAGGAACATATGGGTGTCAACATCGTTGATTACTATGCCAACACAGTTGACGACAGGCCGAAGATCACCATGACATAGAGCACTATGGAAGATGGGTAACCAAGCAACGCAAATTCAACAAAAAAAATGAGGAAAGTTACTTGAGTTTTGTGATTTAAAATTCATTACAAGGGTAGCACTCACTAAACCTGTGCTCTACGATAGCCGTATGGGTATTGTTTGGAAATATAGGATATTATCAAAATCCTCCAATAATACTTTAGTACATATTGCAAGGCCAATGGGGATAATTTACACAACTAGACGTAGGGGGACCTTCGAGTCATTTGCAATGTTGATGTCGAAGGCGGGCGTGACACCATGATTAGGATAATGGTGTCACCAAATGCTTGAAAAGTGATGTGGATGTTGCAAGACCATGAAGATGATGCGATGATGCTACCATAAACCTTCATAGACAAAACCAACATGACATTGATGCTGATGTGACAAGACTTTGAATATGACAACTCAGATCACCACATAAATGAAGCAGAATCATGGTGATGCCACCACATTGGATGTAGACCTTGCTAAGTGGATGGATTGGTACACTTGACTCAGATATGACATCAGAATTAGCCATAACATGGATATCGAGCCCTTCGATAGCAGATAGACAACATGAATAATTAACATGAATTTAGTAATGGGGAGATACACAAAGAGGATGTGAATAATATCAATCGAGGAGAATCCAATAATTTAATACCTACCTAATGAATATGTTGAAGGCTTGTTCAATGAAGCCAGTAAGTAGGAGGCATGGATACGGGGAAGTGAGTAGCGATGATGTAAAGGATGATGAAGCATCGTCTAGTAGAGGGGATATCGATGACATATATGAGATTGGTGTAGACACCTAAAATGCGTCATGTCGAGGTGACTACTCATATGGAACACACTAGAATACCATATGGAAGATCTTGGATAGATTCCAAGATATAGCAGTGGTTCTAACCACTCAATTTGGGCTCTTTGTCCTATTTAGTCTTAGTCGCTATTGACACTCACAGTTAACAAAGTTGACCATTTATGTCAGTCATGATCAGGAATGAAGTTCAATTGGCCTTCATCTGATCCCAAATCGATTGAAATGACCATTCCTTTGAGAATGAAGGTGGTTAAGGGGTGGAATATTCTAGAGGATTCCATCCAAACTATCCTAACCACCCAATATTGATCTTGTATTATCCATGAAGCCACCCCTAGCCCTTGGGAAATCCTATAAGTACCCGCTCCAAATTGGGGAAGCATATGATAAATTTTCATAGCAAAGGCTATCAAAATAGAGATCTTAGTGCATAGGCTAATCCATGCGGTGAAGCCCTATCAAATCTACTACTCACTTGAGTGCATTCATCAAGAGCTTTTACCACTTATTTTGCCATATAAGACATCAAATCAAGCTATGGAGGTCATAGGAGGATACGAGAGACAAGAAACATAAAATCGTGTAATTCGTACACTATTTAAGTAGTTCAACTACCAAACTTATCAGAGGACATCAAGGCAATCCTTGACCATCAATTTGACAAGGAGGATTAGAGATCAAACCTTGATTTAGAGGGTAAACCTATTCAAAGATCCACCGTGGCTATCAACCATGATGAACAGTGCCAACCGCTCAATAGAGCTGTGGTCAGCAAGTGACCACTAATCCCCTTATTTTTATTTCTACAAGTTAGTTAATTAGATTAAATTAGGTATATTGTAGGTTTAATTTGGTTTTTAGAGAGGTCCGAGGTGTAGACCAATTGGTTGATCCAAACCCCAGAAGGGGTACGAAGGTCTAAGGTTCTGTTGGCATTTTTGCCACATTGATTCTCATTGATTAATGCATTAGTGTATTATTGAAAATCTGACCTTTAATATCGGCTTTGATGCGGCTTTGGCGAAAAAAGAAGAAAAAATGAGCAAAAAATAACTAAGTCCAAAAACTGCAGCGATTCGCTGACATGTCGCGAAATCGCGGTCAACGCGATCAACGCGGGCAAGTTGGGCGGAACCGTCGCGATATCGCGACGTGTTCCAGAATCGCGGGTTGGTCGGCCTCAAAGACACAAAGTTGAAAACTTGCAGCGCGTCGCTGACATGTCAGCGAATCGCGACACTGGCGGCTTCGAAGGGGCAAGTGCCAAAACTTGCAGCGATTCGCTGCATGTTCGAGCGGAGAAGAGTCCAAGGCAAGGATGCAGCGCGTCGCGACGAAAAATGGCAAAGGGTACGGAGAAAGAAATGCGTAGCGATATCGCTACCCGTAGCGAAATCGCGGGGTTTTGACCAGGAAAGACAAAGTACCGAAACATGTAGCGATATCGCTACATGTTCCATTTTCGTGCGGTGTTTGGCAGAGAAGACCCAAGGTTAAAAGTTGCAGCGACGCGCTACCTGTAGCATTTTCGCGATGGCAAAGTGGCAATTGGTACGGAAGGAGCAAAACGTAGCGATATCGCTACATGCTTCAAAATCGCGGCCATTTTGGTCCAAGAAGCAAAGGAAGCGATAAGTTGTAGCGATTCGCTGCAATATCAACAATAAGGCCAAGTGACATGAATATGCAGCGAAATCATGCGAGGGATGAAAATTGATCAAAAAGCATGAAAATGGTTAAGTGCTCAAATTGGTAGCGAAATGGAGACAAGGAAGAATTGAAGACATTCAAGTGCAAAAGGTGTTATGTTTTCGCGGACCGTCTTCAAGGCCGTACAAGGTGCCTGAAACATGTAGCGATATCGCTACATGTTCCATTTTCGTGGCGTTTGGCTTCAAAGGTTTCAGTGTTCAAAAGTGCAGCGATCGCGCTGTTTTCGCAAAAGGCATAGAAAATGCAGCGATTCGCTGCAAGTTCTGGGCGACAAGGCGAGTGCGGTGCAGCGATGCGCTGACTGTTTTCACAAACGGTATAGAAAATGCAGCGATTCGCTGCAAGTTCTAGGTGACAAGGCGGAGTGCGAAGAGAATCATGCAAAAAGCAAAAGGCGTCGCATTTTCGCGACCCATCCAGGAGACCGTACAAAGTGCCGAAAAGTGCAGCGATGCGCTGCATGTTCCGTTTTCACGGTGCAGGAAGGAAGGAATAGCCAAAGGCCGCAATGCGTAGCGATATCGCTACATGTGCCATTTTCGCGGGATTAAGCTAGCGATAGAGAAGACAAAGCCGAAGATGTAGCGACAGCGTGACAGGGAGCATTTTCGTGGGTGTAAGTGACAAAAGTGTACGGCATGAAAATACGTCGCGATTTCGTGACCCGTCGCGTTTTCGCGACCTGCGACAGTTTCCCGCCAGAACATAGTATGAACGCCCGAGGAGATTTTTTGGATTTTCGATGATTTAATGCTGACCCGAAATTAAATGTTTTGTGGATTTCCAAGGTAGTCAAAGTAAAAGACGCGCCCAGGCCATCGAGATTGAAGATTTAATGCATTCGAGGCTGCTGTTCGTGGATTGTCGTAACGGTTTCATGCACATGTTCGAAGAATCAAATTTAATGAAGGACCACGAACGTTTCATTGCATTTAATTTTTGTTTCTTCGAGGCTGTAATCAAGGGGTCGTGTATGTAATTTCCAATGCACAATTGTAGATCACGAGGAGGATGGTGGCAAACATTTAATGGTGTAGAGAGGACGGACCTCTATAAAAACCAATGTAATTCTCATTTCAAAAGGTTGGGAAAAATTCTCTGCTAGAGACTGGAGATGCATTTGCAGGAATAACAGAGTTGGCTTCTAATTTGTCAAGCGGTTGTATGGGTGATTTCCTTTCTGTTCTATTGCATTTCTAATAGCTTTGTATTTCTTCATGGTTGTTGCATTTAAATTCTGCATATTGGATTTATGTACTGCCGTGAGAGTATGATTTATGGAATGTAGTTTTGGAGGGTTTTCCTGCATACATCGTGCGAAGGTTTAGGTTAATAATTTTTATTACTTGTTGTTGTTGCATTTTTAAGTTTCCTGCTGTTATTTTCCCGGTCTTATAACTTCGGCCTGTGGCCATATTTCCCATTTCTTTCTGCAGTTTTTAAATCTCTTTCCTGCAACCCTTATCTTAAACCAAGTCTAGAATAGTGAAGGGAACCAGCCCACTCTGGAGATTGGTCTGGAAGCCATTTCTTGCTTCCAGCCTTTCAATGTTGGCCAGGTCTAGGGTGCATTTGTAAAATCCTTTCCTGTGGCAGATTTTGGACCAACAATTTTTGGCACGCCCGGTGGGACAGATTTTATTTGTCTCTAAAAGATCCCATAGGGTCGAAGGTTTAATGTTCGCCTTGGATTGTAAATTAGAGCATTTGGTGACTCTGTTGTTTTTGGTGACCTCTTTGAACCCAGAAATACTTCATGATCACAAGATCACAGTCAAAGAAATTTGGCGATCTTGTTCAGTTTTTTGAGCTTGATAGTTCAAGAAGTGGTGAGCATTCTAGATTAGTTTCCTCATCCCTTCCATCTTCTGCTGTACAAATACCCAGTATTGTTGCTAGTGTTGCACCCCTACAAGTTCCACCAATGGCACAATTTCCTCCACCCAAAAAATTCTTGGCATGGAATAGCACTGGAGCCTTGAATCTGCAGGCTCAGAATCCAGTACCTCGAGTGCACTTGAAGGCTTTGCCCACTTACGATGATGCTTGGTAAAACATCCTATGAGCACATAAATGATGTGGCTTCCCTGGCTGCTATCCATGACATTACCGATGAGGATGTAATGATCAAATTGTTAGTGTGTTCTTTGAGAGGTAAACTGCTGTTTTGGTACAGAACTCTGCCTCCCGGCACCATAACATCATGGGATCGGTTTGGTGATTTCTTTGGTGAAACATTTTCATGAACAGGTGACCCTTTCTCATTGTTAAATCAGTTCTTGTCATACGGAGACATCCACAAGAAGAGATACCTGATTTTAATGTCCGGTTTACCAGAACTTGGCAAAGGATTCTCGATGGTATTCGGCTCGCTGATGAATTAGGCTGCGATGTACTACCTCGGAGCGTTTCACTCGGATATCGGGTGGGCGGTTCGGCGAGTCTAATGTGGTAACGTTTCCAGAAATATTTGAACAAGCAATTAAAGCGAAGTCGATCCGGTTGCTTGTAGGAAGAGCGCCTCCAAAGGTAACTATGCCTCTTATTCCAGATTTGCCTCAATATTTATATGGTTCACAACCACACCCCATGCCAGCTATGTATCCTACACCATCATGGAGCTCTAAAGCACCTCAGGTTGCAACTGTTCCAGCTCCTCAATTGCCTGCTTTAACTCCTTTACCGCTCCCTGCACCCAACATTCAACCATCTCCCGTTTCCACTGCATTTCCAGCTTTGCCAGCACCACCGGCTCCTTTGCCCTTACCAGCACCTCCTGCACCTGCAAACCCTGATCCATATACAACATTATTGCAAGAGGTTAAGTCTGCAAATTCTGCCATTAGAGCCATGGGAAATAAGATCACACTCATTGAGAGGAAGCAGGTTGAGAGAGATTTCCAGCCAAGGAGATTTCAACCTCCTCAAATTACTAGAGATCAAGCTGCCTCCACAAGCAAAGCACATGAAAAGGGCTTAGCTGTTCTAGCAAATGAAGATGCAGCCCATGCAGATGGAGTATATTGGTGTTCCACTTGTAATGATCCTCATGGAGAGGATACATGTATGGTTCACTTAAATTATGTGCAGACCTTGGCGGCCAGCTCTTCAGGTGACCATGTTAATATGATCTCAGAAGCTGGTCATAGTTTGATGACTGCAGTGGAAGATCAAGTTTCAGTTCTAACAAGGACTGGAAAGAAGCCTATGAATGTTGATCCTGCTGACTTAGAGCCGTTAAGAGTACCGGCTGAAGTGAAGAGGCCAGTGAAAGCTCCTGTGCTAGCTCCAAAGTCTTTGCCCAAAGATCCAACTTTTAACAGAGTTCAAGAAAAGGCAGCAGCTGCACCAGTAAGATCAGAAGCAGAGGAGCAGGCACGTGAAAAATTGAAGTATCCATCACTGACCAAGAGGTTAAGAGTGGAAGCTACACAACAATGACAGAACCATATTTTAGCAACCTGTTGAGAAGAAAAATTCTGCTGCAGTTTCATACAATATTGTTGATGATCTTAAAAAGACCCCTGCTAAGGTAAGCCTTTATGACGCTTTGCAATTACCTGGTCAAGTAGATTTATTACAAGAGTCATTGAAATCTGTGAAGGAGAGTGAAAAAGGGCCTACCCAGACCGTCTATGCCCAAACTTTAACCACCTCTGTTACTGGTAAGAACAGACCTCCTCCTTTTTACTTGTCATTGCAAATAGAAGGTTGGGTTGTACACAATTGTATGATTGATTCTGGAGCTGCAACCACTGTCATGCCCAAGGGAGTCTGTGAAGCTATGGGAATGGAGTATACCCGGAGTAGTCCTGGAGTTCTGCAATTGGATGGTACGCCTGTAAAAATAGTAGGTGTCATTAAAGATGTACCCATTGTCCTGCATACAATGCCCCAAATCACTATTATTCAAGAAATTGTTGTAGTAGATTTAGAGCCCTATTTTAGCATGTGTTTATCCGGGGAATTTACTGCCAAAATTAGGGGTTATACGGCATTAGATTATTCCCATCTGGAAATTCCTTTTAAGAATAGACGTCTCGAGAATACGAGAATGAAAAGCCTTCCCCTTTTCACATTGAGAAGTTGGAAGATGTTGGAAAAGACATGCAGTCGGTCCATATGCTCATTGAAGAGTCTGAAGATGCTGTTTTAATGAGTGAAGTTTTAAACAATATCTAGTTGGAAGATCAATTTTCAATGCTTAACTTCAATGCCATGATGGAGGCGAGAGATTGGCTGCTATGCCATTCGAAAACCTGAGACTGAGACAAAGCAGGAATTGTCTAACCCAGTTGATCAGAATGATGTTACAGATCAATTATGGCAGCTGTATTTCGATGGAGCTAGATGCGGGAATGGTGCCGGAGCAGGTATTGTGTTAATTTCTCCCTCTGGTGTACAGAGAACTTATTCATATCGGCTTACATGGAGTTGTACTAATAATGCTGCTGAATATGAAGCATTGTGCTTGGGTCTGAAGAAAGCAAAGAAGTTAGGAATAGAACAGCTCAATATTTTTGGTGATTCCGAGCTTATTGTAAATCGGGTCACAAATAGATGCATCTCAAAGCGGCATTATCCGAAAGCATATCGTAATCGGGTTTGGGATTTGTTTGAACTTTTCACTGCGCTTAATATTCAAAGTTGTTTCCGAGAGAGATGAATAAACATGCTTACTTATTAGCATCTCTTGGAGCTAACTTTTCTCCTGCTGATCAAGTTGTGAACAAGCCCAAGGCGGTGAGAATGGTATACGGACCCGAGTGTGCCGGACAAGGAAACTTTACGGCGGGTCTTTGAAACCGATGAAGCGGATTGTTAATTTCTTGATACATGAAGTCGCAGACTGTTGAAGGCAGAACTTTGGAAGATGAGGAAGCCGAAGGTCTTATTCAATTAAGGAATAACCATATTCCAAAGGGTCTAATAACTATGGAGAGCTTGTTTGACCAACATGATCGTTCCAGAAAGCCTCGAATGGAGATTGATAGAAAGGAATACATGGAGTTAGAGCTTTAGCCTGACAAAGTGATTAAGGTTGGCATTGACTCAACCCCAGAAGAACTGCAGAAAATCGGGCGGCTCCGTAAAGAGTTTTTCGATATTATAGCTTGGAGCTATGAAGACTTGAAAGGCTACAACAAGCAGATTATACGACATACAATTGAAGCTGGAAGAAGGAGTTAGGCCTTTTCGGCAGAAACGAGAGACACTGTAAACCCAAAGATTGAGGCGTTGATGAAGGCTGAACTTGTTAAAATGCTGCAAGCTAAGATCATCTATCCGGTCAAGCACTCCACATGGGTCGCCAATCTGGTCCCAGTTCGTAAGAAGAATGGAGATATTAGATTGTGCGTTGATTTCAGGAATTTGAACCGTGCTTCATTAAAGGATCATTATCCTTTGCCGAGAATAGATCAAATATTGCATGTTGTGGCTGGGGCACAGCGTTTTTTTTTTGTTGGATGGATTTTTTGGGTATAACCGGATCCGGGTAAAAGATGAAGATCAGTTTAAGACAGCATTCACCACGAAGTGGGGTACTTTTGCATATCGGCGAATGCCCTTTGGATTGATCAAATCTTTGGAGCTACCTTCCAAAGAGCAATGGATATTGCTTTCAAGGATTTATTGAATAGGATCATTGTAATATACCTTGACGACATGACGGTATTTTCACATAGAAGGGAAGACCATTGTTCTCACCCGAGGCTGATTTTTGAGAAATGCGAGAGAATTCGGAATCTCCATTAATCCAAAGAAGTCTGTATTTCTTTGTAAAAGAAGGTAAGCTTATGGGTCATGTGATTTTCGAAGATGGATTAGCAATTGATCCAGCCCGTGTTGAAGCCCTGAAGAAATTGTCACTCCCTGCAAACAAGAAGGAACTTCAATCTTTCTTTGGACAGATAAATTTCATTAGAAAATTCATTGCTGATTTTGCTCAGGTTGTTAAACCAATGACCGAATTGTTGAAGAAAGATGCAGTTTTCCAATGGACAGCTCAAAGAAAGGAAGCATTTCAGGAGATCAAGGAAAGAATAGTGCAGGCCCCTGTCTTGATTAATCCTGACTACTCCAAGGATTTCATCTTATATGCGGTTGGAGAAGATGACGGTTATCCTTGCGGTTTTGACGCAAAAGGGAGATGATGGGAATGAAAGGCCCATTGCTTTTATGAGCCAAGTCATTTTACCTCACGAAGCAAAGTACAATTTTATTGAGAAACAGGTATATGTTGTGATGAAATCCCTGAAGAAATTCAAACATTTTATTTCCCAGAGCAGGACATTTGTTTATGTGCTTCACCCAGATGTGAGAAATTTCATTCTTCAAGGAGAGTTGGGTGATAAACGTGCTGGTTGGGTCACCAAGATCCGAGGAATTTGATGTAGAAATTCACCCAACTAAATTAGTGCGTGGTAAAGCTCTGTGCCAGCGATTAGCAAAGATGGCGGCATTTGATGTATGCGAAGATCGGGGAGAAGCTCTTCTTGGTAATGACAATTTAATGAATTTCTTAATTACGGAAAAAGATTGGACGAGAGGACACGATTGATTACTTCACAACTGGAAAATGTCCATCACAATTGGCTGCTTCTCAGAGGAGGAGATTTCGGTTGCAAGCTCTGCGATATGTTTTGTTTTCAGATGGTTTATTTTTTAAAAATATTGATGGTGTTCTTTTGAAGTGTGTTAAACAAGCAGACAAGGATAGGATCTTGGAAGAGTTCCATTCCGGTCTATCAGGAGGACATTTTGCGGGAAGACCGATGGCCTTGAAAATCATTCGAGTTTGGTTACTACTGGCCGACCATGTTCTCAGATTCTTTCAAGATTGCACAAGCTCTGTGATAAGTGTCAAAGATACGCGGGAAGAGTAAGGAATGCGGCTCTGCCTTTGCATCCGATTCGGGTTGAAGCACCCTTTCGGCAATGGGGGTTGGATTTTATTGGAATAATTGATCCTAATTCCTCAGCTGGTCACAGATACATCTTAACGACTACAGATTATTTCACCAGGTGGTCTGAAGCCATACCTACCAAGATGGCCAATCAATCTGTAGTGATTTCTTTTGTTGAGAGTTTGATTACACGTTTTGGTGTTCCAGACGCCATCATTACGGATAATGGGACTCCATTCATTGGAGCTGAACTGGCTGAGTTTGCTAACAAGTTTGGCATTTTCCTTAAGACATCTTCCAATTACTATCCACGGGGAAATGGCTTGGCGGAGTCAACGAACAAAAATTTGCTCGAAATTTTGAAGAGGTCATTGGGAGAGAACAAAAGATCATGGCACTTGTTATTGAATCGGGCGTTAGGGGGGGACGGGATTTCCGTCAAGAAGTCCATTTAAAACCTCACCATATGCCCTAGTCTATGGCAAAGAAGCAAGGTTGCCGGTTCATCTTGAGTTGCCGATATTACAGCAGTTGTAGTCTTTTCAAGATGATGAGACAGACCTGAGTTCCTTGGATCTGCGAATAGCACGGTTGTTGGAATTAGAGGAGCAGCGTTCCAAAGCATATAATGAATTTGACAAGCACATGCAAGGGATTTCGAAGTGGTTTTATAAGCATTACGCAGCCCGTCCATTCAAGACGGGGAGATTTGGTGCTGAAATGGAATGAGAATAAAGCTAAACCTGGCAATCATAAGAAGTTTGATGCATTACGGGAGGGTCCCTTTCGCATTTCCAGCACAGGTGCAGCTAATTCTTTCTATTTGGAAGACATGGATGGTAGCTCACTTCCAATTTCAGTTAATGGCTTTCATTTGAAAGCCTACTTTTCATGAATTCGCAAGTTCAATTTGAGTTTGTATATAATATAAAAAAAAAAAAAAGGAAGTGAAGAAGAAGAAAAGAGTATGTATATAGGTTTTGCCTTTTGTTGTCACCTTGGCTCTTGTTGCTTGTGGGCTGTAGGTGTTTGTTTCCCTTTTGTCCTTCCTTTCCCGGCAGTTTGTGGCTTCCAAAGAATTCTTCTTTTCCCTCCCCTGCTTTCTATTTCCTTTCTTCATCTTCCTCTTCCTTCTTTTGTTTCTTTCTTCTTGCAATATAAAAAAACAAAAAGAATAAGCCACGGCTGTTGTTTCTTCTCCCCTTTTCTATTTTTCCCATTTCTTCTTATCCCTTTCTTCTCAGTTTGGTTTTTGTTTTAAAAAGCATTTATTTTCCAGCTTAGTTCATTTTCATTTCACGCTTCAAAACTTCCATTTCTGTTCCATCCATTCGTTCATTCCATCTATTGCCGTTGGTAGTGTAGCAACATGCTGTTGTTATGTCTACTACGTCACTTTTGCTCCATCATTTTATTATTCACACCACTCCATTGCGAGTCACCGCTGTGCAATCGCGAGAGCTCACTTCACCATCACATTCCATTTCTTCGGTTTATAACCGCTTCTATGCAGGTTCTTCCGGTTCTAGTTTTCGGCGGCGAGAAGAAGTTTTGCGGCGGTCCTACGACATGTTTTGCGGTAGCCAACCTTCTGTTATGATATGACTCTGTGCCCAATGGACTAAGGCCTGGATTCTTGCATACGACAAGCTGTATACCCCGCGAGCCGCCAAGAATGTTGGCATTTTTGCCACATTGATTCTCATTGATTAATGCATTAGTGTATTATTGAAAATCTGACCTTTAATATCAGCTTTGATGCAGCTTTGGCGAAAAAAGAAGAAAAAATGAGCAAAAAATAACTAAGTCTAAAAACTGCGGCGATTCGGCGACATGTCGCGAAATCGCGGTCCAACGCGATTCAACGCAGGCAGGTTGGGCGGAACCGTCGCGATATCGCGACGTGTTCCAGAATCGCGGGTTGGTCGGCCTCAAAGACACAAAGTTGAAAACTTGCAGCGCGTCGTCGACATGTCAGCGAATCGCGACACTGGCGTCGAAGGGGCAAGTGCCAAAGCTTGCAGCGATTCGCTGCATGTTCAAGCGGAGAAGAGTCAAGGCAAGGATGCAGCGCGTCGTGACGGAAAATGGCAAAGGTACGGAGAAAGAAATGCGTAGCGATATCGCTACCCTAGCGAAATCGGGGTTTTGACCGAGAAGACAAAGTACGAAACATGTAGCGATATCGCTACATGTTCATTTCGCGCGGTGTTTGGAGAGAGAGGACCCAAGGTTGAAAGTTGCAGCGACGCGCTACACGTAGCATTTTCGCGATGGCAAAGTGGCAATTGGTACGGAAGGAGCAAAGCGTAGCGATATCGCTACATGCTTCAAAATCGTGGCCATTTTGGTCCAAGAAGCAAAGGAGCAGTAAGTTGTAGCGATTCGCTGCAATATCAACAATAAGGCCAACTGACATGAATATGCAGCGAAATCATGCGAGGGATGAAAATTGATCAAAAAGCATGAAAATGGTTAAGTGCTCAAATTGGTAGCGAAATGGAGACAAGGAAGAATTGAAGACATTCAAGTGCAAAAGGTGTTATGTTTTCGCGGACCGTCTTCAAGGCCGTACAAGGTGCCTGAAACATGTAGCGATATCGCTACATGTTCCATTTTTGTGGCGTTTGGCTTCAAAGGTTTCAGTGTTCAAAAGTGCAGCGATGCGCTGACTGTTTTCGCAAAAGGCATAGAAAATGTAGCGATTCGCTGCAAGTTCTGGGCGACAAGGCGAGTGCGGTGCAGCGATGCGCTGACTGTTTTCACAAACGGTATAGAAAATGCAGCGATTCGTTGCAAGTTCTAGGTGACAAGGCGGAGTGCGAAGAGAATCATGCAAAAAGCAAAAGGCGTCGCATTTTCGCGACCCATCCAAGAGACCGTACAAAGTGCCGAAACGTGCAGCGATGCGCTGCATGTTCCGTTTTCGCGGGGCAGGAAGGAAGGAATAGCCAAAGGCCGCAATGCGTAGCGATATCGCTACATGTGCCATTTTTCGCGGAACAAGCTAGCGATAGAGAAGACAAAGCCGAAGATGTAGCGACAGCGCGACAGGGAGCATTTTCGCGGGTGTAAGTGACAAAAGTGTACGGCATGAAAATACGTCGCGATTTCGCGACCCGTCGCGTTTTCGCGACCTGCGACAGTTTCCCGCCAGAACATAGTATGAACGCCCGAGGAGATTTTTTGGATTTTCGATGATTTAATGCTGACCCGAAATTAAATGTTTTGTGGATTTCCAAGGTAGTCAAAGTAAAAGACGCGCCCGAGCCACCGAGATTGAAGATTTAATGCATTCGAGGCTGTTGTTCATGGATTGTCGTAACGGTTTCATGCACATGTTCAAAGAATCAAATTTAATGAAGGACCGCGAACGTTTCATTGCATTTAATTTTTGTTTCTTCGAGGCTGTAATCAAGGGGTCGTGTATGTAATTTCCAATGCACAATTGTAGATCACGAGGAGGATGGTGGCAAACATTTAATGCTGTAGAGAGGACGGACCTCTATAAAAACCAATGTAATTCTCATTTCAAAAGGTTGGGAAAAATTCTCTGCTAGAGACTGGAGATGCATTTGCAGGAATAACAGAGTTGGCTTCTAATTTGTCAAGCGGTTGTATGGGTGATTTTCCTTTCTGTTTCTGTTGCATTTCTAATAGCTTTGTATTTCTTCATGGTTGTTGCATTTAAATTCTGCATATTGGATTTAAACATTGCGGTCGAGAGTATGATTTTTGGAATGTAGTTTTGGAGGGATTTTCCTGCATACATCGTGCGAAGGTTTAAGTTAATAATTTTTATTACTTCGTTGTTGTTGCATTTTTAAGTTTCCTCTTTGTTATTTTCCTAGTCTTATAACTTCGGCCTGTGGCCATATTTCCCATTTCTTTCTGCAGTTTTTTAAATCTCTTTCCTGCAACCCTTATCTTAAACCAAGTCTAGAATAGTGAAGGGAACCAGCCCACTCTGGAGATTGGTCTGGAAGCCATTTCTTGCTTCCAGCCTTTCAATGTTGGCCAGGTCTAGGGTGCATTTGTAAAATCCTTTCCTGTGGCAGATTTTGGACCAACAGGTTCACATCTCGGGCCTCGTCGGACTGAACGCTTGTCCCTTTCCTAGTGCTTTCAGCGGTGTAAAAGGTTTAAAATGATTTTTGCATGGTGGTTATAGGGGTAGACTGCACGAAGATCTGTGTGGCAGCTTCTGGGTTGGACAACGTAGAATACTGTGGTGGCTATAAAAAGCTGGACACCCTGCCCAGATTCATGGTGGCTATCGATTCCACCATGTAAATTAAAAAAAAAAAATGGTTTTTAGATATTTTTGACCAGTTAAATAGGAGATAAATGTAATTTCTCTTCATTATGGTAGTTTAGCAATAATGGGTTTCTTTCACACTTCAATGTCTTTAAATTGCTAGTTAGAAGCTTAGATAATCACATCATAGTTTCTTTTATATTTCTAATGGTTGGTTATGATGATTTAGTCATTTTAGCTTGTTCATATGCACTTTCTTGATTTCATATTTTCATGTCATTTTTATTATATAATGTTCTTTAAAAGCCTCATCAAGAGAGGTCTCCTTTATGTTTAATTGTTTTGTGTTGTTTCTTGACCATAGGGAACAAATCTTAAAGGAGCCAAAGCAATTAATCCCCTCCAATCACGGAGAAGAGGGTCACCGAAACCCTAGAGCAATTTGTGTCATCCACAAAGACATTTGGAATACACCTACCCTTAAGAGGGATTTGTCACTATTGTAACATTTGTATCAAAATTGGGTATTCCTAAGAGAGACATATTTGTAGCGATGAATAAACTCTAAAATTAATAAAATACACATCACTTCTTGTTCTTCACAATTTGTTAATTTATGCATTTTTCCTTTTTGTCAATTTCAACTATTGCATAGTATTAGGTGTATGCCTTTTTGGGTTGTACAAAAGGTGATCACGGTGGAACTTCATATTTTGTGCCATTAATTACTGACTATATTTCTATTTTTAATGGTAGGTACTCACCATAGTTGACAGTCACAGTCAAAAATTATCGCCATTGTTGACAGTCGCGGGCAATGGTAGCAGCTGAGAAATAAAGCCGCAGTTAGTAGAGGATAGTCCGTACTGCAGAGAACAAATTTTCATCAGACTTGGATTTGAGGTAGGATACTTTTATTTTTCATTTTTATTCTCTATCTATATATGTTTTTACAGAAAAGCAAAAATGGTAGACTAATTAGAAAACATAATGAGAAGTTAAAAATGATGAATTCGTAGGATTTTTCTTAGTTTTCTACTATCTATTTCTAGGAATAGCGGATCTCTGATTGTAGTTTGCCCTAGTCTCCAGCGGTCTAGGATCTTGTATGTTTCGATTTTTATTGTATGAGGCCCAATCAATGGCCAGTTGTTCATCGTTAGTTGCATTTTTTGAACATCATGTAGCTTATTTGTGCATTTTTGAAAAGTGAAACGTTCTTTTGCATTGCATGTAGGAAATGTTATTTGAATGTTGTTTTATGCAATTCATTTCCATGCAAAGCTAAAATTAACTACACACACCAGGATACAAAGTTAAATGCTAGTGATTTGGAAGTCATATCCAACCACTAGTAGGGCTCAACGATGGTGGCAGTTATTTCTATTCATTGGCCCAACTACCATGTACCTTGTATTACTAGACCAAATACAGACCCGAGATCCTTTCGTAGCCCAAAAAATTTGCATGTGTTTCTCCTTGAAGATTATAATGTTGATTGGGTGAAAACGGGTGAGGGTCTGGTAGGACCTGTGCTCCTTGCCCGAGTGTGGACTTTCATTGCCACATTCTGGGGGATTTACATGGCCTGGATTCACGTCCAGGTTGTCGAGCTACGAGTGTACTGGTGAAAGCTAATTAAATAAATAATATCATTCAATGCTTTTCAAACCATGATAAAAGTTTCTATACTAATACAATACATTTTAAAACAACATCAAACAACTTAGGACTCACAATAAAACTTAATAAAAGATAATCATCATTGTATACCTTGTTTTCTTAATAAAAGTTGAATCTAGACACTAGGTGCAATATGGTGGTTACACAAATGGGTCAATCCGAGCATAGGCATAAGGTAATTATCCATGCTCTATCTAATACACAACAACATGTGTCGAACCCTCGCCCACATGATCCTCCCGAACATCGTTCGATGAGTATGAGAGGAGATAACTCAACATGAGGGGACACTATTGAGCGTACCTTAGATAGAGGAGTTTCCAAACACTCCTCAAGACATAGGATAGAGCATGAAGCCTCATAGCATGGAGGTATTCCACTTGGAGGCCATTACCGAGATTGCATGACACGTGCATCCATGGGATCGGATAAATATTTTGTCATAGAGGAGACCAAATTGGTATCCCTTCACACTAGGTCTATAGGAGGTTCATGGCCTCCACCGTTTGAGAGTAGATAAGAGAAGGATCCGCCCATTCAAGGATAAGTAGATAGGCCAACTTTTGAGCATAGGCCTAATCAAAATCCTACCAAAAGTGAGCCTTATAGGATCACTATCGACTTATCTAAATTGGGATCTAATGGTACACTACCACATCAGGCATGGCATTTCAGATAGTTAAATGAACTAGAGAGAGTCCTTGGTTGGTTAAGCTACAAGCCTTCTGATCCATCCACTCATGCTTAGAGTGACCATAGTGGAAGCACTATTAGGACTGCTAGAGAACCTAGGGAATGCTCCAAGTACCCTCATGGTTCATAGGCACCATCTATACATGGTGGTACATAGTACATACCTCAGCCTAATGTGAATTCCATCTTCATGGACCAAAGAAAAATCATGGTAAATCAGTATGAGGGGTATTGTACCCACAAAGTCACTCGTATAGAGCGCATTCACCAAAGGCCTCTTACAGCCGATCATATTGATAGATCCCATACACTGGCGTTAGAGTAGAGATGCCAACTCCTTCAAGATCAATTGGAGGATGCTCACGCAAAGATAGAGCACCTTGAAGATAAAAATATTTAGATGCAAAGGCTCATTAGACAATGATTATATGAGAAGTGCATGCGTGAGAAATGCATCCTTGAGTAGAAAGAGTATGTTGAGTAGGAGAATAGGCTAGCTAGTATTGGTTTATTTCCTCATAGTGAGTATAGGGAGCGCATGCATAGACATACTATTTCATAGCCTGATTTGCACCACATGCATGAGGATACTTGTACTCGTCTAACGACATAGCATAGAGAGTAGCATCCTCTGCCCATTCAGCATAGATGTAGACAGTATGAGGAAGACTTGGAAGAGGAACCTAATCAAGATTATCCTGAGATCTCCCAAGTTGAGGTGGAGGACGATCCCAATCTACCACCTAGGCAGAGGAGGAACATACCTCCAAGATCGCCCTGGAGACATCTGAGGGAAGAGGAGTTCCTATATTTGCAGACCTAAAAGTCCTTGGTATATAAAGTAAAAGTAATAGAGAGGCAAGACACACATTTTCAAAAGTCGATGTTGAACAAGATTCATAACAAGCCTTTGTGACCCTTGATGCCTATTCTAGCATATTTAGAGCATTTCAAAATGCCTAGGTTCGATAAATTTAAAGGTGATGAAGATGATCAGGAGCATGTCATAAGTTTTTTATACATGTGCTTTTAGATTGAAAGCAACGATGCCTTGATCTTGCGCACTTTCATTAAAACACTTTCAGGCCCGTACAGAGAGTGGTTCAATCAGTTGAAAAAGCACAATATTACCAGTTTTGAACAACTAAAATATGTTTTTCTTGAACTCTTTTATTTTGGAATTAATAAACAAGCAAATATTTCTAATCTCGTTGCTTTGATGCAACGTGATGATGAGCCAATATTTGACTACATAAAGAAGTGGAGGAGATTGATGGTAAAGTTGCCATTCCCCATTGCTACAACATAATTGACCCAAATATTTACAAAGAGTTGTGCCAAGCACATCTTGTAGTTGTTACAACTGCAACAGTATCAAACATTCAAATAAGTTTTGGCATAAGACAAGGTAATTGAGGACATCAAGTTACAAGAAGGTGATTTGAAGCTCAAGAACAGGAAGGAAGGGAATAAGAAAAGTTCCATGAAATAGCAGGACAAGTATACCCATGTTAATCAGGTGGTCTTCAACCTCCAGAAAGGGGATAAGGGGTAACAAAAGTATAATTACTAAGCCCAACCTCCTCCTACACAGTACGATCAGTGCAAAAACAACTATAAGGGCAAGAACAAATAACAACATCCTCAATGTCATTTCACGCCATTGTTAGAATCACTAACATTGATATTCCATCAATTGTGTGAGGCAAAGATAATAAACTTTACCGAAGTCAAACTAATTGATCCTAATCAACCCAAGCCAAATGGGTATAGAGACAACTTTTTTTGCATATACCATCACATGAAGGGTCATGACATAGAGATATGTTGGTCCTTTAAACATATCATGCAAAACATGATAGAGAAGGGTGAGCTGCTTGTGGATAATTTGTAGGCACCAAAAAATTATAATATGGGCATTTTCAAAAATTTGTTGCCCAATCATGAGGCACCTAGTAATGATGTTGTCCAGGTCAATCAAGTGCACATAATACCACCTACCTAGGGGTTCATAGTATGGTCAACATGGTCATAAGACATAGGAGGTATGAAGGACCCAATCAACCTCCAACTCCCATTATGATCCAAGCTACACCACCTCAAATGCCAACATAGAATATTCCAGGCCAACCAACTAGACTGGTGGTGATAATTAGAAGTAGGTTAATCTAGAACCTGTAGACAACTCCCACAAAGTTGTCGATATATGAACTAATCGAGCAGTCTCCCAGACATATGGAGGCTCTCATGGACACTTCGAGGTCCATAAATTTCCAGTACCAAGATGCACAAGCATTTACAAATTTCATGGGACATGTCCAACAATGTCAGAAACCAATGATACAAATTCATGATCATGAGATCAAGATGGTTTCTACTGATACGACTGACTTGTCGTTGCATATAATTGCATGTTTTAATAACATACCATTAAATATGGTCTTGATTGACATTGTTTTATCAATAAACATAATCACAACCAAGGCATTGATACACCTGAAGTTGCCAAAATCACATATTGTGCCATCTACATTTACATTGAGAGTGTTTAACGATGCATTATGCTCAACCATTGGCACTATCCTTCTACCTATTTAGGTGGGATTAAAGACCATCCATGTGATGTTTCAGATAATAGAAGGTGCTATGTAGTATAACATACTCTTAGGGAGGCTTTGGATTAGATAAATGTATTGCATCCTTCGATATTGCATCAGTGTATAAAGTACATACACGAGGGACAAGTTCACATGGTGCCTTTCGACGCAGAATATTTTAAATACGTGAACCTAGCAAATTTGCTAAGGTATTTCATACTCCCATCAACACACCTGGACATACAGCTTGCATCACCAATCAAGAATCTAGGAGGTAAACCAAAGGAATTATGTGTTAAACCTTCAACGTCTACATCTCATATATCAGAGCACACAACAACAAATTCTACCATACCGAATGCATCCACAATTATTTTGAAGGAGAAGAAGTTAAAGGTAAAAAAGGGCAAAAAAGAGAAGAATAAACCACCCTAAATAGTTGTCGTTGAGATCCCTACTCCTATGGAAGTAGAGGATGAGTAAGACAAATTTGAGGAGGTACCTTTGCCTACCTCGCCTGCATCATCAACAGGGTCATCTGCCCAGGGGTGATTGTTCATTTGGCAAATACCAACTTAGAGGAATATATTGTGTAGAATGTCACGTATGGACCAATCATCAAAACTGCACAAGATATGGGCCGAAATCAAGCTCATCGCTTTCTCGTAGGATCAGTGGTACCACTAAGGGTGCCACCCAACCCAACTAACTTCATCTATGAAGGGCTTGATCAAATTCCTTCTCATATGAACATGGATTAAGATGATGATGAACCATTCACTATGAATGTTCACTATCTATCTAACCTAGAGTACACCATGCATTATTTTGAGCTCTATCATTGACATGGGTATGACCTTGGCTTATTTGAACAAGGATGTAGGACTCCATTTTGACCGTAATATCAGTTTAAAACTGATAGATTTAGGTTAGGATTACAAATTCAATGTTAGGATGATTTACTCGTGATATATTTAAACCGCTTGTATTTTAGTCTAGGGGATGAAGTGGATTACAATCCTTATCATCCTAATACTTCAAATTTTTGGAGGAAAAACCGGCTGGTGTATTTTGTCATCATTGAGCCACCGTATATATATCATGAGGGCATCCTTATGGAGAGTAGCCGAGAGAACTTCCCTAGAGTCAACATGGGCCAATAAATCTATGATGTGATCGATGATACAGGTATGCAAGCTCAAGATGCTAACATAGCAGTAGGTTTCAAGTCAAAAGAGCATTATTATGAGGACATAGTAGAGTCCATTTCCAAGAAGAGTGGACCAAGCTACAACTCAGATAATGACAATGATTCATCACACAATAATTAATCTGAGGATGAAACTAAGTTGGCCTATCTAAGGCCTTCATATTTATGGTATCTCTTACCGATAGAACTAGTAAGCGATAATTATGCACTCCTTACTCATGATGATAGCTATGAGGATATGGCTTACATAAGACCACACCTATCAGATCATCCTATTCCTGTAGGAAGGAATGAAGGATTGTTCATTTATGATGGTGACTACGAAGATGATACTGAGAGAGATTATCTCGATCCTCATTATTCATGGCATCATCATGAACCGATCGATATAGAATAAATGTATCAACTATTGCATATTTTTCCTCGCTTAAGAGTGAGATGATTAAATATGTATCAAATCTATCATATGGTTTTCCCTAATCCACCAACATACATGTACCTCCTCAAGCTGAATGATCCTATCCTACAGTCTGTGCATAGAGAGGATCCAATCATCCCTATACCACTAGAGCCACATATTGGGTATGGAAGTCGTATCAATAATGTATAGGTTTGGTTGTGTGGTCCTGAAGATCAATTCCATTCCATCAACATGGTCTCCATATATTTGACCACTCCACTTTGCACTCCAGCCAATCCTTCTAGACTATTGTATCTTAATTTAGATGTTATCAACTGGGATCATGCTGATACACCTGTTTCCTAAGTATTTCTTCCCTAATGAAGAAATGTTGTAACCTATTAATTTTGTACCAAGCTAAGCACATGATATCTATAACACTATGAATGCTTTTGGAGTAGAACCTATAAATCCATTTGATGACATCTATATGATTCCCACACCTCATCAGCTCGAGAAGAGATCACACATGTGAGTAGAGGAAACCTTTAAAGTGGATATCAGTGATGATCTATCTAATCCAAAAATAGTAAATTTTGGAGAAAGCTTACCTCCTGATGAGCGAGACGTTCTTATCCCTCTGCTAAAAGAGAGACCTAATCTCTTTTCCTGGACTTACAAGAACATGTCAGGTCTAGATCCGAAATTGGTTACTCATAACATTTTGCTAGATCTAATAAAGAAGTTAGTCAGGTAGAAGCTTAGAAAGATGTACCCAACAGTTGCCTTAATGGTTAAGGATGAATTGCAAAAGCTTTTGGATGCAGAATTTATTATTTCTATCGGCTATCCAGAATGGGTATCAAACAACGTTCCTATAGGAAAACCTGATGGAAGGATCTGTATTTGTATGGATTTTACAGACCTCAATAAGGCAACACCTAAGGATGCATTTCCATTGCTGAACATAGATGCTCTCATATATTCAACTGTAGGTCATGATATCCTCTCCCTAATGGTTGATTTTTTGGTTACAAACAAATTCAAATTAAACCTAAAATCTAGCACAAAACTGCATTTACAACACCATGGGGGACATTCTGTTATAAAGTAATTCCATTTGGACTTAAAAATGTTGGTGTCACCTATCAGTGGGATATGACATATATTTTCCATGACTACATACACAAGATCTTAGAAGATTATATTGACGAATTATTGGCTAAGTCACTCATACAAGTAGAGCATGCTGAGGTCTTGAGGAAGGTTTTTAACCGTGTGATCAAGCACAATGTCAGACTGAACCCTAAGAAGTACGTATTTGATGTAACTTTAGGAAATCTCTTAGGATTCATCATTTCCAAGTGATGAATCGAGGTTGATCCAACGAAGGCCAAGGCTATTTTATATATGCCTCCCCCAAGGAATATCAAGGAATTAAGAAGCCTATAGGGAAAAGTAGTTATCAGATAAATGCTGACCCATGAATCGATTACTACACAAGGGGTCCCATTTAATTGGGATGAGGATTTTCAAAAGGTCTTTACTAACATTAAATAATATCTAGCAATGATGCCAATGCTAGCTCCACCAAGGCCAGACGTGCCTTTCTTGTTATATATTGGTGACCAAATTTGAACTGGAAACCATGTTAGCCCAAAAAAATGCATTAGACAAAGAGCAAGCCATATATTATCTTAGTCAAAATTTGGTGAATTATGATCTAGGATATGCATACGTGGAAAATATGTGTTTAGAAGTAGTGTTCGCTACCAAGAAATTATGATATTAAATGCTAAGTCATACGACATATGTCATATCAAAACAAAATCCTTTGTAGTATATGATGAACAAGACGTATCATAATACACGTACTGCAAAGCGAATCATGTTATCTATAGAATTTTATTTGGAATTCATAATCCAAAATTCCATCAAGGGACAAGTCATTGTTGATCAGCTGGTAGAGGCATAACTTTCAAATATTAGACCTCTTACCATTGAGCTTCTTGATGATGTAGTCTTCACTGTATCAGAAGCTCTCGAACCATACGAACCAAAAAATAATGCTAATATGACCTTTTTCTTCAATGATTTGAAGTGTGAGCAAGGGGGTGGTGCAGGAATAGTGTTTTTCATGTTGTAGGGAGTGCCAATGCCCTTGTCATTCAAATTGGATTTTCCTTGCACCAATAATAATGCTGAATATGAAGCCCTAGTTTTGGGACTTCAAAAAGATATTTTCGTGAAGATTAAAAGGCTAAACATCATTGCTGATTCCATTCTCATTGTCAACCAGCTAAAGGAATTGTTTTAATGTAGGTGTCCCATTTTGTAGGTCTACAAAGATCTAGTTGATACATATTTAGCAAAGTTGGAATGGTATGACATCGAGGCAATCCCTCGTTCATCAAATAGATTCATAGATACCATGGCATCTTTGGGATACTTAATCCCTCAGAATACTTCTACTATTTTTACTACCATTCATGTAAAAATGCTCTCACATCTTGCAACACAATATGAAGCATTTGATTATAAAGAGTCTATCAACATGATTCATGTGGAACCAAAAGTTGAATGGTTCTGCAGAGTTGAAGAATTTCTCAAGAAGGCTCCCTGGGGGTCATTGATCTCACAGAGTCCCATGAGGATTGGTACTACAATTCATCATAATGTTGTTTCCTAGATTGCATTTACACATTTAGAGGAGTAGGGGGAGCAAGTTTTCTTGGCAGTCAAAGATAAGGTTTATTAGAACTAGATGTTACAAATTCAAGATTTCTTGAAGCTTGGTTTAATCCCTTAGGGATTTTCGCATGCCTTAAAATACACATTCAAGTAGAAAGCAACAAAGTATGTATTTTTAGGAGACATTTTGTACCATTGAAGTTACAATATAGTTCTCCTTCATTGTCTTGAGCTCCAAGAATCAGCTTGGGCAATTTTGTAAGCTCATGATGGTACATGTGGTGGTCATTTCAATGACATGGCCATTGTCAAGTGCATCCTTCGCATGGGTTATTATTGGCCCACTATGGAGAAGAATTGCAATGTGTTGTTAAGAAATGCAATAAATGTTAGCATCATACTAATCTTATGCACTTGCCATCATAGGCCTTACAGCCCATTCAAGAGCCTTGGTCATTTGCTCAGTGGGGATTCAATCTCATCAGGAAGATCTCTCTCCATCATCGGGCTGACATACTTTTATTATTATGGCTACTGAGTATTTTACAAAATGGGTAGAAGCAATACCCTTAACCATGACAATTGGAGTATGTATAGCGGATTTTATACTCGAGCATATCATATGTCATTTTCGGATTCCCTCCAAAATAGTGTCGGATAATGGAACTTATTTTAAGAATAAATTTGTGATGGCTTTGATATCTAAATACAATATTAAACATAGTTTTTCAACTCCATATTAGCCACAAACAAACAGACAAGATGAATCTTCAAATAATATAGTGGTGGCTATCTTGAAAAATATAGTCCATAAAAACCATAAAGATTGGTATATTTAGCTACCCCTTGTATTATGGGCTTATAGGACTAGCATTTGGATGCCCACTGGGGCAACACCGTTTTTACTAGTGTATGGAACTGAGGCCATTATGCCCTTAGAGATGGAAATTACAACCTTACACATCACATTGAAAGAGTTCATCGATGATGACACTGCATAACAAGCTCACCTAGATCAATTGATGTTGCTTTATGAACATTGTGTGAATGCCCTTGAGCATCTTTGTTGTTTTTTAGGAGTACCTAAAATGAGCTTACAATAATAAATTCCATGTGAGAGACTTTGAAGTTGTGGATCTTGTGTTGAAAGAGAACCAACAAAGCTCAAATTTACTACCAGATATGTGAGACAAATTCACGGCTAATTGGTTAGGGTCCTTACATAAAATTTGAGAATATTGGACCTCATACCTATCGCCTAACATCTCTTGGAGGTGTTGAAGAGCCTAAAACTCTCAAATTCATCCACCTTAAGGCATTTTACGCTTGAGGGCATATTAAAATCTCCAAAGGCACCTATAAGTCCTTTGGTCACCCCAAATGTTCCAAGGGTTCCTAAAACCACTTTGTCAAGTTAGTCAAAGGCTCTAAGGATTCTTAAAACTGCTTGGTCAAAGTCCTCTAAAAATCTCCAAGGGTTTATAAAAACTACTTGGTCACCCTAAAAAGCTCCACGGGTTTTCTCAAAACCACTTGATCACCCTAAAAAGTTCCAAGGGTTTCTCAAAATCGTTTGGTCACCCTAAAAGCTCCAAGAGTTTTTCAAAATTTCTTGGTCAACATAAAATATCCAAGGGTTTCTCAAAACCACTTGGTCAATGAAAAATCCCCAAGGGTTTCTCAAAACCACTTGGTCAACCAAAAATCCCTAAGGGTTTTCTCAAAACCGTTTGGTCAACCTAAAAAGCTCCAAGGGTTTCTCGAAACTTCTTGGTCAACCCCTAAAGGCTCTAGATGTATTTATAAGTCGTTTTGTCAAATTTAAAACCCTAAAATCCATAAAAATTAAAAAGCAATAAAACCTAAAAATATTACAAAACATAAAATTCAAAAACATTTGCATTTTGCATTCATATATGCATTCATTTAATTGCATTGCAAGTAGACATTTCAATCTGCTACATTGACATTAGGATAGATTGTGTTTCCAATCTTACAAATGACACCACATTTGTGTTTCAATTATGCGCCTATAAATTATTATCATCTATCACCCATGTGAGTAATTGTGTTTTTCAACACAACCCCTCTTGTTGCTATAGGGAATATAATAGGGTTTTTCGGTCACTCAGTCATACCTAGTGTTCATCTCAAATTTGGTAGACAACTTGCTTTGCTTTTGTAGATGAGGTCTAGTTTTGATAGCACTTAGCATATCAGGATCCCATCACTAATCAACACATAAAAATTCCTAACTAAGATAAGGGAGGATGAAAGCTACAAAAGTGGTCCTAGGTGCCTAGGGCGAAAGGTTTAATTACTTGCTCATTTTGCAAGGAGTAGTGGTCTAGAGTGGTGAAAATTGGCAAAAGGAAAATATTTTCCCATACCTAAGAATCCCTTGCTTACAAAAACAAGCAAAAACCCAACTTCAAAAGACAAACAATGATTATAATCACTACATAAATCCCTTGCTCACAAAAGAAAATAAAAAATAAATTCAAAATAGGCAGTGATTTTTATCACTAAATATGAGCAAGTATCCCAATAAATGTGAAGAAAATAAGGGTGAGAGCTTGAATCCCTGGAATGTTCACTACTCTAAGCCATATGATGATCCTCGATCTTAGTAATGGGTTGAAAGAGTCCTACCTATCATCGAAAGGGTAGTCCTATAGAGTGAGCCTCAATCTCATAAATGGGCTAAAAGAATCCCGCCTATCATTGGAGGGGTAATTCTAAGCAATTTACAAAATGAGCTAGTTTTAAGTATCTAGTATTACCTAGTGGTGTAGTCCAATAGAGTCTAAACCTAGGATGATGGAACATTTAAAGATTCCTGATCTTAGAAATGGGCTAAAAGAATCCCACCTGACATTAGAGGAAATGCTTATATTTTATCTAATATATTCATTTGCACACACAAGGATAATGAATAGTTGAGTCTTTTATAATGAATGCTTTGTCAATCAAAAGCCTAGTATAGTAAGTAGGTTACCTTTTAGAATTTTACTAGGGTGTTTGAGTCTCATGGAAAACCTCAAAAATTCTCTAATAGCAACAAATATCATCTATTATTAAACCATCAAATATTAAATCTTTTTATGGAAGTTTGTTTATTATGAGGTGTTCATGATGTAGGTTAGATACTATATGGATATCAGCAACGATATTTAGAAGACTACTGTATATGTTATGCATATATTTTAATTTACAAAATTTTATAAAATGATACATTAATTCATTCATGTCATAATCATATCATATTATTTCATATATGGGTGATTAATTGTGTAGACACCAAAATCCAGCCACTTGCAAGTCATCTATACCTTCCTGTCAGCCACGTGTCGGTCATCCACCTTCCCGCCATTATTTGGCCCAAATCCACACTTTCCCGCCATTATTTGGCCCAATTTCACCTTTCCCGCCATTTTTCATCCCCAAATTTATTTAAATTAATATTTATATATATATATATTATATTTTAATATTTTAATATATATATTTAAATAATAGTTTAAGTGATTTAATCTGAGCCATCCGTCCTTCATTTAATCTCATCCGTCCATCCATCTTAATCCATTTCACAACCTAGATTTATTCTCTACCCTTAGATCCACTTTAATCTTAGCCACACGTTCAAAGTGTCGTTAAAACCCTAAAGTGTGCCCTAAGAGTAGATTATAAATTGAGTCACCTTGATGGCTCAAACCCTATGTCTTTTGCTACTTCTATCCTGGATATTTTCTATCTTCTTAACTTCTTCTATCTCCTTTTTTGATCCCCTCTATCTCTCTTCTGCTACCTTTTCGTCGCATCCATCGCCGCATCCATCGCCGCTTCCGTCGCTGCTTTCGCCGCCATCTCTTCTGCAGCATTCTGTAGAATCCCCCATTCTTGTCGCAAGTGCCCGCGGGCGTTTACCCCTTTACCAAGTGCCCACGGGCGTTTACCAAGTGCCCACGGGCGTTTACCAAGTGCCCGCGGGCGTTTACCCACAGCCACAGACTCAGATCGGCGTCTGAAACCTTAATCCAGAAGCACGCGGGCGTTCAACGAGTGCACCAGGGTGCCTTCCGCAGCCGATTTGATAGCCACATTACTTCCAGGTGTCGCCTGGTCTAGCTGCGTTAACAGAGAATAGGTATAAATTAGTTTAAAGCAAGTAACTTCTTTTCTTTTATTGATCCGTTGTTGAATTCCTGAATTCTATTTTTCTAGGGTTTTAGATTGTTTCTGAGGGCTCACACAAGTGGAGCCCTCTTATTAATTTCTAACTCCTTGATAGTGTTAATGTGTGCAAGTTTTTGACAACAGATCCGGTTTATTGATGGCAGCTGATTAAGCTGGAGTGGTCCAAGCAAGGGATACAACAAAGCCCACTCACTCTGTTGGGATTGAAGATACATTCTTCGAAAGCGCCACCATTTGTGCCAGCTAGGGTTTCGGAGAACCCTAGCATAACTTGTAACTGTGTATCACAAATAAAGGGTTACAGGCCCTGTTGTACTCAAAAAGGAGTTTTTAAACTCCACTGATTAATAATAATCGTTTGTTTTGTGCAACTTTCCTGTATTCCATTATTGTGGTTTTATTTTTTTGTTTGGCGTTGTATTTTTAATCTACAAATGGCGATCACGGTGGGACCCCCTAGGGTTTCATATTTTTAATACTTGCTTTACTAATCTGTTCCTGTTTTCTGTTTTATTTTGCAGGTTCCAAAAATCGTGAAATTCGCTGTTCCAGCGAACTAGGGTTTCTGAGTTTGCAGAAAATGCAGCAGACGCAGAGGGGCGTCTGGAAGTCCAATACGAAACGCAGAGGTGCGTTTCAGCCTGTGCAGACTCCCGTGGGCGTTTGAAGTCAGTTTACGTAAAAGCGTAGGCTTCCAAGTAAGTGTTGTACTTTTTACGTTTTTGGTTTTTCAGCCATATTTTGTTTCTTTTTCAGATCATTACTTTAAAATGAACAAAAACTAAGTAATCTGGAAAAGAACAGTTATTTTTAATTACATTTTTCTTTGCATTGCATTATTGATTGTTGCTTGCATTAAAAAATAAAAATAAAAATTTGCATACCTAGCTGCATATTAGAATAGCTACGAATTATTTGTTTTAATTATCTAAGTAGGACTATTGATTGGATGTCAATAGTACTCCTGCCATTGGGTGATTCCAAGCAGAGAAGTGGACGAACCTTCCGGTTGCTCCTTTGATATCTGATATCATTGGTAGGCAGGGGGTTTTAAACGGTGTACTTCACTTCTTCAGAGGAAATGACATGTTTTCAGTAGCCTCTTGCTTAGATCATTAGAACTTTTGATTTATAGCCTTGTATGTACACATTAGATAACTAAAACATTTAAAAAAAAAAAATTCATTGCATTTTCATATTGCATTTAAAACAATAATATCTGGATTTCATCACTAGGTATTGCTTGAAGTTTAGTGACGGTGGAATTCATCTCCATCCATTAAACTTCTGCCTTAGACACCATAGGTCACCCCCGAGCAAACTTGCTTGGATTTCATCACCAAGTAAGAATCTCGTTGTCCTTTCCTAGCCATAGTTTTTACCTTTTTTGTGAATAATTCAAGATTAGATCACATGCAAAACTCATAAACCGGACACTTAAAATTTACTATAGATTAAGATCAGAAAATAATTAATTAACCGCAAGGTAAGACACATTGGTGGAAACCTAGGTTGTGATTGTTTTCTGATAATTTTTTTAGTGTAAATTTATCATTCTAGTTTTGCATTCTTCTTTTCTGAATTTGTTTAGATTTATTGCTCTATGGTCTTAACAAGGAATCAATCTAAAATGTTAAATCTAAATAATCAAATGGGAAATTCACAGAACATCCCCACCACCAACATGGCCACTTATCCTAGTGAATTTCAGGTAGGTTCGCCTGCAGGACTTTCACGTCCTTCTACCATCTACCACATGGCCATGCCCATGGAGGAAGACAATTCCTCTCATATTACCCACATTGATATGGCCCAAGTGCAAACTCACTTAAGAGATGGCACTGGCTATATCCTTGAGCCAATCCAAGATTCCCCTATGCAAGATTCTATTTTTCAGCAGGATATTGCATCAACCATACCCGCTGGTTTCACTCAAGTCTACACTAACCCTTTTTTTGAGGCTAATGTTGTATCTGCTCAGCCGGCTTCATCTCCAACATCTTCCCAGATGCTCAATTGTCCTCCTTTGGAGACAAATGTAGTGTCTTCCCGACCACCTTCTCCTCCATGTACCCGGGTGTACACCAATTCTCTCTATGAAGTTGGTGGAAACTCCTCTAGCCATAACCAATTTCAACCCTCTTCTTCCCAAACCATTTATGGTTTCACCCTACCTGGGACACAGTCTACTGTTCCTTCCCTGTGTATCGCCTACTTCAGCCACCTTCATTGCCCCTGCTACGCAGTCTCCAGTGACTACCATGGCAGCCTGCCCTCCACCTTCATCCAATCATCCCACCTCCCTTGGGTTATAGATTAATAAGGTTAAGGAGTATCTAACAACAGCAACAAAATGCCCAACCACCCGTCGTAGTAAATCCTACACCCCAACCAATTTCTACCCAACCAACTTTTCTTAGCTCAGGCCCCACCTGGGTACCCCAATCTTCGGTGGTGTCCATTCCTACCCCACCTTTCTCCCAACCTAGTCCAGTTCATCATCCACCCCAATCACCTTCTTTTCGGTATCATCCATACCAACAACCTGTCCATTCCACACCGCCTAATCCAGAAATTTCATCAAATTTATCCCATCTCATCAATTTTCCACTCCTTCATCACCATTATCTCATATTTTCCATCCTCATAATCATAATCATCAGTAATCAAAATTTTAATGAAGATCCACGACTCCATGCTATGCAACAACGTTGACAACCTTATGCTCAACATGCCGGGCTCATCTAGTCGAAACCTACGCTAAGGTCATTGATCAATCAACCAATTCATCCTTCGGTACCTTCACCACCATATCCGACTGATTTCACATTACCGAAGTTTGACAAATTTTGAGGAACTGAGGATCCTCATGAACATGTGAGCTCATTCATGCATGCTTGCTTTAGAATCCAAAATAATGATGCTCTTATGCTCAGAACTTTTCCTCAGACATTAGGAGGAGATGTTGTATAATGGTACAATCATTTAGCTCACCATAGCATTTATGCTTACGAGCAATTGATTAATCTATTTTTAGAACGATTCTCCCTGAATGTACAAAAGAGAGTTTCATTGTCCGACTTATACAAGCTCAAGCAACATGACGATGAGACTGTTTATGACTTTGGAAACCGTTGGAGGGCTATCATTAATAAACTGCCATTCTCCCTACCAATGGAGGAGTTAACCAAAATGTTCACCCGGAGTTGTCTAAAACCTATCTCTTGGTTACTCCAATTACAACAATACAGGACTTTTGAAGAGGCTTTGGCCCAAGCAAGTATCATAGAAGACATTAAAGTCCAAGAGGGTGTTTTAAAACCCCGTAGAAAAGAATGGCAACAAAAGGGCCAACAACGAAATAATAATTATGGCCAAAACAAACAAGCACAAGCTAGTACAACCTCAAATGTTAACCAAGTTAATCAAGTGGTGGCGAGCCAGCCCGTAATGGCTCAACAACAACAAGTAATGCAAAGTCAACCGCAACCAATTGCTTATCATGCGGTACCCGCCCCTCCTCAACCAGCTCCCAATACTGGGCCAACCATGGAAACTCGACCTTGGCAAAACAATCGTCCCAAGCGACAATTCACACCTTTAGATGAACCATATGCGGTCATATTCAACAAGTTATATAGCACAAATCAGTTAACGTTACCTGAGTTTAAACCTTTAGACCCATCTAGAAGGGGGAAGTATTACAAGGAGTACCTATTTTGTCCTTATCATAGGCAAAATGGGCACGATATCAATAATTGTACAGCTTTCAAACATGTGATCCAAGATCTTATTGAGATTGGAGCCATTAAATTGGATAGCCCCTTAGCCCAACAAAATCAAAATCTTGGTATATTTCAAACACCCCTTCCACATCGGGAGGAAGCTCCAACAACTTCAGGGGGAGTAACTCAGGTAACTCCTCCTAATCAAGTCAACCATGTACAACAATACCAAGGTTTTGTGGGTACTATTAACGTAGTAACCCGGGGTCAAAGGGCGAACCAACCAAATCAAGCTGAACCACGACCACCGTACAAACCCCCAGTCCACCTCGTGTAACGATGACCCAACGACGTGCTAGTACTTCTCAACAACCGCTAAATCATTCTACTCAACGCCAACGACCCATCATGTCATTGAGTAGCCGGTTAACTACCGAGTTTAAAAATGGCTTCGCCAAGTTATCGATCTATGACCTCATTCAACAATCTCCCCCGCATAGAGAGGCATTAATGGAAATATTAAAGTCAATCGAGCTTCAAACTCAAGATACTAATGCCTTCAACAACTTTGTGGGGAGTATTCAAACATGCATGGAGCCCTCCATCACTTTCTATGATTTTGAAATCAAACCTATGTCAACGAAAAGTATAGATCCTCCACTGCATATCATGGCCAAGATCGATAACAAGCCATTCAAGAGAGTCTTAATTGACACCGGTTCCTCAATCAATATCATTACAACATCGGCGTTGAGTCATCTAAAGCTGTCGCCATCCCTTATCACAAAGTCGACTTTTACTCTTAAAGCATTCAATGATGCTTTATCTTCCACGGTTGGCACGGTTATCTTGCCCATTGAGGTAGGGGCCCGAACTTTGCATACCTTGTTTCACATCTTGGAAGGGACCATGGCATACAATGTATTGCTTGGACGGCCTTGGCTTAGGGAGATGAGATGTGTCCCTTCTATACTGCATCAATGTCTGAAGTATGTATATGAGGGACAGGTTCATTGTGTACCTGTTGACATTGAACCCTTCAAACATTGCAACTATGTCTCAAATCCTTATGAGATTGTGTTGCCATCCACTCATCTTTTCTTGACCCCATCTACTTCTTCTATACCATCTTCTTCTAAAGCTCCCATTCCCGAGGAGCTACCCATCATATCGCAACCATCTTCCTCTTCTCGCTATTCCATCTCATTCACCACTTTCTTCATCAACTAATCTTCCTTCTTCTTCATCGGTGACCACATGCACATGTGGCCATGACCAATCATCTCTTTCCACGTCATTACCCCCTTCTTCTACACCTTCTTCAACATCACCTATTATTCCTCCATCTTCCCAACCATCACCACCTGATGTTTCACAAGTTAGTGAAGCATCAACCCAACCAAATCCTTCCAATTCTTCTATCCCACATTCTTCTATTCCATCATCTAGTCCATCTCCCTCCCAAGTCAAGGTCCATCTCACTGATGCAGGTATTGGTGAGTATGCCATCCAAGATGTCCACATCACACCGTTCAATGTGCAAACAGTTAAAGATTTTGGTCGTCCACATGACCAACATTTATCCATTGGATCGGTTTATAACATGGGTTCTATGCCAAATTCCATTAATTTTGTATATGGGGGAATAGAGTCATCTTCTAGTCCTACCACCATACTAGAACCTAAGCATCCAGTCCTTGCCAATATCGAAAGGATGGAGGGTTTTCCCTCTCGCTATTTCCACGGACATAATTGGCAGCAATTTGGCCTAGGTCGATACGAGCAAGGGGTAACCGAACGCATCGATATGCCATATCGTAGACCCACCGAGCGTTTTGGTCTGGGCTACCAACCACTTCCATCCCTTTCTTCTTTTGAACGAGCTTTTCAAAGCATTAATCTTAATTCAGAAGAAGAAATCCTCCACCCCGATGAATCCGAAGATGAAGCCTATGAAGAATTTGACGTCATGTCAAATGGTGATGAATCTGAAGAAGAGTCGGCGCCCATTGTTCCCCTCACTAAACAAGACGAGTTTTATCTCCAATTGTTCCCTCTCCAAGAGGCCATCCTTCGCTTGCTTCTTCCACAAGAACGAGGTGAACCACCACCCCCGCCACATCCATAAGCCATAATCCAAACCTGTATTATATGTATATACTAAAATAGTGGTTTTCACCACTACCAAAAACAAAAAAATTAGAAAATTCCCAAAAAAAAAAAAAAAAAAAAAATATATAAAAAAAATACTTTATTGCTGTATGTATGTGTGTAATAGTGGTTTTCACCACTACAAAAAAAAAAAAAAACTCAAACCAAAAAAAAAAAAAAACTGAAAAACTATGTTGTTTTGCACCTCAGGTCTTCCGAGGTCTTCACCGGTTTTCCTTTCCATTCCGCCCATCCTTTCTTCCATAAGTCGACAATGAATTTTGAAGACTTATTCACCCCGCTCCATAATCCATATGATCCGGATAAGCCAATCCCGATCAACCCAAGCCTGATTGACATGGATCGGATTTCATCCCCTCCATCTATTTCGGAGTTCATCCTTTCCGAGGAATTGTTAAGGGCTTCCGCCAACTACATTCCTCCTTCACCTCCACATTCACCTTCATCTTCTAAGCCAGAGGTCTTCCAGGCAGACATAGACGAGAGCAAGGCACAGGAGCTTGATGACATTTTAGATGACATAAATCTGATCCCTACTCCCCATCAGCTTGAGGAAGGTTCCCACATGTCTATTGAAGAAACTATCGATGTAGACCTTAGTCCAGACCAAGATGGCACCCAAATTGTGAAACTGGCTAAAAGTCTATCATCAGAGGAACAAGAGCAAATGATTGCTCTACTCAAGCGGAAGAAGGAGATATTTGCATGGTCTTACAAAGACATGCCAGGCCTAGACCCTAATTTGGTTGTCCATAACCTCACCTTACAAAAAGATGCTAAACCTCTCAAACAGAAACTTAGGAAAATGCATCCTACCGTGGCCCTCATAGTTAAATCGGAGATTCAGAAACTTCTGGATGTTAAATTTGTCGTCCCGATTGATTATCCCGAGTGGCTTTCTAACATGGTACCCGTTCGCAAGCCTAACGGGGGGATACGTGTTTGCACCGATTTTCGAGATCTAAATAAAGCGTGTCCTAAGGATGACTTTCCTCTTCCAAACATTGATACTCTTGTCGACACCTGTGCTGGTCATGAAATGCTTTCGTTCATGGATGGATTTTCAGGATACAACCAGATTCGAATAAACCCTGAAGATCAACACAAAACAACATTTACCACACCTTGGGGAACTTTTTGTTACGGGGTGATGCCCTTTGGCCTTAAGAACGCAGGTGCAACCTATCAACGAGCCATGACTTATATTTTCCACGATTATATGCATAAGATTATCGAAGATTATGTGGATGATTTATTGGCAAAATCTAAAACTCGACAAGAGCATTTTGATGTATTGGAAAAAGTTTTTGATAGACTTCTAGAGCATAAAGTAAGGTTGAACCCTAAGAAATGTGTCTTTGGTGTTACCTCAGGCAAACTCCTAGGTTTTATTATCTCTAAACGAGGTATTGAGGTGGACCCAAACAAGGTCAAAGCCATTATGGAAATGTGTCCCCCAACTAATTTGAAGGAGTTGCGTAGTTTGCAAGGAAAGATTAATTCAATCCGTCGCTTTATTGCACAACTTTCCGATAAATGTAGGCCATTTTGCCACCTACTACAAAAGGGGGTACAATTTTCATGGACAGATGAGTGTCGGAAAGCCTTTGATGACATCAAGAAGTACTTAGCGTCTCCGCCAGTCTTAGCTCCGCCTCGTCGAGATCCCTTCCTTGCGAATTTCTTTGCAGGAATTTATCGATGATGATACTGCTAGACAAGCACGTCTTGATCAACTCACACTCATAGATGAAAAACGAATCAATGCTTTAGAGCATTTGCGAGTTTATCAAGACCGATTGAAACGTGCTTACAATGCCAAAGTTCATCTAAGAGAATTTCAAGTAGGGGATCTTGTCCTTAAAGAGAATCAACAAAACACCAATGCATTGCCGCATCTTCGAGATAAATTCGCGGCTAATTGGTTAGGTCCATATATGGTCACCGAAAGAGTGGGTAATGGAACTTATAGACTTGCCAGTTTAGAGGGAGAGGAAGAACCCGAACCACTTAATGTTATACACTTGAGGGCATTCTACGCATAGTTTGAATTTTATATGTACATATATACATGGCTTGTACAAAAAAAAAAAAAAAAACAAATAAAATAAAAAGAATTTGCATTTCATTGTTAGTTGCATACATCTCATTCAAAAACATTGCATTTCATGTGCATACATCTCATTGAAAACCATAACATTTCATTTTCAGCCATAGTTGCATATCATGTTAGAGACCATTCTATCTTTTGGATATAAAATTTGGTCAAGCAAAAGTCATGTTGCCTTAATCAGGGGCACCTTCATAAAATCCATCAAACCGAATTGTCATTCGTACATCCATTTTCCATTTGCACATATTTACATTGCCAAAATGTTTTCAATCACTCAACCATTCCTAGTGTTTTAAGCAAACTTTGAAATGCATGTCAAAGTTCTCTAGGGCCATATCACAAATTACACTAAATAAAATCTTGAGTATTGGGAAATGATTTCAAAAGCGGTCTTGAACCTATCACATTTTCACATCTTAAAAACATCTTGTGTCAAAGAGAGATAACACCATCCTTGGGTTGTGCCTTGAAGTGAAAAGGGTAATCCTCGTTTGTCCTATCATGCAAACATAGTCCATAAAACAGTGGTTCTTACCACTATCACAAGCAATCACAAAATATAAATATAAACAGAGTAGTAAGGATAGGGTAAAATTCTCATCATACTTCGGTTGAGAATCCGATTCCCCAAAGCTCTAAGGAAATGAACATTTTTCACACACCACCGATCCCAAATAAGTTGTAAGGATCGTACTACTTGTCCAATCGGACGGATAGGTAGTCATCCCCAAGGCTTACAAAGGTCAAAAACAACATGGACTATGGAGTTAACCTTCACCGGGGCTATAGACGCTTGACTGGCAAGTGGAGTATACTCATTGCGTGGCGACATGTCTCTCCTCAAAAAGAGACCTCTGAATGCTCATACGGACAAACTAGCTTTGGGGTCTTCTCCATAACAAGGTTACCTAATTTATGCAAGATGAGGTTAATGAACACACTTGCACACACACAGGTTTTTGATTGCCTAGAGTCACTACCATGCTTCTGATTTGGTTAATGAACTCGCATGCACACACATTTGGTCCTAGTTGAATTAGGCAGTATTAGTAAGTTTGTTTGATACCACTAGCATGTTTGAGTCTTTGTAAAACAGTCTTCCTCCATATCAACTTCCATATCAACCTCCATATCTTCTTCCATATTCATGTCATTCCATACGTCATCCATTCACAAGCCACCAAGTTCGGTGCCCCTGATTAAACAATTATGATAAAAGTTTGCTAAATCTAACTATCTAAAAGTATGAGTGCTTCTTAGTGCATATTTCATTCTATACTTAGTCTCGCATTAATCATCTATAAGTTTGCATTCCATTCCATCACATATGCATCAAAAACATTAAAACATATAAAAACATGCATCACAAAAACATAGGCATTCACACAAAAGAGAGTAAAACACCAAATAAATAAAAGCCATGATATATATATATGTATAAAGGTCAAATCGTACAATGAATGCCAAAAGGCTACAATATACAATAGAGCACCAAGGCTCATAAAGAGTGCATCTAAGCACTAAGCTAACCATCAAAAGAGGACCCCCGAGACCTAGTAGGAGCCCTAGACCTAGTGGTGTGCCTAGAACCCCTCCCACTACCTCCAACCGGGCTGCCTCCGCTAGCCCCATCGCCTCCAATATCTCCCAGTCTACCTGGGACAATGACCTCCTCATCCCCGGAATGATAGGGGAGAATCGGTGTCGTGCCTCTAACACCCTAAGCTGCAAAACAACAAAACAAAAATTTGTTACAAATTTTTTTCAAAAAAAACAAAAAAAAAAAAAAACACATAATAAGTACTTGCTTAAATGAACAAATACCTCAACTGGCTGCACTGGCGCGTCCGCTCCCATCTCCGCCATAGCTCCCGCGTGCTTCACTCTCCCACACAACCTTTCACTTCACTTCACTTCATTCCACTCCCTCAGACGCACTTCTCTCAAGCTCGAACGCACAAATGAGCGAAATTCTCGCTGAAACTGTTTAAATAGCTGGTTTTGGCGCCCTGAAACGCAGTGGGGCATTTCATGGCGCATTCAGACGTAGTGGGGCGTTTCATGATGCATTCAAACACCGGCGGGCATTTCTGCCACCTCCAAATGCATACCGGCGTTTGGTGTCAATATTGAATAAAAGAACAAAACTTACAAAATTGAAGCTTACCTCCTCCAAATTTCATCAAATTGCATCCATCCATTCTTCTTATCATAATAAAACATTTTGTGAAGGTTACAACAGCTTTGGAAACAAATTTTGTCATTTTGCTCAAAAAGCGCATCATTCATCATTGATTTACAAATTGGGTTAAAAACATTCAAAACCTTCACAAAATTAACAACATTCATCAATTCTTCTGATCTATCGTCAATTTCATTCATTCTTCTTTCATCATGCATATTTTTGCCAAATTAAATTAAAGTAAACCTCGTATCTAGTGGTATATTCTATCACCTTGGCGATTGCAACGATTTGCATCCATGCAATTCGGTAAGAGGATTAAACCACCATAAGGACACTTACCATTTATCATCATCAATTATTTCACTTGTTTGAAAATTGGAAATCAATTTTGGGTATCCTACTTTTCAAGTGACCTCATACCAAGATTAATTTGCTCAACAGCTTGTCATTGATGGCCTAGTTCATGGGGCCTTAAACGTGGACAATCTTCAATATCATCATTATTTTGAGTCTTGCTAGAGATTAAGGCTACCTAGGTTGATTGGTTCCGACCCGAGGAATTATCCATACAATCACTAGGAGCATCTCTCGAAGTTCTGGACTCTTTCATATTGCATCTCTCCATATCAATGGCGCCAACAAGGCAATTTCATCAACAATATGGATTCACCCACAGGAGTTGGGGCATCCGTTATCAATTTTTAACTTTCCTAATAGTAGAATTCATCTTACATGATCATGGAATTTAAAATTTGGCAAAAATCCCTTTCTAACCGTTGGGGAAAAAAACGGTTCATCTTTCACATCACTCATATCGTCTTCAATCATATTATTTTCTGGTTTGTACACCAACCCCTTTTCTGTTGGGACATAAACAGATGGTTCATACACAAACCCCTTTTTCACCGTTGGGGCAAAAACGGTTCATTTTCTTTCGAATTTCTTCCAATTGGCTCGTGAGAACCATTCTCGCTCGCCAATTGAGGGGGTAAGTTGATAAATTTTAAATATTCTTTTATTCTTTGGTCTTCAAAGTTGTGCTTTAGTCTTGAGAGAGAGTTGCGTCTGATCCAGCTTTTCAGGTGTCCTAAGTTTTTGTGCTGCATTGTGTCTTCACACAAAGCAGCTCAAAAAGGGGCATCTGTAGACACCAAAATCCAGCCACTTGCAAGTCATCTATACCTTCCTGTCAGCCACGTGTCGGTCATCCACCTTCCCGCCATTATTTGGCCCAAATCCACACTTTCCCGCCATTATTTGGCCCAATTTCACCTTTCCCGCCATTTTTCATCCCCAAATTTATTTAAATTAATATTTATATATATATTTTAATATTTTAATATTTTAATATATATATTTAAATAATAGTTTAAGTGATTTAATCGGAGCCGTCCATCCTTCATTTAATCTCATCCGTCCATCCATCTTAATCCATTTCACAACCTAGATTTATTCTCTACCCTTAGATCCACTTTAATCTTAGCCACACGTTCAAAGTGTCGTTAAAACCCTAAAGTGTGCCCTAAGAGTAGATTATAAATTGAGTCACCTTGATGGCTCAAACCCTATGTCTTTTGCTACTTCTATCCTGGATCTTTTCTATCTTCTTAACTTCTTCTATCTCCTTTTTTGATCCCCTCTATCTCTCTTCTCGCTACCTTTTCGTCGCATCCATCGCCGCATCCATCGTCGCTTCCATCGTCGCTTTCGCCGCCATCTCTTCTGCAAGATTCTACAGAATCCCCCATTCTTGTCGCAAGTGCCCGCGGGCGTTTACCCCTTTACCAAGTGCCCACGGGCGTTTACCAAGTGCCCACGGGCGTTTACCAAGTGCCCGCGGGCGTTTACCCACAGCCACAGACTCAGACCGGCGTCTGAAACCTTAATCCAGAAGCACGCGGGCGTTCAACGAGTGCACCAGGGCGCCTTCCGTGACCGATTTGACAGCCACATTACTTCCAGGTGTCGCCTGGTCTAGCTGCGTTAACAGAGAACAGGTATAAATTAGTTTAAAGCAAGTAACTTCTTTTCTTTTATTGATCTGTTGTTGAATTCCTGAATTCTATTTTTCTAGGGTTTTAGATTGTTTCTGAGGGCTCACACAGTGGAGCCCTCTTATTAATTTCTAACTCCTTGATAGTGTTAATGTGTGCAGGTTTTTGACAGTAGATCCGGTTTATTGATGGCAGCTGATTAAGCTGGAGTGGTCCAAGCAAGGGATACAACAAAGCCCACTCACTCTGTTGGGATTGAAGATACATTCTTCGGAAGCGCCACCATTTGTGCCAGCTAGGGTTTCGGAGAACCCTAGCATAACTTGTAACTGTGTATCACGAATAAAGGGTTACAGTCCCTGTTGTACTCAAAAGGAGTTTTTAAACTCCATCGATTAATAGAAATCGTTTGTTTTGTGCAACTTTCCTGTATTCCATTATTGTGGTTTTATTTATTTTTGTTTGGCGTTGTATTTTTAATCTACAAATTGATTAATTCTTACTATAAGGATTACCAATTATCTTCATGATTATTATACATTCTATGGTGTCATCCTTTATATTGTTAAACACATATTGCATTCATTCCTTAGATTTTAAGTGATTAAATCATACATGTTCATCTACATTAGACCATGATCATGTAAATAGTGCATTACATTACATTACATTATCATATCAAAATATCATCATAAATTAAATGCATACAATACATCAAAATTAAATATGAATTTAAATTAAATATCGCATCTGTTATAAGTAGTACATCTACACATCTATATCAGTGCATCTAATCATACATCAATAGTCATCTAGCTATCCAATGCATGTCATATATACATCACATAATATAGCATAAAATAAATATAAGCATCGCATACATGTGCATCGCATAACATAAAACATAAAAACATAAAGAGACAAGTACACATATAATGAGATAAAATGTCATATAATATAAATATGTGTTAAAATATAGATCATAGTAGGGATACATCAAAAATACTTGTAGGCTACATGTTGTGTAGGTCCTTAGACCTTACACCAAAAATGATACATATAATAGCAAAATTTGTATCTTATAAGCCCTAGCTCTGGCCTGCACCTCGTGCTCCCCATATCTCAGAGCTCTCTGCCACCCTCTGCACTATCTCTTGGACCCTATCCTAGATCTTGCTTTGGGACTGGTGATGGAGCTATGCCAAGCAATCCTAGTGTACGTGAGGCTAATGATCATGTTGTACACTACCCTATATCCCTATTCCTAGTCCTAGACCTATGCGACCCTATCATGGTGGTCTTAGATAGCACCTACCCACCCAAAAATATGATCACACCCTCCAACTGAGTGATATGGGCTGCATCTAATGAGCACTTTTAATTTTTCATCCTCCATGAGGGAACATAATCTCCTTATATCTGTAGAAGGGTCTACACCCACAAGTCCCTATGATGATGGAGATGGAGTGGTGCTAGGCACAACTACTATAAGCTATGAAGATGAGGGGTCTCCCCTTATGGAACTAATAATATCTCTCTACTACCACCGCATCCAACTAGGTCTATAGAAGATCATGTTGCCCTGTAACCTTCTATATCTCTACATTTGATATGACCACTTACACCTAGAGAGCTACCTCTCCTCCTCATATCCTCACCACTGACCCTAACCATGTGATATTTATACCTAAAGAGTAGCCATGGTAGTATCCTTGCCTAGAAGCTAGTTGTGGAGGATCCTAATATGAGTCTGGATGCTGGCCACCTATACCCTCAACTATCCAAGCTCACTATCGAAAGGTGCCTCACCCTCCTTTGATGCCTCCTCCTCTGCCTCTACCTATGGTCCCTCCTTTATAGTGGCCCTTGCACCCCATGCACCCTCAGTCCTTTATCGTACCTTGCATCCATGAGGATCCACCTCTATGCCCTATGCTACCCCACTGTCTACTGGTCAACCTAGGATCCCATCTCCATGCCACTACTTGGTGGTCCACCAGGTTTCATAATCAACTATAGTGTCTACATCTACTAGGCCTGACTCCTAAAATTCATTGTTGTCATCCCCAGTGGAGTCACCTAGGGCTAGGTTAGGTCCCTCTCTAGGACTAGGTATCTATAGATGGTGGGCATATCTAGGAAATCCTACCAAATACTGAACTAATGTATGAAACATGAGAAGTACTAGAAATCATATATATTGAAATTACGTTCGATCAACCATCTATCTCTACGCACCTGGTGTAGGTATTTATCTACCTCCCTCTAGGTAGGGCAATCCACGTAGGGTCTCTACTTTATATCCTCAGGACGGAGCTATACAAATCTAGTTATGTAATAGTCTAGGTCCCCTGCATGGGATCTAATCTAGAAGCCCTCCTACACTCGAGGCTAGCAATTCATATAGCACTGCCACACAATCTCAATATCTATGATATTCAGAGGTAAATCTATGGGGTGCTCTATCCTAATGTGCTGCTAGCACTCAATCTATAGCATTAGACTGCAGTCGATGCCTACCCTACTATGACATGTGATCTGGTACAACTCATGATATAGTTGTGTTAGAAGAGCACTCCCCCAAGAAAGAATGAGGGGCTGATCAATCAAGCTCTACATAAACTCCCTGGTCCTAGCCAGGAGGTTCCAGGGGAACCTCACACCCGATGTTTTAGGGAGTACAATCTAAATTATAAGATGCATAAACACAACCTTCCATTGTGAGAAGAAACCATCAATGTAATAGTCCTCAAAATGGACTCCTCCATGGTCTATTTGATCCTGAGCATCATCACTTTGTCTGCCAAAGATCACATTGAACACAAATGTCCTCACCATAGTAGGAGAGGAGGTTATGGACTCACCATCAATGGGTAGTTTGAAGATGCGGTAGGCATCCTCGAGTGTGACGATCATTTCACCCATTTGTAGGTGAAATATATTGGTCCACGTATCCCAGCGATGGGCCAATGCAGTCATATATGTTTGGTATGATCTAATGGTGGGGATGTCCAGGACATATCCAAATCCAACAATAGCAAACCATATCTACTCCAAATTAGTAAGAGTATGGCGAAGGGTCTGAAGGATATTAGTCTCCCTCACTCTGGCAGTCAAGGTCTAGGTAAAAGTAGTAACATAAAGGAAAAACTATTAAAAAAACAACTAAAAAACTAAAAAATCACTCAAAAATGTCAAACAAAATTGAAAAACTTATGAAAATACAAAAACATGATCAAAAATTTAAAAAAATTAAAAAAGCATTTCAAAAATGCAATAAATGACATTAATTGCCCAAAATTTTGAAAAGAATTAAAAAATTTAATTTTTTTTCTAAAGTTCTCAAGTTGCGGGTCAGAATCGCGATCAACGAGCTGATCAAAAAAGTGACCGTTGGGATTTAAATCCCATTTCGGTCCCCAATTTGCCAATTGGGAGCTACGTCTACCAATCACAGTTAAGGAATGTGACCCTTTTAGGGTCACTTCCTTCCTGAATTCCCAAAAATTAAACCCCCCTCTAAGCTAACTTAGACTAATCCTAACTAGGGTGAGGTTCGTTACCAGTGGTTTAGTGTGTTCATTTAACCCATTACTTAGTGTGGTTAATTTTAACCTGGTAAGTTGCTTGCGTGGTCTTGGTTTATGAGTTACCTTACCAGCACTGACACCTCCACTGTTTAAGGCCTGCGGCTGGTCAGCCATCTATATGGGTGTAAGGTAATCAAGTGAAGTTTGTGGTAGCGTTTCGTGTCAGAAATCACTTTTTACCTTTTGAAACTCTTAGTTTTCTTATCAATTTTAAGTAAATAATGAATTTTACAGATGCATAAAGCTTTATATATTTTTCAAATTCATTTTGAACCGCGTTTGACAACCACGGTCCCCAAATTAGGATTTTTCGCTCGTGTTTCTGAACCATGGTTAAGGAATTTGGAATTTTCATTCGCTTTTAACAAGTATGGTTAGAAAACTATAATAAATGTTGTGAAATACCATTGTGAGGAGTTACAAATGCTAAATTAATGATTCCTACTAGACCATAATGGCAAAAAGAGCTATTAAATGAGCATATTTGGTGGTTTAAAATCATTAAGATGATAAAAAATAACGAAAATTTTGAAAAAAATCTAAATAAAGCAAAAACTAAATAACTAGCTAGATTATAAAGTACATTCAACTGAGGTCATCACCATGGGAATCCATCCCTTTGTGCACTGCACCTCTATCCAATAACTCAAAAATTAAAAAAAAAAATTATTAATTAAATAACTCAAAAGCCAAATGTGCCTCGTATTCAATTATTTATCCTAGATACTTGGCAGTTGCAGCGACTAGCGATCCATGCAATATGATGAGATGATTAAATAACCATAAGGACATTTGGGAAAAAACTCGTCATCATTGATTTGATATGCTTCTTTTTCAATCCTAAATAAGGCCTTTTAGCCTAGACTGCTCCACGGTAATGAGGCATTCATGTCATTTCTTGTATGACATCTTTCAAAAAATCATTGATAATATGATTCAACATAAGACTAATTGGAATTGCTATTGTTGGCAATTTTGGGTACCTTGAGTACATTTCCTTTGCTCAACTGTAGTTGTTGTCATTGATGTCAAGGAGTTCTTGAAGCAATTTGTTTTGATGTCAAAGAATGTGTTGTAATGAAGGTTTCAGCATGGACAGTGAGTTTCCAAGAAGATCAGAGTAGCCCAGTTGCAAAAGATCAAGAAAAATACAAGTAAAGAAAAGTATGCAAGCGACTGGAAAAACTATCACGATTTTGCGACATGTTTTAGGAGAGAGAAAGTGCTAGCAAAATTTTCACGATTTTGCGACATGCTGGAAGGTAGAGACGAAGCAAGCAAAACTATTGCGATTTCGTGACATGTTTGAGGAGAGAGAAAGTTCTGGAAAAACTATCGCAATTTCGTGACATGCTGGAAGGCAGAGACGAAGCAGGAAAAACTGTCACGATTTCACGACATGTTGGCAGAGAAAAAGGCAAGTGTGTAAACTGTCATGATTTCATGACATGTTGGCAGAGAAGCAGAGCAAGATAGAAAGTGTCGTGATTTCGTGACATGTCACATTTTCGTGACTCAGAAAGTGCAGGATGGCAGAGAAAGAAAAGTTTCACGATTTCATAACACATTGCCAGGAAAGTTGTTCGGATGAGCAAGTGTCACGATTTCGCGACATGTTGCAGGAGAGAGTCCGAAAGGAAAAGTGTCATGATTTCGCGACATGTTGCAAAGTTCCAAGTGAGAACAGTCATGATTTTGTGACATGCTGCAAAAGACGAAGTGAGGACTGTCATAATTTTGCGACATGCTACAGAAGCTTGAAATGGGAACTGTCACAATTTTGTGACATGCAGCAAAGGGAAGAGCCTGAAAGGAGAAGCATCACAATTTTGTGACAAGCTACAAAAGAAAGCGTATGAAAGCCAGAAGTGTCACGATTTCGCGACAAGCAGTAGAGAAAGTGTACGGAAGCCAAAAGCATCATGATTTCACAATAGGTTGTAAGAAAAGCTTTCAAAAGCTGAAAGCATCGCGATTTTGTGATAGGATGAAAGAAAAATGTATGGATGTAGAAAGTGTCACGATTTCACGACAGGCAGAAGTGAAGAAGCCATCAGGATGAAGATGTCACGATTTCGTGACATGTCGCAGTTTCACGACCAGAAGGCAAGTGCAGACTCTAGCATAGGAAGATGTCGCGATTTCGTGACATGTCACAGTTTTTTGACTAGAAGGCAAGTGCAGACTCCAACGTAGGAAGATGTCACGATTTTATGACATGTCATAGTTTCGTGACTCTAAGAGGAGAGAGACTGTACGACGTCAGTAATGTCATGATTTCACAACAAAAGCAGAGAAGAAGGCCATGAAGACAGAAGGGTCACGATTTCATGACAGAAGTGAAGATGTCGTCAGCAAGAGGCAAAAGTGTCACGATTTCATGACAGAAGCACAAAGGAAGTCGACAAAGGCCAAGGTGTCGTGATTTCATGACAATAGGCTAACGAAGGTGTATGGCAGGTGAAAGTGTCATGATTTCATGACAAAAGCAGAAAGGAATTCGACAAAGGCCAAAGTGTCATGATTTCGCAACAATAGGCAAAAGAAGGTGTACGACAGGAAAAGGTGTCGTGATATCACGACATGTTGTAGTTTCATAGTAGAAGCTATAGGAAAGTGACAGAGGCGGCAAAGGCGGTTGAAGCCAACAAAGTTAATTCTGGGCCGACGAAGATTAGGGTTTTGCAGTCGACAATATTTATGGTAATAGCCGACTAAAGATTAAGTTTTTGATCATGAATTAATGCTATAAAAGGAGGACTATTTTTGAGTTTCAAAATATTGAATGTGAGTATCAAACTTGCACAAGTAAATTCCATGGTGCACAAAGAGCGATTCATTTCGAATCGAGCAAAGTGTGCAAGATGTAGCCATAACAACACAGATAGCGCAAAAGTGGTGAGTTGATGCGTAAAGGAGCAGAAGCTATTGGTGTTGCAACATTCAAAGATAGCACATAGAAGTGAGGAGTTCGATAGCTGAAGTGTTGTGTACTGCTGTGTCTGTGCAGAACTGTGCAAAAATTGGTTTTGACCAAGTGCTGTTGTGACAGAGTAGAGAGAACAGTTGGACAGCATTGAGCAAGTTATTGTTGAAGCTTGTGGAGAAGTTTGGGTAGGTTCTTTTGAGAACTTGCAAAGCAAATATAAGGCAAGTCTTAGTGAAGACTTGGGCAAAGATCAAGCAAGCTATGTTGAAAGCTTGTGAACCATTTTATGAACCAATTTTGAGGACCAGATTGAGGACAGAGATTGATGTAGATTTGAGGATAGACTTGTACCAGACCGAAGGACTATGTTTGGTGTAGACCAGAGGAAAAGATAGAGGACATATGTGCTAGACCAAAGGACTGTGTTTAGTGCATACTCGAGGACCAGCTTTGCGGTGATAGAGTTGAGGACAGAGATCTCCAGCTAGAGCAAGGAAGACAGGTGTCTTCTGTGGATAGAGTTCCACTTGCTAAGGGCAGAGGAGGTAGAGGTCTTCTAGAGGATCACCAGGCAGAGCAGAGCTAGGGGAAGGTATCTCCTTTGGGTTGGTGCCCATAAAAATTGTAATTAGGAAAGGTATTCCCAGAGGTTGAATTGATAAAATTTAGAGAAAATTTTTATCCGTGGAGTAGCCCACTTTGGGTGAACCACGTAAATTATTGTGTCACTTTGTGGATGATTTTATGCTTTGCTTTGATATTGCTTTGGGTATATTGCTTTACTATTTTGAAGTATAAATGAAAAAGGGAAAGAGGTCTTATACTATTCACCTCCCCTCTCAGTATAAGCTTGTGTTCTTTAATTGGTATCAGAGCAGGTGCCTTCGAAAATTTTAATAGCTTGAAGGAAGATCTTAGAAGAACACAAATGGTAAGGAAAGGCAAAAGCAAAACCATGAGACACAAGAAGAAGAAAACACACATGGTCATGAAATAAAATGAAGATGAACTCAATGTTGCTATTTTGGGAGGAAGAATGGAAATAGATTCAAGAGATGAATCAAACAGTGGAGAATAGGCCAGATTAATAAAGTTTTGCACCAGATGTGGAAAGACTGGTCACTTTGTAGCTGATTGCTCTCAAGGTAGAGAATGTTTTGTTTGTGGTCAACTCGGTCATAATGAACTTCAGTGCCATGGGTTTAGTAGCAGTGAATATGAAGATGATCCGTTCAAAATTGGTGAAGAAACAGATTCAGAACAAGAGTGTCATGAAGAAGGAAGTGATGCAGAAGTAAATTGGAAACAGAAACTGATTTCAGACCTGAGTAAAAAGGTTGACGATGCAAAAGATATAATCACCACTTTGAAAGTACAAACAGAAGATTACAAGAAAATTTTTGAAGATCTCGAAATGCAATTAACCAGGAAAATAGAGTATTACAACAAGCTAGAAAAAGAAATCGACGGTTTAAGAATGCAGACAAAAGAAATGAGTAATATATTTGATATATGCAGCAAACATGAAGAGGAATCTAACAAAGTTGTTAGCAATCTGAAGCTACAAATAGAAGAGTCCAAAATGAGTGAAGAAACTCTCAGGTCTCAGATCAATGAGAAAGAGACTGTTTGCTACAAAGAAGAAGAAGAGATTGTTTCATTGAAGAAACAACTAGAAGAGGCCAATACAAATATTAAAATCAAAGATGAGTTAGAGTCTAAGATTATGGAATATAGTGAGTTAGAACAGAAAATGGCTTCTTTGGAAGAGGAAACTAAAAAATACAGGGATAAGCTGTACAGGTTTCAAGAAAGCTCCAAAAAGGTCAAGTCTCTCATTAAAGGTCAAAGAAAACCAACAGATAAAATAGGTCTCAGTTTTGTTGAGCCGCACAAGGAACAGGTTGGGGAATATAGCAAGAGATTTCAAAAGGAAGAGAGTTCTGATAAAGAAAGTACTTCAGATCATGTGTCCGTGAGTGATAGATGCACAGAAACAAAAAATGAAATTCATATTGAGAAAAAGAAGTTTTCGGGACCCAAGAGGTCGAATAAAAGAAAATTTCATGACAGATGTTTTGCGTGTGACAGGTTTGGTCACATGGCTATACATTGCATGGCTCAAGTGAAGAAAGTAAATGACAGTTTTAGGGGCCATAATTTCTTTCAAGGGTATTGCTACTCTTGTAAACAGTTCAGGCATAAGGCAATTTTCTGCAGGGCTAATTATAGAAACTCGATTAGTCATAACAGGTGGATTCAAAGAATAGGTGAGCCCAAAAGAAATAACATTGTTACTTGTTACAAGTGCAACAATGCAGGTCACACGACCAGACAGTGCAGATCTGATCTTCCAAGGTACAGGAATAGGAACAGTGGTATAAACAGGTCCAAGGATCAAGGTGTGGACAAGAAAAGAGATGAGAACAAGAACAAGAAAAGTGACAAGAACAAAAACATTGACAAAGAGTTCAAGAGAAGGCCTGGCAAAGAAATTGTAGACACTGATGATGATGAGTGCCTAATGGGAGTTTTACTCCCACCCTTATTTTAAATCACCTCATTAGGAGGTGGGGGAGGGACTAAGCTAAGAGGCTCATTCTTAGTCCCGAGCCCCAAAGGTGACCCTTTGCCATTGATGATAAAGGGGGAGAGATATGAGTATGGGGGAGAGCTTCAAGTGAAGAGGAAAGCTTCAAGTCAGGGGGAGCAAAACTTCAAAGAAATATTCTCAGTTGTCAGCTCAGATTGATTTCAGTTTTGGCTCTTGAAGATGTTCTTTTAGTAAAGGTTTGCCATCAATGACAAAGGGGGAGATTGTTGTCAATTTTGGGTACCTTGAGTACATTTCCTTTGCTCAAGTGTAGTTGTTGTCATTGATGTCAAGGAGTTCTTGAAGCAATTTATTTTGATGTCAAAGAATGTGTTGTAATGAAGGTTTCAGCATGGACAGTGAGTTTCCAAGAAGATCAGAGTAGCCCAGTTGCAAAAGATCAAGAAAAAGATAAATAAAGAAAAGTAGCAGGCGGCTGGAAAAACTATCATGATTTCACGAAATGTTTTAGGAGAGAGAAAGTGTTGGCAAAATTATCATGATTTCATGACATGCTGGAAGGCAGAGATGAAGCAGGCAAAACTATCATGATTTCACGACATGTTTGAGGAGAGAAAGTTCTGTCAAAACTGTCGCGATTTCGTGACATGCTGGAAGGCAAAGACGAAGCAGGCAAAACTGTCATGATTTCATGACATGTTGGTAGAGAAAAAGGCAAGTGTGAAAATTGTCATGATTTCGTGACATGTTGGCATAGAAGCAGAGCAAGATGGAAAGTGTCACGATTTCGCGATATGTCGCACTTTTGCAACTCGAAAAGTGCAGGAAGGTAGAGAAAGAAAAGTGTCATGATTTCATGACACATTGCCAAGAAAGTTATTTGGACGAGCAAGTTTCACAATTTTGTGACATGTTGCAGGAGAGAGAGTCCGAAAGGAAAAGTGTCACAATTTTGTAACATTCTGTAGAGTTCCAAGTGAGAACAGTCACGATTTCGTGACATGCTACAAAAGACAAAGTGAGGACTGTCGTGATTTCACGACATGCTGTAGAAGCTTGAAATGGGAACTATCACGATTTCATGACATGCAGCAAAGGGAAGAGCCTGAAAGGAGAAGCATCACGATTTCATGACAAGCTACAAAAGAAAGCGTACGAAAGCCAGAAGTGTCACAATTTTGTGACAGGCAGTAGAGAAAGCGTACGGAAGCCAAAAGCATCGTGATTTCGTGACAGGTTGCAGGAAAAGCTTTCAAAAGCTGAATGCATCACGATTTCATGATAGGATGAAAGAAAAATGTACGGATGCAAAAAGTGTCACGATTTCACGACAGGCAGAAGTGAAGAAGCCAGCAGGATGAAGATGTCATGATTTCGTGACATGTCACAGTTTCGTGACCAGAAGGCAAGTGCAGACTCCAGCATAGGAAGATGTTGTGATTTCATGACATGTCATAGTTTCACGACCAAAAGGCAAGTGCAGACTCCAGTGTAGGAAGATGTCGCAATTTTGTGACATGTCGTAGTTTTGTGACTCTAAGAGGAGAGAGACTGTACGACATCAGTAATGTCACGATTTCATGACAAAAGTAGAGAAGAAGGCCATGAAGACAAAAGGGTCGTGATTTCATGACAGAAGTAAAGATGTCATCAGAAAGAGGCAAAAGTGTCACGATTTTGTGACAGAAGCACAAAGGAAGTCGACAAAGGCCAAGGTGTCGCGATTTCACGACAGTAGGCTAAAGAAGGTGTACGACAGGCGAAAGTGTCATGATTTCATGACAGAAGAAGAAAGGAAGTTGACAAAGGCCAAAGTGTCATGATTTTGCAACAGTAGGCAAAATAAGGTGTACGACAGGCAAAGGTGTGATGATATCATGACATGTTGTAGTTTCACAACAGAAGCTACAGGAAAGTGACAAAGGTGGCAAAGACGATTGAAGCCAACAAAGTTAATTCTGGGCCGACGAAGATTAGGGTTTTGCAGCCGATGATATTTAGGGTAATAGCCGACTAAAGATTAAGTTTTTGATCATGAATTAATGCTATAAAAGGAGGACTATTTTTGAGTTTCAAAATATTGAATGTGAGTATCGAACTTGCGCAAGTAAAGCTCGTGATGCGCAAAGAGCGAGTCATTTCGAATCGAGCGAAGTGTGCAAGATGCAGCCATAACAGTGCAGATAGTGCAAAAGTGGCAAGTTGATGTGCAAAGGAGCAAAAGTTGTTGGTGTTGCTACATTCAGAGACAGTGTGCAAAAGTGAGGAGTTCGATAGCCGAAGTGCTGTGTACTACTGTGTCTACGCAAAAATGTGCAAAAATTGGTTTCGACCAAGTGCAGATGTGACAGAGCAGAGAGAACAGTTGGACAACATTGAGCAAGTTGTTGTTGAAGCTTATGGAGAAGTTTGGGCAGTTTCTTCTGAGAACTTGCAAAGTAGATCTAAGGCAAGTCTTAGTGAAGACTTGGGCAAAGATCAAGCAAGCTATGTTGAAAGCTTGTGAACCATTTTATGAACTAGTTTTGAGGACTAGATTGAGGACAGAGATTGATGCAGATTTGAGGACAAAATTGTACCAGACTAAAGGACTATGTTTGGTGTAGACCAGAGGAAAATATAGAGGACATATGTGCTAGACCAAAGGACTGTGTTTAGTGCATACTCGAGGACCAGATTTGCGATGATAGAGTTGAGGACAGAGATCTCCAGCCAGAGCAGGGAATACAGGTGTCTTTTGTGGATAGAGTTCCACTTGCTAAGGGCAGAGGAGGTAGAGGTCTTCTAGAGGATCACCAGGCAGATAAGAGCTAGGGGAAGGCATCTCCTTTGGGTTGGTGCCCATAAACATTGTAATCGGGAAAGGTATTCCCAGAGGTTGAATTGATAAAATTTAGAGAAAATTTTTATCCGTGGAGTAGCCCACTTTGGGTGAACCACGTAAATTTTTGTGTCACTTTGTGGATGATTTTGTGCTTTGCTTTGATATTGCTTTGGGTATATTGCTTTACTGTTTTGAAGTATAAAGGAAAAATGGAAAGAGGTCTTATACTGTTCACCCCCCCCTCTCAGTATAAGCTTATGTTCTTCAGCTATCATTTAGATTCCCTAAGAAGGTAATTGTGGCCCGACCACTCCTTAGGATAGAAAAGTACAATTACTTTTAACAGTTACAATCATGGCCGAATTAGGCCTAGTCGAGTAATCAAATGCTAAATTCTAAGTATTTTCAAATCATTCATCATGGTCAAGCAACACGTCACTTCATTCATTGTCATTACCCTCATCGACTCATCGCTTGAGGGGGTAGTCATAATATCTAATCATAATAAAAGTCAATAGAAGATCCCTTGATCTTGTCAAAATTGCATTCGTCTTATGAATCATTGTCAACAACTATCATAAGCTTACCCCTTTACTTGGGGTAAATAGAAAATATGATAGTTTAGTTTGTAGCTCTCTTCCTTTCAAAATTATAGGTGCATAAGCCTATTATAGCACTAAAGCTATCTGAATGTCTGATGACGAGTGCAAGCTCCTCAAATTTAAGCCTTTCATTGAGTTGAAAGCAATGATTCTAGGATGCACGTCCTTTTACAAGACCTGGGGCATCTAATATTGATCAGACTAATGATCATCATACAACCTATGATATAGTTATACGTAGACTAGTTTTTCTCACGTGTTGTTCAATCTCACAATGCATCGCAAAGGGGCATCTGTAGACACCTAAAATGCATCTTATCGATGTGACTACTCATATAAGACATTCTAGAAGATCATATGGAAGGTATTCAGATTCCAAGATATAGCAGTGGTTCTAACCACTCAATTTGGGATCCTTGGCCTATTCAGTCTTAGCTTCTATTTATACCTGCGATTAACAGAGCTGAATGTGCATGTCATCCATGGTTAGGACTGAAGTTCAATTGGCCTTCATCTGACCCCAAATCAATTGAAATGAACATTCCTTCAAGAATGAAGGTTTTTAAGGGGTATAAGATTCCATAGGATTCCATCCAGACTATCCTAACCACCCAATATTGATATTTGCTTCTCCATGAAGCCACCCCTAGCCCCTAGGAAATCCTATAAGTACCCCCTCCAAATTGGGGAAGCATATGATGAATTTTGATAGCAAAGCACTGCCAAAATAGAGATCTTAGTGCATAGGTGAATCTATGTAGTGAATCCTTATTGAATCCATTGCTCACTTGAGTGCATTCATCAAGAGATTTTACCACCCATTTTGCCATCTAAGACATCAAATCAAGCTATGGAGGCCCTAGGAGGATAGGAGCGACAATAAATGCAAACTCATGCAATCCATGCACTATTTGAGCAATTCAACTACCAAACCTATCAGAGGATATCAAGGTGACCCTTGACCATCAATTTGGTAAGGAGGATCAGAGTTCAAACCCTAATTTGGAGGGCAAACCTATTCAAAGATCCATTGTGGCTGTCATCCATGATGAACGGTGTCAAATTCTCAGCAGAGCCATCGTCAACAGGTGACCATTGATCCCCTTGTTTTTATTTTTGCAATTTAGTTAATTAGATTAAATTAGACATACTATAGGTTTAATTTGGTTTTTAGAGATTTATGGCCGATTGAATAGGAGATAAATGTAATTTGTCTTCATTATGGTAGTTTACAAATAATGGGTTTTTTTCACACTTCCATGTCTTTAAAGTTCTAGTTAGAAGCTTAGATAATCACATCATAGTTTCTTTTATATTTATAATGGTTAGTTGAGATTATTTAGGTATTTTAGCTTGTTCATATGCACTTTCTTGATTTCATGTTTTCATGTCATTTTTGTGATATAATGTTCTTTAAAATACTCATAAAGAGAGGCCTCATTTATGTTTAATTGTTTTGTGTTGTTTCTTGATCACAAGGAACAAATATTAAAGTAGCCAAAGCAATTAATCCCCTCTAATCATGAAGAAGAGGGTCACTGACACCCTAGAGTAGTTTGTGTCATCCACAAAGGTATTTGGAATACACCTACCCTTGAGAGGGATTTGTCACTATTGTAACATTTGTATCAAAATTTGGTATCCCTAAGAGGGACGTATTTGTAGTGATGAAATAAATCTAAAATTAATAAAATACACATCACTTATAGTTCTTCACAATTTGTCAATTTATGCATTTCCATTTTTAATCAACTTCAAATGTTGCATAGTATTAGGTGTATGCCTTTTTGGGTTGTACATTTGGCAGCATATGTGGTTTCGAGCACACGAGGAATCCATTTTGGTGGTGTAGATAGTGAATGAGTTCAATCATGAGCATATATCATGAAAAAAATCCTAGCCTACCCATCATGGTATTTTTGGTAGTTTTTTGGCAAATATTTCAACGGAAGACACAAAGAGTTCAGCTACCATCTTTGCAACATAAATTACTAGGTTCTAAATTAAGGGAAATTAGTACATGGTAGAGTAGGCCAGAGTTGCAACAAGATCAAAGGGGCTTTATTTGGAAAGTCTCATGAAGCTTATCTAGTTAGATGTTAGAATTGTTGTATATTCTATTTTCATGTATAATGACAACGAGACCATAGACATAGGTGATAGTATTGTGGATGTGGTAGAACTCAGCTATCGATGTGGGTGGAAAAAGGGCTTGTAGACTGCATCAACGCCAATGAGGCTCTCCACACGAACTGATGGATTCATAATGTACATCGACACAGTTTAAAAAAAAATTGGATGAATTTATAGAAAAATATATAACTTTACCCACATATATGTAGGTGCATGTTCTAACAACTGTTAGCATTTGGGGTGAAGAGCTTATATTTATGGGATTTTGGCCCTTTTAGTATATTTTCCATAGAATGGAATGTAGCAACACATATGTTCTAATTGGGTGTTATGCACCAGGGCAGTATAGATTCACACGTTAAAGGGCAGTTCTTTAGATATCTCACAAAGAATCACAAAGCATTTTGGAACCATGTTATGTGTTGAAATATCAACAATTACAAAGATACAAATGAAAACAAAATGTTTTAGGGGGCTTTGATGAAAGAAACAATGGTGACAGTTATAAGTATCCAAAATCAGAAAAATTGAGTAGGACGAAGGATTCATTCAAATGTAAATAGAATTCATTTAGTTGTAGTGGTGTTATTATGGATGCCAATATTCCCCAAAAATGTCGGTTGGATTGATAATAGAGAGCACAATACATTGGTAGCCATAACATATGTGCAGGAGTATGTTGTACCACATATGCATGTTCCTGATTATTGAGTTGTGATGTTAGAAATGTCTGTTGAAAGGAGGAATACCATGTGAATGGACCAAGAAGAAATGATGGTCTCAGTGGGACACAATGAATGGAAAACCTTGCTAAAAAGGATCACATGCATCACTTCAGTGTGCATAGAGGTCCATTTCATGAAAAGAGAGTGAAGGTTTGTTTAATTAATATTATGAGTGTTACGTCATTTAGAAGCTGAGTAAAATGAAGAAGAGATGCTAAACTATGGTTAATGATGATATGTTGATAAATTAGCACCCACTGTGATAAAATGTTGGTAGGGTTTCATGTTTCTTGTTAGAATATGTAGCATGAAAATTATAAATAATACTGCTTGGTAAAAAAAATAAGTATTGCGTAAAGATGAAACGCTATGAAATGAAAGAAGACAAATATAGACAGAAACACCAAAAAAGGAAAAGAAAGATTTTGGGAGACTTTTAAATATGCCTTTGAAAAAAGAGCTAGGGGGTTGGAAATTTTTTGAAAATATGTGTACTGGAGTTGTTTCGAAGGGATTCCTTCCACTTCGCTGGAGCAAAGTTTCACCATTGATGCCTACTAGAAGGTTGTATTTTGCATATATTGGATTATATTGAAAATCTATTTTTTTGTCAATATATTAAATTTTCAGCACATTTTATGCATGTTAATGGTTAATGTATCTGTAATTTCAATGTATTGCACCTTTTTACAAGAGATTGCACCTCATTTTATGGCATATTGCATGAATATGGATCCTATTAATATTGATTTCTATGTAGGATACTAACGTTTGCACGGTCTGTGGAGAAATTTTGGGTTGCATCATTTCTTTTATTTTTATTTTTATTTTTCTAATCTTTCCTTTTTGCAATTTTTTTTTTTAATTTTCAGACATTAAAATAAAAATAAAAAAAAATAAAATTCCAAAAACGAATGCACGTATGCGTAGAATAAGCTTTATTGTTTTATATTATGCATTTACGTGTTTATTTTGAAGCCATTTCGAAATTACAAAAATTATTTAAAATTGTTGTTTTTACAAGTATTTTTATGATTTCGGATTTTCATAGTCTTACATTTTGGAGGTAAATTAGATTCCAAGATTTGCATGTTTGTTTTGGCAAGCAATGAAATGACTTTCCTTCATGAAAATTACAATTTCATTGAAGGGGGTAATTTATTTGATATGTCATAGGCCATTACATTAAAAGCAATAAATTGACTTCTCTTCATGAAAATTACAATTTCACCGAAGAGGGGTAATTTATAGGGCATTTCAAGCAATCAATTAACTCTCTTTATGGAAATCAATTTCATTAAATATAGTTATTTACAAGGCACATCAAAGGCTAGTAGAGCTATAAATTTAGTCATCCAAGATTATTCAATTTTCATGTTTGAAGCAACATAAAAGGAATCCTTGCATCATTTAAGATTCAACATTTAGAGATAGATTTTAATATTTTATTTTATGCTTAAAGCAATGTTCAATAAAAGGGATAACATTGGTTAAACTTGATTAACAAAGAAAGATAAAATCAATCCAAAGTATTTCAATATGAAAGGAATTTCACTTCTATATCGTGGTCATATGAGGGCCAAGCACTTTTATTCTCCTTTCAAGTTTCATGAACAATGATAGCACAACATAATAAAGTAACTCTAGCGCAGGTCCTTTGTTAACAGTTATTTTGTAGAGCCCTAAGGTATTCCAAGCACTTATTTGACAAGCACACATGCACACAGTAAAGTAAAAGGAACCTTGGATAAATATTTATTTCTTTGCAAGAGAGGATTTTTTAATCAAAAATCCTAATTGTGAGTGTGGTTTTGCACTTGGGAAAAATTAACACTCAACATTTATGTGCTATAAGTAGGGCCTAATTTGGTTATCTTTGTTGTAGATGCTAACCTGTTCATGTTACTTGAAAGGTTATTTTGAAGGCATTGGTCTTGTCTAACAAAGTTTAATTTACATACTATCAATTTCATGGATGTCTTTCAATGGATGAGGCTTTGATATTAACCTTTTTGCAAATTGAATAATATTTCTCATCGCTATGGTTTAATTCATGCATTAAAACGGATTAACATTTATGTTTTATTAGTTTAACTAGGTGGAAATTTTATTAGTCATTTTATGCTTATTTGCAAGATATTTTTTGGACTAACAAAAGTGATGCTAAAGTTATATTCTTCAAATGACAATGTTTATTGAAGAAACCCTTGACTCACCAATAGATGAATCTGAGGAAGATGAATGTTTTGAATTGGAGGAGGATGAATCTCAGGAAGACGAATTTTTTGAAGTTGAGGAAGGTGAATCAATAGATGAATCTAAAGAGTATACAAAGGACTTGATAGAATATGAGTCTTGGATCTCAAAAGATAATTATTATGGGGGTTGGGGTAAATATGAATAATATGTTTCTTTTAAGCCTTCTGATAAAATATTTTCTTCATTTGATATTTAGGACATTAAAGTGGCTATCTCACATGAAGAGCCTACAAATCCTGAAAAATTAGAGAATCATATGCCTTTGGAAAACATGATAGAATTTCATCCCATGGGTTTAGAAGATGATTATTATAATGGTTGGGGAAGATATGAGGACTTATTTTCTTCTCACATTCCTATTAATGAAATTTATGTTTCATTTGATATGTAGGATGTTGAAATCGCTATATCACATGAAGTGTTACAAGATGATGATGATGAAGCCCATGAAGAAGAATAAAATATCACAATGGCTCACCAAGTGTTGGTAAATGAAAATGTACAAAAGGTAGGTTCTAACCTTTTGTGTTCAAACATCCAACCTTCAGGTGAAAATTTGTATAATCATTTATTGGATGCAAATGATATTTATGATGAAGTGCTATTGGAGGTGAATGAAGAACTAGAATGGATTTTTACTCCCATCACTAATGAAGTTGCTTTGTTGACTAAGAGAGAAGTGAATATGCTCGAATTGTTGAATCACATTCATCAACAACTAATAATTGAATCTAGGATACAAGATTATAATGACCTCATTTAGTAGATATCCTATATGCTTGAAAATTGTTGCATGAGTATGATTGGCCGAGGGACATAGATGATGACATGGCCTTAAATTTTTTCGAAATAGCCTTCTTTTTGAAGGAGATCATATTTGCTTGTGAAAATAAATCTGATTTTAAAATTTATAGCCCTTTGAATAAGCAAAATATAGTTGAAAATCATGTATTCACTTGTAAGTTTAAGGAATAAAATGTTGAACATGGAATTGTGAATATCCTTGAATCAAATTGGTGGGGTAAGAGAGGCAAAGTGAGAGTTATTGCATTGTTTGGCCTAATATTACTTTGGTTGGATTTCTATAAAGCTTGACATGCTTATCATAATACATGTCTTTTAAAGTGCACTAATAATGTTTGGGATCCTGGTAAGCGATTGTCCAATTTTTAGCATCATGTTGTACACTATTGTATATAAGTTTTGGTTTTTATGTTTTTTGTTTTGGTTTTTTTATTTTAGGATTTGTTTCTAGTTTTTGGTTTGGTGAGTTTTGTTTTTGCTTTCTTGTCAAGTTTGTATTAGGTTAGGTTTTGGGTTATTTTTCAAGTTTTGGTTTGCAAGTTTTGTGTTCTTGGTTGATTCCTCCATTACAATAGATGATAGGTGCCTTGATATGATGTTCTTATTACATGCATATGAGTTGCTTACATTAGTTTTGATGCTTGTAGATATATGCTACTGTGAATGATCGATTCGGTGGTTGATGAAGTGTCTTTGGACACCTCAATACTAGCTAGATTCTAAAACTTAGGATGGATCTTCATTCAAGCACCAATAAAGGATATCAATCCCTTCTATTGACTCATCTCTTAAGCACTCTAACTTAGAGCTTACTCTCCATGAATGGTAGATGTTGATCCCCTTTTTGAATGATTCTTCTTTAAGCACTTTCTCTAGTGCTTCTAGCAAATGTTTGTATGTAGGATCAAGAGCTATGTAGAGTGTCCTTATGAAACTTAATATCTCCCTTTGATGTAATAATAGAATACAAGTTTGGTGCTCGAATAAAAACCTGTAATAACCCTTATTTGCACCTAAAATATTAGACTCTTCAAGTCTTATTTTGTAGCCCCTTTCACTGATTTCAATGGTGACCTTCTTCTCCACTCCTAGGAGGGATATCAATCTATTTGGTGGTTTCTATAGGCCAAAAAAAGTTGTAGGTTTTGTGCACTTAATAGTTGTAGCACCCTAAAATTGGTGTAGTAAAACCTTAAATAATTACAATTACTTTAGTAATAATTAAAATTCAAATTTTAACCCCCAAAACCACTCCTAAACCACCTTTTAACCCGTTTCCTCGTTTCTCATGCCATTTTTAGAGTTTGTTTTGACCGTTTGACGATATCATCGTCAATCAGACGATATCGCCCCAGATCAGATGATTTCTTCTGGGCTAGGACATCTAGACAATCTTGTCCCAAAACTAATTTTTCACAATTAGCCTCTATTCCAACGGCCTCTCTAATCCAAGCAAAAGCATTTCTGCGCCATTAGAGACCCTCCCTCATTGGAGATCTCCCAAATTGGGATGATATCTAACCTCCTAACCTCCATCCTAAGCCTATTTAAACTTAGGACTCTCCCTTGGCATCCTCTTGGCTGAAATTTCTTGCAACACAAGTTCTACGTGCATTAGATTATCCTAAATTATTATCTGCCTCCATATTTGTCCAAGTTTATTTGTAGGAACCTTAGTATTTTTTAGTCGGAGCAAGCTCAGTTCGTCATGGACGATCCTGTTCAATTCGGGATGATTTCACACCAATTCAAGATGATCTCGACTACAGTCTGCATTGGGGGAAATCAGTGCCCAGAGTTTGCATTTCTTCATTCTTTTTTACTGCATTATTCTGTATTTAGTTAATCTTATGATTATTCTTTATTATATTGTATCTTGGAGTTCACCCATGTAGTTTAATTGCATAATAAGGTCATGATTAGCTATTAAAGTGTTGAATCATGACCTTATTATGCAATTAAACTACATGGGTGAACTCCAAGATACAATATAATAAAGAATAATCATAAGATTAACTAAATACAGAATAATGCAGTAAAAAAGAATAATCATAAGATTAACTATTAAAGTGTTGCAACTTACTTGCATTTCTATTTGGGATTATCTGTTAACATCCTTATTGTCATTTTACATCATTATCCTCTATTAGCATTGCTGCATTTTTTGTATTTTGTGTCTATTTCTCTATTTGCAGGTCTCTGACGAATTCGTTAGATCTCAGACGAATTCGTCAAATTCTAGACGATTCTATCTTCTTCAAGAATCAGAACCTCCATCAGACATCCGGATCAGGTATGGCTCTGTAATTTAGCTTTTTCTCTCTGTTTCTGTTCAAATCTGTTTGTTGTATTTCATTTAGTCTGCATTTTCATAATAGAACAACTTAGATTCATTTGGCCAAACCTAGGACCCAAATGTTTAAAGATAAAACTGAACACATTAAACACATTCCCAACCTAGGCATGGAAATTGCCATTCAAATGTTTCCTGGTGAACCCACCATCCATCGAAAAATCACCATAATACACCTCCCCCAAGAGGCGGGACCTTCACAAGGCCTCTCAGTCCGAGGTACCGTGCCATCATTTTCACATCCCCCTTCCGGGCATAGATCCTATAGCCTAAAGGTAAGGGTGTGAAAAATTTGGAGCGATACATTTTGGTGAACCCGACGTGAAACTAAAACCTTTTGAAAACAAAAAAAAAACAAAAAAAATATAGATGCATTTCAAATCATTTAAAACTAATAAGTTGCATATCATGTTTAGATGGTAGCTCCTAAGAAAAGACTAGCAGTTACTATAAATTTTGAAAACCAATTAGCAGCCATAGAAATCAATTCTATGCTTAGTGTGCCTGAAACAGATAGAAACCAACTTTTGTGGGACGAACTTGATAGAAGACTAGGTGTCATTTCATCTAGGTCAACAGAACTTAAACAAATCAAAAGGATTGTCCTAGATAGAATATTGGATCCTCATCAACTCATTATCATGAACTTCAGAGAGCTTGCCATAGGTGGTTAGATTATAGGAGAGCTCTTGTGTCTTCAGAATTGTTCACCTTCGAGGAATACCTCGAGAACGCAGCCACTATACACCAGTTCCTAGGTCGTGTAGAAGACCAAGAGGTCATTCTTACGGATAGGGAAATATGGAGGAGAGTTCCTAGAGCTGTGTTATATCAAGAGTATTGCCACGAGCTTTACTTCTATCAACCATAATCTGAGACAGATAATATCACTATAGCACTTTTCATTAAACTCTTGAAAGAAAATTTTCAATTTGAAGAACACTTCATGACTCCTGAAGAACTTGAGCCCATTAATGATATTTATAAATTGTTTATAGAAAACTAGATCATTGCTTTCATTATTGTTATTTCTTGTGTTTTGTGTGTTGTTTGTTATTTTTATAATATTGTTATTAAAACCAAAAAAAAAACTAAAAAACATAACAAAAACCAAAACATTTCATTTTAAATATTGTAGTAGGTATATAATTAATATATACCTCTTAAGTTGGTTGCATATATATATATATATATATATATATATTTGCTGAAATCTAAGTTAAGCACAATGCCTAAACTTAGGAATGGTAAACAAACTGAAGGAGAAGAAGAAGATTGGTTAGGATACAAAACAAGAAACCCAAATGTCCTTCCTGAGGATCCAATCCCGAAAGAAGAAACTCTAGACCAGCAATACGATGAGCTTGCCATAGATGAACAAGAAGAAAATGTTAGAGGATGGATCCTCATCCCCTAGAATAACTCCAGATGGAACTATTGCTTTTGATAACTTCGATCATTTCTGGAAATTTTTCAATAATAACATTGGCGCTCTTAATATGGCAGTTCGTATTGATAAAGGAAAAATTAGTGACACTCAAGTAGCCATGGAATATGTGTTTAATATACACACTAATCCCTTGTCCTTTGTTGATCAAGAAAGTGATAAGGCTGGACCATCCAATAGAGATATGGTCACTATGATTTAGAACATGCAAAAACAATAGGTTACCCAACCTCCTAAAGAACCTATTATTGAGCCTAAAATCATTCCCACACAAAATAAACTTTTCTTCACTGCTTTACTTTGCCAAACTATTGATCAATATGCTTCCCATCAACAAAAACCTAAAATGAAGCCAAAAACCAATTTCCAATAATCTGGAATACAACATAATACAACTTCAAAACTTCTTCATAACACCCTTCCTACCAACAATTTACACAATAGCAATATAGCATCTAATATTCATGTCCCTCCATCATATGCTCACAAATCCCATATTAATGCCCTACCAAACCAATATGGTGGGCAAACTAGTAATCTGGAAGCCATGGTGAAGTAGTTAGCTTCTCGCATGGACCAGATAGATCCCTACCATCCCTCGTACAATTATCGAGAGATGTGTAGTCAACATTTGGATCCCATAGTTGTAGCACAGCATTTTCCCATGCCCGTCCTGCCTATATATAAAGGAACCGAATATCCCATAGAGCATCTTCATATGTTTAGGATAGCATGTCATGATATATCACATGATGACTTGCTATTACTAAAAATGTTCCCGAAAAGTTTAGGTGGAATGGCATTAGAGTGGTACTATCAATTGCCCACTCATTCTTTGAGAAAATTTGAAGAAATAGCTGAATCTTTTGTCCATCAATTTAGTGCCTACATCGAGAGGCATGTCACCATTAAATATTTATACAACTTAAAACAAGACAAAGATGAATGTTTTGCTGATTTCTTAGCTAGATGGAGGCAGTTGACAGGAAACCTGCACTTTGTGCTACCTTATAGGGAAGTGTTGGACATTTTTATTAATAATTTGCAAGAACAAATATCTTATGAGTTATCAACTGCTACTTTAACTACCTTCAATCAGGCTATAGATTTAGCTCGAAGAGTAGAAGATGCCCTCATTAGGAGAGGCCAACTTAGGAAGAAAGATGATGAGAAAACATCCAAAAATCAATATAAAAACAAACAAGTCATAGGTGACAGAGTCACTGACAACAAAAATGTTGCTAATATCAATGCAACGAAGACAACAAAAAAATTTATATTGAAACCTCCTGATAAACCTCCTCAAGAATTTACTATATTGAATCAACCATTATCAACTATTTTACCTCAGTTACTCGAAAGAGGTTTGATTCAATTACCTAATATCCAGGAACCTGATACAACCATACTCGGATACAGAGCTGACTTACACTGTGATTTCCATAGAGGGCCTAGAGACTCTACCAACGCTTGTAAAAGGTTGAAACATAAAATACAAGATCTGATTGATAATAATGAAATGGAGGTGCAAGCATTCCAACCTAAACAAAATGCTCCTAATAATTCTCAAAAGAACATTCTCCAAAATCTAAATCAAAATGCTAATCAATCATTAGACATATTTCAACATCCTTTACCAAGACATGGTAAAGATGTGGCCAATCAAATTGAGCATCATAATGTTCTTCCTCCTACCCGATATGTAGGAACTATTAGCGGACATTTACCTAATCATGATTTACAAAAAATTGACACAACTTTATCCATGGTCACAACCAGGCCCCTACGTAATACTCAAACTCCAGATCCTAGTGATGTCGAATCAGATACTGAAAGTGACATGGAAATCACTTCAAACCAATTGAATAGTTCTAAAAATGAATTAGATCCTATTCAACCTATTACAGATGCTATGATTCCAGAAGAACCATTTCCTAGAAGAATTACTACTCGACCCTCTTCTGATCAATTCCTTTCTAATGAACAAGTTATAAGTGCTAGACCAAAACCTATTCAACGTCCTCAATACAACATTGTAGGTACCATCGGAGTCGTTACCAGACAACAGGCTCAAAATTCTCAACAAGAACCAAACCAGAATGATGGATCAACTCCATTTATTTTGAAAAATCCCAATAAAGGGAATCATGCTTCCAATGTTCAACCTAAACCCCCTTACAATATTAATGAGCAATTATCCAATACTAAAACTAGAATTTCTCTCTTGGATTTATTAAGATCTTTGCCTACCCATAGGGATGAATTAATGCTTACATTAAGCCAAATGATGGTACCACAAAACATTCAACCTGAAGCCATGGCCAATACTATCATCACTAGGGAAGTCGATTGTATTGACTTTCGAGATAAAGATATACCACAACATAGTTTACATAAGGATAACCCCTTATACATTACTGCCCTAATTGGAGATGTAGTCGTTAAGAGAGTTTTGATTGATAATGGTTCATCTCTAAATGTTTGCACTTTTTATTTCTACCAACGATTTGGGTTTAGAAGTGATGAAATGAAGAAAACTAACATGATCATAAAATATTTCAATGACGAAACACAAGAAACATGTGGAGTTATTACCATCCCATTGCAAGTTGGTCCAAGAACCTTAGATACAACCGTGTTTATTGTACATTGCCCTACATCGTACAATATACTCTTGGGTCATCCTTGGATCAATGCAATGCGGGATGTCCCATCAACTTTACACAAATGTGTTAAATTCAAATTTAAAAATCATTTGGTCACTATCCATGGTGATCCTAGACCCTTTGATATGTGTGCCTTGGTAGAACTTTTTGGAGTTCAATTTTTCCCTGCTCTATCATCCACACATCCTAATTCTTATTTTTCACCTAAAAATGTGAAACACGCACCCATAACTTCATCTATTTCTCCTCCATTAATTTCACCTTCATGTTTAGATCAACAATCTTCTAAACAAACCACTATAGAACCTCAAAAATATCTTCAACCCATAACCAATCCTTCATGTTCCATCCCTATAATTTCAAAACCTATAGACCCATCTATTAACGCCCCCACATTATCTACATCTATCATACCTTCCACATATAAAGATATAGGGAATGATCCTTCTACATCTTATGCTCTTTCTGATGAACTCTTACTTGATTTATCTCAAATTCTTATATCAGAAAAAACAAATGCTTCTATGCAAAATTCTATTATTTTAAATAACTTGCTGCCATCTCCTCGTACTTTGGGCCTCCCACAACCTATGGGAAGTACTTATCAAGTCGGGAGTTGTGCCTTCATTTATAAAGGATATGACTAGGGAAGAATACCTCGAAATATCAAAACTCATCATGATGGATATGCTCGATGTTATTTTACTAATGAGTATATTAAAGCTAAACCTATCATGCTTAAAATGGGATATAAAGGGAAAGGCTTGGGACCTTTCCAAAATGGTATGAAAGAACCTTTCGAGGTAGAACCGTGGCCTGCACGCTGTGGTGTGGGCCTATTTCCTAGTAAGGGTCAACCTTTCCTTTTGAAGATGATGATCAACTCATATGTTATCAAGATTATTTGGATAGGCATGATGATTTACCTCTAAAATATCATCCATTTACCTGCAACATGTTAGCCATAGCTTATCCTGAAATGATCCCTGAATCCGATGATGAGTTGGAAGGAGATATTTTCCATGATGTCTCCATTGAAGAGATGTTACACAATGGGTTTTATTTTGATGGTTCTATACCTACTATAGCCCAACTTGAGGCCATGACTCCTCAAGATGAATTATCCAAGTTAACCTTAAAAGAATTACAAGAATTGGGCGTTTCACCCACCCCACCTAATTTTGAAAGAGATCTACACATGGAAGTAGAAAACGTCATTAAAATTAATATTGGAACTGAGGATAGTCCTCACATAATCAATATTGGATCAGAATTAAGTCAAGAAAAACAAGAGCAATACATTGCATTCCTTAAAGAATATGAAGATGTCTTCACTTGGACATATGAATATATGCCAGGTCTAGACCCTTCTGTAGTCATGCATCACCTAGTAGTCCATCCGGATGCTAAACCTGTTAAACAGAAACTTAGAAAAATGTATCCCAAAGTGGCCTTGCTAGTCAAAGGGGAGTTATAAAAACTCCTAAATGTATTTTTTATACAAGCTATTGATTATGCTGAATGGATCTCAAATGTAGTTCCAGTCACCAAGAAAGAAGCTACCAAAGTTAGGGTTTGCATAGATTTTAGAGATATTAATGCTGCATGCCCTAAAGATGATTTTCCTCTTCCAAACATGGACCAAATCATTGATTTTATTATCGAAAGTGGGATGATGTCCTTAATGGATGGATTATTCGATTATAATCAGATCAGGATAGCTCCTGAATATCAGGCTAAAATAGCCTTTATTACCCCTGGGGTACCTTTTGTTGGAAAGTGATGCCATTCGGCTTAAAGAACGCAGGTGCAACCTATCAATGAGCTATGAATTATATTTTTCATGATATGATGCATGATATCCTACATGATTATGTAGATGATATTATAACTCACTCTATTAATGAAGATAATCATTTAGATGATTTGAGAAAAGTTTTTAATCGGTTAAGAGAATATCTTATTCGATTAAATCCAACCAAATGCATATTCGGAGTTAAGTCCGGTAAACTATTAGGGGTTATAGTTTCTTTACATGGTATCGAAATTGACCCTCTTAATATTGCGGCTATCACTGATATGCCCGCACCTACTAATATATCTAAATTACGAAGTTTACAAGGTAAGCTTCAAGCTATCTGTCGCTTCATCGATAAGTTTGCGGACAAAACCGGTCCCTTTCTTAAGCTCCTTAAGAAGAATGTCCCTTTTAATTGAGACGACGAATGTAAGGAAGCTTTCGAACTTCTCAAAAAATACCTTCTTAACCCACCTATGCTTTCATCGCCTAGACCTGATCGTCCGTTTATCCTATATATTTCAGCTTCAAATTTTGTCTTAGGAGATATGTTAGCTCAGCTTGATGATGAGAAGAGAGAACGTGCTACTTATTATATTAGCCAAACTCTAATTAGTTATGAAACCCGCTACACAACATTAGAAAAACTATGTCTAGCAGTCGTGTTTGCTACGCAAAAATTATGTCATTATATGCTTAGTCAGAAAACCTATGTCATTGCTAAATATGATCCCTTGAGGTATCTCATGAGTCGACCTTATTTATCGGGTCGTACAGCCAAGTGGGTTCTTGCTCTAAGCGAGTTTGACCTCACGTTCATTGGACACAAGTCTGTTAAGGGTCAAATCATAGCAGATAAATTAGTTGCTGCACCCTTAGAATCTACCCATCCCCTCATCATTGAGTTTCCTAATGAATGCCTTCAATCAAAGGCAGACCATGTTGAACAATGGTCCTTATACTTTGATGGAGCCAGATGCATGAGTGGGGCTAGTACGGGTATTATTTTAATATCCCCACAAAAACATCTTATTCCTATGTCTTTCAAATTAACATTTTCTTGCACCAATAATACTATTGAATATGAAGCTCTAATCCTTGGATTACGAGCTACCTTGGCGCTAAAAAATAAACATCTGTTAGTTTTTGGTGATTCTCAACTTGTCATAAATCAAATTAATGACTTTTATCAGAACATAGATGATAAATTGCGCCCATATACAGCCTATGTTTTACAATTAATATCTCTATTTGATAAAGTTACTTTGGAATCTATTCCTCGAACTAGTAACCGTGCGACCGATGCTATGGCCGCAGCTGCATCTCTTCTGCCCTTGGAGTTAGATGATGAATATGTCACCATAATTATTCATCAGCTCCAAGAACCCACTTCAAATAAGTCATGCTTAGAGAATTTGGATGTGTTTCTAATCAATGAAACTACTCCTGAACCTTGGTATACAGATATATTTGATTTTCTTCAAAATGGGACTTTCCCTGCCAATTCTAATAGAAACCAGCATCGATTATTATGTAGACGAGCAAGTCGATTTGTAATAATTGGAAATACTTTATATAGGAGATATTTTTAAGGTATCCTATTGAGATGTTTGAATCTAGAAGAATCCAAATCAGCCTTGAGTGAAGCCCACCATGGATCTTGTGGAGGACACTTCAGTGGTAGTGTGATTGCTAAAAATCTCCTTATAATTGGATACTTTTGGCCTACCATGGAGAAGGATGCACATGATTATGTGTGCCATTGAGATAAGTGCCAGAAACATGCTGACCTTGTCCATGCCCTTGCACAAGAACCACAAGCTATTTCATCTCCTTGGCCCTTTTCAAAATGGGGCTTAGACATTATTGGCAAAATTAATCCTGTATCATCTGATGGACACAAATTCATCATAACCGCCACCAAGTATTTCACAAAGTGGGTTGAAGCTATGCCTTTAGCTTCCTGCACTGGCACATAATTATCTAAATTTATTTTTAATCAAATCATTTGTAGATTCAGAATCCCTGCAAATCTCATCTCAGACAATGGAACTTGTTTCAAAAATAAAGATGTTAAAAAATTATGCCAAAAATATAAGATTCAAAATCGCTAGTCCACTCCCTATTATCCTCAGGGTAATGGTCAAGCAAAAGCATCTAACAAAACCTTAATCAAAATTCTCAAAATATTGGTCAATAAATCTGGTCACGACTAGCACATTCAATTATATCCAGCCTTGTGGGCCTATCGAACTAGTGTTCGAACCCCCACTGGAACTTCACCTTTTGTTTTGGTTTATGGTGCTGAAGCCGTTTTTCCCTTTGAATTAGAAGTTCCTTCTTTAGCTCTACTACTTCAAGATACCAAAGTAGGAGATGAATATCGTAATGTGCGAGACTCGAGTTAGCTGGAACTCCTAGATGAAAAATGCATCAATGCTATGGAGCATCTCCATGCCTACCAAAACAAGCTTAAAATATCATATGCTAAAAAAGTTCGTCATCAATCCTTTGAGATCGGCGACCTTATTTTAAAAAAAAATCAAAAAAATACTAATGCAACTAAAGATCGTAAAGGTAAATTTGAGCCCAACTAGCTTGGACCATACATTATCACTGCTAAATTTGAATTGGGAGCATACAAATTATCTACCTTGGATGGTAAAGACCTTAAAGAACCTATGAATATTATGCATCTTAAACGTTACTATGCATAAATTTGGTCATTTCATCCTTGTATATATTTGTTTAAAATATTTCAAAATCACTATCTTGTATTTCTTTCAATTTATAAATTCAAAAATACCAAAAACATTCAAAATTATCAAAATATTCAAAACTATTTGTTGTATTTATTTATGGCACTTGTTAATTCTTTCAAAAACAAACAAAAAAAAAAAAAAAAAAAAAAAAAATAGCAATATTCTTGACTCTTTCGAAACCAAAACAAAATAAAGAAGAAAGAGAGAGTCAACATTCTCAAACTTCTCAAAAAGTATTTGTATATATTTCTTCTTACAAATGTTGTAGTTATATATTTCAAATTATTTTGGATAAATTAGCATTTATTTGGAATCCCTCACTTTCACATTCACATGAATAAATATCTTGATTTTTATCTGGCATGATTACTAATCTCTCTTATATCAAAGTCCACAAAATTCAATTAAATAAAGTTTGAGCACAAAGAATTGATCTTGTTATTTACTTAAACCAAGCACATCCTTTCACAATAAAATGATTATATTTGTAATGTCCATGCTATGCTACATAGTAGAAGTGGTTTCTTGAGCGAAAATTTTCCCCTGCTATCCTATCATGCACATGGTCTAGAATCTTTGAGAATTGGCAAAAGGACAAGCTCACCCCTACCCAGAATAAAAATCCCTTGCCCTACAGCTAATCCGAGCAAGTATCCCTAGCATAGGAAGAAAAGCAAAGTTCAAGAAAAAGAGAAAAAAAATGTTATTTTATATCATTACAGCAATGTTCCAAGCATTATCTCCAAAATCAAGCAAAAATACAAAAAAAATACAAAAGAAAGCAAAAGAAAGCAAAAGCAAAAGTAATAAAATCCATTTCCCTACCCTTTGAAAAGAAAAGAAGGGTTGATGAGCTTGAATCCCTGGAATTCTCAATTATTCAAAAACTGTGAGGTAATCCCCATAACAGGTGGTTTGTGCCCAACCCGCTTGGCCTTGGGTAACTCCTAGCATGACGATATGTCTGTCACATTAGCTACCTTATTTTGTATAGACCTATGTTTGCTTATGGATTAGCTAGCTCTTGATAATATGACTTACGTAGTAGTCTGGTATGGTTATATGCATCTAAATCATGGTTAATGAACACTTATTTGGTTCATTCAAATCACTTGTATCAAATTATCTTGCTCAAAACTGGTAAACAAACATAGCAATTGCACACACATTTGTATTTGAGAGATTTTTTGTATCATTATGATAAATCAAGATTGGAAATGAACTCACATATGCACATGGGATTCCTTATAAATCTAACTTTTGTCTTCGAGATACTTTGAAATATCTTTGCAAATTGTGTGGAACAATTTCCTTTTTCCTTTCTCGCATAAAGACAACTACATGCATAATCAAAAAAATCAAAATTTCTTTCAAACCATAAAAACACACACACACACACACACACACACACACACATATATATATATATATATATATATATATATATATATATATATTGTCGACTTTCACGATGATGGTATAGTTCCAGAACTTAAATGGGAGTCTTATGCCTAGCGTAAGTCCTCATCTTCATATTTTCTGTTTATTTTTAAATTAACAATCAACCATGCAATAAAACCATTATATCAACTTTTTCTTTGGATTTCACGATGATGGTATAAGTCTATACCTATCATATTCTATGCCTAGCACAAACCATTGTACCAATTTTTATTCCCCATTCATTTAAAATCATAAAAACATGACTTAAATCATTCTGTTATACAATTATGTTTAAAAAAAAAAAACATGCACATTATCACTATTTCATGTCATTATGTCAATATGCAAATTTGCAATGATGGTATAATTCCTAGGGAATTATCCAAAATTTTTATCACACTTAGGAATTTATGCCTAGCAAAAATCATTTTAAAATTATTTCATGCATAATATTTTTATGAAAATCTAAAAACAAATCACCATCATCATCATCATCATTTGCACCATTGCACCAAAGTCTTAAGACAGTCTCTTAAGCACTCTTTTACTTTTTAACAATATTTCTATACTGGGATTAGCTTGACGACCGAGTGAGCGATGACTCCATGAAATGGTCTATAATAGTGATAATGTCCTTTGAAATTATTGTTAGAAGTCCTTTTTTTTATCAAATTATCATCACAAACAACCAATTTGTTCCATCAGATTATTTCATTTAAATTTTAAAAGCATGACATTCAAAACCATACATACTTTCCAAATGACATAATAACATGAATCATCAAATCAATCACACCAAAACATTAAAGCATCATAAAAACATATAGACAAGTCATATGATCAAAAATATATCATATATATATATATATCAAATGTATGTACATCATCTCAAACCTGGATTGGTATGCCACAATCTACATCTTGGCATACTCAATCCTCTCAATCATATATCCTCTGTGCAGTGTCTCGAGAACCCCTTGAGCTCTCAGCCTCATCTCCTCCCCTGCCCTGAGGTGGCTCCATCGCAGTCCGTGTGGTGCTATGAGTCCTGGATGCTGATCGTGATGATGTCCTAGATGACCCCATCATGACAGGCTCTGCAATATGAGCTGGTAATGGAACCCTCTCCTCTACTAGAATCACCTAGTAATATAGAGCCTGATAGAATGTAATCTGGGCCATAGCACGTGCTAAATCTTGAGTGCTCGCTCCTCTGCTCTGTGCTCTGAGGCATGTAATCTCATATTTGAGCTATGTAACCTCAGCTCGATGGCGTGTAGCCTCATCCTACAAAGTCTGCACCTGTGCCTAGAGATAGACCGTCTCTGCTCGAAGATTCATTGTCTTGCTGCTCTCCCCAGTGTCAACATCCTTGCCCTTATCGGGCGATGGTGGCCTCTCTCTCTATGGATAAGGGGGTCTCTCCTCCCTCCTCTCCCACTGTCATGGCCTCTACTAAACCTGTGGTCTCCTCTACTCTCTCCTGCTATGACCCTGTGCCACCTCAATGGTTGCCTGGCATCGCCTCCCCATTTGACGCACAACTGCATGAATCAGACTCTGAGCCCTCATCATCCGAGGAGGGTGGATGCCTATGTACCAGGCATTATAGCCGTTGGCTACCCCAACGTCGTCCCCATCCACTAGCTGAATGGGGGCATCATCTGCATCCTGACTCTAGAATCATTGCATATCTGGAGCCCTGCTAGCTGTAATGTTATCCCGGATAGTCAGGGAAAACTCATAGTCTTTGAGAGATGGGATCCCCTGCTGTAGACCGAACTACCTCAAAACTCGATCGTATCGATGGAGCTCCACCTCTACCCTATCCATCCTCAGCCAGCAAACTCGCTTGATGCAAACCAGCTCCTGTCTGTCCTCGGCCCACCCTGGATGATCTCTCTAAGGCCTCCAGGTGATCTGGTCAGAGACAAGGTCGTCTAGTAGTCTTCGGGATGCTGGCAGATCTATCCGTCACTGTGCCCCTCTTCGGTGCCACCAGTAGAAAACTTGGGGCCTCTCCTTGTCAATTCCTATCAGTGGAAGCCCTATCGACCTTTGCATCGTGATGTGCTCCCAGCACCAAACCTGTAGTAGCGATGTCATAACTAGACATCAGTCGCCCTTGTATATGACCCCATGAAGTATTGTATACAATTGGTAGAGTACAAAGCTCCCCCAAGCAAACCTGTACCCATGGTCTCTCATGTCACAGACCACATCTATCAATAGCCATGGTATCCTGCATCCACTCTGGTGGCATAGCAAAAGTCCACCTACCACCCCAGCCAAAACCCATGTGAGTCTAGATGCCCCAGACATCTGACGTAATGACTCGATATTCACTCTGCCCTTCTCCAGGGTGAAGCTCGGATCACCACATAGTCGTATCATCGCATGGCCCTGATTAGTCGTGGGAGTGATCAGCCATCCTTGTATAGGGATCCTCAAAATCCTCCATACATCCTTTAGTGTGGGAGTCATCTCCCCTGTCGGTAATCGAAAACATGAAGAACCCAAATACCACCTCTCTGCTAGGGCTGTCAATAGCCCCATATTTGTAGAAACCTGTGGCATCTCTACCACATGCTGCAAGCCAGCTTGAGCCAGCTGATCTCGCTCTGCCTGAGATAGAGCGGCCAAGTCATCCCTCAACCCACCATATTTCCATTCTCTACTCTTTAGTAATCCTCTCTGCAACATAAACAAAATCAACAATAGCAATCATTAATAAATCATTAATTAAAAAATACAAGTCAAAATAAGTTCAATTTTATAAATGATGATATCGTCCATAATTGGATGATATCATCCCAAATTTGAGCAAATTCGTCTCCTATTTCGCATGAGGGAATCGTCCCTTATTGGATGCAATCATCCCCCTATCACCGATTTCACCCTTGGACAAAATCGACGATATCAAGATGATTTCGGCGAAATCGAGACAATTTCGTCTCGACGATGTCGATGGCCCAAAAATGGTCGTGATGCTCAAAAATCAAGCAAATCTAGTCTAAAAAGCATGAAATTCTAAAGTAAAGCATTCTAAATTCAGTTTAGACCCTTACCCGTAGCCCGCGTCAGACCTCTGTCGATCTGTGCACTGTCTCGACCATTTTTGTCTCCAGAGCCCTAAAACTATAAAATGAAAAAAATGAACAGTAACAATGAATTAGGGTTTTACCCTATTTTTCTTAATTTTATTCAAAAAAAAAATTAAATTTTGTTTTTCCGCATTTTTACCTCAAACGTTCGATTTGGGTAAAAACACGGAGGGGGCACCATAGTAAGCTATCGTACGATTCGACCAAGAATCATCGCCTAAAAATGGGAATAATTTTTGCTTTCTCGTAAATCGAGAAGAACTCATCTTTAACGCATTTTCTTCAAAAAATTTGCTAAAGAGGGGGCAAAATGTAGCACCCTAAAATTGGCACAGTAAAACCTTAAATAATTACAATTACTTTAGTAATAATTCAAATTCAAATTTTAACCCCCAAAACCGCTCCTAAACCGTCGTTTAACCCGTTTCCTCATTTCTCGCACCATTTTTAGAGTTTGTTTTGATTGTTTGACAATATCGTCGCCGATCAGACGATATCGCCTGTAGATATTTCATATGCTAAGAAATATCGCCTGTAGATATTTCATATGCTAAGAAAATTGGACAAAATGGGTATCCAAATATGCTAAGAAATATCAAACATTAATTTTTTATCATGAGATATTGTATTTAGAAATTCATGCATTGTTTTTGGGAAATTGCTATTTCAAGAAAGAATTCACATCTAAAATTCTGAAAATCTAGTACCATTATTGAGTTGAGATCAATATATTCCCACCAGTTTTTGAATCATCTCAAATGGAGGTTTGTGGCAAGATTTATGGCCATTTTAAATTTTCATCAAATTGTAGGGCAAAAGTGATACATTTGAATAACCCTAAAATGAAATTTAATTTTTTAAACCTTTGAAAAACCTTTGAAGCTCAAATTTTCTAAAATATTCAATCCAAAATAATGCAAATTATATGTAAATATTCAAAAATATTCAATCTAAATCACTGTAATTAAATTTGAGTCTTCAAAATGCAAAATGCAAACAATTTCAAAACCTCAATGTAATCAAAATTTTATAAAATTTTGGTGTAGGCGATATTTTCAAAGATCTTGATGCAAGCAAAAAAAATCAAAATTTCAAGTAATCCTCAAATTGGGATTAGTTGTGCAATGGCAACAACAAATTGTGACTCTACTGAAAAATGCTCCTAAGCATTTTGGATAAAGAACCCAACCTGCTGGAAAATGCTCATGAGCATTTTGGATAAATAACCTAGACTACTGGAAAATGCTCATGAGCATTTTGGATAAAGAACCTAGATCGAAATAAGTGAAATTTTTATTAGTAAAATACAAATCATTTGACAACATTCTAATAGAATGGAGTTTCAACAAAATTTATTTAGAATTAATGCTCCATTTTGCTTCTACTCAATGTGTGCTAATGCATTCATTCCATTCTTCAGATCCATCATAATTTCATCACTTGATTTGAATATAGGCTACTAAATATGTCACTCATAAAAAATGATTTACCTTTGCATTGCTCCACTACCAATAAAGAATTTATGGCTCTGGTGGAGATGACCTCGATCCCTTCTAGACATTGCTCTACTGCCAAACAAGCATCTATAGCCCTGGTAGAGTTTATTTGAATCACCCAAGAACTTTAGTTTATTGCATTATTAAGATTTTACTTCTTAATGAAGAAGTATTTTTATTAATGACCAACCAATAGAGGAAAAATTGCTCTGCTAGGGTTTGATGAGGAAAAACTTCTCTTTTAGGGTTTGATGAGGAAAAACTGCTCTGCGGGGATGGCAACAATTCATGGAGGAGGTCTAAATAATTGGAGGAATATTGTTATGGCATCAGGCCCATCACAGAGAGTGCATGATAGTGATGTTTTTTATCTAAAAATGATTGGAAGGAATAGGATTTCCCAGTGCATGTCGGGAATCGCTTTTTAAAGAACAATGGATGTTTAGAACGATGTGAAGCTAGGCTAGTTCTAGTGGTTCAACCAAACTTGGTGGTGGAAAATGTGGAGTATTTAACCAAACATGCACTTATTGATAAATTTTTGAGCATCTGAATTTCTCTTCCCTTTGTGGAGGCTTAGGTCAGGAAGACTTGGAGCCCTAAAGATGATGTGGAGGTGATGCTGAGTGTGAATAGCTATTTTATGGTGGTTTTCTCTTTTCTTGCGCATCTTAAAAAATCATTTGAAGGCGGTCCTTATTTTTGTAACCAAGTGCGACTCTTTCTTAAACCCTAGCATGTGGGTTTCAACACATAAGAGGAGTGACCATCGTGGGTTTTACTGTGGGTTCAGCTTTTGTGGCTCCAATTAGAATTTTGGAGAATTGACATCTTGCATAAGATTACCCTTCTTGTTGGGAATTCGATGGGACCATCACAATAGATGATAGATAAAAATATAATCTCTGTTGCACGTTTCTATGTTGAAATTGAATTAAACAATCCTATTCCAGCTTCTGTTGAAATACAGTTTGGATTGACTACATGGGTTAAAAAACTTGACTATGAAGCTCTTTAGTTTCACTATCGGATTTGTCATAAATATGACCACCTACAAATTAAATACCCTAAGTTTGTTCTGCCTGTAGCTTCAAATATTGGGCCCTCTTGATATGTACAAAAATTATATAAAGGAAAATCCCTGATATAGGAAGGGGAACGGGATAAGGAAGGTTTTGTCCCAATAAAACCTTGAAATAGAGAAATAAGGGCAAATAAAGACCTTAAGGATAGCCAACCAGATGCTCTGATCAACCATTTTGAAATATTATATTATATTTATCAGGGCATGGAGATACCTAAAACATCACTACCTGATGCAAATATAATAGGGCTGAACTAAATGACTCTTCTTGAGGTGGAACTTAAGGAATAAGATCTAGGGGGTTTAAATAAAGAATAAAGGGCTTTGGATCTGAGTATAGGTTATAAGGTTGGATCTAGCCCTAGAAGGGAAAATATTTTGGAAAGTGGCATAGATTTAGTTATGCCATATCCTACTCAGGCACTGATGCAGTTATCCTTGGACTGCAAAACTCCTACGGTGTTGGAATTGCACCAAAAAATAATTAAAAAAGGTGCTTCGAATAAGAATATGAATGTGGGTTGAAAGAAGGACTAGGATAAAATTAAGTTAATGGGGGAGACTTCGATGGATTCAAGATTGGTGAGAACATTGGACTCCCATTTTCTAACCCCCAAAAAGGATTATCCTTTCATGGAATGTAAGGGGATTGAACAAAATCCCTAGACAAAACATTGTTCATGATTTGGTTCATGTACATTCTCTGGATGTGGTGTTTATTTAGGAGACTAAATTGGCTACTGATAGTATGTTCAATATTTCTCCCAAGTCATGGAGAAGGTTTCAATGCCATTTTATTGGTGCATGTGTATATAATGGTGGTATTGCTTGTTTATGGGATCTGATTAAGATCTCTCCTCTTACTTGTATTTCCAGCAGATGGTCTATTTCAATGATCGAGCATGATAATGAATCTAGTGAAATTTTCCTACTTACAAATGTGTATACTCCTATTTATTACAATGATAAAGTAAATGTTTCGTAGCACATTTACTTTGTGAGAAGTCTGGCTCTCCTATACCCATGGATTTTGGTTGGAGACTTCAACTCTATCACTTGTCTAGAGGAAAAACATGATGGGGTTGATAATATCAAGAATTTTTCTTCTGTATTTAGTGCTCATATCTGGGCTCTGAACTTGGTTGACATCAAGCTAGATAATGGGATATTTACCTAGAACAATAAAATATGTGGGGAAGATTCCATATCAGAGAGATTGGATAGGTTTATGATCTCTAGTTTTTGGATGGGTAATAGCAAAAGCACTAGTTCTATGATTCTGGAGGGTAGGGGATATGATAATTGGCCTATCAAAATCTCTGCTCTAGAGTTAGAGCTAAATAATAATAATTCATTTAAGTTTTAAATTATGTGGCTTCATGATCCTAATCTTCATGATTTCATGCGACGTTGGTGGACCATTGGTAAACCTCCTCATAGCACCGCTATGTATTCCTTTATGAAGCGACTACAATTTGTTAAGCATAAATTGAAGATATGGAATAGACTAAATTTTGGGAACCTTTACTTGGCTAATTTTGTGGCTCTTAGGAGGGTGGAAGAAGCTTCAAGGAATATTAGAGATCAGGGACTCACGGAGGAGCTTCTCATTAAGGAATCTGAGGCTGTGAGAGACCTTACTGAATGAGAACTGAGGGAAAAAAAAATTTAGAAAAAAAAAGCTCGAGTAGATTATCTTCAGAAAGGAGATAGGAAAACGACATTCTTTTATAACTTTATTACCTCTCTTGTGAATTCTTAGGGCATCATGCTCTCTTCTTTCAAGGATATTTTATAAGAGACTAAGAGGTATTTTTCCTCTCTCTTCAAGGAGGAATCCCTATCATATGATGAGGATGAAAAGCTTATTCTAAATTGTATTCTCTCTATTATTTCTAGAGAGATGAATGAGAACTTCATGGGTCTAATTTACCTTGAGGAGTTGGAAAATATTGTATTCAAGATGAAAAAAGGAAAAAACCCAGGTCTAGATGGAATCCCGATTGATTTTTTGAAGAACATGTGGTTATACTGAGAGGGGGGGTGAAAAATATAAGATATAAATTTTTAATTTTTAAACTAATCAGCATCATCATCAATATCAAATTAGTAAACATCGCACAAAGCATCACACATATGAGAGACATGATTTTACGTGGTTCATCCAATGCGGGCTACTCCACAGAGCAAATATTTTACTAAAACTTTCTCAGTTAATATCTTGGGAATCCTTTCCCAATTACAATGTTTATGGACCTATATCCATAGGAGAAATCAATCCCCTAAATCAAGTTCATGGATCTCTATTCATAGGAGAACTCCTTCTCCTCTACTGTAGATGGTGATCGTCTAGAAGACAATGCCTCCACTACATTGATTGGTGGATCTCTCTCCACTTGAATACTCTTGTCCTAACTCAAAAGACCTATCCTTAATATCATGGTTGATGTATCTCTATCCACCAGAGATTCCTGTCCTCTATGCTATGTCACCTCCAAAGCTATGTCTCAAACTACACTAAACTCGGTATAGTCATTTTAGCACAATTATTCTCAATCACTGCACTAAACTCAGTCCAGTAGGTCTAGCACAAATCTTCTCAATATTTGCACTAAACACACTCCATTCGGTCTAGCACAAGTTTACTCAATAATCTCACTCAAATCTATACTAAACACAGTCCAGTCGGTCTAGCACAAATCTATCTCTGGTCTAGTACAAACCTACACCAAACTTTGCTCTCAAGTCTTCTCAAAGACTTGCCTCAAATATGCTTAACAAGTCCACATAGAAATTATCCAATCCCATAGAAGCATAAGGAGAATTTTTAGAGAATCAATATGTTCTATACTCAATCATCAATTGCTTTCACAACTCAATTTTAGAATATTGAATAGTTTGTTTCATGGAACTTGAACAATCACTTCATACATCCACTTGACTAGGTTCAATAAAATCTACTCAACCAATTACTCAAGAAAAAATCCTTACTCACAAACCCTAGTCCAAGTATGTAAACATCAACTCAAAATGTTTCCAATAATTCTCAACAACAAATCTCACATAACAATGATACTCATGTTCTTTCCAAAACCCTAGTTCAAGTTCTTTGCACAATCCAATGGCTTCAACAACAATGCTTATAAAACAAGGTTTTAAAGTCACTTATCTATTCTAGAAAACCTTGAAGCACTAACTCAAACTCACTAGGCAATATGGCAATAATTCCTTTTTAGAAAACCTCATGCATCAACCAACCTTCAAAGGAAACTCAAACAATTCCTTTTCACTCCAAATATATTTTCAAAAAAACCAATTACTCAACTCAATTAGGAAGAATATTGCCCATACCTTTTTCGTGTGAAGAAGTTGTTCTCATAAATCTGCCACACTCACAAAATTCTCTTTGCCAATCTCAATAAGGGTTAGAAGACTTCAATAAAATCACAATGCAAAATATGACTAAAATACACCTTATTACTCCAACTCAAAATTAATATTCACCATAGTCTTCTTTTAATAGAAAAATCCTTATACAAAAATAATGCTTAAAATGCTTCATATATCACTATATTAATTAAGCCTCCACATAATCTCCTTATTACTCCTAATAAAAAATATTTAAATAATATCACTTAATAAAAACCAATCCCTTTAATAATAACCACTCATAAACCTTATTCCTCCAACATATGCCTATAATAATAAAAATTAAACCAAGCACCTTTTGATTTCGCTATAGGCTAACAAATAATCAAAACACCCTTATCTCTCCAGCGTAGTGGATAATGTTGAGCAAGGTGGTGCAAGAAGTTTGTCATTGTTGTCAACACAGGCAGCTAGATCTAATGATGCAGTGGACAGGTAGTTCAAGAGTCATTCAGATGCAGAAGACATAACTAATTCGAAGAAAAAGACAAGTTAGAAAACTGTCACGATATCGCGACATGTTTTCTGTCGCGATTTTGCAACAAGTCGGAGGAGAGAGAAGGCACAGCCGAAAATGTCATGATTTCATGACAAGTCAGAGGAGAGAGAAGGCGCAGCCGAAAATGTCACAATTTCGTGACAAGTCGGAGGAGAGAGAAGGCACAGCTGAAAATGTCATGATTTCGCGACAAGTCGGAGGAGAGAGAAGGCACAGCTAAAAATGTCATGATTTCGTGACAAGTCGGAGGAGAGAGAAGGTGCAGCTGAAAATGTTACGATTTCGTGACAAGTCGGAGGAGAGAGAAGGCACAGCCAAAAATGTCACGATTTCATGACAAGTCGGAGGAGAGAGAAGGCACAGCCGAAAATGGAGGAGAGAGAAGGCATAGCTAAAAATGTCACGATTTCACGACAAGTCGGAGGAGAGAGAAGGCGTAGCTGAAAATGTCATGATTTCATGACAAGTTGGAGGAGGAGAAGGTGCAACTGAAAATGTCACAATTTCGTGAAAAGTCGGAGGAGAGAGAAGGCGCAGCTAAAAATGTCATGATTTCGTGACAAGAAAGCGATTTCGCTACCGCATGAAGCAAGAAATGTATGGATGCCGAAAGCGTCACGATTTCATGACAAAGCTAAGGATGACGTCAGAAAAATTGAAAGTGTCACGATTTCGTGACAGGCTTTAAGAAAAGCCTCTGGAAGCCGAAAGCGTCGCGATTTCACGACAAGAATGAGGATGACGTCAACAAAAGATCAAAGTGTCATGATTTCGTGATTTCACGACAAGAACAGTGGCAAAGCTTTCAAATGGCAAAAGAGTCATGATTTCATGACAACAAGGGCAAGAAGGTGTACGGATGTAAAAGGTGTCACGATATCGCAACATGTTGGAGTTTTGCGAGGAAAGCCGCAGAACCAGATAGACTGTTGGAGCCGACAGAGTTAAATCTGGGTCGACGAAGATTAGGGTTTTGAAGTCGACATTCTTTAGGGTTTGAAGCCGACATTCATTAGGGTTTGAAGCCGACATTCATTAGGGTTTGAAGTCAAAAATCATTAGGGTTTTAAGCCGACATTCAATAGGGTTTGAAGCCGATATTCATAAGGGTTTGACAGCCAACGCTCTTTAGGGTTTTAGCCGACTACAGTCTCAATGTTGTTCTTGAAGATTTATTTTATAAAAGGAGGGCTAATTCAAGATGGAGAGTGACTTGTGCGAAGATAAGGTGTGCATGCAAAATTTGTAGTGCGCAGAGAGTGAGTCGTTTCGATTTGAGCTAAGGCTGAAGTGATATTTCTTTTGTGACGAAGTGAAGAGTGCATATCGAATCTTTGAGAATTAAGAGCATGATGTGCAGAGGGTGTGTTCCAAGTCTGAAGTGATAATGCGTAGACTACAGAAGTGATCGCTCATCTGATTGCAGCAGAGAGTGTGAAGAAGTACAGATAAGTGATCGGATAGTACAAATCGTTTTGCGTAGAAGCAGCAGAATGCAAAAAAATAGCAGACTGTGAGAAATGAGGTGAAATTTTTATTCTATAATTTTTATTATTGTCTTCCAAGTTGTAGCTTGGCATAAGGGGTTGGTGCCTCTTTCCAGTAGGTTCTGGTAAATTAGGAGTCGGTGCTCCATTCTGCCTGAAATAGATAAATCAAAGGGGTTGGTGCTCCTTCCAGTTGGTGCCTGGTAAAAGATATTGTAAAGTTGTAGCTTTGCATTGGCTGGATTTGGATGGTAGTCCAAGCAGTCATTTTGAGGATTAGCCACATTGGTGAACCTCATTAAATTACTTTGTTGTGTGTCATGCTTTCTTGTTGCATTTTGATATTTTTTTTATCAGTTTAAACTGCTACTGGATTTAAAACTATATGTTTTAGAATTTTTAAAGATCACACTGATTCACCCCCCCTCTCAGTGTCATTGTGATTACAACAATTGGTATCAGAGCCAAGTACTTGAATAGGCTTAAACAGCTAAGGTGATCTTGGAAGTTACGCAATGGCAAGTGGTGAAGGTTTCTCCTCGAACAAAGCACCATTGTTTGATGGAACTAATTATGCGTTTTGGAAAATTAGAATGCAGACATATCTCAGTGCTTTGGGTTTTGACATCTAGGGTGCAGTAGTTAATGGTTACAAAGCTCCCGCCACCGCTCCAACAGACTCACTGCTGGTAAAAAGGCATTTGAATATGATTTAAAAGAAAAAAATGCCATCATGTGTGGACTAGTGGACAATGAGCTAGTCAAGGTCATAAATTGTGAATCAACAAAATATATATGGGATAAACTAGAGAACATTCATGAAGGAGATGATAGGATCAAGGAGGCCAAGCTTCAAGCACATCGAGCTCAATACAAATCGTTAAAGATGGACAATGATGAGAACATAGAGACTTTCATGCAAAGATTCAATGGGATCACCAATTCAATCAGAGGTCTCGACGAAGAATTAACCGATGCTGCTATCGTGAAAAAGGTATTAAGATCGCTCCCCCCTAGATTTGATTCTAAAGTCTCTACCATAGAAGAAGCCAAAGATCTAAATCATTTTAGTATGGATGAGATGCATGGTTCTTTGACTACTTTTGAAATGAGAATAGGAAGGTCTAATCCCATAGATAGAGAAGCTACTTTCAAAGCCCTAAAAGGTAAAGTCACAAAACCAGAGTCAGAATAAGAAAATGTATCAGATGAAATGGAAGCAAATTTTGTCAGAAATTTGAGAAATGGAAAAGGAAAGTACAAAGGAAAGCTACCATTTAAATGCTTCAACTGCGGAGGCATTGGGCACTTTGCGACAAAATGCCAACTCAATGAAAAGAACCAGGGTGAGGAAGCTTCGCACCAAGAAAGAGGTAACTGGAAGAAGAAATCAAACTTCAAAAAAGGCAATTTCAAAAAGAAAAGTTTTATCTCACGAAATTCAGATTCTTCAGAGGACAGCTCTAGTGAAGATTTTGAAGAAGGAACAGGTGAGGCTCTCTTTATGGCATTTGAAGTAGAACAATCAGAAGAAGCAGAAAACTCTAAAGTGTCTATTGAAAAATATGAGGCTGAAGTTGATTTAGAAGGTGAGCTGGTCTCTGCACTTATGGAATGGAAATCTGAGAAAAGAAAGAGCCAAAAATTGTCAAGAAAGCTCGAGGATGCAAATGACATTATAACCAGTCTAAAAATGCAGACAAAAGAATATAAGAAAATGTCCAAAGATCTTGAAGTACAGGTAACCATGAAGATAGATTACTGTTGCAAATTGGAAGAAGAAAATGCTGGTCTTCGAATGCAGATACAAGAGCTGGATTGAAAAATTAGCTGTCATGTCAAGCGTGAAGAAAGTTCGATGAAACTGGACAAAATTCTAAGCGATCAAAGACCCGCAGGTATCAAATTTGGTCTGGGCTTTACTGAAGGAGAATCATCAAACAAGCAAAAGGCAAGTAATGTTGAATATGAAAAAGGTAAAGACAAGGAACAAGTTGTTGAAAGAAAAACAAATCAGGCAAAAGGAAGCAGTAATGCCAGTCCTGAAATAGGAACTGACAATGACGGCTTTACCAAGGTTACACATCAAAAGAAAAGAAGATCCAAGGCTCCTGCAACAACTTGGAAAAAACCATCTTTCAGGTTCAATCATTATTTCTATGGTTTCTATTTTAAATGTAATGGTTATGGGCATAAAATTGTTGACTGCAAGTACAATATAGGTCCAAGAAGTTTCACTAGTAGAAATGCTTTTGCTCCTCTAATGAGTTATGCAGTAGAATGCTTTAATTGTCACAACTTTGGGCATATTGCTAGAAACTGTCGTAGTATTTCTGTTTCATATCAATCTCAGAAAAGAAGAATTCAACCATATAGGGCAAAACAAAATAGAATTTCTTCGAAGGATATGTGCAAGATTCCGAAAAGGGGAAATCCAAGCTAGAACCCAACACCACAGTTAAAATAGAATGGAAACAAAAAGAACAACTCAGGAAAGAACATGAATCTTTAATAGTGCAGACAACTTTTAGAGCTCGGAATAAATGTGTACCGTGGATCCTTGACAGTGGTTGCTCAAGTCATATGACAGGGGATAAACAGAAATTTGAAAAACTACAGAAATATGAGGGTGGTTCTGTGAAGTTTGGCAATAATGATGGAGCCAAAATAATAGGTAAAGGATCTGTCAAAATTAGTGAAGGGAAGATCAAGTCAGAAGAAGTTTTATTTGTGGATGGTTTGAAACATAACCTGTTAAGTGTGAGTCAAATCTGTGATAAAGGACATGAAGTAGTTTTCAAGAAGCAGGGTTGTGAAGTCAAAAAAATAAACAACAAGAAATTAATAGCAACCGGCTCAAGGACGTCTGGAAACCTGTACACACTCTCAGAATCTTCAGAAGGTATGTGCCTCATTGGACAAGAAGAAGAGAACTGGTTGTGGCATAAGAGGCTTGGACACATAAGTTTTGATAATTTGGTGAAAATAAGCTCTAAACAAGCAGTGAGAGATATTCCAACCATTAAGAAACCTTCAAACAGTGTTTGTGCTTCATGTCAAAAGGGAAAGCAAACCAGAGTTTCATTTAAAACAAAATAATACCACACTAACAGTCCTTTGGAACTCATTCATATAGACTTATGTGGACCCATGAGAACTCAAAGCATAAATGGTGATAAATACTTTATGTTGTGTATCGATGATTATTCTAGAATGACATGGATATTCTTCTTAAAAGAAAAAATAGAAGCTTTTGAAATGTTTAGAATTTTCAAACAGCTAGTTGAAAATGAAACAAGAAAAAGGGTCAAATGCTTGCGATCAGACAGAGGAGGAGAATTCATTTTGAATGAATTTATAGAATACTACGAAAAATACGGTATCAGGAGACAATATTCAGCAACTAGAACTCCCCAGTAGAATGGTGTAGTAGAGAGAAAGAACAGAACTATACAGGAAATGGCACGCACCATGTTGGTAGAAAACAAAATAGCAGATAGATTATGGAAAGAAGCAGTTCACACTGCAGTATACATTTAAAATAGATATATGTTAAGAACTCATGAATGCAAAACACCTTATGAGTTGTGGTTTGGTAGAAAAGCAACAGCAAAACATCTCAAAGTTTTTGGGTGTAAGTGCTACATCAGAAAAACTGATGACAACCTTGAGAAGTTTGAAGATAGAGCAGAAGAAGGTGTTTTTGTTGGTTATTCTCCAAATAACAAATCTTACAAATGCTACAACAAGAGACTCAAGAAAATTTTGGACAGTGCAGATGTTAAATTCAATGAAGGGAGGAAACAAATAGTTAACTTTGAAGAAAACTACCCAATCTACGAAGAAGTAATTGAAGGAGATGAAGTGCATGGAACAGAGAATACGTCTACGGTTGATGCAGATAACTTATCAGATGACTCAGAGGTGCAAGAAAATAGAAAATTCAAAGCAGGCAACTGGCAGAAAAATCATCCTAGAGACCAAATAATTGGAGATCCCATAGCTGGAATTTAGAAAAGAAAGAAAGTAATAAGTAATTACTCTCTTTTATCCAGCATTGAGCCCAAAAACATAGATGAAGCAAGAAAATATGATAGCTGGATGAAGGCAATAAATGAAGAGTTAGATCAGATTGAAAAGAACAAAACTTGGGAATTAGTACCTAGACCTGCAAACAAGAATGTAATCGGCATCAAATGTATATTTCGAAACAAATTAAATGAAGATGGATAGGTCATTAGGAACAAAGCAAGACTGGTTTGTAAAGGATATGCATAGGTCGAAGGCATTGATTTTGAAGAGACTTTTGCTCCAGTGGCCAGATTAGAAGCAATTAGAATGTTTCTGGCCTTAGCAGTTCACAAAAACTTCAGAGTGTATCAGATGGATGTAAAATCTACCTTTTTAAATGGGAAACTCGAAGAAGAGGTCTATATTGAACAACCGGATGGATTTCAAATTAGTAAGGATCCTAACCTTGTATGCAAATTAAAGAAAGCACTGTATGGATTAAAGCAAGCACCACGGGCATGGTATGCTAGGCTAGATAACTATCTCTCTCAATAGGGATTCAAGAAAGGTTTAGTGGATAGTAATCTGTATGTGAAAACAGAAGGTGGGCATCTCATTGTTTTAGTTGTCTATGTAGATGATATCATATTTGGCAGCAACAAAGATGAATCTTGTAAAGACTTAGCAAATAAGATGCAGAATGAATTTGAAATGTCTATTATTGGTGAACTGTCTTACTTTCTTGGGCTACAGGTTAATCAAAATGAGAAAGGCATATTCATTTCCCAAATCAAATATGTGAAATAAATTCTAAAAAGGTTCACTATGGAGGACTGTAAGCCAGTCAACACTCCCATGACAACAGGCTGCAAATTGAGTAAAGAAGATAAATCTCCACCTGTAGACCAAAACATGTACAAATCTATGATTGGAAGTCTATTATATTTAACAGCCACTAGACCTGATATTCTACAGGAAGTTTTCATGGTAGCTAGATTTCAGGCCAGTCCTAAAGAGACTCATGTGACAGCAGTAAAAAGGATTTTTCGGTATCTTAAGGGCACCATGGAGTATGGGTTGTGGTATCCAAAAGGCAAAGACTTCACTCTTATATCATATTAGATGCAGATTGGGTTGGATGTGTTGATGACAGAAAGAGTACCAGTGGTGGTGCATTCTATTTGGGGGACAGATTGGTTGCATGGCACAAGTAAGAAGCAAGAGTCGGTTTCTTTATCTACAAGTGAGGCGAGAATATATTGCAGCAGCAAAATTTTGTACACAAGTCTTGTGGATGAAACAAACTTTGAAAGATCTAGGTATTAATTTCAGTGAACCAATATCAGTTAAGTGTGATAACACCAGTGCGATCAACATCTCTAAGAATCCAGTAATGCACTCATGGACAAAACACATTGCTATAAGGTATCATTTCTTGAAGGAGAAAGTTGTAGAAGGAGAAGTTAAATTGGATTTTGTCCCAACCATATAACAAGTAGCAGATATATTTACCAAACCATTGCCCAAGGAAGTGTTTGAGTATCTTCGAACCAAATTAGGAGTAGTCACACTTCCTAAGAAGTGACTAGCTACAAAAATCACTTTCTCAGGGGGAGCATTTGAGTATTTGACTATTCTTGTGCTCATGATCATAATTTGTGCCAGATGCAACAAATTGTGCCTGAGAATTGTGAGGATGGACTCAGGGGGAGTCTGCAGTAGCCCTTTGGTATTATTGACAAAGGGGGAGAAGAGTTACAGGAATGTTTACAGGTGTTGCCAACAATTACAAAGGGGGAGATTGTTGAGCAAGGTGGTGCAAGAAGTTTGTCATTGTTGTCAACACAGGCGACTAGATCTAATGATGCAGTGGACAGGCGGTTCGAGAGTCATTCAGATGCAGAAGATAGAAGTAATTCAAAGAAAAAGACAAGTTAGAAAACTGTCGCGATATCGTGACATGTTTTCTATCGTGATTTCGCGACAAGTCGGAGGAGAGAGAAGGCGCAGCCGAAAATGTCATGATTTCGTGACAAGTTGGAGGAGAGAGAAGGCACAGCCAAAAATGTCATGATTTCACGACAAGTCGGAGGAGAGAGAAGACGTAGTCGAAATTGTCATGATTTCGCGACAAGTCGGAGGAGAGAGAAGGCACAGCTAAAAATGTCATGATTTCATGACAAGTCAGAGGAGAGATAAGGCACAGCTGAAAATGTCATGATTTCGTGACAAGTCGAAGGAGAGAGAAGGTGCAGCTAAAAATGTCATGATTTCGTGACAAGTCAGAAGAGAGAGAAAGCGCAGCTGAAAATGTCGTGATTTCATGACAAAAATGAGGAGAGAGAAGGCATAGTCGAAAATGTCATGATTTCACGACATGTTGAAGGCCAAGAAGCTAAGTCGAGAAAATGTAGCGATTTCGCTACATGTTGAATTTTTGCTGGCCAAAGCAGGGAGAATGTGTTAAGTGAAAAGTTGTAGCGATTTCGCTACAAGTCGAAACTGCAAGACACAAAGGTGTAGCGATTTCGCTACAAGTCAAAAATGCAGAACTCAAAGGTGTAGCGATTTCGCTACGAATCAAAAGTGCACAAAGCAAAGGTGTAGCGATTTCGCTACGTGTCAAATTGCACAAAACAAAGGTGTAGCGATTTTGCTACAAGTTGAAAAAGCACAACACGAAGGTGTAGCGATTTCGCTACAAGTCCAAAAGTGCACAACGCGAAGGTGTAGCGATTTTGCTACCAGTCAAAAGCGCAGAACTCAAAGATGAAGCAAGTCGAAAGCACAAGGCACAAAGTTGTAGCGATTTCGCTACCGCATGAAGCAAGAAATGTACGGATGCCGAAAGCATCATGATTTCATGACAAATCTGAGGATGACATTAACAAAATTGAAAGTGTCATGATTTCACGACAAGCTACAAGAAAAGCCTCTGGAAGTCGAAAGCATCACAATTTTGCGACAAGAATGAGGATGACGTCAGCAAAAGATCAAAGTGTCACGATTTCGTGACAAGAACGGTGACAAAGCTTTCAAAGGGCAAAAGAGTCACAATTTCATGACAGCAAGGGCAAGAAGGTGTACGGATGTAAAAGGTGTCGCGATATCGCGACATGTTGGAGTTTCACGAGGAAAGCCACAGAACCAGATAGACTGTTGGAGCCGACAGAGTTAAATCTGGGTCGATGAAGATTAGGGTTTTGAAGCTGACATTATTTAGGGTTTGAAGCCGACATTCATTAGGGTTTGAAGCTAACATTCATTAGGGTTTGAAGTCGACAATCATTAGGGTTTTAAGTCGACATTCATTAGGGTTTGAAGCTGATATTCATAAGGGTTTGACAGCCAACGCTCTTTAGGGTTTTAGCTGACTACAGTATCAATGTTGTTCTTGAAGATCTCTTTTATAAAAGGAGGGCTAATTCAAGATGGAGAGTGACTTGTGCGAGGATAAGGTCTGCATGTGAAATTTGCAGTGCACAGAGAGTGAGTCATTTCGATTTGAGCTAAGGCTGAAGTGATATTTCTTTTGTGATGAAGTGAAGAGTGCATATTGAATCTTCGAGAATTAAGAGCGCGATGTGCAGAGGGTGTGTTCCAAGTCCGAAGTGATAATGCACAGACTACAGAAGTGATCGCTCATCTGATTATAGCAGAGAGTGTGAAGAAGTATAGAGAAGCGGTCAGATAGTGCGAATCGTTTTGCACAGAAGCAACAGAATGCAGAAAAATAGCAGATCGTGAGAAATGAGGTGAAAGTTTTATTCTGTAATTTTTATTATTGTCTTCCAAGTTGTAGCTTGGCATAAGGGGTTGGTGCCTATTTCCAGTAGGTGCTGGTAAATTAGGAGTCGGTGCTCCATTCTGCCTGAAATAGATAAAGCAAAGGGGTTGGTGCTCCTTCCAGTTGGTGCTGGTAAAAGATATTGTAAAGTTGTAGCTTTGCATTGGTTGGATTTGGATGGTAGTCCAAGCGAGTCATTTTGAGGAGTAGCCACATTGGTGAACCTTGTTAAATTACTGTGTTGTGTGTCATGCTTTCTTGCTGCATTTTGATATTTCTTTTATCAGTTTAAATTACTGCTGGATTTAAAACTATATATTTTATAATTTTTAAAGATCACACTGATTCACCCCCCCTCTCAGTGTCATTGTGATTACAACAGATAAAATAATTTCACCAACAAAAACATTACCTCGCATTTGGAGGGAATCTGTATTGATCCAAATTTTTTACATCCTTACCTTCAGGCTATAGGATTAGCGCCTGGAAGGGGGATGCGAGAAGGATGGGACAATACCTCAGATTGAGAGGCCCTTTGAAGGTCCCGCCTCTCCAGGGAGGAGTATAAGGGTGAATTTTTGACGGATGGTGGGTTCACCAGGAAACTTTGAATGGTAGTTTCCATGCCTAGGTTGAAAATGGGTTTGATGTGCTCATTTTTATATCCAATCATTCAATTTCTAGGTTTGGCCAGAATGAATCTAAGCTATTCTATATGCCAATGCTGATTTTTATGAATACAAAAAGCATGAATAAGTGCTAAACATAGAAAGTATACTAAATAAAACATAATATACCTGATTTCGGATGTCTGATGAAGATTATGAGGTTTGTAGAAGTCTAGATCGTCTCAAATATTACATAATCATCTGTAATTGCATAGAATCATCTCAGATCACAGTCGATCGTTTGAGATCATACAAGATCATTGGCGATTTGATGAATTTGTCATACAAATTCTTCAGAAACCTGCAATCACAGAAATAGATACAAAATACCAAGAATGCAACTGCGAAAGCAAGGGAAAATGATAGAAATAACAATAAACTTGCCTAAATGATAAATCTAGATAATAATTAAATGAAATGTACTAATTTGATAATTTATTTTGACTTTATCATGCATCCATGCTAAATGAGGTGAACTCTAGGATGCAAAAATAGAATAAACTAAGTTCATGCATAAATAAATGAAGAGAAAAGATAAGAAAATGCAAACTTCGGGCTCTGATTACCCCCAATATGGACTGCAGTCAAGATCGCCTCCAATCATACAATATCGTCACCGATCTATGACAAGATCATCCGAAATCATCTAGAATCGCCTACGACGATCCGAGCTTGCTCCAGATGAAAAATAATAAAATTCCTGTAAGAAAAACTTGAAATATGCAATGAAAACAATGGTGTGAAGGTGTTCTAATGCACGAAAACTAAAGTTGTAGGGAAAATCTGTCAGCCAGGGGTTTAGGGGGATAAACTGAGAAAATCCTAGTTTATATAGGATTAGGGAGAGGTTAGGAGGTTGGGGATCATCCCAATTCGGGAGATATCCAACGGGGGAGACTCTAACCATGTAGACACGCTTTCTGCCCAAGTTAGAGAAGTTGTTGAAATAGAAGCTAATTATGAAAATTAGTTTTGGTACAAAATCGTCTGGATGTTCTGTTCCAGACGAATTCGTCAAATCTAGGACGATTTTGTCTGATTGTCGATGATATCATCCAATGGTCAAAATAAATCCTAAAAATGGTGCAAAAAAAAAGGGGAGCGGGTAATAGGCGGTTAACGGGCGGTTTTGGGGTTAAAATTCAAATTTTTATTTTTTTATCTTTTACTAAGGGTTTAACTGCGCCAATTTTAGGGTGCTACATTTTGCCCCCTCTTTAGCGAATTTTTTGAAGAAAATGCGTTAAAGACGAGTTCTTTCTATTTTTATGAGAAAGCAAAAATTTACTAAATTTTTTAGACGACGATTCTAGGTCGAATCGTCCAACTGCTTATTATGGTGCCCCCTCCGAGTTTTTACCCAAATCGAACGTTTCAGTTAAAAGGGCAGAAAAGCAAAATTAAAAAATGTTGTTGTTTTTAAAATAGAATTAAAAAATAGGGTAAAACCCTAATTCATTTTTACTGTTCATTGTTATTGTTTTTAGAGCTCCGTAGACAAAATGGTCGAAATAGCGCACAGATCGACAGAGGTCCGGCGCGGGCTATGGGTAAGAATATAAACTTAGGGAATTATGTTTTTAATCTGATTTATGTAATTTTTGACTTAAATTTTAACTTTTTTGGGGCATCGCGGCCGTTTTTATGCCGTCAACGACGTTGGGACGAAATCGTCCCAATTTCATCGATTTTGTCTATGGGCAAAATCGACGAAATAGGGGTGATCCCATCCGAAAAGGGATGATCCCCAAATTTAGACGATTTCATCCTGATAAGGACGAAATGACTAAATTTAGGATGATATCGTCCAATAATGGACGATATCATCATTTTTATGAAATTAAGCTTGTTTGAATTTGCATTTAATTGATTTTAATAATTGTTTTATTAATGAATTTTGTTGTTTTATTGTTTATTTTGCAGAGGGGATTACTAAAGAGTCTGGAGTGGAAATATGGGGTACTGAGGGATGACGTGGCCGCGCTCAGTCAGGTGGAGCAAGACCGACTAGCGGAGGTCAGACTACATGTGGTAGAGATGCCACAAGTACTGACAAACATGGGGCTACTGACAGCCCTAACAGAGAGATGGTATCCGGGGTTGTCCTGCTTCTGGTTATCGATAGGGGAGATGGCTCCCACTCTATAGGACGTATGGAGGATTTTAAGGATCCACATATATGGATGGTTCATGACTCCTACGGCCAATCAAGGCCAAGCTATGATGAGGCTAAGCGGAGACCCGAGCTTCGCCCTGGAGAAGAGCAGAGTGAACATCGAGTCTCTAAGGCAGATGCCTGGGGCATCTAGGTTGACTTAGGTTTTGGTAGGGGTGGTGGGTGGCTTACTACTATGCCACCAAAGTGGGTGCAGACTACCATGGCTCCTTTTAGATGTGGTCTATGACATGAGAGACCACGGATATAGATTTGCATGGGGTATCTTTGTACTATGTCACTTGTATAGGATCCTGCATGGGGTCGTATATAAGGGAGGCTGATGTCTGGTTTTGACATCACTACTATAGGTTTGGTGCTAGGAGCACATCGTGCTACAGAGGTCGGTAGGACTCCCACTAATAGGGGTTGATCGAGAGAGACCCCGAGTTTACTATTGGTGGCTCTAGAGAGGGTCATAGTGATGGATAGATCTATCGATGTCTCAGAGGTTGCTATATGACCTCATCCCTGACCAGATCACCTAGAGGCCATAGAGAGAGAATCCAAGGTGGGGAGAGGACGGACAGGAGTTGGCTTGCATCAGGCGAGTCTACTAGCTAAGGATGGAGTGGGGAGAGGTAGAGCTCCACTATGATGATCGAGTTTTGTGATAGTTCGGTCTATAGCAGGGGATCCCATATCTCAAGGACTATGAGTACTCCCAGACTGTCCTAGATAATACCACACTGAGTGGCACTCCAGATATCTAGTGATTCTAGATCCAGGACACAGATGATGCCCCCATCCAGCCAGTGGACAGGGATGACGCTGGGGTTGGTGATGGATACGATTCTTGATACGCAAGCATCCACCCTCCTCGGATGACGAGGGCATAGGTTTTGATGCATGAGGTTGCACGATGGATGTAGAGGCGATGGCAGGCTACCATTGAGGCAGTGCGGGGTCATGGAGGGAGAAAGTAGTGATGGTCTCCTTAGGAGAGATGCTAGAGGATTCCATAGGCTTCACAGAGACCGCAACAGACAAGGAGGAGGGAGGAGGTATTCCCTTCATAGTAGGGGGATAGGCCACCATCACATGATAAGGGCAAGGGTGTCAAGGTGGGGGAGAGCAATGAGATGGTGGCTCTCTAGGTTGAGAATGCCCGCCTCTAGGCGTAGGTGTAGACACTACAGGATGAGGCTACACGGATTAGGGCTCAAAGCAGAGGGGCGAGAATGCAGGAGCTGGTGTGGTCTATGATGAAGACCACATTCTACTAGGGAGTATACTTCTACCTGGTTCTAGAGGGCCAGAGGGTATAGCTGCCAATCAGCATTATGAAACCAATCCAGATGGGATCGTCGAGGACATCCTCATGATCAATGATGAGGACTCGAGACACAGCATGGACCTCTATGGGACCACCTCCTCCACGGCAAGGTGGGAGAGGAGATGATGCTGAGAGCTCGAGGGCTTATCGAGACTAGCTGGCTATAGATTGCACAGAGATTGCATAGATTTTTGAGAGGATTGAGTATGCCAAGGTATAGATTGTGGCATACCAATCCAGTTTTGATATGATGTACATAATTTGATATATATATATATATATATATATATATGATTTTTTTTTGATGATATGACTTGTGTATATGTTGTATGATGCTTTAATGTTTGAATTTGTTTGGTTTGATTATTCATGTAATTATGTCATTTGGAAATATTATAATTTTATGTCATGCTATAAAATTTAAATGAAATAATCTGATGTAAACAAGTTGGTTGTGTATGGTGTAATTTGATGAAAAATAAAAGGACTTCTAACAATAATTTCAAAGGACATTATCGATGTTATAGACCATTTCATGGAGTTGCCGCTCACTAGGTCGTCAAGCTAATCCCAGGATAGAAATATTGTTAAAAGTAAAAGTGTGCTTAAGAGACTTTCTTAAGACTTTGGGTTGTGATGATGAAAAATGATGATGGTGATGATTTGTTTTCAGATTTTCATAAAAATATTTATGCATGAAACATTAAAAAAACCATGATTTTTGCTAGGCATAAATTCCTAAGTGTGATAAAATTTTGAATAATTCCTTAGGATTTGTACCATGGTTGCAAAATGGAATGTTGACATAATGAAATGAAATAAAAAAAGTGTTCATTCTTTTTAAAGCACATTTTTGTAACATAATGATGTAAGCCATATGTTTTTTATGAATTAAAATGAATGGAAAAATAAAATGAGAACAATGGTTTGCACTAGGCATAGAATTATAGATATAAACTTATACCATCATCATGAAATCCAAAGAAGAAATTGATATTTTAGTTTTATTGCATGATTGATTTTTGAATTTGAGAAAAACAGAAAATAATAATATATAAATGTGACTTTATTTACTAGATTTTTTAATATGTTGTTTGAAAGAATTTTGGGATTTTTGAAAACAATGTATGTAATTGTTTTTATATTAAACAGATGTTCTTAAATAAGAAGATGAAATTATTCCAAAAGAATTGCTGAAATATTTTAAATTATCTCAAAGACAAATGTAGATTTATAAGGAACCCTCATGTGCATATGTGAGTTCATTGCCAATCTTGATTTATCATAATGATACAAAATCTCTCAAATACAAATGTGTGTGCAATTGTATTGTTCATTTACCAATTTTGAGCAAGATAATTTGATACAAGTAATTTGAATTAACCAAATGAATGTTTGTTGACCATGATTTATATGCATGTAACCGTACCAGACTACTATGTAAGTCGGGTCATCAAGAGCTAGTTGATCCATAAACAGACATAGGTCTATATAAAAGAAGGTCGCTAATGTGATAGACATATCACCATGCTAGGGATTACCCAAGGCCAAGTGGGTTGGGCACAAAACCACCTATTATGGGGCTTACCTCACAGTTTTCGAATAATTGAGAATTCCAGGGATTCAAGCTCATTCACCCTTCTTTTATTTTCAAGGGGTAGGGAAAGGGATTTTATTGCTTTTTGCTTTTGCTTTTCTCTTTGTTTTTTTTCTTCTTTTTTTTTTTTTGTATTTTTGCTTGGAACTGAGACAATGCTAAAATATTGCTGCGATGGTACAAAATAATATTTTTATTTTTCTCATTTTGTTTGACTTTTCTTTTGCTTCCTATACTAGGGATACTTGCTCGGATTGGCTATAGAGCAAGGGATTTTTATTCTAGGTAGGGGTGAGCTTGTCCTTTTGTCAATTCTCAAATATTCTAGACCATGTGCATGATAGGATAGCAAGGGAAACTTTTCGCTCAAGAAACCATTTCTACTATGTAGCATCATATTGAATTTGCAATGAAATCATTTTAATGTGAAGAGATATACTTGGTTCAAGTAAATAACAAGATCAATTCTCTATGCTAAAAACTTTATTTAATTCAACTGTGGACTTTGATATAAGAGAGATTAATAATCTTACCAAATAAAATCAAGATATTTATTCATGTGAGTGTGAAAGTGCGGGATTCCAAATAAATGCTAATTTATCCAAAATAACCGAAAATATAACTGCAATACTTCAAGAATTGATAGGTGCGAAAATAAAAGATGTTTTTGAAGTTTTTATATTTTGATTTTAATTTATGAATTGAAAGAAACACAATGTGATTGTTTTTTTGAAATTTTTATATAAGTGACTAAAGTGAAACAATATGCAAAAAAACAATATATACAATGATGAAATGACCAAATTTTATGCATAATAGCGTTTGATATGCATAATGTTCATAGGTTCTTTAAGATCTTTACCATCTAAGGTAGATAATGTGTATGCTCTTGAGCCAAATTTAGCAGTGATGATATACGGTCCAAGCCAGTTGGGCTCGAATTTACCTTTAAGGTCTTTAGTTACATTAGTATTTTTTTGATTTTCTTTTAAGACAAGGTTGTCAATCTCAAAGGATCGATGATGAAATTTCTTGAGGTATGCTCATTTAAGCTTGTTTTGGTAGGTACGAAGATGTTACAAAGCATTGATGCACTTCTCATCTAGGAGTTCCAGCTGACTATGTCTGCCAGCATGATATTCATCTCCTACTTTAGTATCTTGAAGTAGTAGAGCCAAAGAAGGAACTTCTAATTCAAAGGGAAATACTGCTTCAGTGCCATAAACCAAAACAAAAGGTGAAGTACCTATGGGGGTACGAACGCTAGTTCGATAAGCCCACAAAGCAGGATATAGTTGAATGTGCCAATCTTGGCCAAACTTATTGACTAGTATTTTAAGGATTTTAATTAATGTTTTATTAGATGATTTTACTTGGCCATTACCCTAAGGATAATAGGGAGTGGACCAACGATGTTGAATTTTATATTTTTGACAAAATTTCTTAACATCTTTATTTTTTAAACAAGTTCCATTATCTTAGATGAGATTTGCAGGAATTCTAAACCTACAAATAATTTGATTAAAAATAAATTTGAAAACTTGGGTTCCAGTGCAAGAAGCTAAGGGCATAGCTTCAACCCACTTCATAAAATACTCGATGGCGATTATGATGAATTTGTGTCCATCAGATGACATAGGGTTGATTTTTCCAATGATGTCTAAGCCCCATTTTGAAAAGGGCCAAAGAGATGAAATAGCCTATAACTCTTGTGCAGGTGCATGGACAAGGTCAACGTGTTTCTGGCACTTGTCACAATGGCGTACGTAATCATGTGCGTCATTCTCCATGGTAGGCCAAAAATATCCTATCCTAAGGAGCTTCTTAGCAATGGCACTACCACTAAAGTGTCCCTCACAAGATCCATCGTGGGCTTCATCAAGCTCCATCAAAGTATAGGGACCATTGCTCTGGATGGTCTGTCATGTGACTGGAGCATTCACTATCAAGTATCCATGGTGTTGATTTGTTTTGTGCTTTAAAAGCAGTCTGGAAAATCAAAGATTCCTTTTCTTTCCATTCTGGTTTGATAGCAGATTTGGCTACTTGTTTTGCCTTTCCCATTTCATTAGCCTATGCCTGTTTTTCAATAAATTTCTTGTTTTGTTTCAACCCATTCGGTTGAGATTTTCTACCCTGATAATTATTTGCTGCAAAAGTGCTTCTATAGTTTCTTGCAATATGTCCAAAATTATGATAGTTATAACATTCAACTGCATAATTCATTAATGGAGAAAAAACATTTCTACTGGTGAAATTCCTTTGAGCTACATTATAACTGAAATCTGAAATCTTATGACCATAAGAATTACATTTAAAACAGTAACCAAAAAATGAATGATTAAACCTGGGTGCATTTCTTTGCCAGTTTGAAGTAGGAGCCATGAATCTTCTCCTTCTAGGATGTGTGACTTTTGTGAATCCATATTTTTCAGTACTCTTCTTGAGTCTGGCATTATTGCTTTCTTTGGCATGATTTGTTTTTTCTTGATCAACCTTGATATTTTCTTCTTTATTTATGGGTTCTACATTTAAGGCCTTTGAACCCTTTGATGATTCTTCTTCATCAAAGCCCAAACCAAATTTGATGTTGGAAGGCCTTTGGTTATTTAAAATTGTATCTAGCTTTACAACACTTTCTTCAAACTTATGATAATAGCTCAATTTCTTATTCATCTCCTCTAGCTGCATCCTTAACTTAACAATGTCTTCTTCTAGCTTGCTGCATTCAACTGTCTTTACAGTTAATTGTTCATCAAGAACTTCAGACATTTTCTTGAATTCATCTGTCTGAACTTTCAAGCAGTTTATTATTTCATTGGCATCTTCAAGCTTTCTTGAAACCTTTTTATTCTTTTTCCTTTCTATGCTCAGTTCTTTAAGAGCAGCAACTAACTCACCTTCCAGATAAACTTCAGCCTCATCCTTAGGTTTTTCATTACATTCTGGTTTTTCCTTAGTTATTCTTTCTTCAAAAGCCATGAATAGAGCTTCACCTACTTCTTCTTCAGAATCCTCACCGGAGCAGTCTTCAGAAGAGCTGACATTCTTGGATATGAAACTTTTCTTCTTGAAGTTGCTTTTTTTGAACTATGGTTTCTTCTTCCAGTCACTTCTTTCTTGGTGTGTCCCTTCATCATTTTTGTTTTTCTCATTCATTGGACATTTAGCAGCAAAGTGCCCGACTCCTCCATAGTTGAAGCACTTAAACGGTAACTTACCTCTATACTTTCATTTTCCCTTTATTAGTTTCCTAACAAAGTTTACTTCTATTGCATCTGAAGACTCTTCTTCTACAAATTCTTGATTAGCTTTTATATTTTTGTGTGCTTTAAAAGCAGCTTCTCTGTCAGAGGGCTTAGTTTGCCCTATTCTCATTTCATATGCAGTTAAAGAACCATGCATTTCATCCAAGCTAAAAGAATTTAAATCTTTAGCTTCTTCTATAGCAGAAACCTTAGAATCAAATCTTTTGTGAAGAGTTCTTAATACCTTTTTCATGATGACTGCATCTTCTATTTCCTCATCGAGTCCTCTAATTGCATTAATAATTCCATTGACTCTCAACATATAGGCCTCTATGTTCTCATCATCATTCATTTTTAATGCCTCGAACTGAGCTCTATGAGTCTGAAGCTTGGCTTCCTTGATCTTGCTATCTCCTTCATGAATGCTCTGCAGTTTGTCCCACATGTCTTTTGCTATTTTATAGCTCATGATCCTTATTAGTTCACTATCTACTAACCCACACATTATAGCATTCTTTTCCTTAGAGTTATTCTCAAACTTTTTCTTCTCTACAACATCAGATGGAGGAGTAGAGGATATTGTGTTCCCACTTTGTACTGACTCCCAAATGTCATATCCCAAAGCACACAGATAAGTTTGTATCCTGAGTCTCCAAAAAGAGTAATTAGTTCTATCGAACAAAGGAGCTTTGTTGGATGAAAATCCTTCACCATCGGCCATTGTGAATCTTCCAAGATCACCTTAGCTGACTAAGCTAAAACAGGAACCTTGCTCTGATACCAATTGATATTCTCACAATGACACTGAGAGGGGGGGTGAATCAGTGTAGCAATTTAAATACAGATCTACAATTCTTTCAAACTTAAGCAGAGAGAACTTGAAAACAGATACAACAAATAAACAAGAGAGCAATCCACAACATAAGATTTAACGAGGTTCACCAGATTTGGCTACTCCTAAAAAATTAGACTGCTTGGACACCCATCCAAATCCAACCTTTGCAAAGCACCAACTTTACAAATAATTTATCTGCACCAATAAAAATGAGCACCAACCCCCTAATGCCAAGCACCAACTTGGACTTCAGATTTGAACAAAATTTTTGACATAAAAATGCCTTCTCTACAACAAGACCCTCACTGGTCTAAATCCTTTATAACAAAAACTTCATATTCTTACAGCTCTGTCTTCTGTATATTTTTCAGCAATATACTCCTCTATACTTTTACAACACTCTGTTCTATACTTTTACAGCACTCTATTCTGTACTTTTATAGCATAGTCTTATGTACTTTTATAGTACTTTGTTCTATACTTTTACAACACTCTATTCTGTACTTTTACAGCACAATCTTTTATACTTTTACAGTACTTTGTTCTGTACTTTTACAGTACTTTGTTCTGTACTTTTATAGAACTTTTACAACACTCTGTTCTGTACTTTTACAACACACTACTCTCTGTATTTTCTCTGCACAATACTCTTTTTACACTTCTCAGCAAAATACACTCTCTTGATTAATTAGCTTTCACAACACCTTTTTCCTTTTATCCGGCAAGTCACAACACTCTTGCCACGTGTAGAGCTCAACCCTAACCCTAACTTTCTATACACATAAAAAATTCTTACAACACTGCATACTGCACTGTTAATAGCCTTAAAAGCTTACTTATGTCTCTAACAGACTTATCTGCCCACTTTACTGCTCTGATAGCCTTTTCGGCTCTTTGTAAGTAAATCCGATGTTTTGATAGATTTATCTTTCTATTTACAGCTCTGACCATCTTACTTGCCTTTTTTATGGCTTTGTCAACCTTACCTACGTATTTACAGTTCTGACAGCCGAACATGCTTCTTTGACAGTAGAACTGCCACTCTGACAGCTTTTTGTCTTCTTCTCGGCATGTAGGCGCAAAAATGGAACATGTCATGAAATCACGACAACATTTTCTCTCTCCTCCCGTGAAAACTCGATGCCCGCAAAAATGGAACATGTCGCGAAATCACGACAACATTTTCTCTCTCCTCTCGCAAAAACTTGACGCCCACGAAAATGGAACATGTCACGAAATCGCGACAACATTTTCTCTCTCCTCCCATGAAAACTCGACGCCCGCGAAAATGGAACATGTCGCAAAATTGTGACAAAATTTTCTCTCTCCTCCTGTGAAAACTCGATGCCCACGAAAATGGAACATGTCGCGAAATCGCGACAACATTTTCTCTCTCCTCCTGCGAAAACTCGACGCCCATGAAAATGGAACATGTCATGAAATCGCGACAACATTTTCTCTCTCCTCCCACGAAAACTCGATGCCCGCAAAAATGGAACATGTCACGAAATCGTGACATCATTTTCTCTCTCCTCCCATGAAAACTCGACATGTCGCAAAATCGTGATAGTTTTTCAGCATTTTCTCTCTCCTCCTTTTTGTCGCGAAATCACGACAGAAAACATGTCGCGATATCGCGACAGTTTTCCAACATTTTCTCTCTCCTCATTTTTGTCGTGAAATCACGACAAAAAACATGTCGCGATATCGTGATAGTTTTCTTACTTGTCTTTTTCTTTGATTTTTTTGAATCTGTGCCACTTCTGTCTTCTTGGAAATTGACTGTACCTATTCTGACTGACCTCTGAACATTTGTCCACTGCATCAACAGTTGATCTATCTGTCTGAGTTGACAACAATGACAATACTATTTCTACACCTTGCTCAACATGGCCATTACCCTAAGGATAATAGGGAGTGGACCAACGTTGTTGAATTTTATATTTTTGACAAAATTTCTTAACATCTTTATTTTTGAAACAAGTTCCATTATCTTAGATGAGATTTGCAGGAATTTCGAACCTACAAATAATTTGATTAAAAATAAATTTGGAAACTTGGGTTCCAGTGCAAGAAGGTAAGGGCATAGCTTCAACCCACTTCGTAAAATACTCGGTGGTGGTTATGATGAATTTGTGTCCATCAGATGACATAGGGTTGATTTTTCCAATGATGTCTAAGCCCCATTTTGAAAAGGGCCAAGGAGATGAAATAGCCTGTAACTCTTGTGAAGGCACTGGACAAAGTCAACGTGTTTTTGGCACTTGTCGCAATGGTGCATGTAATCATGTGCATCTTTCTTCATGGTAGGCAAAAAATATCCTATCCTAAGGAGCTTCTTAGCAATGGTGCTACCACAAAAGTGTCCCTCACAAGATCCATCGTGGGCTTCACTCAAAGCTGATCTAGATTCATATAGATTCAAACATCTCAATAGGATGCCTTCAAAAGATCTCCTATACAATGTATTTCCAATAATTATGAAGCAAATTGCTCGTCTACGTAACAACCAGTGTTGGTTTCTATTAAAACCATCAGGGAAGGTCCCATTTTGAAGAAAATTAAATATATCAGTGTACCAAGGTTCAGGAGTAGTTTCATTGATTAGAAACACATCCAAAGGTTCTAAGCATGATTTATTTGAAGCATGTTCTTAGAGTCGACGAATAATGATGGTAGCATATTCGTCATCTAACTCCAAGGGCAAAAGAGATGCAGCTGCAGCCATAACATCATCTACACGATTGCTAGTTCGAGGAATAGCTTTCAAGGTAACTTGATCAAATAAAGATAATAATTGTAATACATATGCTTTATATGGATGCAATTTATCATATCTAGTCTGGTAAACATCATTTATTTGATTTATGACAAGTTGAGAATCACCAAAGACTAATAAATTTTTAATTTTCAATGCTAAGGCAGCTCGTAATCCAAGGATTAGAGCCTCATATTCAGTAGTGTTATTAGTACAAGCAAATGTAAATTTAATGGACAAAGGTATAAGATGTTTCTACGAAGATATTAAAATAATACTTGCACCAGCCCCACTCATGCATCGAGCTCCATCAAAGTATAGGGGCCATTGCTCTGGATGGTCTGCCTCTAATTTAAGGCATTCATCGAGAAACTCAATGATGAGGGGATGGGTAGACTCTAAAGGTGCAGCAGCTAATTGATCTATTATGATTTGACCCTTAACAGACTTATGTCCTATAAACATGAGTTCAAACTCGCTTAGCGTAAGAACCCACTTTGCTGTGCGACTAGATAAGTACGGTCGACCCATGAGATATCACAAAGGATCGAATTTAGCAATAACATACGTTTTTTGACTGAGCATATAATGCCATAGTTTCTATGTAGAAAATACGACTGCTAGACATAACTTCTCTAATGCTGTGTAGCGGGTTTCATAACATATTAAGGTGTGGCTAATGTAATAATTAGCACGCTTTCTTTTCTCATCGTCAATATGAGCTAACATAGCTCCTAAGGCAAAGTCAGAAGCAAAAATATACAAGATAAATGGGCGATCAGATCTAGGTGGTGAAAGCATAGGCGGGTTAAGGAGATATTTTTTGAGTTCAAATGCTTCCTGGCATTCGTCATCCCAATGAAAAGCGACATATTTCTTAAGAAGCTTAAGAAAGGGACAGGTTTTGTCCGCCAACTTATCGATGAAGTGACGAATAGCTTGAAGCTTACCTTGGAGACTCCGTAATTCAGATATATTGGTGGGTGCGGGCATATCAATGATAGTCACAATCTTGAGAGGGTCAATTTCAATGCCACGTAAAGAAAATATAACCCCCAATAATTTACCGGACTTAACTCTGATAAGGTATTCCCTTAACCGATCAAATACTTTTCTTAAGCCATCTAAATAACCATATTCTTTTATGGAACAAGCTATAATATCATCTACATAATCATGTAGAATATCATGCATCATATCATGAAAGATATAAGTCATAGCTCGTTGATAGGTTGCACCTGCATTCTTCAAACCGAATGGCATCACTTTCCAACAAAAGGTCCCCCAAGGGGTAATAAAGGTTGTTTTAGCTTAATCTTTAGGAGCTATCCTGATTTGATTATAACCAAAAAGTCCATCCATTAAAGATATCATTCCACTTCCAACAGTAAAATCAATGATATGATCCATGTTGGGAAGAGGGAAATCGTCTTTAGGGCACGCAACATTAATATCTCTAAATTCTATGCAAACCCTAACTTTGGTAGCTTCTTTCTTAGTTACTAGAACTACATTCGAGATCCATTCAACATAATAAATGGCTTGTATAAAAATAACCTTCAGGGGTTTTTCTAATTTCCCTTTGACTAGTAAGGCCACTTTAGGATGCATTTTTCTAAGTTTTTGTTTAACAGGTTTAGCATCCGAATGGACTACTAGGTGATGCATAACTACAGAAGGGTCTAATCCTGGCATATCTATATATGTCTAAGCAAAGACATCTTCATATTCTATAAGAAAAGCAATGCATTTATCTTGTTTGTCTTGACTCAATTCTGATCCAATGTTGATTATGTGAGGATTATCTTCAGTTCCAATGTTGATTTTTATGACATTATCTACTTCCATGTGTAGATCTCTCTCAAAATTAGGTGGGGCGGGTGAAACGCCAAATTCTTGTAACTCTTTCAAGGTTAGCTTGGATAATTTGTCTTGAGGAGTCGTGGCCTCAAGCTGGGCTATACTAGGTATAGAGCCATCGAAATAAAATCTGTTATGTAACAATTCCTCAATGGAGATATCATGGAAGATGTCTCCCTGCAACTCATCGTCAGATTCAATGATCATCTCAGGGTAGGCTATAGATAGCATATCACATGTAAATGGATTATTCATTAAACGCAAGACATCACATTTATCCAAATAATCTTGGTAACATATGAGATGGTCATCATCCTCAAATGGGAAGGGCTGACCCTTACTAGGAAATAGGCCCACACCACATCGGGCAGGCCATGGTTCTACCTCAAAAGGTTCTTTCATACCATTCTGGAAAGGTCCTAAACCTTTCCCTTTATATCCCAATTTAAGCATTATAGATTTGGATTTAACATATTCATTAGTAAAATAACATTGAGCATATCCATCATAATGTGTCTTGATGTTTTTAGGTATTCTTCCCTAATCATATCCCTTATAAATAAAAGCACAGCTCCTGACCTGGTAAATACTTCCCATAGGCTATGGGAGGCCCAAGGTACGAGGAGAGGGTGGAAAATTATTTAAAATAAGGGAATATTGTATAGCAGTATTTGTTTTCTTTGATATAAGAATTTTAGATAAATCGGGTAATAGCTCGTCAGTAAGAGCATAAGAAGTAGAAGGAACATTTCCCACATCTTCTGATGTGGAAACTATGCCTTTGGTGGATGTAGATGTTGTAGAGATGTCAATGGATGAGTCTTTAGGTATGGAAGTTATAGGAGTAAAACAAGAAGCATTGGTTGTGGGTTTAGGATCTTTTTGAGGTCCTAGTGTGGTTTGTTCGGAAGATGGTTGAACTATATGTAGAGGTGGAGTTGATGGAGAAAAATTAGATGATGTTATGGGTGTGTGTTTCACACGTTTAGACAGGTAATGAGAATTAGGATGTGTGGATGACAAAGCATGGCAAAATTGAACTCCAATAGGTTCTGCCAAAGCACACATATCAAAGGGTCTAGGATCACCATGGATGGTAACCAACTAATTTTTAAATTTGAATTTAACACATTGATGTAAATTTGAGGGAACAACTCACATCGCGTTGATCCAAGGGTGACCCAAGAGTATATTGTATGATGCAGGGCAATGTTCAATAAACACGATCGTGTCTAAGGTTCTTGGACCAACTTGCAATGGGATAGTAATAACTCCACATGTTTCTTGTGTTTCATCATTGAACGCTTTTATGATCATATCAGTTCTTTTCATTTCATCACTTCTAAACCCAAATCTTTGGTAGAAGTCAAAAGTACAAATTTTTAAAGATGAACCATTATCAATCAAGACTCGTTTAACTGCTACATCCCCAATTAAGGCAATAATATATAAGGGGTTATCCTTATGTAAACTATGTTACGGTATATCTCTATCCTGAAAGTCAATACAATCAACTTCTCGAGTTATGATAGTATTGGCTATGGCTTCAGGTTGAATATTTTGTGGTACCATCATTTGGATTAATGTGAGCATTAATTCATCCCTATGTGTAGGAGAAGATCTTAAAAGTTCCAAAAGGGAAATTATAGCTGTAGTATTTGATAGTTGTTCATTAATATTATAAGGAGGTTTAGGTTGAACATTAGGCACATGATTCCCTTTATTAGGAACTTTCAAAACAAATGGAACTGATCCATCGTTCTGAGTTTGATCTTGTTGAGAATTTTGAGCCTGTTGTCTAGTAACGGCTCTGATGGTACCTACAATATTATTTTGTGGATGATGAATGGGCCTTAGTCTAGCATTTATGGATTGTTCATTAGAAAGTAATTGGTGAGAAGATGGTCTAGTAGTGACTCTTCTTCGAAATGGTTCTTATGGGACCATATGATTTGTGATAGGTTGAATAGGATTTGATTCATATTCAAAACTTTTTGATTGATTTGAGGTGATTTTCATATCACTTTTAGTCTCGTATTTTGTATCACTAAGATCAGGTGTCCGAATATGATATAGAGGTCTGGTCGTAACCATGGATAAAGTTGTGTCAAATATTTGTAGATCGTGAGCAGGTAAATGTCCACTAATAGTCCCTACATATCGGGTAGGAGGGGGAACATTATGATGCTCAATTTGATTACCCACATCTTTACCATGATTTGGTAAAGGATGTTGAAATATATCCAATGATTTATTGGCATTCTGATTCTAATTTTGGGGGATGTTCTTTGGAGCATTATTAGGAGGATTTTGTTTAGGTTGAAAGGCTTGCACCTCCATCTCATTGTTATCAATTAAGTCTTGTATTTTATGTTTTAGTATCTTACAAGATTTGGTAGCGTGTCCAGGTCCTCTATGGAAATCATAGTGTAAATAAGCTCTGTATTCGGGTATAGTTGGATCGGGTTCTCGGATAGCTGGTAATTGAATCAAAACTTGTTCTAATAATTGCAGTAGAATGGTTGATAGAGGTTGATTTAACCTAGTAAATTATCGAGGTGGTTTATCAGGAGGTTTCAGTATAAACTTCTCTGTTGTCTTCGTAGCATTAATAGTAGCAATATTTCTACTATCAGTGACTCCATCACCCACAACTTTTTTATTCTTATATTGATTTCCAGATGTTTTCTCATCATATTTCTTTTTAAGCCGACCTCTCCTAATGAGAGCATCTTCCACTCTTCAAGCTAAGTCTATAGCTTGATCGAAGGTGGTCAAAGTAGCGGTTGACAACTCATAGGATAGTTGTTCTTGTAAATTATTGATAAAGATATCCATCATTTCCCGATAAAGTAACACAAAGTGCAATTTTCCTATCAACTGTCTCCACCGAGCTAGGAAATCAGCAAAAAATTCATCTTTGTCTTGTTTTAAGTTGTATAAATCTTTAATGGTTACATGTATTTCGATGTAGGCACTGAATTGATGCACAAAAGACTCAGTTGTTTCTTCGAAATTCTTCAAAGAATGAGTGGGTAGTTGATAATACCACTCTAATGCCAGTCCTCCCAAACTTTTTGGGAACATTTTTAGTAATAACAAGTCATCATGTGATATATCATGACATGCTATTCTAAACATACAAAGATGGTCTATGGGATCTTCGATTCCTTTGTATATAGGTAGGACAGGCATAGGAATTTTTTTAGGATATGGTTGTGCTACAACTATGGGATCTAAAGGTTGACTACAAATCTCTCGATAGTTGTACGAGGGATGGTAGGGGTCTATCTGGTCCATGCGGGAAACTAATTATTTCACCATAGTTTCAAGATTACTAGTTTGTCCACCATATTGGTTTGGTGGTACATGAGTATGGGATTTGTGAACACATGATGGCATGACGTAAGGATTAGATGCTATATTACTATTGTGCAAATGGTTGGTAGGAAGAGTATTATGAAGAAGATTTGTAGTAGCATTATGTTGTATCCCAGATTGTTGGAAATTGGTGTTTGGTTTTGTTTTGGGCTTTTGTTGATTTGAGGTATGTTGATCAATAACTTGGCAAAATAGAGCAGTGAATGAAGGTTTCTTTTGTGTGGGAATAACTATAGGCTTGGTAATAGGCACTCTAGGTGGTTGGGTAACCTGTTGTTGTTGCATGTTCTAGATTATAGTGGCCATATCCAAATTGGATGGTCCATCTTGATAACTTTCTTGATCAACGAAGGACAAGGGATTAGTGTGTGTGTGATATATTTCTTCTAGGGTTTCTTGAGTGTCACTAATTTGATCCTTGTCCATATGGACTGCTCTATTAAGAGCACCAATATTAGTATTGAGGAACTTCCAAAAATGTTCCATGTTTTTAAAAGTAACAGTTCCTTCTGGTGACATTTTAGGGGAGGAGGATCCTTCCTCTCTATTAGTCTCTTCTTGTTCATATCCTATAGCAAGGTTTTCTTCTTGCAGATCTAGGGTTTCTTCTTTTGGAATTTGATCTTCAGGAAGGACATCTGGGTTATTTAATGGTTTTCGTAACAAATATTTTTCTACTTCAATCCGTTTTCCATTCCTAAGTCTAGTCATTATGCTTAAACTTAGATTTTAGAAAATATATATATATATATATATATATATATATATTCGCGACAAGGTTGGGAGGTATATATTTTAATTATATACCTACTATAAAAAAAGGAAATGTTTTGATTTTTTTGTTATATTTTGTTTTTGTTTTGTTTTTTTTTAATGTTTTTATAATAATAAAGACAACAAACAACATACTAAATGCAAGAAACAATAATAAATAAAAGAATGGCTTAGTTTTATCTAAATAGTTTATGGATATCATTAATAGGATCAAGTTCATCAAGATTCATGAAATGCTCCTCTTCAAATTGAAAATGATTTTTCAAGAATTTGATAAAGTGTACTATGGTGATATTATCTATTTCAGACTCTGACCTATATAAATAAAGCTCATGGCAATACTCTCGATATAACACAGCTCTAGGAACTCTATTCCATATTTTTCTATCTGTAAGAACGACCTCTTGATCCTCCACACGAGATAGAAATTTATGTATTACAACTGCATTCTCAAGGTATTCATCAAAGGTATACAATTTTGAAGACACAAGTGCTCTTTTATCATCTAACCACCTATGGCAAGCTCTCTGAAGCTCATGGTATAAAATCACCTGATCAGGATCCAAGATTCTATCTAGGACAAACCTCTTAATTTGCCTAAGTTCAACTGATCTAGATGAAATAATACCCAATATCCTATCAAGTTCGTCCCACAAAGGTTGGACTCTATTTGTTTGAGGTACTCTAAGCACAGAGGTAATCTCTATGGCTGCTAATTGATTTTCAATGTTTATGGTGACAGCTCATCTTTTATTATAATCTACCATCTAAATATGATATGCAATCTTAACAATATTTTGGCTTTGTTTTTATTTTTGTTTTTTGTTTTCAAAAGGTTTTTAGTTTTCATGTCGGGCTCACCAAAATGTATCGCTCCAAATTTTTTGCATCCTTACCTTTAGGCTATAGGATCCACGCCCGGAAGGGGGATGCAAGAAGGATGGGACAATACCTCGAACTGAGAGGCCCTTTGAAGGTCCCGCCTCTCGGGGGAGGGGGTATAAGGGTGAATTTTCGACGGATGGTGGGTTCACCAGGAAAATTTGAATGGCAGTTTCCATGCCTAGGTTGAAAATGGGTTTGATGTGTTCATTTTTATATCCAATCATTCAATTCCTAGGTTTTTCCAGAATGAATCTAAGCTATTCTATATGCCAATGCTGATTTTTATGAATACAGAAAGCATGAATAAGTGCTAAACACATAAAGTATGCTAAATAAAAGAGAATATACTTTATTCCAGATGTCTGATGAAGATTCTGAGGTTTGTATAAGTCCAAATCATCTCAAATATTACATAATCATCTATAATTGCACAGAATCATCTCAGATCACAGTTGGTCTTCTGAGATCAGACAAGATACAAAAGACCAAGAATTCATCAGAAACCTGCAATCATAGAAACAAATACAAAAGACCAAGAATGCAACTGCAAAAGCAAGGGGAAATGATAGAAATAATAGTAAACTTGCCTAAATGATAAATCTAGATAATAATTAAATGAAATGTATTAATTTGATAATTTATTTTGACTTTATCATGCATCTATGCTAAATGAGGTGAACTCCAGGATGCAGAAATAGAATAAACTAAGTTCATGCATAAAGAAATGAAGATAAAATATAATAAAATGCAAACTTCGAGCTCTGATTGCCCCCAATTTGGACTATAGTTGAGATCGCCTCCAATCATATGAGATCATCGCCGATCTACGACAAGATTATTCAAAATCGTCTGGAATCGCCTGCGACGATCCGAGATTGCTCCAGCTGAAAAACAGTAAAATTCCTGTAAGAAAAACTTGAAATATGCAATGAAAACAATGGTGTGAAGGTGTTCTAAGGCACGAAAACTAAAGTTTGAGGGAAAATCCATCAGCCAGGGGTTCAGGGGGATAAACTAAGAAAATCCTAGTTTATATAGGATTAGGGAGAGGTTAGGAGGTTGGGGATCATCCCAATTCGGGAGATCTCCAATGGGGGAGACTCTAACCGTGCAGACACACTTTATGCCCAAGTTAGATAAGCTGTTGAAACAAAAGCTAATTATGAAAATTAGTTTTGCGACGAAATCATCTGGACGTTCTGTTCCAGATGAATTCATCAGATCTAGGATGATTTCATCTGATTGTCGATGATATCGTCCAACGGTCAAAACAAATCCTAAAAATGGTGCAGAAAATAAGGGGAGCGGGTAACAGGCGGTTAACGGGCGGTTTTGGGGTTAAAATTCAAATTTTTATCATTTTATATTTTACTAAGGGTTTAACTACGCCAATTTTAGGGTGCTACAGAATCAAACCCTCAACCTTACCCCAACACAAGCGCCTTAGCCATGTCCAAAGTATCGATCCATGTGCTAGTTTGAGTATAACAAAGCACCATGTGCTTCTTAACCTTCTCAACATCCTCAACCTTGGTCAAAATATCATGCACCTTGAGTGCCTCAATCAACACACCAAATGATGCACCACGAAGATTTGAATGCAAACCTTCTTGCTACTAGTGCCTTCACGCTTTTCAAACTACCACTAAGCCACGCTTTCCCAATGTGATTTCGAGGATAATGACCTCCTCCCTTATTCACTTCACTGCCACATTTTCAAAAAACAATACACGAGCTCTTTCTTTTTGCATGCCACCAATTTTCAATTCAAGCAAGGATAATTAAAACTTAGGACTTTGGGCATATTTATATGCTCCTTCAATGCATTAACGATGTCAATGCTCACCATGCTCCCTTCCATGAAGTCGGCGATAAAGGCTTTGAATGCATTTAATTTAAACCCAACCTTTGGGTTTAATCAACATTAAACTTTGCGCTTTGAAATATTTTTCCCTCCAAAACCCAACCTTAGGGTTTATAAAAATAATTAATTGACCTTTGTAAACCCAATAATATTATAATTAAAATTATAATATTTTATTTGGGTTTTTCACCAACTTGGTTAAATATTATAATAAATATTATAATATTATATCCTTCCACTGCTTCGGATACATTTTCTTCCAAAGGAGAAATGAAACCACTTTCTGACCCATTGTTTTGGGTGTAAAATAAAGATATTTTAACCCATTATAACTTCCATTAAACTTTGCACTCGAACTGGAGAAGATCTATCACTGGCATCTTGACATCAATGACAATTGACTTTGGATATTAGTGCCAACTTCTCAAAATGTCCAACAATCTCCCCCTTTGTCATTGATGGCAACCCAAATTTCTTTTACTGAATGCTTAACTCATTTATGCTCTACTCCCCCTGGGACATTGCTCCCCCTGGCTCAATGCTTCTTCTTGAGTACCAAATATCTCCCCTTTTATTTAACTTATCAAGTTGCTCCCCCTTACTCAAATATCTCCCCCTTTGACATCAATGGAAAAGGGTCACCTTTGGGGATCGGGGCTAAGAATGAGTCTTTGAGCTTAGCCCCTCCCCCACCTCCTCATGAGGTGTTTAATTTCGGGGTGGGAGTATCACTCCCAATTTTTCTTGAAGATATTCAAATGTATCCCTCGATAATGGCTTAGTGAAAATATCTACTATTTGTTCCTTTGTAGTAACATATTCCAACTTGACCTATTTATCTGTCACCTACTCTCTCAGAAAATGATACTTGATTGGAATGTGCTTTGTCCTTGAATGCATTATTGGATTCTTTGAAATACTTATTGCACTAGTATTATCACATAATATGGGAATGGGATGATCATGCTTTATCTTGAAGTCCTCTAGAGTTTGCTTCATCCATAATACTTGTGTACAACTGGCCACTATTGCTATATACTCTGCTTCTACTATAGAAAAGGATACTGATGCTTGTTTTTTACTGAACCATGAGACTAGACAATTTTTGAGAAAGAATGCTCCACCACTAGTGCTTTTCCTGTCATCAATGCTTCCTGCCCAATCTGCATCTGTGTATGCTGTGAGTGTGAAACTATCATTTTTGGGATACCATAGCCCAAAATCCATTGTCCCTTTCAAATATTTGAGAATTATTTTTACTACTGCCACGTGTGTTTCCTTTGGTGCTGCCTAAAATCTTGCTACTAATCCAACTACTTGAACTATATCTGGTCTGGTAGTTGTGACATATAACAAACTCCCAATAATAGATATATATAATATTTGATCTACTTTTAGAGACTTATCTTCCTTGCTAAGCTTACACCCGGTAACCATGGGGGTGCTTACTAGTTTGCAATCTTCTAACTTAAATTTCTTTAGCATCTCTTTGATGTACTTTTTTTGTGAGAGAAATACTCCTTTTTTAGATTGAGAGATCTGAAGACCGAAAAAGAATGACAACTCTCCAAGCATAGACATCTCAAACTCACTTTGCATATTCTGCGTGAAATCCCTGCACATTTTATCATCATTTCCCCCAAAGATAATATCATCAACATAAACAACCACAATTAGTAACTTATCTCCCTCATTTTTGATGTATAAATTGTTGTCTGCTATCCCTTTTTTGAAGCCCTGTTCTTGAAGATACTTGTCTAATATTGAATACCATGCTCTGGGTGCCTGTTTGAGACCATACAATGCCTTTTTCAATTTGCATATGTAATCTAGTTGATTTCCTAAAATGAATCCCTCTGGTTGTTCTATATAGACTTCTTCTAGTACACCATTTAAGAATGCTGACTTAACATCCATCTGATATACCTTGAAGTTTTTGAAGCTTGAGAAGGCTAAGAACATTCGTATGGCTTCAAGTTGAGCCACTGGTGCAAATGTCTCCTCAAAATCAATTCCCTCTACCTGTGCATATCCTTTGCATACCAATCTTGCTTTGTTTCTGACAACCTGTCCATCCTCATTTAGTTTGTTCCTAAATACCCATTTTTTACCGATCACATTCTTATCCTTTGGTCGTGGAACTAGTTCCTCATCCATTGCCCTAATCCAAAACTTATCTTCAACTTCCTGCTTGAAGTCTTTGGGCTCAATCTTAGACAAAAATGAAAAATGTGCATTTTCTAATGGTGCTATTATCCTTCTTCTTGTCTATATTTCATTTGGATTTCCAATGATCAATTATTTGGGATGATTTTTTTGTATACGTCTGGATGGAGTTTTTGAAAGAAGTTTTTGATTTTCTGCTTCACTTTCTGATTCTTCACAAAATTCTTCTTGACACTCTTCAGGTTCCTGAAATATTGTTCCTTGGGTTGACTCATTCAAATCTATCTTTTCATCAACTATCACATTTATACTTTCCACAATAGTGTGAGTTCTCTTGTTGTAGCATCTGTAAGATTTACTCCTATTAGAGTATCCAAGAAAGATACCTTCATCACATCTTGGATCAAATTTACCCAAGTTTTGATCCTCACGTCTTATGTAACACTTGCTTCCAAATATTTTGAAATGCTTTACTGTGGCTGGTCTTCCTTTCCATAGTTCATATGGAGTTTTGTGATGATTTACTCTTATTTGGGCTCTTGTGACAATGTATATTGTTGTGCTAACTGCTTCCCTCCAGAAACCCTCTGAAATTTTTGACTCATTTAGCATTGCTCTAGCCATATTTTCAATTGTTCTATTTTTCCTTTCAACTACCCCATTTTGTTGAGGGGTTCTTACTGCTGAGTATTCCCTCTTGATTCCATGTTGCTCACAGAATTCCACAAATTCATTTGAGGTGAATTCTTCTCCTCTGTCTGATATTAAATAATTGATCCTCTTTCTTGTTTCATTCTCAACCAGCTCCTTAAATGCTTCTAATTTTTCTTTCAGAAAAGCTACCCAAACCATTCTGGAATAGTCATCTATAAATAGTATGAAATAACTTTCCCCTTGGATACTTTGTGTTCTTGTTGGACTGCACAAATTTGTATGTATCAAACTTAATGTTTTAGAAGTTGTATAACCTTTTGATTTGAAACTTGTTCTAGTTTGCTTTCCATGTTGACAAGGTGCACAAATTGTGTTTTGTGGCCTTTTTAACTTGGGTAAATCTCTTACTGCCTGTTTGTTGCTTATGTTGACCAAGTTATCAAAATTCAAGTGGCCCATTCTTCTATGCCATAACCAGATTTCATTTTCTTGTGATAAGAAACATATTTCTCCCTTGATCTCATTAAGTACATAAAGGTTCCTTTCCCTTCTAGCACTTGCTACTAGTTTTCCAGATTCAAATTTTCTTACTTCACACCTGTCTTGATGAAATGTTACTATATGACCTTGATCACAGAGTTGACTAATGCTTAAAAGATTATGTTTTAGACCTTCCACATATAGTACATTTTCAAATTTTGCTTTCTCGTTGATCATACTTAGAGTTCCCTTTCCACAAATATTTGTTGAACCATTGTCTCCAAAACTTACTGACCCTCTATTTGCTTCTTTTAACATTATAAACTTATATTTTTCCCCTGTCATGTGTCTAGAACATCCACTATCTAGAAACCATTTTTCTTCTCTACCCTGAGCATGTAAAGTTGTTTGGACTAACATGGATTTTACCTTTTCATTTCCCTTTTTCTCTTTCCTAGTAGTTTGAGTTGTGATCTTTCTACTAGACTTAGGAATATCTAGCTTACACCATCTAGCCATATGCCCAAAATTATTGCACTTGTAACACATAATATTATCATTCATAAGTGGTGCAAAAGAATTGATATTTCTACTAACATTGTTTCTTGCACTACTAGTACATTGCATAGCTTTATGACCATATTTGTTGCAAGCAAAACAATATCCATGGAAAGAATTTTGTAACCTATTTTGATGATCATGAGGATGTGTTCTGATGCTCTTCCTTTTGTAGTTTTCTTTTCTCCATGGTTCTTCTTCTTTTGGAATATGGTTAGAGACCTCCTTCTTGCTTGATGTTTATGCCTCTTGCTGGCACGCTTCTTCATTTTGTTTGCCTAGAGTTGTTTCTTGCAATATCTTGTTCTTTTCAGTGCTATACCTTAGCATAACAATCTTTGCTACCACCTTCCCATATTCTGTCTTTCTAACCTCTAGTAAGTCTGTCATATCATGTTCAATATTTTTCTCTTCTTCTACCTTTACTTTGAGTTCTATCAGTCTTTGTAGAAGTTCTATTCTTGCCAACTCATCATCTTGAATCTGTTCTTTTAGCTATGCATTCTCTTCTCCAATCCTTTCCAAATTTTTGAGATAGGTAAATAATTCTTCCTTAAGATCAAAAGTCTCTTATTCACTTTCTGAACTCATTTTTGTTTCTAATAGATCCTCCTGCAAGATGTTAGAAGGCGGATAAAATAATTTCACCAACAAAAACCTTACCTCATCTTTGAAGGTAATCAAACCCTCAACCTTACCCCAACACAAGCGTCTTAGCTATAGCCAAAGTCACTGCATGAGCCATGCACTCATTTGAGTATAACGAAGCATCACGTTCTTCTTAAATTTCTCAACGCCTCTGCCTTGGTCAAAATGTCGTGCACCTTGGACGCCTCAATCAATACATCAAATAATGTACCATGGAGGTTCGAATGCAAACCTTCTCGCTATTAGTGCCATCGCACTTTTCAAACTACGACTAGACCATGCTTACCCAATGTGATTTCAAGGACGGTGACATCCTCCCTTATTCACTTCGCTACCATGTTTTCAAAAAACAATACACGAGCTCTTTATTTTTGCATGCCACCAATTTTTTATTCGAGCAAGGATAATTAAAACTTAGAAATTTGGACATATTTATATGCTCCTCCAATGTGTTAATGACATCGGTGCTCACCATGCTCCCTTCCATGATGTTGGTAGTAAAGGCTTCAAATATCTTTAATTTGAACCCAACCTTTGGGTTTAATCAACATTAAACTTTGTGCTTTGAAATATTTTTCCCTCCAAAACCCAACCTTAGGGTTTATAAAAATAATTAATTGACCTTTGTAAACCCAATAATATTAGAATTAAACTTATAATATTTTATTTGGGTTTTTCACCAACTTGGTTAAATATTATAATAAATATTATAATATTATATCCTTCCACTACTTCGGATACATTTGCTTCCAAAGGAAAAATGAAACCACTTTCTGACCCATTATTTTGGGTGTAAAATAAAGATATTTTAACCCATTATAACTTCCATTAAAATTTACACTCGAACTGGAGAAGAGCTATCATTGGCATCTTGACGTCAATGACAACTGACTTTGGGTATTAGTGCCAACTACTCAAAATGTCCAACAGTTTTATCAAGAGTGTTGGGAGTTAATCAAATTTGATCTTCTGGAGGTGGTCCATGAGTCCCAAAAGAATAAACAGATGCTTAGTGCCCTAAATGCTACCTTTGTGATACTTATGTTATAAAAATAAGATACTTGATGTTATTCAATTGAAAGGACTTTGCTTAAATAGAAAGTTTTTACAATATTATCCATTGGATTATAACTAACTGAGCTAATATCAGCCACTCAAATTTATCCTAGTAACAACTTAGGATATTATATATTATTCTAACACCCCCCCTTAAGTGGTACTAGGATAATATAACATATATCTAACATCCCCCCTTAAGTGGTGCTAGGAGGTAGTGAAAAATAAAAGCAAACAAGTGGCATATCCACAAGTATGAGTCTTGCCAACAGGGCCTGATAAGGTACTCATGTACAAAATATCCATAAGAAACTATGCTAGAGAGATGATGAAAAACCACAAGGGAGAAAACCACCTTCAAGAATATAAGAAGAAGAATAATAAGGAATATGTGCAAGGAGGATGAAGAGGAAGATGTCCTCTTCAACCCCCCTAGGATAACTTCCATCAAGAAGGGCCTTCAAAGGATCCATGAGATGCCTCAAAAAGTAGAGAAGCCTCATCACCGAACTGAATGAAATCTTACTCCCAAACTAGTGCTTGTGAATGATCAAGGTTGTGAACCATGAAAAAGATCATTAAAGAAAAACCCCTTGAAACCAAAGTGTCTCACAAAAGGAGAGTGTGAAGATAGTGTGGAAAAATAACCACAAAAATTGCAAGGATAGTCCAAAATGACTCCATAAGCATAAGTATGTGGTTTCCACCTATATGAACACAATGGACTGATAAATTTTTTTGGACAAACAACAAAAACAAGGGAATAAAAATGAAGCACCAAGGTAGTTGTCGAACGTGTCCTTATGGTGACCTCCTCATCCTATCGGAATGCATGGGTAACTAGCCACTGCAACCGCTAGGTGATATAGAGGAGATGACTAGATACTAGGATCACATAAAATGCTTTGGGAGTGTCGGGTTCAACTAAGAGTGCACTCCATGATATAATAATTTTTGAGCCATAAAAAGTGTGGATAATATCTTCAAAACTAAAAATGGACTACACCATCTTACCCGGCTCGAAAAAAACTTTTCGATAACTATAAATACCCTTATATTTGGGTTTCAATGTGACCTTCATCTTGTAGGAAAACAATAATCTAAAAAATATATTCTAGAATATCCTTCAGAGAAAAAAATTCTCTCGCAGGAGAATATTTCGAAAATTCCTCTACATGCTAAAAATATCCATACAATGGATTAAATAAAATGGTTCCCTTATAACTGCTTTTTTTTTTTAAATCCCTCTTCATGGGCCTTGACGACCACTAAAATTCTAGCAAATAAAAAACTCACATGGGCAATTGTGAGTCATTCAATATACTCCCCTCAATGATTTAAAAAAATTAAAAATAACCTTCTTAGGATTATGAAGAAAATATTGATGATTAAAAAAATGTATTGAAAAATGCATTTGATTCTCCACCCATGAGCAAATAGAAAAATTTAACTTTCGCTTGCTCCACACTCAAGCACAACACCTCTATTGTCATCACTAGAATCAAACTCTTCCACCTGGTGTTGAACCTTCACATTGTTGGAAATATTAAACCAACCATCACGCCCGAAAGCGTTTCGGCGCAAAGTCTTTCCGAAACACCTTGGGAAAATGATTCGGAGCGAGAGACAAAATGGCAGCCCCCAAAATTTGGTTCATCGCGAAGTAAATACAAATTGCCCTCCGAAGCGGAAATCAGCCGAAGCAAATATTAGGCACGTAGATCGGGACATTGATTGTCCAAGCGTGCGAGTAGGTGGGGTCGTTCGGCAAGTGGTCGAAAGGCCAGTTCGGCATTTATATTCTGTCAGTGAGTTGGTGAGTTTATCCCGCCCTTTGTCCTCTTTCCCCGCCTATAAATACCGGGGCCATTTTGTCATTTAGAGGAATAAGGAGTAAGAGAGCAGAGCAGCAAAAGGGCAGAGCAGCAGTAGCCATTAGCCGGAGAGTGGAGCAACAGTCTCCCATTTAAGTCTTAAGTTTATCCTGCAGACATTTCGTCTTGCAGAAGATTGTAATCGCTTCAGTTGGAAGCACTTGTAAACCGGAATTATAGTGAATATATAAATATTTATTCTGCATTTTTTGGGTCTCTGTGCATTGTTTTTATCCGCAGATAGTCCAGAGCTAGGGTTTGGCCCGAAGTGGGAAAACACCCGTTCGATCCAGAAAAGGAGTCGGGTTTGTTGTTTGTGCCGAAGCACATTGCGGCACTTAGTTTCGGCAAAGTTGCCGCGTGCTGCCAACCCTCGCAACCTTCCCCGAAGTGATTTTATTTCGGCAGGTTTTTTGCCCCGAAGTACCAATTTCGGGAGTATCTTCCCCAAAGTAAATTTACTTCGAAAGTCTCCTCCCCGAAACTCCCCTCGCTGGAAACTTCCTCGAAGTTCCTCCCCGAAGTAAAAATTGCCGAAGCATTTCCAGTTCGGTAGTTTATCCCCGAAGTAGATACTTCGGGCGTACTTTCCTCCGAGACTCTTTCCCTCGCTGAAGTAAAATTGCCGAAGCAATTTTTCGTGACCCAAAGTAGTTTCTCGCGACGCGATTTAAATTATTTCCTTCAAATTGGTATCAGAGCTGTGTTGTCGTGACACGGAGATAGAAGCATGGCTTCCGAGAGAAACTCGCTGCAGTTGCAGATCCCGCGATTTAACGGCAAGAACTACGATTACTGGAGCATCCAGATGAAGATCCTCTTCGGGTCTCAGGATTTGTGGGACTTGGTCGAGAATGGATACCTAGAGCCGGCAGATGCAGCAGCACTGGCCGCCCTCTCCCAAGCCGACAAAGATCTTTTGAAGGAGAATCGGAAGAAAGATCAGAAAGCCCTGTTTTATATCATGCAAGCGGTTGAGGAGACCATCTTCCCATGGATTGCATCAACCACCAAGGCAAAGCAGGCCTGGGAAATTTTGGCAAGTTCGTACTAGGGCACCAACAAAGTCAAGTTGGTAAAATTGTAGATGCTCAGAAGGCAGTTCGAGAACCTGTAGATGAGCGAGTCAGAGTCAATGAGCGACTTCTTCACCCGAACGACAGATGTCATCAACCAGATGCGGTTGAATGGTGAAATCGTGCAGAATCAAAGGATCGTGGAGAAAATTCTATGAAGTCTGCCAGCGAAGTTCGACTCTATGGTAATCGCAATTGAGGAGTCAAGGGATTTGACAATCCTCTCGGTGGATGAACTCATGGGTTCCCTACAGACACATGAGCAGAGGCTGAGCCGCTCAACTCAGTCCTCTTTGGAGCAAGCTTTCAAAGCAAAAGTCTCAGTCCGAGACAGCGACAGACAAGACTCCCACCACAGCGCTTCTAGTTCTCAAGGAGGAAGAGGCAAAAGCAGACGTGGGAGAAGTAACAAGCAAGGAGGGAGGTCAAACCCTCATGACAACGAGCCCAATTGCAACTTTCATCAGCATGGAGGAAGAGGCACTGGCAAAAATCAGCAAGGAAGCTCTCAGCAGAAGGACATGTCAAAGGTCCAATGCTACTACTGCAATAAGTTCGGCCATTATGCCTCACAGTGCAGAAAGAAGATGGCGAACGAGAATCAGCAGCAAGCCCATTATACGGAGGAAACCAGAAATGCGGCAGGAGGAAATATGTTGTTGACTTGCAGTGTTGAGGAGGAGAGCAAGAAGAACATTTGGTATCTTGACAGTGGGTGCAGCAACCACATGACTGGGAACAGGGAGATGTTCTCACAGTTGGATGAAACAGTCCAATCTGAAGTCAAGATGGGGAACAACAGCAAAGTTCCCATGATGGGGAAAGGAAAAATCTCCATCCGCACCCGGCACGGTGAAAGAAAAACAATTCAGAATGTTTATTATGTGCTTGGGTTGAAGCACAATCTACTGAGTGTTGGACAGCTTGTGCAGAATGGACACACTATTCAGTTCAAATACGGTGTTTGTTCAATCAGAGACAAAGTGCATGGACAAATCGCAACTGTGTCCATGACGAAAAACAAGATGTTTTCGTTGCAGATTTAGAATGAATCTTTGATGTCTCTGAGTGCAGTTGTGAAGGATGCTACCTGGCTGTGGCATCTCAGATTCGGTCACCTGAGTTTCAGTGGCCTGAACTTGCTGCACAAGAAGCAGATGGTGAAGGGTTTACCCCTTATTGAGCAACCGAACCAAGTTTGTGAAGGTTGCCTTGTCGGTAAGCAGCACAGGGACGCATTCCCTGTAGGACAGTCTTGGAGAGCATCACGACCATTGGAGCTGGTGCACTCAGACATTTGTGGTCCCATGCAGACCACCACATATGCTGGCAACAAATATTTCCTGACTTTCATTGATGACTTCAGCCGGAAGACCTGGATTTATCCCATCAAGTTGAAGTCAGAGGCATTTGGGAAGTTTAAGGAGTTCAAGGCTCTGGTTGAGAAACAGAGCGGGTATTTTGTGAAGACTCTCAGAACTGATGGAGGTGGAGAATACATCTCCAACGAATTCCACAACTTCTACAAGTAGCATGGAATTCGAGAGGCAGATTCATTGCCAGATACACACCGTAACAGAATGGTGTAGCTGAGAGGAAGAACAGAACAATCATGGAGATGGCACGGAGCATGTTGAAGGCAAAAAGTTTGCCACATGAGTTCTGGGCAGAAGCTATAAGTTGTGCAGTTTATTTGCTGAACCGATGTCCCACCAAGAGTGTGAGGGACAAAATCCCAGAGGAAGCCTGGAGCAATCTGAAGCCAAGTGTGGCTCATTTGCGAGTTTTTGGGTGCATAGCATATGCACATGTTCCAGATGAGAAAAGGCAGAAGCTGGATGACAAAGCTGAAAGATGCATCTTCACAGGATACAACGAACCAGCAAAGGCATACAGGTTGTACAATCCTGTGACAAAGAAACTTGTCATCAGCTGAGATGTGAAGTTCCTGGAGGATGAAGCCTGGAACTGGAAATCGAGACTGGTCAGCCTGAACCAGTAGTTGCTGAACCTGTAAACTTGGAGGAAGATAGTGTGCAGCCACCTGTACCTTCAAGCAACAACAGTGGTGCCAGCAGCAGCACAACCACATCATCCCGATCACCTTCACTTGCAAGCAGAATTCAAAATCTGAGAACACCTGCGAAGACTCGGAGCTTGCAAGATATTTATGAGGTAACTCGTAATCAGATGGATGAAGATTATTCTGACTTTGCCCTATTTACGGAGTGTGATCCAGTGGAGTTTGAAGAGGCAAGTCAGAATCGCACATGGGTGAATGCGATGGATGAGGAGATAGCAGCCATTGAGAAGAATGAGACATGGCAGCTGACAGATCTTCCAGCAAGGAAGAAGACCATTGGGGTCAAGTGGGTGTATAAGACAAAGTTCAACGCCCAAGGAGAAGTTGACAGGCATAAGGCCAGATTAGTGGCGAAAGGCTACAAGCAGAAGTCAGGAGTTGACTATCATGAGGTGTATGCACCTGTAGCCCGACTTGACACAGTCAGAATGATTTTGGGACTAGCAGCTCAGAAAGGATGGAGCGTGTACCAGATGGATGTCAAGTCTGCCTTCCTGAATGGAGTGTTGGAAGAAGAGGTCTACATAGACCAGCCACCCGGTTATGAAGTACAAGGACAAGAAGACAAGGTCCTGAAGCTCAAGAAGGCCCTGTATGGGTTGAAGCAAGCACCCCGGGCATGGTACAGCCGGATTGATGGCTATTTTCAGGAGAATGGGTTTCAAAAATGCCCATATGAGCACTCCCTGTACCTGAAAACAAATGGAGCAGGGGAGTTGATAATCGTTTGTCTGTATGTGGACGATCTGATATATACTGGCAATAGCAGCAGCCTATTCATGCAGTTTAGGACAGCCATGAAGTCCGAGTTTGAAATGACAGACATGGGGTTGATGAAATATTTTCTTGGTATTGAAGTTGACCAATCAGCAGATGGCATCTTCATTTCTCAGGGCAAGTATGCAAAGGATGTCCTGAAGCGGTTTAAGATGGAGGACAGCAAGCCTGCCATCACTCCGGCAGCCACTGGCATCAAGCTGAGCAAGACTGACAACAACAGAAGTGTTGACCCAACTCTCTATAAAAGTTTAGTTGGAAGCCTGATGTACTTGACTGCAACCAGGCCAGATTTGATGTACGCCGTGAGTTTAATCAGTCGGTTCATGGAGTCGCCCAAAGACACTCACTGGAAAGTAGGCAAGAGAATCCTGCGATATGTCAATGGCACAAGGAACCATGGACTCCACTATGCCAGAAAGGACCAGCTAGAGTTAATTGGCTACACCGACAGTGATTGGGCTGGTAGCGTAGATGACAGGAAGAGCACTTCGGGATATGCCTTCCATTTTGGATCCGGAGTCGTCTCTTGGTCCTCGAAGAAGCAGCCAATTGTGGCTCTATCTACAGCAGAGGCGAGCATGTTGCTGCCACCTTAGCAGCCTGCCAGGTAGTCTGGTCGAGAAGAGTTCTGAGTGAACTACAACATCCGCCCGAAGCAGCAACAACGATATTTTGTGACAATAACTCTGCCATCGCGCTCTCGAAGGACCCAGTTTTCCACGGTCGGACAAAGCACATAGACATCCGGTACCATTTCATCAGAGAGCTGGTGAAATTTGGTGAAGTACAGTTGCAGTTCTACAGATCCAAGGAGCAGCTGGCTGACATCTTCACGAAGCCCTTGAAGGAGGAGGACTTCGCCAGATTGCGAGATATGTTGGGCGTCAGAGAATGTGTGAAGTTTGGTTTAAAGGAGGGTGTTGGAAATATTAAACCAACCATCACGCCCGAAAGCGTTTCGGCACAAAGTCTTTCCGAAACACCTTGGGAAAATGATTCGGAGCGAGAGACAAAACGATAGCCCCCGAAATTTGGTTCGCCATGAAGTAAATACAAATTGCCCTCCGAAGCGAAAATCAGCCGAAGCAAATATTAGGCACGCAAATCGGGACATTGATTGTCCAAGCATGCGAGTAGGTGGGGTCGTTCGGCAAGTGGTCGAAAGGCCAGTTCGGCATTTATATTCTGTCAGTGAGTTGGTGAGTTTATCCCGCCCTTTGTCCTCTTTCCCCGCCTATAAATACCGGGGCCATTTTGTCATTTAGAGGAATAAGGAGTAAGAGTGCAGAGTTGAGAAGAGAGAGAAGCAGAGCAACAACAGCCATTAGCCGGAGAGTGGAGCAGCAGTCTCCCATTTAAGTCTTAAGTTTATCCTGCAGACATTTCGTCTTGCAGAAGATTGTAATCGCTTCAGTTGGAAGCACTTGTAAACCGGAATTATAGTGAATATATAAATATTTGTTCTGCATTTTTCGGGTCTCTGTGCATTGATTTTATCTGCAGATAGTCCAGAGCTAGGGTTTGGCCCGAAGTCGAAAAACACCCGTTCGATCCAGCAAAGGAGTCGGGTTTGTTGTTTGTGCCGAAGCACATTGCGGCACTTAGTTTCGGCGAAGTTGCCGCGCGCTGCCAACCCTCACAACCTTCCCCGAAGTGATTTTATTTCGGCAGGTTTTTGCCCCGAAGTACCAATTTCGGGAGTATCTTCCCCGAAGTAAATTTACTTCGGAAGTTTCCTTCCCCGAAACTCCCTCTCGCTGGAAACTTCCCCGAAGTTCCTCCCCGAAGTAAAAATTGCCGAAGCATTTCCAGTTCGGCAGTTTATCCCCGAAGTAGATACTTCGGGCGTACTTTCCTCCGAGACTCTTTCCCTCGCCGAAGTAAAATTGCCGAAGCAATTTTTCGTGACCCGAAGTAGTTTCTCCCGACGCGATTTAAATTATTTCCTTCACACATCCGCCTGTGCAGTGTTTGCACCACCGACATAACGATAGGAACCGACAAAAGGGAGCGAAGCTACACCGGATGCCATTGACAATGATAGATCATCCACGTAGTGGACATTAGTGCAATTGATGCCACAAAAATCGATCATCCACGTAGTGGACATTAGTGCAATTGATGCCACAAAAAATTGTTCGCTCTCGTTGTTGATCTGCATTACCACCACATTAAAAAAATCATACTGGAAAAGTCCTCCTCAGTGGCACCGGCTCCGCCCTTCACAGGGATGTGTTTTCACTGTATAATGTGCCAAAAAAACTTGCAACGGTCACCTGAGTAGCTCGGCTATCTCTTTATCATTTCTGTAGATGATCACGACTGTGTGCATAGGTGAGAAATGTCCCATCTACATCACAAAAAAATCTACTGCCTATTTTCTGGAAGATACAGATAAACTTGCCATCGTGCAACCCCATGCTAAAACATAGCGCAATTTTGGCTATGGAATAATTCTATGGTGCGTACTTTAAGATGCCCTTGAATCGTAGAGAATCAAGGAAAAAAATTGAAACTCATCTCTAGCACCTGCACCATGATAATAAAAAAAACTAAGGTACATATGGTCGTCGGTCTAGGTCAGGCGTAGCAGAAGGATATTTTCCCATTAAAGTCTCATAGAAAAACGCCTAAGGGTAGATTCTGCATCGTATGTTTGCCAACCTCAAGATCTACATCCTCAACGAATGCCATCAATAGGCAAAAAACTTCGATGGATAAGGCTACCCAGATCATGTTGCATGACATTGATGTTTTGATCCTTCTACCACGGATATCGAACACTAGAATAGACTCAAAACCATAGGATTGCTCCATATTTTATCCGTTTCTTGCTTAGGTTTCCCACGTAAATCAATGAATGCATTTCTTTTTTGCAAAGACTGATAAAAATATTGTTCAAGAAAAAAAACTTGCACCGCACTAGGATTACAACCTTCTTCTCGTGCCTCATCATGGAGATATAATTTTCTTGTAGGATCATCTCAGAATAATAGTTTGCATGGTGTCAAAGGTGTAGCATCATTAACGATATACAACCGATGATGATAAACCGAGTAGAAAAAATTGTCCGCTCCTCCTCCAGCATCACCACTGGCTCTTCATGGAAGAAAAAAAGAGACAAGATCATCTCTTCGCCCAAACCTGAGTGCAGATATATCCTTTGCATTTAGAAGCCTCCTCCTCTACTACAGAATTCACAACCAGAGACTAGTAACACGATGATACCGGATCCACGACGCTTTCTACATTACGAGCCTCGACAATGGGTACTCGACGTCGAACTGGAAGCAGCAAACCATTGGAGCAATACCACTAGAACATTTGAAATAGGTAAAACTCATGGAGGGCAATGGTAGATGGTCTACCGTGGCAATTATAGATCAAAAAAATAATAAAATATGGATCTACTTCTAAACTAACTGATTTTTGAGGTTGGTTGAGCATTCGTTGGCCGCATTCGTAAATTCAGCAACACTGGTGCAAAAAAAACTCATCGGCATGATTATGGTTGCCTATTAACAAATCGTACAGCTCAAGCATAGCTCCAACAAAAACCAAATCGCCCCAGCTTCAGCATGTCAACTATGCAACACACAACCCACAATCATTACCAAGCATTTTTCATTGAATACTTCATTGTCCTTGTTGAACAGTGTGAGAAGACATGGCGTACAGGGGTGAGATATTTGTTTACAATAGTAGTGTGGAGTACCACCTATCATTAATGATCGTGTGATTAATGGATCTCACTATCACCTGAACAAAGATAGGCCATCTTCGTAGCGCATTTAGAATAAAAACTTTACAAATAGATCATGTCTTCATAGCTCAAATTCCTAGGCTGGCTTGTTAGCCCGATGATGATGCCTTCTTCATTTGTTTATCCACTATGATTGTTAATAAATCCATATCTCAGTCATCGACATACATCAGGAAATAGAAGTTGCCAAAAAAAATATCAATTGCACGGAAACAACAACTCTTCAACACGCTGCAAACTCAGAATGCCCACTCCTTCTTCTACTGTATTATCCAGATGTGCGTAAGACTCATTTCTGCAACTATTTCCAAGGGCTTGTGTGTACCAGTGAGTGAGACCAGGATGGAGCACGGAGCTACACCCGTGATCGACTTCTATATTTTCAATATCGCGAAGAAGAGATATCATCACATAATCTTAGTGAAACAGCTGCAAGCTTGTGTATGCAACGCATAGGAAAATGATGGCTGCAAGGAAGTTCATGTGCCTGAATCTCATCTTCATATGCTAAAAAACAAATACATCACTCTACATATTATGAATCAAGAACCTTTTCAGATGAATTTTCTCCACTTTCTCGAGTCATAAATCCTCCATATGATCAATAATTTTCATCATTGCTCTTTTCAGAAGAAATAACTCTGTAGAACTTATACTTTGAAATAACATTGATATTATACGATGATGTCAATCATGACATGCACAGCTCATCACCTGATTGCAAGCCAATATTGGAAAATAAAACACTTCCCTTCATTGCTTCCTGATGGCTTCATATCCTGTGTTTCTACCTCCCAATGATAGAAAATAAATGAGAGTTTTCTGTACTATAGGATGACTCGATGTCGAGTAAAAAATCCAGCCAAAAAACCTCTCTCAGCATCTACGCTAGCGCCCTTATGTCCACAACAGGGCCATGGGATTTTTCTGCTCATGGAACACCATTTGAGAAGCTCTGCGACACAAATAGAGCTCTTCATAAAACATTCCATATGAACGTTGCCTTTGAGGAGCCTCACACAAAAATTTTAGACTCCATTACACTTGCAACGATAAAAAAACTGGGTGGTCTGTATGCCATCAATCATCATAGGGAATGCATTGAACCACTCTCAAGCATCTCTGTAATAATTATTCTTCTTCACTTCCAGCAGCGCCATGCTTATCAATTTTTTTTTGGAATTTCATAGCAATAGGTGTGCATAATTACAATAATGCAGACGTTACATCCTTCAATTTTAACATTAATTTCGGCACCATAAGGTAGTGCGACTGGTAGATTAACATATATTCCCCATAACGTAGTAGATTCAAATTCCAATGGTAAATGAGGTGGCCTAGTTTCGATGTCATTGTGGTCAGCATCATCAGTTGGTTTATAGCTCACAACTGTAGACTCATCACATGGCTCGATGGATAGAAAGAAACGAATAAAATTTTAGATCTCTGCAATGTTGATCGTTTGATGGTTGGGGGAAATTTGGGAGCATCCATGCATACGTCACTCCTCGTGGTTGCTCTTCCTTCATTAAACACGACCATCCGTCCATCATTTGGTAGCACAAAATCACATGAAAACGTCAAAAGCGCTGTCAAAAAAAATCCAACCGGATCTCCACCTTCACAGCGTTCACATGAACACCTCCAAAACATGCGCTGCATTCTAAAAATCACCACCAAACACCTTCCACCATCCCATGTACCTTGTATCACTAGCAGAAAATAAAAAACTTCATCTCAAGCTTGAAGGCCCCTTTCAATCTTCTTCACTATACATAGTAACATCAATTACAGCTTCACTTCGTGACATCAACAACTCATGCTACAAAATATCAACTGCAAAATATTAACTTCACCACCGTACATGATCAACATCCCGTGCCATCAAGTCCATAATGTTGTAGTATCCACACAAAACACAGAGGACAGAGTAGCATCTTCTCATCGGTAGCAGAGTCACCCAAAACAATTTGAAATATCAAATGGACCACGACCACGCACACATCACCACTTTGGCCACCACGTTGGGGACTTCTTTCATGTCCTGCACACCACCTTGGCTAACTACATCATTTTTGGCCTCAGTTTCCAGCTTGACCAACATGGGTCATTTTTATAGCCACAGGATCACTCACGAGGGCAGCGTCGTACAGATCCATATTTTGTGCAGTTTTTTCTAACAAACTACGGGTTCGAAACAAAAAATAGAAAAATACCACCTTAAAATATACAGCACATTGATGTAGCTTTAAATGAAACTATTACTCGCAAACACACTACACAGGAGGGAACAACCTTTCACTGTTAATGGTGAGAATTCACCTTCACGCAATGCAACCAGAATAGGCAGTTGTGGATTCGTCGAAGAAAAAATTCCATATCTTGAAAGTGTAGATGCACGCGATATTTGCTCCTAGGATGTGACAAACTGCTCTCACTTCAAACGCCAATGCGATGATCATCCACTGCGCTTTCGTTGCATGCCACTAAAAAAATTGAATATATGGATTCCATTCACATGATAATGCGTGTAGAGATTCGTGATTCTCACCAAGGTTCAGGACAATATTGTAGTAGGGTTTGCAATAATATGCATTCAGGGCCTCGTTGGTGTTCTGGTTTCTGTCATTAGTAAAATTCACCATTCATAGATCTGGCCATTCAGGGCCACAAAACAATTCTTCAGAGTCTCATTGTTCATGCCAGTGATATGCCAGTGATAGTAGTAAGCCTGCATAAGAATAGAAACTTAACAAAAACAAAAAAAATGATCTCTCAAACTACAATTTTTTTTTTTTTTTAACCATTTGGTTTCTGATCCATCAAAATATAGAGAGCATACTCCCTAGGTTTTGGAAAAAAATATTATAAGGAGGAAAAGAAATGAGGGGGGATTCATGAGGGAAATATTCCCTCACGTTCACACTCTGATACCATGTTGTAAAAATAAGATACTTGATGTTATTAAATTGAAAAGACCTTGCTTAAATAGCAAGTTCTTACAATCTGATCCATTAGATCATAACTAACTAAGCTAATCTCAACCACTCAAACTTATCCTACTAACAACTTGGGATATGATATATTATTCTAATAGCTTATTCCCAAAAAAAGAGGGAGCAAATTCCTTGGATATGTTCAGGCCTATTGCTCTTTGCAATGTTGTGAATAATATCATCACAAAAATTATTACTAAGAGGCTGAAGATATGGTTGAGAAAAATCATCTTTGAGGAGCAAGGAGGGTTTTTTGTTGGTCGAAAAATCTTGGATGGAGTTGTTATTGCTACAGAATCTATTCACTCGATGGAAATTTCTAAGGAGAAAACTATGTTCATTAAATTGGACATGGCCAAAGCCTATGATCGGGTTAGATGGTCCTTTATTCAGATAGTTCTTACTGCTTTTGGATTTGTGGAGGAATGGATTATATGGGTGATGAGTTGTGTTTCTTCTTCCTCGTTCTCTATTCTTGTTAATAATGAGCCATAGAAGTTGTTTGAGGCCTCAAGGGGATTGAGGCAAGGAGATCCTTTATCTCCTTATTTTTTTATCATTATGGTGGAACAAATGGAAATATTGCTCAAGTCTTAGGTCAAGAAGTGTCTCATTCAGGGGTGGAACTGGGATAGTAGTGTGTCCCCTCTTTCCCATCTTTAATTTGTTGATGACACTACTTTATTGGGAGTTGTCACTATCAAGAAAGCTGGCAACATTACACAGTATCTTGACATATATCTTGGTGCTTCTGGATAGTTGATTAATGAGAACAAGTCTCTTAATTTCTTCTTCAATACCCCTCCTCTTATTCAAGCTAGGATTGCTCACATTCTAAGATTCCATATCAGGACTCTCTCTTCATTTATCTTGGTATTCTGATTTCATCCCATCCTCTACCTAGATCTTCTTGGTAGTTTATGCTTGATAAGTTTAGAAGAAATGTGAATCACTAGACTGTCATATGGCTATCCTCTATAGGTAGAATGTTGCTTTTAAAATTTGTTGTTCAAGATTTACCCATTTATAGATGTTTTGTGCAAACAACTCCCTTTCGTTTCATCAAGGACATGCATTCTTTGTCAAGACAATTTTTATGGTCTGGAAAACTTGATCAATATAAATGAAGTTTGGTTATGTGGGATTCTATATGTAGGTCTATTCAAGAGGGAGGCCTTGGGTTGCGATAGACAACTCTTTTTGGGTAGGCTTTGGCTGCAAAACTTTATTGGATATGGTGTACCTCTCAAGATTAGATTTAGGCTAAAATATTATCTTTTAAATACTTGAGAGGTATTTCTAAGGCTGATATCCCTAGAGTCAGCTTGGTTGGGAAAGGTTCAGTTATCTGGAACACTCTAAAAATATGAGCTAATTTAATCAAGTAGGGTTTGTTCTGGATTTGAAATCGAGGATCAGATGCTCTTTTTTGGGAGGATTCTTGGGATGGTCACCCTCCTATCTTGAATCAATATCCTAGGTTACATTCCCTAAGTGTTTATTTCTTGGAATCGGGCTAGTCTCATGTGGAGGACTTTAAAAAATCTAGTCTTTTGGAAATATGGAGATGTATAGGTGGAAATATCCATAGGAATGGCCCTAGGGGGACTAGACAAGGACATAGATGTGCTTGTTCTTATTCTTGCAGATAGACCCTATTCTTCATTGAGTGGTAAAGACATTCTAAGCTTGGATCCCTGATCCCAAGGCAACCTAATCTATAGCCTATGGTTATCAGGTTCTTGATAAGCAAAAGTTCAAGAGTCTTCTTGTTACATGGTGGAAAAATGTGGAGAACAAATTTTCTTGGCCTAAATGTAACTTCTTTCTCTAGTTGGTGTAATAAATGCTTCACTTGGGATAATTTGAGGAAGAGGGTATTTTAGGGTACCTCTTTTTATGTCCTTTGCGATAAGAATGAGTATGAATCTTCTCATTTATTTTTCTAATGCTACCTTGCTAGAGATATTTGGCACCATTGGTGGAGTGCTTGGAACCATCCTTGCTTTCATGTGCTCTCCCTGGTGGAGTTTTGGAGTAGTTTGGGCAGACCTCTAGCCAAGGCCCCCTTCCTTCGGGTGGCTTGGAATTTGGGCCCTTCTTGCATCAACTGGTAGATTTACCTCGAACAAAACCATTGCATATTTCAAGGCAATCATTTTTTTGTTCAACAGATATGGTAAAGGATCATGTGTATGGTTTAGGAAACCATCTATAGAAAATGTGATGTGGACCCTCTTTTGGATTCTACGGAGGAGAAGGTACGATAGTCCCTTGTTCTCTTTGGAAATGGTGCAAAATCTTCTAACCCTAGCAGGGTTCCTTAGTTCAACAATAAGGTTAGGAGAGATGGTAGGTGGAGGCCACTCCCTAGAGGAGTTTTAAAACTTAATACTAATGGGTCATCTAGGGGCAATCTTGGACATGCTAGAATTGGTAGTGTTGGTAAAAAATTTGTTGGTATTGTTAGTGTTTTCTTTTCCATTTATAAAGGTCTTCACTCCAATAATTTTATGGAAGCTCTTGCAATTATTGATGCATTGTAGAGGCAGTTTTCTCTTGGCTGGAACAAGAATATTTGCAAGTCTGACTCTCAAATTGTGGTTAATATTTTAAACAGTAAAAGGGTGGAGGAAATTAATTGGCAATTGTTTTCTGTAGTCGTTCATATTCTTAGAATGATTGAAGAGTTCAAATGTATATTATTTGTACACATCGCAAGGGAATGGAATGGGGTTGTTTATTACCTAGCCAAAAGGGCTTCTAAGTTGTTGGATCCTTGGATTATCGATTGTTAGCGTACTAAACATTATTGTCTTTATTATATTATTAGCGTATCGTTGCACTGTACTCGTTGCTACATACAGATTCGGTTCAAGTTATTACGCCGGTGTTCTATTCCCGGCTGATGTAATTGTTATTTAAACAAGTTCAATAATAATTCATATTGTTCGTTGATTCTTTCATGGTATCATAGCCCTGTCCCCGCGCCCCCCCTTCTTACGCGGGAAGCAGAAATTTGAATTTCCGCTCCCGCTGGGTATAAACCCCCCCCCCACTCCCCTTGCGCTGTCGCGCGCCCCCCCCTCCCTGTAGTTTTTTTTTTTTAAACGAAAAAAAACCAGATCGCGCAAGCGCGCTGAAAAAAAAAAAAAAAATTCAGAGCGCCGGTTGAACGCGGAAATTGCGTTTTTTTTCTACGATTGCGTTGCGTCGTCTGCGGAGGAAGCCGCGATCGTGGAAGTGGCTTCGATACGGTGTTTTGCTGCAGAGGCAGTAGCCACGAGTTGCAGAGGAGGCTCGGGAAGCAGAGGACGAAGCAGCGGAGGAGTCAGAAAGAGGGGTTGAAAGAGGAGCTGGTCCACTGTTCCTTTCGGATCAGCCCGCTGGCTCACGTGGTCGTCAGCCGTGTAGTAAGGCTCAGGGAGCCTGCAGGTCGGGGGTTCAAATCCCGCCGACTTCCCCCCAAAGGTATAATTTTTTTTTGCATAGTGTTTTTTAATTATTATTTTTTTAATTAAAATTTTTAATTTTAATTTTTTTTAATATAGTTTTTTAACTTTATAAATTAAAATTTAATTTTAATTTATTTTTTCTAAAGTTTTAAAACTATAGAAATTAAAATTATTTATTTTAATTTTAAATAAATAATAATTATTAAAATGCTTTGTTAAAGAAAGTCTTTTAAGGGGGGATATTTTTTCAAAAAATCAAAGGGGGATGTTGAGTAATTTTTTGAAATAGCAATTTGGCATTGTAAAAGGTGCATTTTCGGCTGTGACCGACACCTTGTGGGTTATTCCTGTGGGCATTTTTTTTGTTGTATGTTGCATATTTTATTTTTGCATTTTAACATTAAAAATTAAAATCAAACACTCCCTAAGTCCCCAAAATATAAAACACTCCCTAAGTCCCCAGAATATAAAACCCGCACTGCAGCGTTCAGTATTTGTGATACCTCTGGCCAGCACTTACAGGTAAAGCTGTCGTGATTTGGCTACTGTATCCGTCGCCTAATATAGCTGCTATAACGACGTCTGAGCTTGTTCTCTATAAATTTTCGAGGAGGAATAAGTATGCCATTTTTGCATTTTTTACTCCATCCACTACCCTTTATCGCACTTGTGTTTAGGCGTAAATCCTGACGAAGTATTCTTCATAGTGTTTAGGGGAAGTTATGCCCCACGCATGAGAAGAATCTTCTATGGTAGGTGCCATCAACAAGGCGATTCCCTTTCAGTACCGCTTATGTTCCACGTATCGTATGATATCTAAAACTCACCTATAGTCTCCCTCACGTAAGGACGGGTGATTTTTGTTGATATTTCTAAATACCTATAGTTTCCCTCATGTAACGACGAGTATTTTGTACGGTATATTGGCCTAGAAAAAGGTATATCGAAAGGGGGACCAATTGGTGATATAAGGAACCTTCATTATGGCCGCTGTTGCAAAATTAATGACTGATCCGCATCAGTTATTGAAAGGTCCAAATTATACACCATGGAAACATAAGATGAAGGCTATTCTCCAAATGGAAGATTTGTGGGATATTGTTACTGGAGTAGCAACCAGGCCTTCACCAACAACAGGATCCACAACTCCTTCAGCAGATCAGATAGCTTTTGACAAGAAAGACAGTAGAGCAAAGGTGCTCATTTTGTTTGCTATTTCAGATGAAGTGCAACCTCATATAGCTGACAAAGCAAGTGGTAAAGAGGCATGGGATGCCCTTAGAACCATCTATGAGGGGAAGAATGAATCCACCATTCTTCATCTTCAACAACAACTTCACCTGAGTTTAAGACAAGGTGAAACAGTTGAACTCTTTCTGTGCAGAGTGTCTGAGTTGAAAGAGAAATTGAGTTCTCTGGGAGATACTGTGGACGAAAAGCTTCTCATTTCACTTGTGATGAGAGCTTTACCTTCTTCATTTGATATGTTTATAACCTCCATCCAGGTGTCTCAACGACAAATTACCTACATCGAGTTGGTCAATCTGCTTCAACAACAGGAGGCACGCCAACTTCACAAGGATGATTCTTCCAATACAGCCCTATACACCAACAGGCAGGGTTCTAGGAAGAAAGGTAATGGGCAAAAAGGAGGCAACTTTCAGAAAGGAGGAAATTCTCAACAAGATACGAAAGGAAAAGGCAAACAACCTCAACAGAAGAAGAGGTGGTGCAAGATCTATGAGAAATACAACCATGACACCAACAAGTGTTGGCATAAGAACAAGCAGAAAGGCCAAAACAAACCACAAAATAAAAACAAGCAACCCTAGGTGAATGTTGCTATTGAAGAATCTGACTCAGATTCTGAATGGGAACACAAGGTGCTCATCACTACCATATATTCCACTCAGAGGGATCCTATTTGGTATGTCGATTCTGGAGCTAGCAAACATATGACTGGCGATAGATCGTGGTTTGAATCATTTGTGGCCAAGGAGGGCAAACCTGTCACCATTGCTGATGATAAAACCTATAGGGTTCAGGGAGAGGGTACAGTTTCAGTCACTCTTCCTGATGGCAAGTGTCAGATTGACAAAGTCCTCTATGTTCGGGATTGGCCAACAATTTTTTGTCAGTGACACAAATCCTAGATAGAAATATGGTTGTCAAATTTCGTGTTGAGAATGGAAAGAAGTGTTGTACTATTACCAGGAAGGGTAAGCGATTGCAACAGCCTTCATATAAGCACGGCTTATTTGCACTAGATGCTATCTCTACTCCACATGTTGCCATGATTGTCTCTACCAAGGGGCAACTTCCCTATGGCACAAGAGATATGGGCATCTTAGTTCTGGCTACTTACTTGAGCTCAGCAAGTATGAGATGGTAAAGGGTCTTCCTTCCCTTTCTGCCACATTGCCAGTGTGCTCTGACTGCTTGGCAGGAAAGCAGCATAGAGTACCATTTGAGAAGAGCTCTACAAGAGCACGAAAACCTCTGGAGTTAATTCATACCGATCTGTGCGGTCCTTTCACACCCCAAAGTTGTGGAGGGAAGAGGTACTTTCAGTTATTCGTAGATGACTACTCACGAAAGATGTGGGTTTTATTTCTCAAACTAAAATCTGAAGCTTTCGCATTCTTCCAGCAGTTCAAGAAATCCGTTGAGAAGGATTCAGGAGCTTCTATTAAAACTCTTCGCTCAGATCGAGGGGGAGAGTTTACCTCTAATGAATTTTTAGCATTCCTAGATAAGCATGGGATCAAGAGACAGCTAACAACTGCCTATACTCCTCAGCAAAATGGAGTTGCTGAGAGAAGGAACCGTTCTATCATGGAAATGGTTCATTATATGCTCACAGGAGCTACTCTTGGGCAACAATATTGGGAAGAAGCTGTCACCACTGCAGTGTATCTATTGAATAGGGCACACACAAAGGCCCTAAAAGGAATGACTCCACAGGAAGCATGGAGTGGTCAAAAACCCTCCATATCTCATCTACGTATTTTCGGGTGTCAAGCTTTCATGCACATACCGAAAGAGAAAAGGAAGAAGTTAGATGAGAAAACACTGAGATGTATTTTTCTTGGTTATTCTGAGCACTCTAAAGGATATCGGTTGATAGATCCTTTGACCAAGAAAATTCATATCAGAAGAGATGTTGTCTTTGATGAAGCTTTCACATCACAGAGCACATCTAAAGTACACCAAGATATTGTGGAACCTAAGGAAGAGAATATTCCTTCGTCAACACAGATAGGAGGTCCTTCTACATATTCTTCAACTCCACCGCAGAAGAATCCTAAATGGTGTACAAATACAATCAGAGATGCAAATTTATCCACTCCTCCAAATTTGAATTTGGATAGACCTCGTACACGCAGTATGGCTCAAAAGGAAAGAGAAGTCAGAGAAACTAGTGAGGTTGATGATCTTTGTCAATATTTTGAGGAAATTTCTGTGACTCCAAGTGCAGAAGTAGAGGATATGGATATTGATGATGACATGGCATTCATGTCTACCATAGATAGTCTTGAACCTGCATCAGTGCAAGATGCTCTCAGTGAGCCTCAATGGAAGGTCGCTATGGATACAAAGTATGAGTCTCTGATGAAAAATAAAACTTGGAAGATTGTTGATATGCCGCATGGAAAGAAGCCCATTGGCTGCAAATGGGTATACAAAGTCAAGTACAAGGCAGATGGAACAATTGATAAGCATAAGGTCCATCTTGTTGCAAAGGGCTATGCTCAAAAGGAAGGCATCGACTATGAGGAAACTTTTGCACCTACTGCTCGAATGACCACAATTCGGGTTATGTGTGCTATGGCAGCACAATATGGGTGGAAAGTTCACCAGATGGATGTCAAGAGTGCCTTTCCAAATGGTGATCTCCAAGAAGAAGTCTATATGACTCAGCCTGAAGGATTTGAAGTGGAAGGCCAACAGCAGAAAGTTTGCAAATTGGTCAAATCCTTATATGGTCTGAAACATGCTCCTCGAGCTTGGTATATAAAAATGGACAATCACCTTATGCAGCATGGATTTAAGAGATGTCCGTCATATGCAAACCTCTATTTCAAGAAATAGGGTTCTGAGATAGTGTTGCTTGTACTCTATGTGGATTATCTGCTCATTATAGGGAGTTCAGAAACTATGATCTCTACTGTCAAAAGAAACTTGTGCAAATCTTTTGAGATGACAGATCTCGGACTTCTCCATTATTTTCTTGGTCTGGAATTCATCCAGAAGGAGCACTCCATCAAAGTGTCTCAGAAAAAGTATGCAAAGACATTGCTGGATAAATATCGCATGATTGACTGCAAGCCAATGGCAACTCCAATGGAGAATGGACTTCGGTTATCACGATATGATGACTCACCTCAGGTAGATGGTACTCTCTATCGACAGTTGATTGGGAGTCTCATATATCTGACCAATACTAGGCTAGATCTCATATTTGCTGTCAACTATCTTTCGAGGTTCATGCAGGAGCCTAAGACCACTCATTGGAAAGCAACAAAACGTGTTCTTCACTATGTCCGTGGTACTATGGAATATGGCCTAGAATACAAGAGGAACAACAAATTCTTCTTGCAAGGATACATGGACTCCGACTATGCTGGATCATTTGATGATCGCAAGTCAACTTCTGGATACATTTTTCATTTGGGATCCGGTCCTGTCTCTTGGCACAGGAAGAAGCAATAGGTGGTTGCTATTTCTTCAACAGAGGCAGAATATCACATCGCACGTGAAGCTGTGTGCGAAGTGATATGGTTACGTCGCATTCTGACAAGTATGGGCCATCCATCAAAATCTCCAATACACTTGTTTTGTGACAATCAAGGTGTTCTGAACCTCGTCAAGAATCCAGTCCATCATGAAATAACAAAGCACATTGACACACAATGTCATTTCATTCGAGATGAAGTTCCAAAGCACCGAATTCAGCTTCAGCACATTCCCACCGATGCTCAAGTTGCAGACATTTTCACTAAGGCACTTGGACGTGTCAAATTTGAATTGTTTCACATCTCACTTTGTATTGCAAAATAATGTAAGGGGATGTTAGTAGTCTAGTATAGCTATTAGTTATTACATTACCCAAATAATGTAATAAAGGGGGATGTTAGCGTACTAAACATTATTGTCTTTATTATATTATTAGACAGACTGTTGCACAGACTGTTGCTCTGTTACAACAGTTCAGTTCAGCTGTTGCGTCGGTGTTCTATTCCCGGCTGATGTAATTGTTATTTAAACAAGTTCAATAATAATACATATTGTTCATTGATTCTTTCATCGATAAATGGGAGAGTCTCTCATCTGGGACTCTCAATGCCTCTAGGAGTTGATCCACAAGGATGTTCAGACTTAATGTGGTTTGTTCTTGTTGTCTTCTTCTCATGTCAATCTATTCTAGTGGTTTTAGCTTGTTTTGTTGTTTATTTAAGTCCTGGTTGGAAGCTCAACTATACTCTATAATCCAGACTTTTATCAATAAATTTTTTAGCCCTTTATTTAAAAAAAAATAATATTAATTGCAAGTTTTGAGTGTGATTTTGGGTTAGGGATCTATAAGGCTAAAAGTATATTGTATGTATTTTCACCTAATAATCAAATCAAGATGACTTTATCCTTATCATCTAAGAACTAATTAAAGGTTATTGATAAATGTGATGCTTCAGCATTATGTCACATCACTCCCAAATTTATCTATTTCAACCCCATAATCAAAGAACACAACCAAATAATCTGATTAACTAATCCTTAATATTCACTCAATTTCAAACATAAGTGATTTATCCTCAATTAATAAGGATATTTCCTTAAGAGAAACAAAAATTTGACTACAACTTTGCATCCACTTGTCAAAATTTTAGGATGTAGCACAAAAATAAAGTAAACAAAAGCATAAAATCAAACATGAACTTTCATGAAAGGAAATGAACTAATTAAACAAGATAAAACAAACACCTAAAATACTTAACATGAAAAGAACTTCAAAATGAGAGAAAACAAAACAAACAATGAAAACTTTATCAAAACAAAGTGAAATAAAGTACATCAAAACAGGAAACTATGGTACAATGCCTATTTTACTACTCTATCTCAATAATGAAAGTAATGCTTTAGGAATTGTCCATTGGCAAGCAAAGGGATGTCTTATCCACTCATATTATTCAATCTAAAGGTATTTTATCCAAGTATTTCTAAAATTTGGTAGGGAGCTAACCAAATATTGTCAAATTTATCATGATCTCCTTTCTTTTCATGTGCTTTATACCACAGTAAAATTATGTCAAAAAGGCTTTTATCTTAGCTCTCTTATCAAACCATATCTGAACTATCCCTTGGTGTTTACTAAAGTTTTGAAGGTCATCATCTCTCTCCTCGTCTAAATTCATCAAGTTAGTCAACCTAGATTCCACTTTGTCATCAACTCCTAAATAATATTTTATGAACTATAGTGTCAACAATTTCAAATTGGTGGGAAATATAGGATCTTGGCCATTTACTAGGTGATATGGTGATGTACCTATTGAAGCTTTTATTCTAGTCCTATATGCCCACAAAGCATATTTGAGTTTATTGTGCCAATCTCTAGGATTTCTTTCTAGGAGTTTCTTTATTATTGTCAGCAGGCTCTTATTGGTAGACTTCGCTAAACCATTTCCTTGTGGATAGTAATTAAGGTTACTTTGTTATCATAAGCCCATTCTACAAAATGAAGTGAGATAAATGTTGAACCATTATCACAAACTATGGATTAAGTTATTCTAAATCTAGTAATAATGTGTTCTTCAAGGAATTGAATGACGATATATGTGGTGCAATTTTTATTGGGTAAAGCTTATATCCTCCAAGTGTAGTAATCTATTTTAGTTAAAATATATTTGTGGCAAGCTGAGGAATTGGGACTTATGGTTCCTAGAAAGTCTAATTCCCATTGAGCAAAAGTTCTAGCTTCTAATATTGGTTGCAAGGGCATAGAAGCATTTATTTCCCCACTAGCAGTAATCTGGTAGGTATGACAATTTCTAACATGGGTTTGATCATACTTAAAGACATGAGGCTAGTAGTATTCAAATCTCAATATTTTGTGGATTGTAGCATTGGTTTAACCATGTCTAGTTCCATATTTTCCATGAAATTCATTGAGGACTTGAATGATTTCATATTTATTTAAACACATAATATATATTCCTTCATGATTTCTTTTGTATAGGACACTTGCTTTGATCATGAAGTTGGCACTCTTTAGACGTAATGCTCTTATTTGAATAGAATTAAAATGGTCTTGCATTTATTATTCAATATGTAGTACATAATATCTTGTTACCATTCATCAATTGTGATGTCATCCATAGAATATTACTGGCAAAGGATTTGAGGATCAATTTTTGCTAAAGTTTTACTTAGTCCTTGACCTTTGATCAATTTCATAGGTTGGATTTCTAAATCAAATTCTTGTAATGTTGTGATCCATTTACCTCTTCTTTCTCCTAATTCATTTTGCATTAGCATGGTTTTAATAGTTGGATCTGGAACAATTGCAAATATCATACTGTGTAGAATATAATATCTAAATTTCTTCACTGCCTTTAGTAAATTGTATGCCTATTTATCTAAAATTATATATTTCAATTAGGCATATTTCAATGGGGAGATCATATAGGCTATTGGATTTTCTTCATTGTTCTTATCTTTCTATGTTAAAACACTTGCAGTTGAGTGTTCAGAAGAAAAATAATAAATGTAAAATGATTGTGTGTAATCAGGGCTCACCAAAATTTGAGCATTGGATATAGAAAATTTAATTCCTTGAAATGTTACTTGGGCTTCAGAAGTCCAAGTAATGTCAGTTTATTTCTTAAGCATATCATTCACTGGCCTGACTATCTCTACAAATATTGAGATGAATTTTCTAACAAAATTAATATTTCCAAAAAATGATCTCAATTATTTCTTACTACCTGGGAGAGGAATTTTATGTATTACCTCTACTCTTTTAGGGTCAATTGAAATACCATATTTAGAAATAACATGACCTAAGAGTTTTCCTTCCATCATTCCAAAAATTCATTTCTTAGGATTTAATGAGATGTCATGTTCTCTACATTTATGGAATATTTTTCTTAAATCATTAACATGATTAGCATGTTTCTTTGAAAATGCATGAATATCATCAACATAGATAACTATGCACTTGCCAATTATGTATCTAAAAGCATAATTCATTGCTCTTTTAAAAGTAGCACCTGTGTTAATCAATCCAAAAGGCATTCTCCTATATGCAAAGGTTTCCCATTTAGTGGTAAATGTGGTCTTCATTCTATCATTAGGATCTATCATAATTTGATTATATCCAAAATATCCATCTAATAAAGACATCATTTTAGATCCATTTACCATTTTTAAAGTGTGATCTATGGAGGGCAAAGGATACTTGTCTTTCTAAGAAGCCTTATTAAGAATTATAAAATCAATGCATAGGTGAATTTATTTGGTTTTATTTTGAACAAGTACTATATTAGCTACCTAGGTGGAATGCCTAATGGGAAAATAATGTGTGCATCTAAGATCTTTTGAACTTCCTTTTGAATAAGGGGTTCAAGCAACATATTAACAAGCCTTTGTTTCTGTGTAAATGGCTTTGTTTCTATTTTTAATGGGATAGTATGAGTTATAATATTTTTATTATATGTTTTTAGATATTCATAGCTCCAAGATATGATTTCTCCATAATATTTAAGAGATTTAAAAATTCCTTCTTTTTATTGAATAGCACAATATTTTCCTATTAACACATTATGTGGATTTTCTCTAGTCCCTATATTAACAATATCATATGAATGATTCTGCAATGAATCTTTACTGCATTTCTTACTTTTATAATCAATTTCAAACAATTTCTCAAGAGAGACCATACCTTTGGGGATTGAATTTATTTTCAATTTTACCTCTTTTTCCTCCTCTACTTCATCATGTATCCTTTCATATTCATCAATAACCTGATTTTCAAATATACCAGAATTAGTAAAAAAATTAAAAATATGTCTATCATATTCAAACACTTGGAAATTTTTTAAATTATTAGGTATTTATGGGCATACTACTAATTAAATGGAAATTTTCTTAAGTATTTTTTTATCCATAAGTTTTAGTGTACTTGCTACCACTGCCAAAGAATCTACAATTTTATTGCTCTTTCTAGAAATTGGCTTAATATTAAAGGCATGAAATTCATCAATTAAATATCTTACTCTATTTCTATGGTGGATTAATATTTTGTCATGGCAAGCATATTGAATTTTCACTTGTTTAACCACCAACTCATAGTCACATAATACTTTAAGCACTTAATATTCTTTCTCAGAGCTAATTGCAGTCCATATATCAATCCCTCATATTCAGTAGTATTGTTGTTACAAGGAAACTATAATCTATAGGCTGCTACAAAAGAATTTTCTTTGGGGTTAATTAGTTCCACTCTTGCTCCACTACCTTGACTAGACTTGGATCCATTAAACTTAAGATTCCAAACCAGATTTGCATCCTTACTTTTCTCACTTGGTGAAATCTTAGCTTCATAATTATCTTTGATATGCTCGGTTTCAAGAGTGTAGACTCCTAGTTCTAGTTTATTATAGAGAACTTAATTGGTTTTATTCTAATATGTAATGAGATATTTAAGCATTGATTCTCTTTCTATTCTAATCTAGTTTGCAAATCCTCTCCAAGACAACCACATGTGAGAGAAATTAGTGGTCATATATCCTTTTAGATTCCTTGACCAGTCCCTACTTAATAGCATTCCATATCCATTAGGGATATCTACAACCTGAATGTCTATATACTATTGAATTCTTGGTTCTGATGCTAATTGTATATGGACATGTTTCAGCATTCCAACCACATTAACTTTTTTTTTATCCAATTGTACTACCACTCTATTAGAGGGAGCAGGTTTTAAACCTAATCTTTGGAAAACAACATGTGGCATGACATTACCTGAGGCTCCTGAGTCAACAAGACAATTGTGCAATTTCTTACCTATAATTTTGATAGGCAAGAGGAAAGGAGGGGCTTCCTCTTTATTTTTTGTGATACAAATTGGGAATACATGGTTTTCTTGGATTCAATTTTGTTTTAATATCTAAATGCTTTTATTAGCAATTCTTGTTGGTCCATAAGCTAGGCACCATAAAACAAGGATATGTTTGCTTTTATTTTCTTCAAATATTTTACAATGTTATATGTAGGTTTATCTTGTTCTAAGACCTTGTGTGGTGGTGGTGGGACATCGGCATTAGGTGGATTGGGATTATTATTAGTCTAAGCGTTAGGAGGAATAGTGGTACTATTAGGTGGAGTGGAAGAAGTGAGAGGAGCTTTGTCTTTACTTCTAAGAATATAATTATGATTTCCCCTTTTGAACTATCTATAGGCTTGTACTTCTTCTTCCAAGGATTCATCATATTCGTATTCATCTCCTTATGAAGATTCAAATATTTCTACTACTTGGGTTGTTCCATTAATAGTGCTAGCTTGATTGGCATTATCATCATTAGGTATTAATTCCATGCTTTTCATTTCTTTTTGAAATATATACAAAGTTGTTTTGAATTTAGAACAATCATTTTCACTATGTTGTGTAGTGGAATGCACTCTACACCAATTGTTTAAGGCCAAGTCAGAAATATTAACTATGGTATTAGCCTAATTTTTATTGGTAGTAGTGTTGGACTGGTTGGCAATTGGATTGGGTACTCCATTATTTGGACGAGTGTTCCATTAGTGGTTGAATATTTGAAAATTGAAGTTCCTATTCTAAGGTGGATTATTGGGAGGAGGATTTTGAGGTACTTGCTTCTGCAGTTGAACCATATCATTGCTAATATTTTGGACCAATATTTGTAGATTATCAAGTTGTGAATTAAAATTGTTGGTAGTTTGACATGTATTATCCTGATTTGTAATATTACTATTGGTTGCAGTGTGATTCAATAAGGTAGGTGTGTTATGGTTTTGAGTAGCATTTAAAAATATTGGTATATTATTATTATGATTGACATTTGGAAATGTTGGTATGTTTTGATTAGGGGTAGTGTTTAGAAATTTAGGTGTATTATGCACATTAGTTTTAACATTCTTATGAGTAGTAAACTAGTTATCTAAGTATGGTGTAGTGATAGGATGGGTGGGAGTGGTAATAGGATTATACAACTGATTAAAATTTACATATGGCAAGGTATTTAGCATCAACATTTATTATGTAAGGGCTTGGTTAATCATTGGTACTTTATTGAATGCACCTGACTATCCTAGTGAAGGTAATTGACCTATTCCAAAACCTTGAGGTATCAACTATTATTCTACGATCAAGACCTCACTATATGCCATGGGTAGAGTGGTGATATGAGGTGCTCTCCTTACAAACATGGATGTAAGAGGATCTAAAGCTCTAAAGTACATTTGTACAATTGCATCAATGTTAATTGTGTAGGGTGGAGTCAACCTATTGTACAACATGTGGAATCTAGTATTGAATAGCCTTAGAGGCTCATTGAGTTCCCTTCTAGCTACTACAAATTTATGATATATGATAGCATGGTCTATGGGTAATCTAAATTGACTAATAAAGATAGTTTCTAGGTCAACCCAAGAAGTGATTAAATTAGTAGATAGACTAATGTACCAATCATATGCTAGTTCATCCAATGTAAGAGGGAACATCCTACAAGCAACATCTTCATGTTCAACCTACAATCTAATCAAAGCATATTTATATGCTTGAATGTGTTCTTTAGCTATTCTAGATCCATCATGCATATACATGTGTAGATATCTCTCTACATTCTTTGGAATATCATGGGGAGGTCAAATAATACTCAGTGGACTACTACCACCTAACCAAGGTGCAAATGCTACCATTGGGATGCTTAAGGGGTTGAAAAATGGATCAATATATGGTATGATGGATTGTGATGAAGTATTAATAGGAGGAAGAGTGCTTGACTAACCTTTTTCTCTTTTGGGTCTTCTAGTAAGGGAAAGATTAAAATTTCATATCACTTTTAAAGGCCTTAGACCTGGTGATAATAATTCTTGGTTCCAAATTTAGTAGTCAAGAAAATATAGTATGTATGAAAGATATGAAAATTTCAAATATCAAGAATTTAAATAAAAATGATACAGTAACAATAAAGTGTAATAATAAATAAAATATCTCAGAATTTAATTTAGAGCTATAATAGCAAAATTACAAAATTCAACCTAAAACTTGGTTAATAAAATGTAGGCCCTCCTTATAGCACCATTTCCTATTGATTGATATATCTAACCAATTGCAAACATATACCAACATCTAGGTCTCATTCAGGAAGTCCTCTTGAAAGGAAAAATGAAGAACACTAGCTTATATTGAGAGGGGAGGTGAATAGTTTAAGACCAACTTTTACTTTTCTTTCCCAAATAATACTATCCAATATTATCAATGTCAATATCAACAACACCAATCAAAGCAAGACACAAATCATCACACACACTAGAGACACCATGTTGAGAAAGGTGCAGCAATAGTATTGTCATTCTTGTCAACACAGTCAGATAGATCAAATGATGCAGTGGATAGGAAGTTCAGAAGCTCAGATGCAATGGATAGGAAGTTCAGAAGTCATTCAGAGTATGTACAATGTGTTTCCCAGAAGACCTAAGTGTCCCATATGCAAAGAATCAAAGAAAAAGACAAGTAAGAAAAGTGTCGCGATATCGCGACATATTTAGAAAGCAGAAAAAAGTGTCGTAATTTTGCGACATATTGGAAGAGAGAGAAGCAGCAAGAAAAAGTGTCACGTTTTCATGACATATTGGAAGAGAGAGAAACAGCAGGCAAAAGTGTCATGATTTTGTGACATATTAGAGGAGAGAGAAACAACAGGCAAAACTATCACGATTTCGTGACATGTTGGAAGAAAATAAGGCAAGTAGAAAAACTGTCACGATTTCATGACATGTTGGAGGAAAAGAAGGCAAGTAGAAAAACTGTCGCAATTTCACGACATGTTGGAAGAAAAGGAAGCAAGTGGGAAAACTATCACGATTTCGTGACGTGTTCGAAGAGAAGGTGCAAGCAGGGAAAACTATCGTGATTTCATCACATGTTCGAAGAAGAAGCGCATGCAGGAAAAACTGTCATGATTTCACAACATGTTCAGGGAGAAGGTGCAAGCAGGAAAAACTGTCATGATTTCGCGACATGTTCAAAGAGAAAGAGCTCGTAAGGAAATGTGTCACGATTTTGCGGCATATTGCAAGAGAGATGGTATGGAAGAAAAAGTGTCATGATATCGTGACATGTCAGGTTCTCATGACCCAAAAAAGATGAAATGCACTAAGGAGAAATGCACTAAGGAGAAAAAGTGTCGCGATATCACGACATGTCAGGTTTTCGTGACCCGAAGACCAGAAAAGAGCTAAGGAGGAAAAGTGTCGCGATATCGTGACATGTCGCATTTTTGCGACCCAAAGAAGGAGAGAGAAAGTAAGTTGGAAAATGTCGTGATATTGCAAAATGTCACATTTTCATGACTAAAGCGGGAGAGAGAAAGCAAGTTGGAAAAGTGTCACGATATCGCGACATGTCGCGATTTCATGACTCAAAGAGGAGAGAGAATGTACAGAGTCAGAAATGTCACGATATCATGACAAAAACAAAAATGAAGTCTAAGGAAGCAAAAGTGTAGCAATATCACGACAAAAGCTAAGACAAAGTGAACGAAAGCAAAAGTGTCACGATATCATGACAAAAGCTAAAAAGAAGACAAAGGAGTTAGAAGTGTCATGATATCGTGACATGAGAAAATAAGAAGAGTATGAAAGCAGAAAGTGTCACGATATCACGACAAAAAGGAAAAGGAACAGTAAGGAGGTGGAAGTGTCGCGATATCGTGACATGTCATGTTTTTGCGGTCAATAGCCAAGAAATAGTTAAGGAGGCAAAAGTGTCATGATATCGCAACATGTTGTATTTTCGTGGCAACAACAACAAAAGAAGCTTTAGATTCAGTTGAGTTGAAGCCAATGAAGACCGATGATAGCTGACTAAATTGAGGGTTTGCAATCGACTAAAATTAGGGTTTGCAGTCGACTAAAATTAGGGTTTGCAGCCGACTAAGATTAAGGTTAACACTTGCATTATCAACCGACTATAATAAGGATTTTCATCATGAGATTTCTATTATAAAAGGAGGGCTATTTAGAGAATTGGGTATCGATCGAAGGGTGTGATAGTCGCCTACATTACACAGAGTGAGCGAGTCATGTCGAATCAAGCTAAGTGCAAAGTGAAAGCACACAGAGAGCAGAGAGTGTAAAGGGCAGAGATGATTGTTCAGCTGTAACAGCACAGAGTGTGCACAGAGAAAGCAGAGTGTGCAGAGTGCATAAAAGGTGAAGTCGATCACTAAGTTTGGCTACAACAGTATAACAGATGCAAATGTTTTACGAACAGTAAGTTGTAGACTATTCAGGGTCTTGTGAAAGCAAAGGTATTTTTCTATAACATTTATAGATTTAGAATTGCATTCCAAGTTGTTGCTTGGAATCTGGAGTTGGTGCTCCTTTCTGTGGGTGCAAACAAATCAAGGGTTGGTGCTCCTTCCAGTTGGTGCTGGTAAATCAGGGGTTGGTGCTCCTTCTAGTAGGTGCTGGTAAATTTATTGTAAAATTGATTGCTTTGTTAAGGCTGGATTTGGATGGGAGTCCAAGCAGTCAATTTTTGAGGAGTAGCCACATTGGTGAACCTCGTTAAAATCTTGTGTTGTGTGATGCTCTCTTGTTACAATTTTTGTATCTATTTTTATGTTTACATTACTTCAGCATTAAGAATTATAGATTTAAAATTTTAATAAGCTACACTGATTCACCCCCCCTCTCAGTGTCGCTGTAAGTTTAACAATTGGTATCAGAGCCAAATACCTATACAAGATTAACCAGCTAGGGTGATCTTGGAATTAACATAATGGCAGGCGATGAAGGCTTCTCATTAAACAGAGCACCAGTGTTTGACGGATCTAATTACGCATACTAAAAAGTTAGGATGTAGGTATATCTCTGTGTTTTGGGATACGACATCTGGGATTCTGTAAATAGTGGATACATAAATCCCATCACTGCTCCAAAAGAGGATAAAGAAAAGAAACTATATGAGAGTAACTCAAAAGCAAAGAATGCCATCATGAGTGGATTAGTAGACAGTGAACTGGCAAAGATCATAAGCTGTAAAACGACAAAAGAAATCTGGGGCAAACTAAAGAGCATTCATGAAGGAGACTATAAGATCAAGGAAGCCAAGTTACAAATACATCAAGCTCAGTTCGAAGCATTAAAGATGAATGACAATGAGAACGTAGAGGGATACATGCTGAGAGTGAATGAAGTCACAAATGCGATGAGAGGACTCGGCGATGACGTAAGTGACTCTGCTATCGTAAAAAAGGTATTAAGATCTCTCCCTCACAGATTTTATTCTAAAGTCTCAACAATAGAAGAAGCAAAAAATTTAAATTTCTTTAGTATGGATGAGTTGCATGGTTCTTTGACTGCTTATGAGATGAGAATAGGAAGAGCTAAACCGACATATAGAGAAGAGGATTTCAAATCCATTAAAAATAAAAATGCAAAATAAGAGCCAGAGGAAGAAGAGACATCAGATGAAGAAGAAGCAAACTTTGTTAGAAAACTAAAAAAAGAAAAAGAAAAATACAGAGGAAAGCTACCTTTTAAATGTTTCAACTATTGAGGTGTCGAACATTTTGCTACTAAATGTCCTCTGAATGAAAATAACAAAAATGATGAAGGATCGCACCAAGAAAGAAGTGATTGGAAGAAGAAATCAACCTTCAAAAAATGCAACTTCAAAAAGAAAAGTTTCATCTCCAGGAATACCAGTTCTTCAGAAGAAAGCTTTGGTGAGGAATCTAAAGAAGAAACAGGTGAGGCTCTTTTTATGGCATTTGAAGAAGAAAATTTAGAAAAGGCAAAAGGAATGAACTCTAAAAAGTGTGATGAAAAACTTATGGTTGAAGTAGATCTAGAAGGTGAGTTGGTCTCAGCACTTATAGAGTGGAAAATTGAGAAAAGAAAGAATAACAAACTCTCAAGAAATATTGAGGATGCAAACGACATCATAACCAGTTTGAAAGTTCAGACAGAAGAATACAAAAAAATATGTGAAGATCTCGAAGTTTAGATAACCATGAAAATAGATTACTGCTGCAAACTAGAGGAAGAGAATGTTAGCTTATAGATGCAGATAGCAGAGATGGATCACAAAATTAGCTATTATCACAAACGCGAAGAAAGCTCTATGAAGCTGGATAAGATTTTAAATGACCAAAGACCTGTAGGCATCAAATTTGGTCTAGGCTTTGTCGAAGGTGAATCTTTAAATGCAACAAAGAACAGAAAAGCAGAATCTGTAAAGAATGAATATAAGAAACAGGTTGAAAAAGGAAAAATGACTCATATAGAAGAAGGTGATAATGCCAGGCATGAAAAGAAAATTGACAATGATGGATTCACCAAGGTCACACATCAAAGAAGAAGACGATTCATGGCTCCTATGATAGCATGGCAAAGACCATCACCCAGGTTCAATTATCCCTTTTCTAGTTTCTATTTTAAATGCAATGGTTATGGTCATAAGATTGCAGACTGCAAGTATAATGTAGGATCGAGGAATTTCACAAGTAGAAATGTTTTTTCACCTCTGATGAATTATGCAGTAGAATGTTATAACTGTCACAATTTTGGACATATTGCAAGAAACTGTAGAAGTAATTTTGCTTCAAATCAATTTTAGGGAAGAAAATTTCAACCAAATAGGATGAGGCAAAACAAAAATCTTCGTGAAAAAACATGCTCAAACTACTGAAAAGGGAAATTCAAAATAAGAGCCCAAAATTGTAGTTAAAACAGAGTGGAAAGAAAAAGATAAAATTAAGGAAGAAGAGGAATCTTTGATTGTGCAAATAGCTTTTAAAGCATAGAATAAACATGTACCATGGATGCTAGATAGTGGATGCTCTAGTCACATGACAGGTGACAAACAAAAATTTGAGAAGTTACAGAATTATTAAGGTGGATTAGTTAAGTTCGGAAATAATAATGGAGGTAAGATAGTAGGTAAAGGTTCAGTTAAGATTATCAACAGAAAAGTCAAATCAGAAGAAGTCCTATTTGTAGATGGTCTGAAACACAAATTGTTGAGTGTTAGTCAAATTTGTGATAAAGGTCATGAAGTAGTTTTAACAAGCAGGGTTGTGAAGTCAGAAGAACAAACAGTGGAAAATTGATAGTGACTAGATCAAGAACATCTGGCAACCTTTACACGCTTTCATAATCTTTAGAAGGAGCTTTTTTTATTGGATAGGAAGAACAAAATTGGTTGTGGCACAAGAGGCTATGTCATATCAGTTTTGACAATCTGGTAAAAATTAGCTCAAAAGGGGTAGTGAGAGATATTCCCACCATCAGCAAACCTTCAAATAGCATTTGTGCTTCATGCCAAAAGGGGAAGCAAACTAGAGTCACATTCAAAACAAAAGAGTACAATACAAGCAAACCATTAGAACTAATTCATACTGATTTATGTGGACCCATGAGAATGCAAAGCATAAATGGTGACAAATACTTTATGTTGTGTATTGATGACTATTCTAGAATGACATGGGTATATTTCTTGAAGCAGAAAATAGAAGCCTTTGAAATGTTCAAGTCTTTCAAACACCACGTTGAGAATGAAACAGGAAAGAGGATAAAAAATTTAAGATCAGATAGAGGAGAATTCATTTCAGATGAGTTTACAGAGTACTGTGATAAATATGGCATTAGGAGACAGTTTTCAGCTGCCAGGACACCTCAACAAAATGGTGTGGTAGAAAGAAAGAACAGGATAGTGTAGGAAATGGCACGGACTATGTTGACTGAAAGCAGAGTAGCAAACAGATTTTGGAAAGAAGCAGTCTATGTTGCTGTGCATATTCAGAATAGGTACATGCTGAGAACACATGAAAACAAAACTCCTTATGAGTTGTGGTTCGGTAGAAAGGCAACAACAAAACATCTCAAAGTTTTTGGCTGTAAGTGTTACATCAAAAGAACTGAAGATAATCTTGGTAAATTTGAAGATAGAGCGGATGAAGGTATTTTTGTTGGCTATTTTCCAACGAGCAAAGCCTACAAATGTTACAACAAAAAGCTAAAGAAAATTGTGGACAGTGCTAATGTTACTTTTGATGAAGGTAGGGAACGAGTAGTTAGAAATGAAGAAAACTACCCAATTTATGAAAAAGTTATTGAAGGAGATGAGGAAAACGAAACAGAAAAAAAAAATTGTCTCAGATGATTTAAGTTATGATTCAAAAGAGGAAGAAAATAAGAAATTCAAAATAGGCAGCTGGCAGAAAAACCATCCTAGAGAGCAAATAATTGGAGACCCCACAGCTGGTGTTCAAACAAGAAGAAAAGTGGTAAGTAACTACTCTCTATTATCCAACATTGAGCCCAAAAATATTGATGAAGCAAGCAAATATGAAAGTTGGATGAAGGCAATAGATGAAGAATTAGATCAGATTGAGAAAAACAAAACTTGGGAGTTAGTACCTAGACCTGCAAATAAAAATGTAATCGATACTAAATGGATTTTTTGAAACAAACTGAATGAAGACGGACAAGTAATCAGGAATAAAGCAATATTGGTATGTAAAGGTTTTGCACAAGTCGAAGGTATTGAATTTGAGGAAACTTTTGCACCTGTAGCTAGACTTGAGGCAATTAGAATGTTTCTGGCTTTAGCAGTGTACAAGAATTTCAAAGTTTATTAGATGGATGTGAAATCAGCGTTTTTGAATGGGAAACTTGAAGAAGAGGTTTATATTGAGCATCTAGATGGTTTTCAACTTGGTAATGATCCCAAATTGGTTTGCAAGTTGAAGAAATATTTATATGGGTTGAAACAAGCACCCCGAGCATGGTATGCAAGGCTAGACAACTATCTTTCTCAACAGGGGTTTAAGAAAGGTATGGTGGATAATAATTTATATATCAAAATAGAAAATGGGCATCTTATTTTTCTTGTTGTATACATAGATGATATCATATTTGGTAGCAACAAAGATGAGTCATGTAAAGATTTAGCAAATAAGATGCAAAAAAAATTTGAAATGTCTATGATTGATGAACTGTCGTATTTCCTCGGATTGCAATTTAATTAGAATGAGAAGGGCATATTTATTTCCCAAGTTAAATATGTGAAAGAGATTTTTTAAAAAATCACAATGGAGGATTGTAAGCCAGTTAGCACTCCCATGATGACAGGTTGAAAGTTGAGCAAGGATGACAAATCTCCACTTGTTGATCAAACCACATACAGATCTATGATTAGGAGCTTACTGTACCTGACAGCTACCATACCAAATATTTTGTAGGCAGTATGCATGGTCGCTCGATTTTAGGCTAATCCCAAGGAGACTCATGTGATAGCAGTAAAGAAGATTTTTCGATACCTCAAGGGTACTATGGAGTATGGGTTATGGTATCCGAAAGGCAAGGACTTCACTCTTATTTCATATTCAGATGCAGATTGGGTAGGATGTGTCGATGACAAAAAGAGTACCAGTGGAGGTGCATTCTATCTTTGGGATAGATTGGTCGTGTGGCACAGTAAGAAACAAGATTTGGTTTCTTTATCAATAGCAGAGGCAGAATACATTGCAACGACAACATGTTGTACGTAGGTATTGTGGATGAAACAAACCCTAAAATATCCAGGTATCAACTTCAGTGAGCCAATATCAGTTATGTGTGATAACACCAGTGCCATTAACATCTCCAATAATCTGGTTATGCATTCACGCACTAAACACATTGCAATTCGGTATCACTTTTTGAAAGAGAAAGTTGCAGAAGGTGAGGTCAAGTTGGATTTTGTTCCAACTACAGAGCAGGTAGCGGATATTTTCACAAAACCATTGCCCAAGGAAGAATTTGAGTATCTTCGCAATAAGTTGGGTGTGGTCACGCTTCCCAAGAATTGACTAGTTACAGGGATCACATTCTTAGGGGGAGCATTGAAGTATTTGATTATCTTTTTGCTCTTGTTCATGATTTTTGCTAAGTGTAGCAATTTTTTCTTGAGAATGTTGTGCATGGACTCAGGGGGATTCTACAGTAGCCCTTTGGTATTATTGTCAAAGGGGGAGAAGAGAATGTGTTGCCAAAAATTCCAGAGGGGGAGATTGTTGAGCAAGGTGCAGCAACAATATTGTCATTGTTGTCAACACAATCAGATAGATCGGATGATGCAGTGGATAGGAAGTTCAGAAGCTTAGATGCAGTGGACAGGAAGTTCAGAAGTCATTCATAGTATGTACAATGTGTTTCCATGAAGACCTAAGTGGCCCATATGCAAAGAATCAAAGAAAAAGACAAGTAAGAAAAGTGTCGTGATATCGCGATATATTCAGAAAGAAAAAAAAAGTGTCGTGATTTCGCGACATATTGGAAGAAAGAGAAGCAGCAAGAAAAAGTTTTGCAATTTTGCGACATATTGGAAGAGAGAGAAGCAGCAGGTAAAAGTGTCATTATTTCACGACATATTGGAGGAGAGAGAAACAACAGGGAAAACTGTTGCGATTTCGTGACATGTTGGAAAAAAAGAAGGCAAGTAGAAAAACTATCGCGATTTCACGACATGTTGGACGAAAATAAGGAAAGTAGAAAAACTGTCATGATTTCACGACATGTTGGAAGAAAAGGAAGCAAGTGGGAAAATTGTTGTGATTTCATGACATGTTCGAAGAGAAGGTGCAAGCAGGGAAAACTGTCATGATTTCGTGACATGTTCGAAGGAGAAGCGCATGCAGGGAAAACTGTTGTGATTTCGTGACATGTTCAAGGAGAAGGCGCAAGCAGGAAAAACTATCATGATTTCGTGACATGTTCGAAGAGAAAGAGCTCACAAGGAAAAGTGTCATGATTTCGTGACATATTGCAAGAGAGATAGTACGAAAGAAAAAGTGTCACGATATCGTGACATGTCAGGTTCTCACGACCCAAAAAGAAGAAATGCGCTAAGGAGAAAAAGTGTCACGATATCGTGACATGTCGGGTTTTCATGACCCGAAGAATAGAAAAGAGCTAAGGAGGAAAAGTGTCACGATATCGCGACATGTCGCATTTTCGTGACCCAAAACAGGAGAGAGAAAGTAAGTTGGCAAAATGTCGCGATATCGTGACATGTCATATTTTCGTGACTAAAGCGGGAGAGAGAAAGCAAGTTGGAAAAGTGTCGCGATATCGCGACATGTCATAGTTTCACGACTCAAAGAGGATAGAGAATGTACGGAGTCAGAAATGTCACAATATTGTGATAAAAACAAAAAGGAAGTCTATGGAAGCAAAAGTGTCGCGATATCATGACAAAAGCTAAGACGAAGTGAACGAAAGCAGAAGTGTCGGGATATCGCGGCAAAATCTAAAAATAAGACGAAGGAGTTAGAAGTGTCGCGATATCACGACATGAGAAAAGAAGAAGAGTACGGAAGTAGAAAGTGTCACGATATCATGACAAAAAGGAAAAGGAACAGTATGGAGGCGAAAGTGTCGCGATATCACATGTCATGTTTTCGCTATCAACAGCCAAGAAATAGTCAAACAGGAAAAAGTGTCACGATATCGTGACATGTTGTATTTTCATGACAATAGCAACAAAAGAAGCTTCAGAGTTAGTTGAGTTGAAGCCGATGAAGACCAATGATAGCCGACTAAATTTAGGGTTTGCAATCGACTAAAATTAGGGTTTACTGTCGACTAAAATTAGGGTTTATAGTCGACTAAGATTAAGGTTAACACTTGCATTATCAGCTGACTACAATAAGGATTTTCATCATGAGATTTATATTATAAAAGGAGGGTTGTTTGGAGAATTGGGTATTGATCGAAGGGTGTGATATTCGTCCGTAGTATGCAAAGTAAGCGAGACATGTCGAATCGAGCTAAGTGCAAAGTGAAAGTGCACAGAGAGCAAAGAGCACAAAGGGTAGAGACGATTGTTCGGCTGTAATGACGCAGAGTGTGCAAAGTGTGTGCATAGAGAAAGCAGAGTGCACAAAGTGTGCAAAAGGTGAAGTCGATCACTGAGTTCAGCTACAACAGTACAGTAGATGCAAATGTTTTGCAAATAGTAAGTTGTAGACCAGTCAGGGTCTTATGAAAGCAAAGGTATTTTTTTGTAACATTTATAGATTCATAATTACAGTCCAAGTTGCTGCTTGGAATCTAGATTTGGTGCTCCTTTCTATGGGTGTAGACAAATAAGGGGTTGGTGCTCCTTCCAGTTGGTGCTGGTAAATGAAGGGTTGGTGCTCCTTCCAGTAGGTGCTGGTAAATTTATTGTAAAATTGATTGCTTTGTTAAGGTTGGATTTGGATGGGAGTCCAAGAAGTCAATTTTTGAGGAGTAGCCACATTGGTGAACCTCATTAAAATCTTGTGTTGTGTGATGCTCTCTTGTTACAATTTTTGTATCTATTTTTAAGTTTGCATTACTTCAGCATTAAGAATTACAAATTTAAGATTTTAATAAGCTACAATGATTCACCCCCCCTCTTAGTGTCGCTGTAAGTTTAACACACCAATTCAACATGGTTCACCCAATGTGGGATACTCCATGAAGAAAATATTTCTACTAAATTTTCTCAATAAATCTCTTGGGAATAAATTCCCTATTACAATATTTATGGACCTCTATCCAAAGGAGACACCAATCTCATATGTCCTGATTTATGGATCTCTCCATATAAGAACTCTTTCCCCTTTCCTCTGGTTTGTGGAACTTGATATAGGAGAACTCTATCTCCTCAACTGGTTTGTGGATCTCTCTCCATAGAATAACTCTTTCTTCCCATCTAGTTTGTGGACCACACTCTATAGGAGAACTCTTCCACTTTCTCTAGTTCATGGAACTCTATCCACAAGAGAACTCTATCCCCTTTGCTCTATCTGGTGATCTTCTAGAAGACTTCTACCCTCATTGCTTTGGCTTGTGGATCTATCTCCATATGGGACCTCTCTCTCCACTGTATACTCTCTAATAAAATGTGCTATTCCTTTCCTTTCTTAAGGTGTACAAGCCTTCCTAATGAGTACATTATGAGATTCATCAGTACTTCCAATATTGATACTATCATAAGAATCATCCTTTGGTGAGATTTTACTCGATTTCTTACCCTGATAGTTAATATCAAATAGCTTCTCAAGAGAAACAATACCTTGTGGGATGAAGTTAAATTTCTTCGCTATTTTATCTTATTCTTCTTTATCCTCTTACAACCTTTGATCTTCATCAATAACCTGATTCTCAAATACACTTGAATTCATCACAAAATCAAAAATGTGTTTATCACTTTTAAAAACTTGTAGGTTTTTAACGTTGTCAGGTATGGACAAATAAGGAACCAACTCTATCCAAAATTTCTTCTATTTCCTCTTATCAATGGGCTTTAGAGTGTCTGTTGCAACTTCCAAAAAGTCAGCTACTCGATTACCCTTTCTAGAGATTAGAGAAACATTAAAAGCTTCAAATTCATCAATCAAATCTCTAATTCTAATTTTATAGTGGGATAATCTTTCATTTTGACATGTTTATTCTCCTTTCACCTGCTTAACAACCAATGATGAATCTCCAAATACTTTCAAGTGTTTTATGTTCTTATTTAGAGCTAATAATAAGCCATATATCAAAGCTTCATACTCAGCTACATTACAAGTACATGGGAACTGCAACCTATATGCTATGAGATAATACTTTCCTTTAGGACTAATGAGGTCTACTCCAACTCCACTACCTTGCTTAGATCTAGAACCATCAAACTTCAGTGTCCACATAATATTATTTTTAATTGAAGAGTTACAAGATAATACTTCAACATCAGATTTATTTATGACCAAACTAGTATCCAACATGAAAACACCTAATTTTGACTCATTGTAAAGAATCTCATTTGGTCTATTATAGTTTGTGATCATCTCTTTTAGCCTAGGCTCCCTTTCCACCCAAATTTTATTAGCCACCCCCTTCCAGGGTAATCACATGTGTGAACAATCCATGGCGAGGTAACCATTCAGATTTTTGCTTCAGTCCCTAGTAAGCAACATACCATACTTATCTAAAATATCAACAACGTGAATATCTATATATTGATGAATCCTAGGTTCAGATGACACTTGAATAAATATATTATGAAGCATCCCTACCATATTTACCTCATTTCTATATAATTGGATTACTATTCTATTCAAAGGGTTAGGTTTCAAGCCTAACCTCTTACAGATAACATAAGGCGTGACATTTCCTGATGCGCTCGAATATACCAAACAATTATGTAAATTATTTTCTATGGTTCAAACTATAAAAATAAAGGGAGGAACCTCTCCTTTATCCTTTCATAATGCAAAATGGACCTCTATGGATTTCTTTGTATTACTCTTCCCCGAATTACCCAAGGCCTAAATCAATGAATCTTGTTGATCTGTCATTTGTACCACCTCAAACAATGTGATATTAGATTTTATATTTTTAAAGTCCTCAACAATATTATAAAAAATTTATCACCACTTTGTACCTTTTGAGGTGGTTTAGAGGAATTTATTCTAATAGGAGTTGCTGGATTATTATTGGTTCTAGTGTCCGATGGAACCATAGAGTTATTGGATGGATTAGAATATGTATTCGGGGTATTATTCCTACTCCTCAAATGATAGTTGTGATTCCCATTTTGGGCATGTCAAAAGGCCTATACTTCTTCTTCTAAAAGCTCTTCTTCTTCCACCTCTATTTCATCGTTTTCACAACCACTTATTTCAACCACCAACGCATGGCTTTTACCTTTACTAGAACTAGCTTCATGAGAATAATCATTATTAGGCATGATTTCTAATTCATCAATATCTTGTTGTAAAATACCTCTAGCCTATTGAAGTACTAGGCACTCATTCTCATTGTATTCACTTGTAGTGTGTATTCTACACCAGTTACTCCTAGAAAAATCTAAAATATTGATAATTTCTTGAGATTAGCTAGTATCACTCTGATTAGTAATAGGAGTAGACACTCCATCATTTTTAGGTTGGGTATTCCACTATTTTATTTGAAAACTAAAGTTCCTATTTTGAGATACCAATTTTTGCGACTGAACCATATTGTTGCTTAGCTTTTGGGCCAATCTCTTTAGGTCTTTAACTTCTGATTCAAGCTCATTGGGTTGACCATTTGTAGTATTGGGTTTGGCTACATTCTAGAACCTTGGAATGTTCTAATTTGGTGTAGGCAAAGCCTGAGGATTTGTTACTATGGTTCCTTGAGAGGCCAAATGGTTCTCTAATAATAGAGGAACTATTGAGTGAATGGGTGTATTTGGATAGGTGATTGTGGTAGGATTAGTGAGCATATTTGAGTAGCCCTAATTGTAAGGTATAACATTCAACATGGGATTTTTATTTAACAAGACTTAATTTATCATGGGAATATGATTGTATGCTCCAAGTTGTCCTAACATAGGTAGTTTCCCTATCCCATAACCTTGGGACATTAATTGATGTTCAATAGTCATAGCTTTTGTATAAGATAGGGCTAGAGTGGTGACCAACAGATTCCTTCTAGCAAATATGGTTGTCAAAGGATCTAAGGCCTCAAAATAAATTTGGACAACCACATCTGTTGTCACCACAAAATGATCGGTTAACTTGGTGTAAAGCTTTTGAAATCTGGTATGAAACATCCTTATGGGTTCATTAGGCCCTCTCTTACAGGTCACAAATTGATTGTAAATCACAATAAGATCTATGGGCAACCTGAATTGGTTTATAGAAGTTGTTTCTAATTGGACCCATGATGTAATAGAACCTATAGGTAAACTGATGTACTAATCATATTCTATATCGTCTAGGGTCAAATGAAATAGCCGACAAGCTACGTCTTCATGCTCAACTTGTAATCTGATCAAAGTATCCTTATAGGCACGAATATGCTATTCTACAAGTCGAATACTATTGTGCTTATACCTAGGCAAAATTTTATCTATACCCTTGGGTAAATCATGAGCAAATCCTACAAATAGTAAAGGATTACTATGCACCCCATACCAAGCAGTATTAGCAGCTGCATTTGTAGCCATTATATTGGGTTGAGGGGTAACTAACAGAACAATGGGCAAAGCAGGAACACTAGGGGATCCAACCAAAACTCCACTAGATGGGATAACCACTACCTAATTCTGAGTTCTCTTTGGTCTATAAGTGGGTGATAAGCTTTGGAAGATAGTATTTTTTGTAGCTTTAGATCTTGTAATGATATGCTTTGGCTCCATATTAACATTAATAACTGAAAATATATATCAGTAATGCATCAAACCATAGCATGGATAAATATTTTTAAAAGAAATGGTTAGCCCCAATGCATTATGAAAAATGATCTCAAACAATAATCACACCTTGTTACAAAACAACATTAGTCCAACACCATATGTTCCAAAACCACCTTTCACAAACAAGTTAGCACAAAAATAATTCAATAGGCCCTTGTTCTAGCACCAAAATGTTGAGTGGTAATTTTTTCTGTTGCAAAACTACACTCACATTTAGGATTTTCGTTAGCAAAACCCTCACTTGCAAAGAAATACTAAACTTCTCCAAGGTTCTTTAAACTTTAGTCTACGAGATGAGCTAATATCTCAAGAATCTGTAAATGACCATTAACAAGGGGCTTGCTGGTTATATTGATTTTTTTATAACTTAAGTAAATGAAAGGGCTTGAGTTCCGTTATGTTCAAAAATCAAAAGTTGTAATACTTGAAAGTAATTCTTAGTGCCTTTTACTTCTTATTTATTAGCCTGATTTACCCACAACCTTGTTAGCAGCTTCCTTTTATCTTTTGTTTAAGAGTGTTCTGCTAGTTAGTGTTGTGGAATAACCACTTCCTTTTATCTTTAGTTTAAAAATGAAGTCAGAGTTAGAATTTGTTGTTAGTTGATTCGTTTTACTTCAGAATTTATATGCAAAGTTAGCAAGTGCTATGGGAAACCCACTTCATTTTATTTGTGCTTTTGATGTGACACTTCAAGATTTATTTTATCTTGCATTTAAATGATAAAAAGGAAATGCTTTAAAAAATAAACACCATTAAGGTCCGAGGGCCTGGTTCAACGGTTAAAGCGCTTCTTTCGGAGCAGGGAGATCGAGGTTCCATTCCCTCGGGCCTCGCCGTACTGAACGCCTGTCCCCGTCTGGGTGCGTCAGCGGCATAAAAGGTTCAAATTATCGGGGCATGGTGGTATAGGGGCGGTCTACGCGAGGATCTCGTGGCGGCTTCTGGGGGTGGACTGCGCAAGAAACTGTGGCGGATTTCTGGCGGCTGGCACGGACTCGTGGCGGCTATCGAGTCCACCATGTAAATCAAAAAAAAATAAAAATAAAAATAAACACCATTAATAAGAAAAAATAAGAAAAACGAGGGTTAGAAGAAATGAAATATATATATATATATATATATATATATATGGAAAAAAGAGACCAAATGCTTGAAAATTCTATAAAAAGATTAGAAGTTAACAGTTATGAAAAAAGACCAGAAATTAGGAGTTCTAACCAGAAATAAATAACTTCCAAAATATGAGAAACAGAGAAAATAATAAATATATTGCAATCAAAATTTCTTATGTTCTAATATGAGAAACAGAAAAAATAAAAAATATATTGCAATCAAAATTTCTTATGTTCTAATATGAGAAACAGAAAAAATAAAAAATATATTGTAATCAAAATTTCTTATGTTCTTTTCAAAATCTCATTTTCTTACAGTAGCATTCGCATCAGCATACACAGTTTTTCTTTCTTTTTTATTCGCTCTCGTCTTCCTTCCTCTCCTTTCATGATTTTTGCAGCTCCTTTCTCTCTGTTTTCTGATCTATTTAAAATCTCTCCCTCCTTCTTGGCAACACATCCCCAACGTAACCCCTGTATTCACCTAAACGTTGTCCTCTCATTGATATTAGATAACGTCCTTGTAACCCTTTGCTTTTTACAAGCGTCTCAAGCGTTCTCAGGATTACTGTTGCTCTCTTGTTTTAATAACGCTTTAACATGCCGACTTGTATCACTGTATTTAATCTTCTTTTATCTTATTAAACGTATAAAAAAATGAAGACTTTAAAATAAATTAAGTGCTGGGACTATTTCAAAACTATGGAGACAAAATTTAACAGATGCCTAGGTGGGTGCAGCATCACTCCTACTGTATGCTGTCACAATGCGTATTCACCAGATAAGTCTCCAGGTTTCAATTGAACTCTTCTGACATGCCTTTGTTATTCCTGTATATGCCTCCCGCTAGCGTTGTAAAATTGTGCTTCCTAGATAATATTCATAATGGCCATGCTTTACCTACAACATGTCATGATTATTGGAACGTTCCACTGCATCTTTCCCCATCATCCTGGTCGAAGCTATGCACCATGTAGTGCACACCTTATTATTTTACCGGACCAAATGTTATAAAACCTACATAATCATCTTAACCTGTTCATTATTAATTCTGTCATCTGCATATAAAATAGTTTTTTGGTAGGGAAAGAAAAACTATTAATAATGCTTTGTGCATTATTAATTCGTCAGTGCTGTAGTGGGGAAAGAAACATCGTCTATAATTAGTAATACACTGCTCTTCGATGATGCCAATGGTGAAAGGGATGGCTTCGGAAATCAAACACTGTTTATATGCCTTTTCAAATTGCTATCCAACAGCCACATCATCTCCAGGAATATGCTCATCACTCAATTGCCATGCCATGACCATTTACTCAGGATGGACAACATTATCCTATTCTGACTTATCTACCAGGAGCCAACGACATCTAACGCCTGAGAACTGTGGCTATTCATCTATATCATCACCACATCGACCAACATCTGGAGATCCACGTTGATGGGTTAGCACCTCCTTTTGTTAGCGGTACTACCCATGTCTTTCACTGTGCAACTACCCATGTACTACCCATGGCTATCTAAAAGTCTTCTACACTACAGTTTTCGGGCGATTTCATGGCGGAAATGGGGAAACTACAATGTCAAATTTAGTAAGCCTGCTCTCCTCTGAGCTAGAGTCTAAAATGTGCGTACAAGTCACTACGTAGATCCATTTACCGCTAACAAAATATGATTGCATCCAAGTGTTTCGCATATGCGCTTCCTTATCCACCTTCAACGTTCACGGGAGTAACCAACTCCATTGCCATATCAGTGAAGACTGCTGCAGCCATTATCCTCATCGTTGAAATTATGTCTCTAAAAGCATAATTCATTGCTCTTTTAAAAGTAGCATCTGTGTTAATCAATCCAAAAGGCATTCTCCTATATGCAAAGGTTTCCCATTTAGTGGTAAATGTGGTCTTCATTCTATCATTAAGATCTATCATAATTTGATTATGTCCAGAATATCCATCTAATAAAGACATCATTTTAGATGCATTTACCATTTTTAAAATGTGATCTATGGAGGGCAAAGGATACTTGTCTTTCTGAAAAGCCTTATTAAGAATTATAAAATCAATGCATAGGTGAATTTATTTGGTTTTATTTTGAACAAGTACTATATTAGCTACCTAGGTGGAATGCCTAATGGGAAAATAATGTGTGCATCTAAGATCTTTTGAACTTCCTTTTGAATAAGGGGTTCAAGTAACATATTGACAAGCCTTTGTTTCTGTGTAAATGGCTTTGTTTCTGGTTTTAATGGGATAGTATGAGTTATAATATTTTTATTATATGTTTTTAGATATTCATAGCTCCAAGATATGATTTCTCCATAATATTTAAGAGCTTTAAAAATTCCTTCTTTTTATTGAATAGCACAATATTTTCCTATTAACACATTATGTGGATTTTCTCTAGTCCTTATATTAACAATATCATATGCATGATTCTGCAATGAATCTTTACTGCATTTCTTACTTTTATAATCAATTTCAAACAATTTCTCAAGAGAGACCATACCTTTGGGGATTGAATTTATTTTCAATTTTACCTCTTGTTCCTCCTCTACTTCATCATGTATCCTTTCATCTTCATCAATAACCTGATTTTCAAATATACCAGAATTAGTAAAAAAATTAAAAATATGTCTATCATCTTCAAACACTTGGAATTTTTTTAAATTATTAGGTATTTATGGGCATACTACTAATTAAATGGAAATTTTCTTAAGTATTTTTTTATCCATAAGTTTCAGTGTACTTGCTACCACTGCCAAAGAATCTACAATTCTATTGCTCTTTCTAGAAATTGGCTTAATATTAAAGGCATGAAATTCATCAATTAAATATCTTACTCTATTTCTATGGTGGATTAATATTTTGTCATGGCAAGCATATTGAATTTTCACTTGTTTAACCACCAACTCATAGTCAGATAATACTTTAAGCACTTAATATTCTTTCTCAGAGCTAATTGCAGTCCATATATCAATCCCTCATATTCAGTCGTATTGTTGGTACAAGGAAACTATAATCTATAGGCTGCTAGAAAAGAATTTTCTTTGGGGCTAATTAGTTCCACTCTTGCTCCACTACCTTGACTAGACTTGGATCCATTAAACTTAAGAGTCCAAACCAGATTTGCATCCTTACTTTTCTCACTTGGTGACATCTTAGCTTCATAAATATCATAAATAGTCTGAAGTGACACATTTCGAGTTATGGATGGTGTCGAAGGTTCTATCCTACAAGGATATTCAACTTTACCAAACTCACTCTGAAACCTCAATCATTGCCTGATCTGTATTCACCCGTATATTTTCCCTGTGAAACATTGCAGTCATAGAAAATATGTGTGTGATTTGGCTTCGACATCCTCCATCTAACTCGCCAGTCATCGCGTAGTCCTCCCACGTCGGCGCCCTCACCCTTGTGTACGTCTTCGCCACCTATCATTCGTCGTTGCATCGTTCCTTCATGGTACCCTGCATAAAGCAATAAGTTGTATATTTTAGATGATTGTAAAATATAATATTAATCATATGAAGGCTTGAATTAAAACACCACTAAACTTAAAACAATGAAAATTATAAAAATGAAATCTAAAATAACCTTTAAAACAAGATAGAAACAAAAATAAAAATAATTAACACTTAAAAGCAAATTAAAACCAAAATGATTAAGACTACATGCACAGTCCTCAAAATAATATATATATATATATATATATTTATATTTAATTAATTTTAAACATTTACTATTCCAATTCAAAACAACGACAATAACAAGACCAAATTAAAAAGGACACACAAAACTCAAGCAAAGGCACTAATCAAAACATCAAAGCACAACAAAAAAATACAAAGGGAAACTACCCAGCATGAACTTCGAAACTTACATGCAAGACCATGGTTAGAGACCTACACAACAACACCACTCAAATACAATCAAAATACCTAAAATTCAAAATTTAAAGGTGGGTCCTCAAACCTTGGGGCTAGTTGTGAATTAGTCACAACAGTCCTCTTTGTAAATATTAGTTTGGTAGAAAGATTTATATTTTATATAATGTGTGTCAATATAAGAGAAACTACAAGGTGTTAAGAAAGAAAATGAAAAATCACATTAATATATGTCAAGATGAGAGTTTTGTCTTAATATGAAAAATATGAAAGGGTGCATCTCCTAGGTGTTTGAGAAGAGCAATAGTTAGAAGACTGAAAAGTCATGTAAAATTATATATTGAAGATAAAGCTCCATGCAATGTAATCTATTTGATTCATTTTTAGAATCTTTTGATATTGAGTATATTTGAGTTACATTTGTGAGATATTTTTGTTATTTCAAGCTCTAATATGTTATTTGTAAAATGCTTGCTTGTAGGCCTATATAATATTTTATTATACAATGATGGCCTTGGTCATAAGTCATATTACACTTTCAACATTACCTCATAATTTGAATGGAAAATCCAAAGAGAAGACATTAGTAACAATAATATATTTCCTCCTAATGCATGCTCTAGTAGGCCTCCACATTCTGAGGAAGACTCATTTGGATCCCTGTCATCATCTACAATTCAATTATATTAAAATATCTTTACACAAGAATTTTATTAGGTTGAATCATAGTCATAAATACCACTATCAAATACTCCCACACATATCCAATGAACACTTTTTCTCAAACTCTAAAGAAGGAATATAAGTCAACATTACCACCTCTAAAAAAGGGTCGCTTCAATATTCTATAATTGCATACAGTAGGACTTGGAGGTACAACTTTCCCTTTATAAAATACATCACCTTATTTAGAAACTTCTACTTGCGCTTAGGCCACCTAATTTCCATCACCAAAAGAGGCCTTGCATGGATTGCTTAAAAAATAGCTATTTCAAAATTCTAATAATACCTAAATAAATAATAGAAGGAAGAGATCATAAAGGATTAGATCTTCATGAATAAATTGGATCAATAGCTCAAAGGAGGAAGAAGGATTGACCAAAGCACATTCTATATCCTTTTCCTATATACCTCCAAAAAACTCAAAATCTACTACAACTGTCACAAATCGAACTACATTTTCCAAACAAATTAGACCAAAGATTTAGATTACATAAAACATGGTACATTTACCATCTCAAAGTATGGTAATAGTACTTGAGGATCATACTACATAATTAAGCCCCTAACATTGTAAACGGTCCACAAATTGATGGAACCAATGCAAAGAGCTTGAAAATTTACATGATTTAAAAAAAGGTCTCAAAATATTTTTATATACAAATGTTATGACCTCTATAATAATTTTACAAATAGCCCCTCAAAATGCAAATATTATATCCCTAAACCTTAGGAAAAGAAGCATCCAATTGCAACCTATCATGTGTTATCCATCCATTTGTCGATGGATACCACAATTCATGCCACCTAGATGCCACTAAGTTATTGTGCTGTTAGTGATTGCAACACTTGTTTTTGTACCATTGGCTAAGGTCATGTATATAGTATAAAAATATTATGTGGTACATAAAGGTACCATGTTCACTACCACATTAGTCCAATGATGGTTGTTTTCCAAATATACCAAAATATTATTGCATGGAATTTTATCCTATGTCTTTAGTGACCTAAGATGATCTTGCTAGCCAAATTAGTATGGCATTTATTCAAATGTCTATCACACCTTAATACACTCATAGAGATCCAAAGGGAGGTGAAGATAAGTTTTTCCAAAATTCCCACTAGAGCAACTCAAACCTAGGTCTCATGACTTAATAATCTTGTACTTTTCACATAGTTGTTTGGCCATAGATGTTTCTGGTGTTCAAAAGTTTAAAAACCCTATATATGACATCATCCCATCCAACCACAAGTGCACAAAATAAGGGGTGATTCATTTCAATATTTCAACCTCCTTTCTCTTATTTCTAAGAAAGGCCTTTGTTGACTGGCATGCAATCAAGCCATGATCCCTTTATTTGGAACTTTATTGTATGATTGAAATAAAAACCACAATATAGATTCAAACCCACAATAGTTAGGTAGAAATATTCTTCCTTTAAAAAAATAGGATGCTCATTTTTCTATTAAATACAACATCATGATCAACGTAGAGGAAGAGTGCTAAGAGCTTGGCACATGCTGCTACAAATTTTATGTGAACACTTTTTTATGCATCCAATCAATATGTTATGGCATCCTTGTGAAGGATGATGATTATGATTTTAAATATTATTCAAATATACATTAAGGATTTCAAAAATTATTTGATGACAACAAGGTATTTTATGGAGTAGACATAATTTATCCATAAATTTTAGAAAAATAAATGAGTAAAAAATAATTAGAATCTCCTTTCTACTTATTATGTTTAAGATGATTATGAATATTCAAGAAGTAGTCCACTCTAAAATTTAGAGGAAGGATATGAGTCTTCGAATGATATTTCTACATGACCAAGCAATGTTGCTCCATACTTACTATGATACCATGTTGAATTTTAAATCTATTTCAAGAAATGATTTAAAGCAATCCATCCATTGAAATATTATGAAAAAATAATAGAAAATGATGAAAGAGAGAAATATATAGTGGGAATCCCCAGGAATCATAAATAATCACTATATTTGTAAATATTTATGATGCTAAAACTTCATCCCTCATAGACCTAGAAAGTGGAACAACAAACTGAGGATCTCCACAGGCCATGAAATCCTCTTGCAGTGAAGAGAGGAACCTATGAAGATGCCAGCAAAAGTAGAGGAAGAAAAAACTGCAAACCAAAAACCTATGGGAAAGAGACATAAAAGTTTCCAAGGAACCCAAAAGGAAGGACCCACAGGTAAAATTGGCTACATGCATTACACACAAGTCATCCTAGACCAAAAGGATGCAGCCAAAAATCTTGGACTACCTTCAACACCACCAATGAATAGCTTCAGGGAAACATACGAGGAAGTCCAGTAGCAACACAATAGCAAGAAAACTAGAGGTCCCAGGTCAAGGCCATGAAAATTTTTGAGAGTCCTCTGAGCCCCACACCAACGAACCCAAAGAGCAGAGTCATAGTAGAAAGCACATGGTCCATCAAACCATAAATATGTTGTGTAAAACTGCTCATGAAGCCACTCTTCCACAACCACATCAACCCACACCTAGAGAACCACTTAAGGTTAGCACCAAGTAAACACCTACAAAAAACCTAGGAAAAAGCTGAGAAATCCAAAGAAAAGAATACCTGAAGAAACCGAGAAAACCCAAGGAAGATCCCAGGGAAAACCCAAAACCATTCAAAAAACCAGACATCATAAAAAAACCCCACTACATGGTAAGGAAAGGGGCAGACAAATGGAGAAGTGACCTCCCACCCCAAGGAGATCGTCTGTAACACCATACAACCAAGGAGGAAGGGTTAAGGAAGTGCCAGGGAAATTGGGATGGGATTATGAACTTGGGATAGGATTAAGGAAGGGTTGTAGGGAAGTGGAGAAGGACTTCCCAAGGAAGTCCCCTGTAGAGCCCCCCCTACATATTTGCATACTTAATTGCATGACACTTTTGTACTTTATCTCATTACACACTTGTACTCTTACTTACATGACACTTGTGTATATATTGTACATAGAAACTTACATAAAGGGGAAATATAAATCACCCTCCAAAAGTATAAACTCATAATCTATTATAATATTTACATTGTACCATAGGTTCCATTGGGGTACATGAGCATGTATCAAATAATGTAATATTCTCCAATTTTTATACCAATACCAAAACCTCAATTACATTAATGAATTTAAATTAATCCAATATAATAATAAGGATTAAGGTTAATTACAAGTTATAATGTGGGTTTAACCATTAAAAGTTTTTAATCATAGCCCATAGGGCTAACATAATAATAAATTAAATACAATTGTACAATGCTCACTGTTAGCTTTTAATGAATAACCACTCCATAATATGACCACTAAATAAACAATACTAAACTCAATATGAAGGAGATAATAATGCTAAGAAAATAAGCTTATATTCAGAATATGAAATAACTCAAATATTGCTAATGGCAAATGCTGAAAAATACAATGAACTCTTATTGAATAAAATACCTCACATACATAATATTACATCACCTTCCATTGCTCCATGGGTGATGTCCCATCTCTTAAACTTCTCTTTTGTGATACTATTCTACTACAATTGCACATCCATATATAGGATGGAATATGACTCTTCATATGGTGTTTCTTGTACCTTACTCTTCCTATGACTCTTCATGTTCCCTATTCTAATGGCACATGTACATAGGGACAACTATGCACATTTACATTGCCAAAATATCATCGCACACTTGTGCATTTATTACATTGTATAAAGTAAATACTTTCATCCTAATATAATACACTCTTTCCTAATATATAGATGTGCCCATGGTGGTACATTGTCATGTACCAAATAATGTAATATATTCCAACACCCCCATGTATTACATTATTTGGTTCTTGAGAACTTTGGTCTTAAATATGGATCTTCTTCTTCTTTTATCTTCAATTAATTTTGCATTGTATACCTTCTCTATCAGGTTCTTCTTCATTGCCGGTGATGGTTTTTGTAGTCATGCTATATTCACATTCCTACAAGATGACTTTTTCTTTGTCCTTTCTCTTTTCATTGCATTTATTTGCTATATAGTATCATATGTACAATTGCTTAGCGCATCATGATATGGATTTGAAATAGAGGAACATAAAAGATCAATACTGCATGATGATGAAAATATGTTGTCTAAGAAAGATTCATCTATTCTAATTTTTGCTTTAAGTGATCCAAGAAATTTTTGTTTCTTTTCATTATCCTATTTGTAATATTGAAGTGTAAGTAAACCCATATATAATACACTTCCAATTTCTAGTGTAAGGGTAGTTTCCTCTTTTTGTTTATCAATTGCTTCAATGATTCTAGCATGAATATAGTATTCCAGGATTGTGAAGTCTTCTTCTAAAGCTTCAGTATAGATCAACTTTGAAGTAATATCTAATTTTCCTTTTGCGAGTAAGTTCTTGATCCCCATTTTATGATATTTACTCTTTCTTTTCTAATGATATTTTCCACATCATTATTTATTGTATTCTTTGATGTAAACATTTTCTATTTCTTCTTTTAGTCTTGATAGACTAATGTTCCCTTGTACTCTAAGTTAAGTGCTCAAATAATGTTGATGGAACCTTTGGAGTAGACTTCCTTATGACTCCCTAGTTGAATTTATCAAGCAACTATCAATTTCAAAAGGTACTTCCTTAGTTGTGAGAGATAGACTAAGGATGATATTTCTCAAGTTTCAAATATTGTTCTTTCAATTATATGTTGTGTAGAAACCCTTGTATCTCCCTAAAGTTTGAAAGATAATATTAATAATCAACAATCGTTTACAAATATTCAAATCTCTAGTAATTTGAATTTATAGATTTATCTATTCAATGCAATATGTTCAATATGTAGGATTCCTTTTATCTCCCAAATTTGTGGACAAAAATTTTAATTCTAAATTTCATATACTATTTTTGATATAGAAAACCTTATACCTCCAAAATTAGAAATTTAGAAATTCTGAAAATAATATTTGCAATATTTTGTAATTCTAATTTGATGTAGAATCCTTATTTCTCCAAACTTAATTAATTTTCAAATATTGGTTTTGTAAACTATGGTATGCAATTTTATAAAACTTCATATAACCTTCAAATTCTAGAAAATGCTCTTCAAAAATATAATTATAGGCTTCAAAATAATAATATGATTTTCTAAGGTTATAAAAATGCTTATCACTCCACTTTTGCTTATGAGCTTAGAATATATTCCCTTCTTATTCCTCCTATCAATATAAAACTTTAATATACGATAAGATCCTATGATAAATACCTCAATTATTTAGATGCTCCTTGTTGGTCTTGTTGGGCACTTTTCTCTCTAGTCAAACTTGTTGGGAATGCTTTGTATGACTCTTCAAAGATTCTTTGATCTTCTTTAATGCTTCTCCTCTTGCATTTGCTATGTAAGGTGCTGGAAAAACTATTATATTAATACCTCTAAGGCTATATGAGTGCTTCACCTTTCTTTAGATGTGTGCCATGTGGTGTAGACATTATTTTAATCCTTGTATTCCTTCTTGGTGGTGCTAACATTCATGAATAGAATAAAGTGGACACTTGTCACCTTCTTTCTCGCAACTTGGGAGTTACACAGTCTTCTTGAGCGCTTGGATAATAATGAAGAATTTTTGAATGTTTGAGTGCTCTTTTCTCATGAATATTTTCGTTAAAACTTATGCATCAATTTTTGTATTTAGTGCCAAGTGAATATATTCCCTTCTTTTGGAAGAGACAAGTGTAATCCACTCTTTTTGCATGCACTCTTTTTCCAAACGTATGGATTGTAAGGCTTTTGAATTCCATTGCTCTTCCCAAACTTATTATTGCATCTTGTAAAACATATTATAGCTTCTTGAAAACATATTCTTGTTGTATATTCTCCTTCCTTTGGATGATTATGGACTTGCTCATAGATGGCTTTGCTGGAAATATGAGGAGGTTTTATTGTTATTAACGTCAATAATTTAGCACCAGTAATCATCAGTTTTAGTGAGCAGCATCAGTTTCAGGTTTCGTAATCAAGTGCAAAAGAAAGATTGCTCCCAGGTGGTCATATGAGGTTTAAAGGGAAAAAGGAAGGCCCAAGAAAAATAATATTATAATATTTTATTATAATATTAAAAGGACAAGACCCAAATATTTAAATTAATTATAATAGTTTCATTATAAATTAATTTAATTAACTCTTAAAGTTATTAAGTTAATTATAAATTAATTATAATTTAATTATAAATTAATTTATGAGTTAATTTAACTAACCCTAAAGGTTAATTAATTCAAAATATTTAATCAAAATCACCAACGTCGTCGAATATATGGCACTTTGCATATAAAAGAGGGCAAACACCATGGCAAATAATCATCCGCGATCCATATGTCATACGCAAAAACCGTGCACATTACAAGGATGAAGATCATGTGCATTGTTAAAGGTTTTGAGAGGAAAAATATAAGACAAGGAAGAGGGGATTCCACTTTATGTTCCAAGGTGCTGTGTAAAGCGACTGGCAGCCAGGGGCTGCGCTAAGACATTGGTAGGGCGAGGTTGAGGGATTTAATCCCATGGTTTGCATTTTGCCAAGAAATGGAAGGTTTTTACTTGAAGTCTGCACCGATGAGAAAGGACAAAGGGAATATGCTAGCCTTTCCCTTTGTCTGGAGGCATGTATCCCACGTGGTGGGCACATGTCTTGCAAAGGCGCTTGATAGGGAGAGGTTGCATGTTCGAAACCCACCGAGGCACCTTTTGGTGGACTAAAAATTTGCTGAGGTTCTAAAAATTGTAGAGATTAAATTTTTTATTACTTAAAGGTTTAATAAAGTGGTAAATACATATGATAAGGTTTTTGTGAGGGAGGTAAAAGGATATGCAAAGTATTATTTTGGGTGTTTGATTTTTGAGTGCTTTGAGCTTATTGAGAGGAGTAATAAGGTGTGTCATAGGAGTTAGATATATTTTTTGAAAACTAAGTTAATAAAAATTGTATTGAAAGGAGAAATAAGGTTGAGTAAGTGTTGATATTTTGACTTGGTGAAATATTCTTGTGAGAAATTATTAAGGATAGATATTTGCTATCTAACCCTAGTATTGGCAAAAAGAGTGGTTGTGATTGAGACAGGTGTTTGAGGTCAAATCATATTCAAACAAGAGGTAAGGGCACATTATCCTTGAGAGTGATTTTTGGATGTTATGTATGCTAAGTTGGAGTTAAAAGGTTCCTATGTGATAAGCATTGTTGAGTAAGCCTTTACATGCATGTCTAGTAAATGCTTGAGTGAGAACTTGTGAACTATACTGAACTAGAGTTTGTGAAAGATCATGAGTATCATTGTTATGTGAATGTGAGAACATCTTGAGTTGAGTTTGAGTTCCATTGTGATATTTGTTGAGAGCATTGGATGAAACATTGGCTTAGGGTTTTGCAAGCAATTTGGTTTCATTGATTGAGTTGATTGAGCTATAGTGATTATAAAGTGTTGGAGTGATAGTTCAAGTTTTGTGAAACAATTGTTTCTATATTCTAAATTGATTTGAGAAAGAGATTGAAAGTGATTGAGTGTTTTAGAGTGTGAAACATATTGAGTCTCTAACCATTCTCTATATGTTTCTAAGATTTGCAAGAGAAGTTGAAAGTTATTGATTAAGTGTGAGTGTGAAACATATTGAGTCTCCAACCATTCTCTATATGTTTCTAAAGTTGAAAAAAAGGTTTGAAAGTGATTGATTATTATTGTGAGTGAGTAACATATTGAGTCTCTAACCATTCTCTATATGTTACTGTGAATTTTGAGTGAAACTTCTTTATGCAAGTAAAATAGGTTTTCTATGAAATATTGATTTGAGTTGAGTAAGTGAGTTTGCAATTATTTTGAGGAAGCTTTTGTGAAATCTTACAAGCAGAATTAAGGAAAGTCTTGATGAAAGACTTGTGGATAGATTTGTGTGAAATTTTATGGAATATTACAATAATAGATTGGACAAGTTCTAGTGAGGACTTGTTGAGCATATTGGACAAGTTCTAGTGAGGACTTGTTGAGCATATTGGACAAGTTCTAGTGGGGACTTGTTGAGCAAATTTGAGACAAGTCTTAGAGAAGACTTGAGAGCAGATTGGACAAGTTCTTGAGAGGACTTGTGGAGAGATTTGAGATAGTTATTTGTGAAGACTTGAGAGCTGAGTTGATTTATTGATTTTTTCAAACCTTGAGTTAAGGTTTGGGGCAGATCTAGTAGAGGTGATTTATGATTGTTCAGGGTTTGTGGTAAATATTGAAGATAGATTGAGGATAGAGTGTGGTGCATATATGAGGATAGCTTTGTACCAGACCAAAGATACAGATTAAGCATATTTTATACTATATCTAAGGACTAATTTTAGTGTAGAACAAGACAAATATTGAGCATATTTATGCTAGACCGAAGGATTGTGATTAGTTCATATTTGAGATAGAGATTGAGTAGATATTTGGAGGTGAAAAAGTAGTGGATAGTAGTCTCTAGTGGATATAGATCCATTAGCTAGGGAAGATAGGACAAATATCTTCAGTGGACAGAGATCCACATCCTAGATTAGTGGATGAAGTTGTCTTTGAGAGGTTCACCAGACGAATCGGAGAAGGAGGAGTTTTCCTATGTATAGAGATCCATGAACCAGATTAGGATATTGGTGTCTCCTATGGGTTGATTCCCATAAACCAAATTAGGGTATTGGTGTATCCTTTGGATAGAGGTCCATAACATTTGTAATAGGGAAAGGTTTCCTAAAATATTTATTGAGAATATTTTAGTGAAATATTTTCTCTATGGAGTAGCCCACATTGGATGAACCACGTTAAATTAGTGTCTCTATTGTGTTTGGTGATTTGTGCATTGCTTTGATTACTATTGTTGATATTGTCATTTATATATTGCATAATATAGTTTAGGAAAATAAATTAAAAATTGGTCTTATATTGTTCACCCTCCTCTCAGTATAAGCTTGTGTTCTTCACTATTCATCCAAAGACCTTCTTGTATGTTTCAATGGTGGTCCTATGGTAATCACTATGGAAATTTATTTTTCTTCTTTGATAGTCCACCCTATATTTTCTTTATCTTGTAATATATCCTAATTTTAATGGTTGTAATAGTACTTTTTTAGGTTGTGGATGACATTTTCTACCTTCTTGGGCTGGCCAAAAACTTGATCCTAATGGCTTCTTTTTCTTATGCTCTTTTGTTGGTGTTTTTTCCTTCAAGTGGATGGATGTATGATGGAGCATTTTTCCCCATATAATATTAGGTTGAATGGTGCTTTATATAGTGGTGTTTTCACCACTTCCTTGTTGGTTTCCTATACCACTCGCAACTATAAATCCAATGTTTTTAAACACCTAAAATTTGGCCAAATTTGAAGTTTTTTTCCTTTTCAAAATATGTTGTACTTTGAGGGTTATTTTCCCTCACAAACATAGAATATTTTGCTTCTTCTTTCACTTTATAATTCATCATATACTAACAATTACAACTCCTTTAATAAATCAATCTAATGTTGCTATAATATTTCAACTTTCTCAGATAATAAAGTGGTTATATCCCATTAATCAATATTAAATAAATCTAATTTTCTCTTATTAAAAAATAATTTATAATCAACTTCTTATCACTCCAATTAAAATTGTAATTTTATTTTTATTATATGCAATTTTTCTATCAAATAAATGGTGTGAAATAGTGTCCTTTCTTAGTTTAATGACACCTTAAAATATTCTTCTTGGCTAGCTCTAAATGGCTCCAAAATTTGATGCTTTAAAACTCTTAATAAACTCCTTTAAAAATTCTGCAATAGTAATCTATATGGCATCAATTTTACACACCTTTTTGTAGCTTCTTCCTTTGTAGCTTACTATCTTGTATTTGATGGATTTTCACCCTTCAATTGTATGTTAGTAGATCCTTAAATTTGCAGCAATAATGGCTTCCTCAAAGTTAGGTAATTTCTTCTTCTTCAAACACATGTTTTCTAGATTTTATTTTTATAGCTTTAAATGTTGTCCAAATGCACTTCAAATATGCAATCAGCCTCCTTCGTAGGTTCTGCTACTAATCCTTATGCTTTGTTGTTTAAATCTATATCAAATATTTTAAAATACAACTAATTTTGTTCTTACAATGCTACCAAAAAATTTAGCTTAAATATCTTCTAATTGTTATTCCAAAATATGATTTGATGAAGTTTACTAACCTTCAAATTCATTTATATCTTTGCAATCAAGCCTTATCTTAGTTGGCTATCCAAATATTCCTTGAAAGCTTCTCCAAAGCTTTTCAATCTATAACTTTTTGCTTCTACTTTTTGCAGTTTTTTTCCTTTCAACTTTTCTTCTAAAAATCAACTTGTGCTTCTACAAATTAGGCTACAAAACATTTGTGGCTTGAAATAACCTAAATATAGCATTTGATATAACAAAACAATAAAAACATCTGTTGTACAAAATAATTGTATTTTATTTATGTAAAGAGAGCATAGGTTACAATAAGGGCAAATTCCCCATTATTCTTTCTTTTCCACAAATAGTACAATAGGCCTGATGCCTTCTTTATGCATTCCTCAGTGTATATGGGATTGTGTACCACTGCTGGGTTGTTATTGATGTTGTTTTCCCTCCTTAAATATACAATAAACCTACAAAAATGGGTTAGTTTATTAGGGGGCTTGCCATAGTCAGTCCTCTTGGCTATAAAGACAAATCAATGGTGAAATCATATGGAAAACTAAAATAAAATATGCAAAAACATAGAAAACATGTAAACTAAGATTACCTATAAAATTTGGGTCAATTTAGGCTCTATAAACTCAAATTGCCACTCGAGGGGCAAATCAAGGCTGGATTCGCGAGGCAAGGGTGAATCCCATTGTAATTTGCTTTCTATTGAAACCCTTTCGTAGAAAAGTTCATTGGTTGTTGTTATGTTGTTGTTTGGGATCAGATCCACTTGTTCATACTTCGGTGTGCATTTTGGTAGAGTTTCTATACTTATTCCAATAATGGAAATAGAGAGAGATAATAAGGATTTGGACCCACTATTTATAGGAAATTCTAAGGTATAGGGGGTAGTTAAGGAAACTAAATCCTAGGATGAATTCTAATGAGAGTTAAGTTACGGTTTGTGAGGTGGCATCCTTACATTCCCTATAGGAAATATCCTATCCTCACACGTGTGAGGAAGGATTAGGTCTAATTAGGATTAGGAGGTCCCTAAGTCAAATTAATGTTAGATTAGGGTTTTTAGGAAAATATCCTAACTAATCCTATGCACACACATATGAGAGGGAGAAATTAGTTTTAGTTAGGAATTAAGGACCAAATTAATCAATTTAGCCCTAAAAGTGAACTTAAGTGAATTCAACGTAAAATTAGATCTATGAATTGACTTAATAATTACTTTTGCCAATTAATAGCCTATGGGGGCCTCAATTGAGTAAATAGGATTTGTATCATCTTGGGAAGCTGATGGAAGGTATCCCTGTAGTGACCTTGGGATGCACACATCGCTCTACTATACTTGCAGTATTGTATCAAAAATTAAATAAAAGACCACAGATAAGCATATAATATAGAAATCACAAATATAAATCCTTTCATTAATATTTAAATATAGCTACATGTCGGTCCCTCTTAGGGATACCCATTTCAATACAATAAGTTACAAATAGGCAAAGAGTGCACCTTTCATGAAGAGATGGTGCGCTTATAAAAAGGCTACCTGATTTTGCACATGAAAATGTATGAGGGCTTACAGATGCCTCCTTCTCCATGTATGTTTCCTAGAGGGATCCCTTTGCTTGTGTATGTTGCTAATCTATCCGATGAACCTATAGTCCTGTGATCACTGAAATAACAATACACACTTAGATGTCCAGGATTGCCTCCCCGGATGAGGTTGTTAGTAATAAAATAATTTAATGGAAATATGATGAAAATATGCTATGAAATCATGTAAATCTATGCTAATGATATGGAAACATGAATAAAGAGAATAAAAGAAGCTATGTCTAAAACCTAAGCTAAGCCTATGGGCCACTATCCAAGATAGCGGCCACTAAGGTAAACCTTGCCCTCTTTGCCCCAAAGTTATAGGTCAAATCTTGTATATGATATTGAAATAATATGTGTTATGCTCTTCAATCTGTCAGGGCTTCACCATACACGTGATCCCCAAGGAAACTCTCTAAGTCTCGAAAGCTCTCCTCAATGACCAAGATCAATGATTGATTGATTGATAATTCATTTATCCCCTCCCCCTTTGGTGCTCTTAGTCTTGCACTGTTTATAGTGTGAAACCCTAGATCTATGTCCAAGCCCTATGAATGAATTTCTCACGCATAGTGTAAGTTAGCATGAGAGGCTTTTGTCTTTTGTATATGTTTGGATGCTAGTTAACTAAGGTCTAAATGGAGACTCAAGTATCCTATGTGAACTAGTTGTTAGCATGGGAAGCTTATGTCCTTTGTCTATGTTTAGAGGCCAGTTAACTAAAGTCTAAATGCAGACTCAAGTCTCCTATGTGAACTATTTATGAAAGGGAATGCAATGTTACTCCCGTTCACCTTTATTGCATGTAGATTGCCACTTCCACCTGTGATTAGGCTTGTTTGTCAACAAAACTACTTTTAGGGTTTAGCCACTATCATCTACAGCGGCTAAGATCTGGTTGTTGTTTTCTACAGTGGCTAAGGTTTGGCCGCTCTAGGCTTGAGTGGCTAGGATCTGGTCACTCTTGGCTTGAGCGGATAGGCTTGTATGGCTTAAAAATGCCTCAACTTAGTGGTGAGAACCATTGTTGACGCTTGGAAAGTCTAATATTATATCATTTGATCTTATGAATGTGTCTATGTGAGTAGCTCCCCTAAACATGACATATTTTAGGTGTCTATAGATGCCCCTTTTTGTGAGGCACTGTGTGGAAAACACAACGCTGAGCAAAAACATATACTAATCTGTTTGTAGGATGTATGATGATCAATGGTTTGATCAATGTTGGATGGCCCAATCATGCAATATGGTGTGCATCCCTTGAATCATTGCCTCAACGTTCGGAGGACTTAGCTTAGTGGCTTTTGCATGTTAAATTACACTCATTCCTCAAACTCAATCGGGTAGCTTCAACTTCTACAAAAAGTTTCAACCAGTAGGAGAGCTACAATTGAATATGTCATGTCTGCTTATGTTCCCAGCAAACAAGGGAAATTTGTGATTGTTGTATGCAATGATTCGTAGGACAAACACAATATTTTTATGATCGAGGGATATTTTGTTGATTTTGATTATGATTATGTTGAAATTTTGAAATACTTCCTTACACAATGGATTGGTGAATAAATGACAATGAATGGAGTGACAATTTGCTTGACCAATATGATCAATCTGATTCCTTTCTAGAATTTGTTGCTTGTTAATGGGCAATCCCACATCCAAGTGTGATTCCAATTGTTTATGATAATCATCTATCCTTATCTCGAGGAGCGATCTGACTATCAATAGCCTTCTTAGGGAGTTAGGATGAGTGATTCTATCTATGCTTTAGATTGTATCATTTTGAAGTAATGTTTTTGTATCATAGAGGAATTAGGATGGTCTTTTCGTACCTATGGAGCAGTCCGAACATCTTGGTCTTCTTCGGATTTGAAGGGTGGCACATCGTAATTTCAAAATGAACTACTTTTTCCCCAAGTGGCCTTATGGTAGCCTACTCATCTCACTGAAATGCATGGAGTGTGAATCGTTGCAATTGTTGAGTTGATAGAGTAGGCGACTAGATATGAGGCCTACCTGAGATTGTGCTTTTATGTGATTTTGTTTTATTTTGAAAATTCTAATGATATAAAACCACCAAAGTGTGTATATTTGTTTTTTGTGTTATTCCCTCATAGAAGGAACTACTTTATTTTGATCTATGGATCTGGCCGCTGTCAGGTCCAGCGACCTCTGAATTTCTACCTATGGTCATTGTCACCTTAAGTGGCCAAGAATTTTGGGCCATTGATGTTAGCAGTGGCCAAGGAATAATTCAGGTTTGACCTTTCATTTTCATTGTTGAAGATTCGCTTTGGGAGTTCTGGTGTGACGATGATGGTTGGACTTTGGAGTTTACTGGCATTGAGGACATGGCTGTGAAGGGCGAGACATCAACTGCTAGAGGATTCAGAGCTTCTCGGGTATTGCTCTTTTCTAAATCCTATCTCTCCTTTTTCTTGTATGCATAAAACTAAACCTCACTAAATAATGGGTAAAATAAACCTCATTAAACCTGTTGGCAATGAAAAAACTCTGTAGTTAGGCTTAGATTACCCTTTGTTATGGTGGGTTAGTCCCCAATTTTTGTTTTCTGTTAGTGGCTTTAGCCTAGGGTTTTTAAGTTTTTTTGTTGTTTCCCTACTTCTGCCATGTTAACCGTTTTTGAATTTTGCTTTGATAGGATGTCTGCATGGGATTAATTAATTAATTAATTTTTTTCCCTTACCTTCCCTTTTGTGTCATTTTTTTTTGTTATCTTGCAATTTCTTGTTTTTTTTATTTTTTTTGGCTGAGGGTTCACGGGTTTACTGTGTCGCCCCTCAGGTGTTGTCACTCAGAGCATCCAGCTCTGAGTCACAGTCGCTCAGGGCGGCCAAGCTTGAACCCCAATGGTAAAAAATTTTACCATTGTGTCTTGGCCACTGCTACCTCCAACGGTCAGGTTCTGGTCATTGTAGTCGACAATGGCTAAACCCTTAGCCATGTTTCCTTGCATTTCTTTGTTAGTTGTTGAATTTTTATGACATATTCAACTTTTTTGTTTTGAATTTTTGAGTTCTTGATTTGTTTGATTGGGTGCAATATTATCCTTGTCTCTTAGACTTAGAATAGTCCATACTCTTTTGCACCCTTTTCATGTTTATTATGAATTATGCCTTAGATGCACTGTAGTTATATTTTGTCATTCTTCTGCTTTGCTTATATCCTTACTCCTCAGGCTCGAGACCCAAAGATCTTGCTTGACTTGCTTCATATCTTTGATGACATAGACTAGACATGGTTCAAGGTCTGCGGGTTGCATTATGTCATCAAGTTGCCTTACATCATGGCAAATTAGACTTACCTTACAACTCTGGCCCACCGCTAGGACCTGTGGACTAATACCTTCCACCTCCAGACCGTTGATATGACCATTACATCAAAGGATGTATACAGGATCTTTCGAATTCCATTTGATGGGGTGGCCATTACCTATTTGACCACTAATGAGTAGGTGGTTGTCTTCACTTGGTTTTTTAGAGGGCACTCTATGTATTCTCTCAAGGACACCAAGTCCGAAGGAGGGTCCATCACCCGTTGGCATAGGGAGGGTGTCTTTAAGATGAGGCCTGTCATATTGCTGATGGTGATCAACAACGTTCTTATATCAGACTGCTCGGGTTTGAGGTTCCCATGGAACCTTTTGGCGAGGGTGCAAGATTTATTGGATAGCAAGGAGCCTATCATCTATGCATGGGGTAGATCTCTACTAGATCATTGCTATGATGAGTTATACCACATCTGTTAGTGAGGATGTGTCAACATTACCTGTAGCTTGCTCCTACAGGTTTGGATATGGGAGCACATTATAGTAGATCACCCTAAGGGGCTCCCAGCTGAGATTACAGCGATTAATGCTCAAAAACAGTGTTATACTGCCAGATGGGCTCGAGAGCATGAGGAGCATAAGAGCTATACTTTCATAGGGGAGATGTCCCACTACACTGATGCTTTCACTAGACTTTTGTCTGGATATATCATGTGGTAGACTTACTATGAGTATTACCATCCAGGAGTATTTCTTCTACTCACGAGTTCTTCGTTAGTATGGGTTGCAGCAAGATGTGCCCTTGATATCATTTTTGTATAGGCACCTCATAGTAGAGGAGGACCTACCCCCATGATAAATCATATAGCTTTCAGATGAGGATTATGCCCCACCTATTGATCCTAAAGTGGTTGGGGGAGTTACATAGGCCTACACTCAATGGTGGGGTGATCGGATGTGGCATAACACCAATAGCCTAGGGCACGAGGATGATGGTGAGGTTGATGGAGTAGATCCAACAGGATGCAGGGTCTGAGCTAGGACCTAGATATGGGGCTAACCAGTAGATCAGGTGGCAATGGAGGATCCTGATGTTCCTGAGGAGGATGATTAGTTAGAGCTTGAGGAGAGAGACTCTCCTCTAAGAGCACAACTACATGAGGTCGAGGCCGAGCTTTAGGCCACTAAGATCCAGGTATAGCGACAAGATGCTACCATTGAGAAGCTCTCAACATAGATATAGGCTCTACAGGATACTATTGGGGTTGGTGATGTCAGGATGTAGTTTGTTATTCCTCCTTCTACACCATAGGAGGTTTTAGTGGTAGGTTCAAGGGTATATGTGGGACGACTTTAGTCTTTGTTGGATGAGCATGAGGAGTGGATCCAAATATTTGTGGATCATGTCGCCATCCTTTAGATGCAGCTCAGGAGGCATGGGCTTGTCCCTAAGGAGCCACCTGGTGCAGGTGGTTCGTAGGTCAGTGGGTGCTCTACCTCGGGGTAGTCTTCTGCCCATCCTAGCCAGAGGATCTAGACTCAGACAAAGATATCGATAGGCTCACATCATTCGACTCGTGACACTGCCACAGGGGGAGGTGGCACTGGAGGAGGTGATGCAAAGGGCTCTGACCCAATACTTGATTGATGCTTTACTTGGTAATTGATCCATTTTTGAGGTCATCTAACATATATGACTATAGCCTATGGGTATTTTTGTATATCCATGGACTTGACACACATACTCTTATGATATATTTGCTTTTATGACTCATTACGTATATCATTTATTGCTCATGTTTTTGTTGTTATTTTTTTTTATGATATGATGCTATGATGGTATTATGATGACTTGATGTATATGTTAGATGATAGATGATATTGAATGTGCTTAGATGGATGTGTAGATGCTTATATGATTTGATGATATGATGTGATGTATTTTGATAAATGATGAATTTATGATTGCATGCAAATGTATATTGCTGATATGTTTTATGATATGGTTTATGGATGATTCATGACTTGTGTTTATGGATGCAATGTTTTTTTTAAATGCATGTTTAATTTTTCTTTATTTGTATGCATCTAACTCATGCTATGATATGGTGAATGCAGTATGTATTTTAATGTAAATGAACTTGTATGTTTTAATTACTTAAAACATAATGGATGCATATGACATTTGACAATCTTAATGGGTGATACCACAGAAAGTAAAAAAATAATTATGAATTTAAATAATCACTCTTATCATAAGAATTGATTAAGTGTTCACATATGAAATGTAATGGTGTAAGGTGTATTTTCTTGATAAGTTTCTGTAAAATAAAAGATATAAAGTAGTCAGTGGTGGTCTATATACTATTTCTAATATATATGCGGTATCTATCCTACTATGTTGATACCCCCTAATTTATAGAATCTTATAAAGAAATTGATGGTGGAATTATGATATGATTTGTTGCTATGTAAGATTTTTGTGGTTTTTCGGAGATTCAAACATTCTAGTTTGCCTATCAATTTATGTTACTGAGTCTTCTAGGCTTTTTGAAAATTAGGCTTTCATCATGGACCTAGATACTCATTCTCCCTATGTGTGCAAGTGAATAATTTTTAGATATAACCCATGCATTTCCTACAATGTCAGGGGAGACTCTTTTAGCCCATTGCTAAGATCAGGGATTCTCAAGTGTTTATCTCATCCTTATGTTGGACTTAGTTTGACTATACTACTATGAGGTTTTGAGTTACCTAAGCTAGCACATCCACATTCAAAAATTGGTCTACGCAAATTCCAGGAGCTTTTGTGATAGACATATCATCATGTGTAAGGATTTATCCTTCCAGTTTTATGCAGTGCTGAGAATTCCAGAGATTCAAGTTTTATTCCCTTTTTTATTCATTTCTTTTGGGATACTTGCTCATACTTGGTGATGAAAATCACTGTTTATTTTGACTGATTTTTGTTTTTTTTTTTAGCAAGGGATTCTGTAGTGATGATAATCATTGTTTATTTTTTACTATTTTTTTTTTATATTGTGATATTTTGAACTATGACTTTGGGCGTCTGATTTGAATTTTGGAAAATTTGAACTTTTGATTTTGAGATTTGAATTTGGCTATGTTTCAAGATTTTGCTTGTTTTTGTGAAAGCAAGGGATGTATGCAGTGATGATAATCACTCATTTCTGGGTAGGGTTTCACTTGTCCTTTTGCCAATTCTCAGCACCTTTAAACTAGTTGCACAGGGGGATAAGCAAGGATATTCCTTTTTGCTTTTGGTAACCTAGATCACTTTGTAGCTTTCATCTTCCCATGTATCAACTAGAATTTAGTGTTTAGATTAGTGATGGAATTTTGAGGTATGTTAGGCTTTGTCACCACTAGACCTTATACTCTTCTAGCCAAGATGGTTTTTGCAAAATTTGATAAGACTACTAGGTGTGGTTGAATAACCTAAAAACCTTAGTATATTTTTGTATAGCAACTTTTTATGGTTGTTTTGAAAAACACAATTAATCTTGAGTTGATGGATGTATGGATTTGAATTATTTTTGAGACAAACTGTGGCATCACTTTACGACTTTCATGACATATGTGAATGCAATGGATATGAAAATGTAATGCAATTATGTTGATGCAAGCTATGAGATTCAAAAAATTGTGAATTTTTTATTTTTATGTTGTTTTTGTCTTTTTGCTTAATTTGACCAAAGGGATTTAAGATGCCTTTGGAGATTTTGTTTGTTTTTGACCAAGTGGATTGGATACCCTTGGAGCATTTTGTGATTTGATTTTTGACCAAAGGGCTTTAAGATGCCTTTGGAGATTTTTTTTGTTTTTGACCAAGCGGATTGGATACCCTTGGAGCATTTTGATTTGATTTTTTATCAAAGGGATTTAAGATACCTTCGGAGCTTTTTCTTTTATTTTGACCAAGCATATTGGATACCCCTGGAGCCTTTTTGTGATTTGATTTTTGACCAAAGAGCTTTAATATGCCTTTGGAGCTTTTTGTTTTATTTTTGACCAAGTGGATTGAATACCCTTGGAGCATTTTTGTGATTTGAATTTTGTTCGTATTTGAATGTTTTTGATTTTTTTGACATATTTGATTATTTTTTATTTTATGACATATTTGAATGTTTTTGAATTTATGACATATTTGAATGTTTTTTATTTTATGACATATTTGATTGGTTTTTATTTTTTTTGTGTGAAATGTCTTTAGATGAATGATATTGAGAGGTTCAGGCTCTTCAACACCATCTAATGATATAATGCAATATGCTCCATGTGCCATTCTTTGTGAAATCATGTATGGGCCTATCCAATTTACCGTGAACTTGTCTCGCAGGTGTGGTGGCATATTTGAATTTTGCTGATTTTCCTTGAGCACTAGATCTCCAACCTTTAATTCCATTAAGTGGACTTTACTATTGTAAGCTTGTGCAAGGTGATCTTGGTAAACATGAAGATGCTCTAAAGCATTGACTCGACGTTCATCAAGAAGCATAAACTAATCAAGGCAGCCTTTTCGTGTAGCATCATCATCTATGAAGTCCTTTAATGTTATGCATAGAGTTGGGATTTATAACTCTAGCGGCATGATGGCCTCAATACCATATACTAATGAAAATGGTGTTGCCCCAGTGGGCATCCGTATACTAGTCCTGTATGCCCATAGTGCAAGAGGCAACTGAATGTGCCAGTCCTTATGATTATCTTGCACTATCTTCCTCAATATGGAGACTATTATTTTGTTTGAGGCTTATGCTTGTCCATTTGCTTATGGGTAGTAAGGTGTTGAAAAATTGTGCTAAATATGGTACTTTTTCATCAAAGAATGCACATTTTTGTTTTTGAAATATGGCCCATTATTCGATATTATCTTTGAAGGGACCCCAAAATAACTTATGATATTGTGGAGTATAAACTCCGCAATCCTTGGTCTAGTTGTTGATGTTAAAGAGATCGCTTCGACCCATTTAGTGAAATACTTTGTGGCCATTATGATGAATGTATGTCAGCTTGAGGATGATGATGAGATCTTCCAAATCAAATCTAGTCCCCATTGCAAGAATGGTCATGTTTCCTGGATGGGTTTCAAGGCTTGCGATGGTAAGTATGTTAGATTTGCATGATTTTTTCACTTAGTGCACTTTTTGACATACTCGCAGCAGTCCTTTTCCATTGTGGCCCAATAGTAACCCATTTTCAATATGCGCTTAATGATGGCCATGCCACTAAAGTGATCGCCACATGTACCATCGTGAGCTTGCAAAATTTCCCAAGATGCTTCTTGGGGCTCAAGACAACTAAATAACACTCCATCATATCCTCATCTATAGAGGATTTCTCCTAGCAAGATGTATCTTGTTGCTTTCTATTTGAATGTTCACCTTTCAGTATGTGATAGATCTTGATGAATTATTCTAAGTTTCAAGAAATCCCTTAGTTTGGAAATCCAATCCTGATAAGCCACGCTTTCTATGGAAAACACAACTTGCTCTTCTTGTATTTTTTATCTAGTTAACACGGATTGAGGAACAAATCTATGGTATATGGTTGCACCACACTCCATAGGTCCTTGGGAGATAAAATATCCCTAAGGTGTCATTTGTAAGAAATATTTTGCTACGAAGAACCAATCCTGATTCAGTTTGATATCGACCATGTTGACTGATTCTGGATTTTCAAAATCCTCACGACATATTTCTGAGTGCGAGAGCACCTTCACATGAACGGTTTTAAAATCATTAGATGGATTTTAAGGGATTAAGGATCCCAAAGAGGCAATGGTGTCTGCAAATCTATTTAACGTACGAGGGATTGCCTCAATGTTGTACCATTCTAGTCGGGCTAGGTAAGACTCAACAAGTTCCTTGTAAGTCTTCAGGAGTGGGCACCTACATTGGAATAGTCCGTTAACTTGGTTTACTATGAGCAAGGAATCACAAAAGATATTCAATCTTTTAATGCCCATTGCAACTGTTGTTTGGAGTCCCAATATTAGGGCTTCATACTCTATGTTGTTGTTTTTACAAGGGAAGTCTAGTTTAAACGATAAAGGCAATGGAGTACCATGTGGTGTGATCCCTTATCCTCCCCCTTGTTCACATTTTGAACCGTTGAAGAACAACGACGTGTCTCTTTATTTCTTAGGTTCTTCAAGTTCTAGCAAGTCTGATAACGCAAAGACTGCATCATCAGGTAATTCTCTTATGAGAGGTTTATTATCCGGAAGAGGTGCCTTTGCTAATTTATCTGCTATGACTTGTCCCTTGATGGACTTTTGGCTTATGAACTCTAGGTCAAATTCTATCAATAGCATGATCCACTTTGTGGTACGTGTATTGTGATATGTATTGCTCATCATGTACTACAAAGTATTTTGTTTTGATATGATGTAGGTCATATGGCTCAACATGTAGTGTCACAAATTTTGAGTTGAAAAGACCATTGCTAAAAAAATCTTGTCTACATATGTATATCCTAGCTCATAACTCACTAAGGTGCGGATAATGTAATATATGGCTTGCTCTTTATCTTGTTCATTATTTTGGGCTAACATGGTGCCCAATGCAAAATCAGTAGCCAAAATATATAGTAAAAACGGTGTGTTTGTCCTTGGTGGAGCCAAAAATGGTGGCGTTGCTAGATAATTTTTTATCTCTACAAAGGCTTGATGGCATTCTTCATCCTAATGAAAAGGGACTTCCTTGTGTAGCAACCGATTCATAGGTCTACATTTTTTTGATAATTGCGCGATGAATATTTTGATGGATGCTATCTTGCCTTGTAGGCTCCTCAACTCCCTAATGTTGGTAGGGGTAGCCATTTCTAGTATAGCCTTTACCTTTGCAAAATCGACCTCAATGCCTCTCTTGGATATGATAAATCCCAAAAACTTGCCAGAAGTTATTTCAAATACACACTTCTTAGGATTTAATCAAACATTGTGCTCAATGAGGTGGTCAAAGATTTGTCTAAGGACTTTCGCATGCTCTTGTCGTAGCAGGGACTTTTCTAGTAGGTCATCTATGTAATCCTCTAAGATATTATGCATATAGTCATGGAATATGTATGTCATGGCCTGTTGATATGTGGCACCAACATTTTTGAGACCAAATGACAATACTTTGTAATAGAATGTTCCCCATGGAGTAATGAAAGAAATTTTATGTTGATCTTCAGGCTTAATTCGAATCTGGTTGTATCCAGAAAAACCATCCATTAGGGAGAGCATTTCATGACCTACAGTTGTATCTACTAGGGAATCTATGTTTTGCAACGAGAATGAGTCTTTTGGTGTTATCCTATTCAAATCTCTAAAGTTTGTACAGATACGAACTCTTTCGTCAGGTTTCCCCATAGGTACCATGTTTGACACCCATTTAGGGTAGTCAATAGGAACTATGAACGCTACCTCAAGTATTTTTTGCAATTTGTTCTTCACCATCAGAGCGACGGTTGGATGCATTTTCCTCTATTTTTTCTTGACTAGATTTTTTGTGGGATCTGTTGGTCATCAAATCTGCCCAAGAAAGGATTTTGGTAAGTGTATGCACCCTAGACCTGGACCAACATTGAAAGGTTGAAGGGAAGAGATGCCCTTCGTGCCAATCTCCAGAGAAATGCTGGCTCCTATACTAAACTACCTTGGCATTTAATATGAGGGTGTAGGAAAGAGATAAATAGAGTAAAGGTGCAGGAAAGAAATAAAAGAGTAAGGAAAGAAATCTCGATAGTTTAATGGTGGGAAAGAACCAGAAGCACGATTGCTAGCCAATATCTTGAAACAACATCAAATAACACTAAGAATAAATTAAATGAGCATAGTATTAACTCTCCTATGTATCCTCTGGATGAATTTTAGGATTACCCTCCCCCTTACGTCGAAATTCAGAGTTCAGAGTCACGGCAACCGGGAAACAAGTGAATATATAGAAACACTATCCACAGGCAGCATAAAAGAAAACTAATACAACATTTACCTCTCCTATGTATCCTTCGGGAAAATTTTAGGGTTCTACTCCAATCACACACCTAAATCTAGAGTTCAGAATTACAGTATGCAAATGAAGAAAGAATAAAAGAAATAATCATAGAAGGCTGCATACAAGAGAGAAATAGAGCTCAAAGATCTTTAGTACTAATCGCAGGGCTTCAAGTTACAGTCACTTTCTTAGCAGAAGGTTCCCCCCTTTTACATTACAATGCCTAGGTTTTTATAGAGGACCCAACCCTCTTAGCCATTATTACACAAAATGGAGGAGTACACCCTCGAAACGTGAGAAGTCGGCTCCTCGCGGCTCTCATGACCGAGCTCTCAAATTTGTTACCAAATCTAGCAACTACGATCAGGTCAACCATGGAAACATGCATTAATGAGCCATCTAAGTGTCCTTGGATTCTAGGTGCAATGCTCGAGTGGCTGCCATGCTTGTGAGGCTCTCCTTCAGGGACTGATACTTCATTTCCAATTGCTAAAAATGAACAGCAATTTTATCGGGCATGAAAAAATGCATTTATGAGGCATTTGATCCCCTCGAGAAAATGCCTAGCTTGGATGTGTGCCCCTGAAGTGCTTCGTTGGATTTTCATTTGCATCTCTGCTTCTCAATGGATTTGAGTCGAAGCAACTACTCCTTCTTTATTTGTACTTTGCATGATGGATCTTAGCAAAATAGCTTTGGGGGTGGTGAGTGCTGAAGCAGATTTCCTCCTCAAAATAGGGCTCTTCATTTCTCGTTGCTTCGTTGTCAACATTGCTTCACTGACACCTTATAGAAATGTTTCACCATGATCTTCTTTCAAAACTATGGTTCAAGAGGGTTTCAGTCGAAGCGCATTGTTACCTTCAAAAATGTTTCATTCTTCACAACCCCTATCGCTTCAGGTGAAAATACTTCACACAAAATCTAGCCAAAGCAGATGCTTCGGAACAACTTTCGATGAAGTAGAAATGGTCCGTTGATGAGAAGGCCCAAAGTGGATTCTTCGACGGTTTGTTGGCAAAGTACCTTTTAGATGTCGCTTTCCTTTGAGTTCCGCTTTGCAAGTTTTTTGACCGAAGTAGATGCTCGAAGTGCTTCAGGTCCGAAGTAGTTTTCTTGCCTTAGCTAATTCGGACTGCAATTTTAAACTTTCCTTCTTCAACTAAGCTGCCCTTTTGAAATGTCGCTTGAATGTTGCTTCACAAATATTTCGCCCAAAGTGGCTACTGGAAATGCTTCGGGTGCGAAGCTCTCTTTTACGCTTTTCTTGTGTTCTTCTTCGACAACACCACTTCACAAAATTCTTGCCCAAAGTAACTTCTGGAAATGCTTCAGGTGCGAAGCTCTTTTCATACTCTTCTTCTTTCTTTCGATGAAGCTATCCTCCTTAGCTTGTTCGACAGCAAAGCTCTTTCATCTTCATTTTATGTACAAGGGGGTGGCAGGGAAAGCCAAAATTGTTGATTACTGCAACTTACAAATATTTAAAAAAAACAACAAAGAAATACTTTACAAAAAATAAACACTATACAAAATTTTGATTTTTCTACCCCTTTGTGTAATGTGACAAAATTTTCAATAGGATCCAATGAAAGGTTGTAAACAACTAACTTTGGATCTATCCCTAGCATGTCTTTGTAAGTCCAAGAAAATATATTTTGCCTCTCTTTGAGGAGAAGAATCAAGATGGCTTGTTCTTGTGGATATAGAATTTCTTCGAACTTGACTTTCTTTGGTTGGGTAGGATCATCATTGATGTCCACCTCGAAAGTTGCTTCTATAGCCATATGTGACCCATCCTCCAACTAGTGAGCCATGGGTATCAATAAAATGTCATCGATAGGATTTATAGGTCCTACTATCTCAGGATCCAAATTGGTATGGAACACGTCATAAGCACAACCTCATGCAAAATGGAATGGTTGCAATATCTCTTCACTAGGTAAAATATGTTCAGGCTCTATTGGTGAATCAATGTGATCCCAATCTATAGCTTGTGTGTCAAGACACAAAGTTTTAGAGGGATTTGTTGGGTTATGTAGTGAAGTAGTCAAATCAATGGAGATTTTTTTGATGGATGGGATGAAATCTCCAGGACCACATGGGTGTAATATTGTTTCAGGGGTTTCCCTTCTATGCTCATGATGAGGCTCTGTAGGAATGGGAATCTCTAGATCTAGTCCATGGGCTGGTTTGATAATATGGTCATTAGGCTCTAAAGCTCTCTGAATGTAGGTGGATGGGGATTGACCATGCGATGAATGGCATTCAATTCAATTGGTCTCCCAAAAAATTGCAAAACAGGGTCTACGACATGAAGTACTGCTTCTCTTTCCACCAACATATTGACTTGTCATAAATTATGAGGCCCAAGATAAGCAATCTTAGTCTTGTCCTAAAAATAATCATCACTTATGCAGAAGCCATTAGCATTAGTGTGTGGCCCTAATATAAGGGGCTCATTTCTTGGTCCTAAGTAGGCCATCTATGTTTCATATTCATACTCTTCATCACTTATGAAGAATTCATTTGTGTTAGTATGTTGCCCCAAGTCATGGGGCCATTGCCTTACCCCTAAGTAGGCTCTCACTGTTGATTCCCATGACTCATAGTCACTTTCATTCAATATGTACCTACTCTCATCATGGATGGACTAGGTAAAGCTTTGTAAATAGTGAGGCCCATGATCGGACAAGCCCTCTAGTGCTTCATCATCATTTGCCCTATTTGCATTTTCTTCTTGCTCATCATCCCATGAATTGTAACCTATTGGGGTGACATAAATTGTGGATCTTGGATGATAAGTCTTGAGAGGTGGTATGTTTTACTGTAGCCACTTGTATTTTGCTCAGATATCTTATACTTTGTGGATGATAAGGAATAAAATAGATGTCTTCTCCTAACCCCAAGGTCAATATATCTAATGCTACTACTAGAAGGTCATATCAACCGCTGATGTGATATCCTAACCCAAATTTGTCATATGGGAGTTGGTACTGTGGCTCGAATAGCCACCTTCACACCTTCTCATATCTACCAAGACCATAACCATGCCAATGGCAATTCTCTAAGTAGGTTAGAGCAAACTCGGGATTAGAGAGATAGTAAACATTGATAATAAATAGCCCATCATCGTCCTCGTCTACATTCATAGATTTATGGGTACAATTTAAGGCAACATAGATGAATTTTATTTGGTTGGGAGGGATTCCAAGTGGAACCACTATTCCCATTGGCGGTCTTGGATATTTCGTTCATCCCATGTCCTGTGCAGACTCTATGATAGGCATAAAAGTTATATTCTACATGAGATACTCTCATAGCCCTGTTCTTTCCAAGTTTATAGTTGCATGCGAGGTGGATGACCCCACGGATGACACTAGCGAAGTGGGATGATTGTCATCATCTTTGACTTGGTATTAATAATCTTCCTCTTCCATGGGAATTGGACTCTCTTCAATATCTATGGTTAGTGTTTCCTTGAGCTCATTTTTCTCAACCATAGGTGCCTTTAGCTTTTGATCATTCTTTGGTTTAGGTATTAACAATTTACTAGAAGCATTAATGGCTCTGTGTGCAAGATGAGGTGTTGATGCATATGGGTCCTTATGTGCCCCTTTTTCTTTGCTATCCATTTGAACATTCGAAGATGAAGGCCCTACTGATAGGTGGGTTGATGGAATCACAAACTCTCCTAGGCAATCCACCTGGTGGACATACTTGAATGGCTCCTCATCGGCAATCACCATGTAGACTTTGTTATCATGCACATACTTGACACATTGGTGTAAGATCGAAGGAACACATCTCATGTCCCTGATCCGATGTCTCCCTAGGAAGATGTTGTATTGCATGGCCCCTTCCAAGACATGACACATCACAAGGATGGTCTTATGCCCCACCTTGATGGGTAGGACTATCATTCCCATAGTATTGCATAAAGCATCATTGAAATCTCTTAATGTGTTGGCTCTCAAAATGATATTGGACGTGGGGATTTTGAGTTGTTCTATAGATGTTATTGTGATGATGTTGAATGACAAACCTGTATCGATCAAGACCCATTTAAATGGTAAATTATTAATTGATGCCACAATGTGCAATGGATGGTATGGTAAGGCAATAGATACTATATTTATCTCATAATTGTATAATCAAATTACAGGTTCTTGGTATTCTTGTACTTGCCCCACAAAATGGATGAATGCATTTGGATCTTGTGGTTAAAGCTCAATTGATCTTAAAATCTCCATAAAGGTCTCTCTATGCTTTGGGGACTGTTGTATAAGCTCATAAATTGATATCTTCACTAGAGTCATTTGTAAATTTTTCTCAAGTCTACTTTGTATGTTTACCACAGGTCAGGTTGGTGGACCTGGAAGATTGTATTACCCCAACCTTTACCTAAGTGTAGCTGGGACATTGATGGGAGCCACAAGAGGTTGCGATTGACCATATCGTCTGGTCCTAGTTGCTATATTGATGATTTCAACCATCCCAACACACCCATGGGTAGGTGTTTCGATTCGGACTTGATTAACTTGTGCTCCTTAACCTCTAGGGGCTTCATGGTTTGGCAATGGGTTTTTATAGATTCCCATATCTCTGTTGTCTGGGCTAGTGGGTTATCCACTTTTAGTTCTCCCACCTCAATCATATTTTGGACCTAATTCTTGAATCCAACACATACTTCAATGTTATGCCTCGGTATCCTATGATACTAGCATAATTGATCTTCCCTATATCATTTTGGCTTAGGATGGTTGGGATCTATAATAGGTATATCAAGGAATCTAATTTTTCCCACCTTGCTCAATTGGTTGAAGATTTATTCCATTGATTCTATCAATGGTGTAAAATAATGAGAGGGATTGGTTTCTTTGTTTCATCCCTGATTATTCTTTTGATCATAATTGGCTAGTTGAGTATGTTCTTGATAATTCTATGGTTGTTTTGCACCCCCATCCTTAGGCGTAGCCAACACTACTTGATTAACTACAACAGGGCTTGCCTGCTTCTACTTGTACTTTCCATTCTTGTCATTCTTGTTCCACTCCTTCTTGGTTCAGATTTTATAGTTCCCTCATCTAATTTTATCTCCTCAATGATCTTGGCTTGTGCCAAAGCTTCCTCAAATGAGGGGTATTTTTGTAGTTGTAGCAAGAGGTAAATGTGCTTGGAACAACTCTTGGTGAACATCCAAACAATTTCTTCTATGGGAATGGAGAATGATAACTTTTCCATTATTTTTCTCCATCTATTCCCATAATCTATTACCGGTTCATCATCATAATGTCTCAAATTCGCCAAGTCTGAAAGGTTCACTTTATTCTTAGCACCAAAAGAGAAATACTTTAGAAAAGTGTTCGCTAGTTGTTCGAATTTTTCTATGCTATGTTTGGGCAGCTGATTGAACCATTGGGTGGTTGTGCCTGAAAATGTCATGATGAATGTCCTTAGCATAAGAGCATCATGTTCTTCAAGATGAAAATATGCATTGATGAAGTTGGTGACATGCTCTTGTGCATCTTCTTCACCTTTAAAATTCTCTAGTCTAGGCATATCAAAGTGCTTAGGATAAGGAGGGCTAGGAACTGATGGACACAATGGTTGGTTGTGTATTTTGTTCAATGTTGGTGAGTTCCCAGATACCTCTTGTTTTTCAAAGGCTTTCATCTTTTTTGTAAGCTCTTGAAATGCCTTTGATGCATGGATTTCCTCCTTGTGCAGGCCTACTCATGATGGTAGTGGAGGCAACACTCTATTTGATTAACTCTACTTTCTTCCCTTTTATGATGGGATTTAAGATGTGTCTGATCCAGTTCTATTAAGTTTGCCCTTTCCTCCCCAATTGGGTTCCTCTCATGATTTGGAAGGTGGATTTATTGTGAGCCATTTTCTTGTCTACTGTGTTCCTCTCTTGGTGAGTTAACACATTGATTTCTTTGATGGTCACTTCCACTTATCTTTTGGTTTTTGTGATCTAGTTTCTTGGCTTTCTCTCTTAAAAATTGCTAATGTTGACGCAACAACCATTCTCTCTATTTATATTTTTTAAGAGAATCCACAAGATCTTGCTCTCTATGCAGGGAATTCTCTAACCATCGCATGCAATTAACCTGCATGATCATAGAGGACTCTTGTTTATCTGACCTTGTCCTATCCATTTTGATTCATAGATCTTTCTCAGAGGTTTCTATTGTTTCCTCTCTCTCGCTAGCTAATGTGACTTGTTCAGTACATTTTTGAGTATCTTTATGATATTTTTATGTATGCCTACTGCGAGGTCACCTTGAGGCACCCCTAGTTTGATAAGTGGGCTTAGATGTCATAGTTCATGAGCTTACATATGTGGAATTCTCTGTGGCTATGGTTCTAGGAGGTGTCCTCGGATGCAACCGATCCAACTCATCCAATTGTATTGTTATCCATGACTGATCCTCAGGGGTGTCATTCATTCTAATATGGTCATAATCTAATGGAATCCTTCCTCATGTTTGAAGGATATCTTTTGTTTGATGTTCGTGACTGGATGTGTTTCTAGTTTCTTACCCTCAGTGGGCTGATCTGTTCTAAGCATTTCATGTGAACATTGCGATGTTTCAACTCTTGTTTGTCTTCTTGATTATGAAGGTTTTATGGTGTCATGTTTTCTCCATGAATATGAAGACATAGCAACCTCATCATCTCTATGTGAAGAGTGTGTTTTAGAGCCTTCTTTGTGTCTATGTGAGGAGGAAGCCCTTGAAGCTTCCTCTCATATTTGAGATGTTTCTATGTGTTTAGAGGAGGCCCTTGAGGTCTCCTCATGTCTCCTTGAGGAGGATGGTTGTGAAGTTTCTTTTTGTTTGTGTGACTTTGTTCCATGGTGTAGTTCCCTACTTGGAGTCTCTCTAGGAGAAGTCCCAATGGTTGAGTTATCACCCCTCAGACTCGTGGAACTACGTCCCATGGTCTTGTAGGTATGTCTTTCAGTGTTACTATGGATTTTCCTAAGGGTATGAGTTGCCTCAAATTCCCCTTTGATGTTAGACTGAGTATGTTTGCTTCTTTTTTTAACCATTTTTCTTATGACTTAGTCTTTTTAGATTGCACTTTTAGAGGTACCCAAAAAATATCACACAAATGTTTATCTTGATCAACAGATTATGTGTGCCCTATACTATTTACTGTATTTTGATGTTTCGTTCTTTGATTTCTTGTTTTTCTTGGATTTAGAAAGAGGAGACTCATTCATAGTGGAAATCAAGAACACCTATGCCAAATATGATTTTCTCAAAAGAATCTAGGGTACACCATTGAAGTCCCAGTGGGGGGTTCACCTAGCTTCTCCACCCTGAACAAGATTGTTCTAATGGTGGGAGACAGTTTGAACATAAGTATCTTAGTGTCACTCTGAAAGAGTTATTCAATCCATTTCTAGGATAATCTAGGGGGAAAACCGGTGGAAGGAGATGAATTCCAATGTCACCATACTAAATTGAGGGTTGGTTATGAAATCCAACTCCCCAATGTTTAAATCATACGTGTGTGTGTGGTGTTCATTTTAAGCTTGCATAACATAAAGTGCATCATATAGCTGGAATGAGTCTTTCCTATATGCTTACGTGCAAATATATGTTTCAATGCTTCAAAAAGATGCATAAACTAATATTATTTGTATGAACGCATCTTATTTTGTGCAACTATGGCCTCCTTGCAAGGCCTCGAAGCAAGAAAACAACTTACAATGTCTAGCACGTTGGATTCTAGGGAAAAAATTTTAGGCATAATTCCTTGTTCCTAGCAATGCCTAGTGAAAATTTAAAAGAAGATCTAAGATATACTATTGCCTAGTTCTTTATTCTTTTATCCTTTCAATTTCTAAATATAAATGTGTTTTAAGTTATCTGTTTTAAACACACTTAAGCAAAAAAAAAAGCTATAATATATTAGGAAGGTTGTACCAACCTTTGGTCCAACTCAGAGAGTCATTTTTTTGACCTCTACTGTACTTCACTTCTTTCCACTGTCGACCAAAGTGGTTGGTTCCTGGTCGCTGTTAGCAGGAGAGGCTAAGTCTCTTTTGGTCTTTGTGGCTCAAAGCGGCTAATTCCTGGCCGTTGTATCTCAGAGCAACTAGACCTGCACATAAAACTAAGTTAGTATTCTGGCAGCAAATGAAAAATTAGTGGTGGTCCCATCGTGATCGCCATTTGTAGCAATCCCAGGATGCACGCACCGCTCTACTCTACTTGTAGTATTGTATCGAAAATGAAATAAAAGACCACATATAAGCATATAAAATAGAAATCACAAAGATAGATCCTTTTTATTAATATTGAAATCTAGATATATTTTGGTCCCTCTTAGGGATACCCATTTCGATACAATAAGTTACAAATAGGCAAAGAGTGCCCCTTTCGTGAAGAGGTGGTATGCTTATAAAAATGCTTTCCGATTCTGCACATGGAAATGTATGAGGGCTTTAAGATGCCTCCTTCTCTAGGTATGTTTCCTAGATGGATACCTTTGCTTATGTATATTTCTAATATGTTTGATGAACCTGTAATCCTGTGATCACTGAAATAACAATACACACTTAGATGTCCAGGATTGCCTCCCCGGATGAGGTTGTTAGTAATAAAATAATTTAACAAAAATATGATGAAACTATGTCGTGAAATCATGTAAATATATGCTAATGATATGGAAACATGAAGAAAGAGAATAAAGGAAGCTATGTCTAAAACCTAAGCTAAGCATGTGGGCCACTGTCCAACATAGCGGTCGCTAAGGTAAACCTTGCTCTCTTTACCCCAAAGTTATGGGTCAAAGCATGTATTTGATATTGAAATAATATGTGTTATGCTCTTCAATCCTTAATGGCTTCGTCGTACATGTGATACCCAAGGGAACTCTCTAAGTCTCGAAATATCTCCTCAATTACCAAAATTGATGATTTCTTAATTGATAATTCATTGATCCCCTCCCCCTTTGGCGCTCTTAGGATTACACCTTTTATAGTGTGAAACCCTAGGTCTATGTCCAAGCCCTAGGAATGAATTTCTCGTGTAGTGTAAGTTAGCATGAGAGGCTTTTGTATTTTATCTATGTTTGGATGCTAGTTAACTAAGGTCTAAATGCAGACTCAAGTCTCCTATGTGAAGTATTTGTTAGCATGGAAAGCTTCAGTCCTTTGTCTATGTTTAGAGGCCAGTTAACTAAAGTCTAAATGCAGACTCAAGTCTCCTATGTGAACTATTTTTGAAATGGAATGCAAAGTTACTCATGCTCACCTTTATTGCATGCAGACTACCACTTCCACCCATGATTAGGCCTATTTGTCGATAAAACTACTTTTAGGGTTTAGACGTTGTCGTCTACATTGGCTAAGATCTGGCTGCTATCATCTGCAGCAGCTAAGGTTTGGCCACTTTAGGCTTGAGCAGCTAGGATCTTGTCACTCTTAGCTTGAGAGGCTAGGATTGGATGGCTTAAAAAGGCCCCAAATGAGTGGTGAGAACCACTATTGATGCTTGGAAAGTCCAAGATTATGTCATTTTATCTTATGAATGTGTCTATGTGAGTAGCTCCCCTAAACATGACACATTTTAGATGTCTACAATCCCGATGCATGGGATGTGCTTGTGATGTGATTTTTATGGCTTATTATAGTTTCAGACCTAAAAGCTGATGAAGTGGTGTATGGAAGTCTATACAATGCTATGACATACTACGACAATCTATGCATGACTACGCATGTCTATCGATGATTACGTAAGTCTACGGATGACTATGCATGACTACAATAGCCTAAAAATGACTACGATAGCCTACGTTGGTCTATAATAGCCTAGGGATATGTAGAGATAGCAATGTGTGACTTTTGGATGTCTACATTTTGCCCCTTTTTGTACTATATTGTGTGAAACATAATTTAATACAAAGAAGTGAAGGGTTTTTGTAAAGGAAAAGTGATGAGGGGAATAGAATCCAATAAAAGGTATGTAGTCACTCGAAGCATGACCATACAACATTAACTGGGGATCCAGGGGAAAGAAGAGAAAATAATGGACTCTAATCAAAGGTATGTAGTCGCGCGAAGCATGACCATACAACATTAACTAGATATCTAGGGGGGAGAAGAGAAGAAGGAAAGAAGAAGAATAAGAAAGAAATAAAAACAATACCGATAAATGGAAATGGATGATTGTGTATGTAATGCAGTTGTTTTGCTGAGTTCGTATGATATTTTTGATGTCATACCAGTTGCTTGAGAAAGGCAACTTTTGACTGGTTTTCTTTTGCAACAAAATCATATGGTTCAAAATTATGAATAGAACAAAATCCTATTCAAATATTTGCTATCGATTGATTGATGAGCACATGGCAACAAATATCAAACCATTTGAGCTAAAGGGACATTTAGATTATTCAAACGTGTCACTTATTATGCACCATGAATTCTAGAAATCCTTTTCTAAATGTTGTGGTAGGATTACGTCAAACGTATCATCCATTATGTATTCGACATACATGAATGCTATATTGACTTCTCAATAAAAATACATAGCTCTCATGATATAACAAATATATGGTTGGGATTGATATTATTTCATAAGATATTCTTCAGCAAAATTTTTTTAGAAAAATGCGCTACTCACGCTTTTAGATTTTCGGTTGTTTGGTTGCATGCAAAGCTGACTTTGGATATGAATACCCCCTTAAACAAGGAATCAGCAATGAGGTGAATGGAATATAGTGATTTGATGATGTAGTGATTGAAAAGATACCAATGCATGATGAAAATAATTAAAAATTAAAATAGAAGACAATTTGGGAGATTTCCTAGGGTTTTGGAAGAAATTTGCATGATTTCCTAGGGTTTTGGAAGCAATTTGATTGATTTTGGGGATTATAAGCTAAATTCGCCACCCGAGGGGTGAATTGGACCTGAATTTTCCACCCAATGGGTGAATTTGACGTAAATCACCACCTAGGGGGCGATTTAGGGAATTGGACTATTTGACACATGTGTAGTATTTTGGAAGGTTGGGGGACCAAACGATGTCAAAATTGGACAAATATTATACCATTGGAAAGCCCTTTTTGATCTTAATACAATGGTAAAAGTTTTGGTAAATTTGGAGATGATTTAATAAGTGAAAATTTAGACCATAGATGACCCTACTTTTAAAAGGAGTGAATGCACAATTTCAAGCCTTGGAAAGGTTGTTCATGAAATGAGAAAAAAATTTTGAGGATAAAGAGGTAAAAAATTATTGTGCTATGCTAGGCTAGGCTAGGCTATGTATGTTATGCTATGCTAGGCTAGGCTAGGCTATTTTGCTGAGGTTTTGAGACAAACCTATCCAAATTTTTACTGAGGTTTTTGGATAAACCTAGGTTTCTAAGATTCTAAAAAGAATGTTCCAAAAATTTTGCTAAGGATTTTGGGAAAACCTAGTGTTCTAATTCTAAAAAGAATGTTCCAAACTTTTTGCTGAGGATTTTGGGAAAACCTAGTGTTTGAAAAATAAAGATTGTCATAAGGCAAGGCAAAGGTTGAAACCCTTTGGACCTAGTGATTTATTTGATTTTGATAAAGGTGAGGTAAAAGATGAAACATTTTAAACCTAGTGATTGATTATAATGTAATGAGGTTGAGCTGAAGTTGCCCTAGTTTTGAGTGATGGATGACATATATATATACCTTTTGGTTTTGGTTGTTACTTATACATGTGTTGTTATTATGGTTTGAATGTGTTTTCTTTATGTTTATATAGATAGTATAACATAATTTATATATGTGTATGATAAATGGATGTACAAATATGGTAGGATGTAGATCTATGATTATGTGGTAGTATGGATATACTATAGAATAGTATGCATGATTTTATTTCGAATGCAATGCGATGTGATGTAATATGATATGTGATTTGTAGTGGATGCATGTAGGATGGATGCAATGATATAATGTAATATGAAATGCATGTAAGGGAAACACACATATGTAATATTTAATAACTATATGTAATATAGATGCATATATGCATGTCTAAAAGGGCTAAAATGCGTAAAGGAAGCACTTATCTTATGGCATGTACCATTATGGATGTTATCCATTCTATTATCTCAGGGGTATAGAATGATGTAAGGCATATGTAGCGTCTTTGATACATATAGTTGTGTTAATCAAATTTCAAACCAGAAGTTGTGTAAGTGTTGGAAACAATTTATAATCTAATATGACTGGTTCAAAGTCTATCATGGACCTGTGTGTGTAAATTAGTGAGGTTCATTTATCCATTTTGAGGGAGGTAGGATTAACCCATTGTAAACATGGACAAATTGGATAGCTCATCCATATGCGAACAATTATCTATATAAAAGCAGGATGTTAATGTGACAGATGTGTCGCCACTTGTAAGACTATTCCATTGGTAGGTAGGCTCTTGGAGCCTATTGCTAGTGATGGAAATCATCCCATGATGTTATGTTGAACCTAAGGACCAAAGGTGACAAAGCATAACACTGGTGATATTAGGAGGCTTTTCCTTTTGCTTTCTGCCCTTTGTCTATTGTTTCCTATTTTTTTGGTACTCTTTTCTTGTCTCTTTTTTTTTTTTTTCTTTTTGTTTTTTTTTTTTCTTTTGGTTCTCTTTTGTATGGGTATTTCCTTTTGTTTTTTTCTCGTTCTTATGATTTTTGCTTATGCTTATCCATTTGTTTACCCCTAGGTCATAGGTTGACCATGGAAGTGATAGGGTGAGCAAGGGAAACCATTCACTATATGGCGATATCTACTCAAGCTGTTGTATTCCATATTCTCAAAACTTATTTAATGTGTAACATGTGTGAGTGGTCCATGAGATAAGTTGAACCATTTTGAAAGAACTAAAAGGAGTGTGTAAAAATCTATTAGCTAGGGGTGACATTTGATTAATTCAACTAAGGAGTAGTTAAAGCTATACAAGACATCTATGTACATCCTATTCCTGATAAGGAAGATTGGACATCCAGGTGGTGATGATAACAAGTTCATTTGTTATTCATGTCAAGGCACATTTTTTTTTTTTTTTTGAGAAAGAATATATAAACATGAAATGAAACTTTACTAAAAAATATATGGATATATGCAATGGATGTATTGTAAATATGCAAGTAGGGAATGTATTATCTACAAGAGGATATTCATGATGTTTAGAAGGATAATTTTGGAAAACTTATTTACATATGTGTAGGATGTCTAATAATGGCCAAAGCAACGTGTCATCATAAGGTTTGCCCCAGCGTGTGGGGTGTGTGTGTAATAGGCACATAAACTATGATGTTTTGGATGCATGCAATAATGTCAGTAAGTAGAATAATGTGATGGCGAAATGTACAAGAAGGTACAAGTAAGGAAGGTTGATCATGGATGCAAAATATTTGTGAGGACAAAGAAGTGAAAAAATAAAATGTTATGCTATGCTAGGCTATGTGTATGCTATGCCTGTGCTAGACTAGGCTAGGCTATTTTTTTTGAGTTTTTGGACAAACATATCCAAATTTTTACTAAGATTTTTGGAGAAACCTATCCAATTTTTTACTAAGGTTTTTGGAGAAAACCTATCAAAATGTTTACTAAGGTTTTTGGGGAAACCTATCAAAATTTTTACTGAGGTTTTTTGAGAAACCTATCCAAAAAATTTTACTGAGGTTTTTTGGAGAAACCTATCTAGATTTTTACCAAGGTTTTTGGAGAAACCGATCCAAATTTTTACTAAGGTTTTGAGATAAACCTATCCAAATTTTTAATATGGTTGTTGGAGAAACCTAATCGACTAATATATTCTAAAAAGAATGTTCCAAAATTTCTGCTAAGAATTTTGGAGAAACCTACTGTGCTAAGATATTCTAAAAAGAATGTTCTAAAATTTTTGCTGAGGATTTTGGAAAAACCTAGTATGCTAAGATATTCTAAAAAGAATGTTCCAAAAATTTTGCTGAGGATTTTAGAGAAACTTGGTGTTGGTTTGTTTTGATGAGGTTTTGAGAGAAACCTTTGTGTTAATTTATTTTGCTAAGTTTTTAAGAAAACCCTTTGTGTTGATTTGTTTTGCTAAGGTTTTAAGAGAAACCTGTTATTTGGAAAAACAATTGTGATGAAGACAAGGCAAAGGACACAACCTTTGACAAAATAATACAACCTTTTAAACTTGGCGATTGATTTTATTTGGTGAGGATAAGGAAAAGGATGCAATATTTTGAACCTTACGATTGATTTGATTTGATGAGGGCAAGGCAAAGGATGCAACATTTTGAACCTTACGATGTATGATGTATGCCCCTACATTGAATTATGTATGGAGGAAAGATAAAGTTATCCCAATTTTAAATGATGAATGGGAGAGGGTATAGTTACCCTCGTGTTGACTGATGTATGGGTAAATATGAAGTTATCCCTGGTTTGATTTATGGATTAGGATAGGATGAATTTACCCCAATTTTGAATGATGAATTGGGGAGAGGGTGAAGTTACCCCCAATTTGAATGATGAATTGGGAAATATGGAGTTATCCATGATTTGAATGAGGGATTAGGGAAAGATGAAATTACCCCCAATTTGAATTATGGATTGGGGAAATATGAAATTGACCTCATTTTGAATGATGGATTTGGGGAAGATGAAAGTACCCCTAGTGTTTGAATGATGGATTGGGGGAAGATGAAATTACCCCTAGTTTTTTAATGATGAATGGTGAAATATGAAATTATCTTTAATTTTGAATAAAATTTGGATGGGTAGAAGATGATGTTGCCCCAATTTTGAATGGTTAATAGGGAAATATAAAGTTACCCCCAATTTTGGATGAAATTTGGATTATTTTAGGATCTGGAGCTTCAATTTGCATGTCGAGGGGTGAATTGAACCCTAATTCATGGGGCGGGGGGCAATTTGGACCCATGTGCAATATTTTGGTAGTTTGAGGGACCAAATAATGTCATAATTGGACAAACATTATACCATTGAAAATATCTTTTCAAGCTTGACCCAATGGTGAAATTTTTGAGAAATTTGGATATGATGTGATGGGGGAAAAGTTGGTTCAAATATGATCCTTCTTTTGGAAGTTATGAATGAGCGATTTCAAGCATTTTTAAAGGAAAAATTGACATTATTAGTGAAATGGTCAATGGATGATGGTGGAAGGGGAGGAATGGGTACATCTAGATATGGTGGTTAGTTTTGATTATGAGTAGTGATGCTAATCATGCTGACCATTCCATGGGAAGGAGGATTATGATGTACATGATTGACCTACCTTGATTGGGATTATTGAGTGGGTTGAGTCTCATGAGGATTAGTCCCCCTATGTTCAAGTAATGTGTTATGATAATTACCCAATTTTTGATTTTTTGGTGTGATGGGATTTGAAGCTTGAATAGTACCATGATTGATAAGATACTAAACTAAGTCATGAAAGGTGTGACAAGAGCATAAATCATGACCTGGTTGGTGATGGTAAACACAAAAGGTAAGTTCAATGTGCCCACGAGGATTGGGTTGATTTGGATCTACGGGTTGAATTTCTGGTAATGTAACATGACTAGCCTCAAGCAGCCTATGGAATAAGGTAGGTAAAGGCTTAGAAGTCCAATCACGATGTCGACATGGAGGATGTGGACCACAAAATCATTATGGTTTGGATGGAGGAGATGCATTAGTAAGAGATAATTGTTTTTGTGGAGGAGGAATTTATGAGATTGATGAAGAAGATTGAGAGGCTACCTCTACTTGATTGGTCTATGGTGGTTCTGAGAAGGGTTGATTCAGTGTGTTGCAATTGAAGTGAGGATTTACAGTGTAATATGACTTTTTTTGAAGTTTGATTTTACCAAATTGGACCGTGATGTCCTCGATAACCTTTTCCTATGCTATGGTTTTTTTAAAGGTGCAGCTTTGGTGAAGCTGAAGGGATGTGGAGATATGTTTGAGGCAATTATTGGAAAAGAGTGTCACAAGTTCGGTGGTAGGGAGGATATGGGCGAGGTCATGGATGATCACTCTCCATATAGCAACAAACTCAGTAATAGGTTTGTCATTAGACTTTCATAAGGTATAGACATCGAAGAAGGTAGTCTTATTCTTAATATTTATGGAAAAGTGCTCTAAGAAGGAATTTTACAACTATTTGAATGTGTATAGTCTATGGTGCGAGAGCATGTTGTACCAATCTAATGCTTGTCTAGCAAGTGAAATGGATAAGGTACGCAACATGCGGGTATTACTACTGTGAAGCTGGTAGCAATATGAGCGGTAATTGCTAACATGTTCTCTAGGATCTTATTTACACTTATACTTGTCGAATTTTGGTATTTTGAAGCAATAGGGATAAGGAGGGATATGATTTGATGGGTGACCTGACTCATTGCACAGTTCATCATAGGATGGTTTTTGTGGCCCATAGCTTGAGGTATGCAAGTTTAACATTTTAACTTCATCTCATAAGAATTGAAGTTTGAGTGTCATGGGCGTAGGAGACTATGCTATGGTAGGTTGGGCCTATGAATAGTGTGGGTATTGGAGTTGTTGCTCTTCCCATTAGTATGAAGGACATTATTGCACTTGATCTTTATAAGGTGGGTATTTGGTGACGTATACTATCGCATATATGGTCACACTAGGTTGTGGGATAGATGTTTGCTAAGGGTAATGGATTTGTGATTGTGGGATATGTGGTTGTGGCACATATATTTGTTGGGTGGGATTCTACTACAATGGTTGGATCATAGGTGGTGATGACCAAGATGAAGGAGGCATAAATAATGTGGGTGTAGTTGATAATGGTGTAGGCATCAGGGATACCGGTACTAGTGGTGGTCAAGATGGGGTATCAAAATATGGGATCTATCTCTATCCTTGAGGATAGGAAGTGGTGAAGCTAAACTATGTGGAATAGCTTGGTGGGGTGGAGAAAGGAGGAGTTGGTGGTATCCTAAATGGTGTCATAGATAGGGTTGAGGCTAAGGACTGGGTATCATGTACTCTAGATACCTGGGATATAGGTGAGAAAGTCACAAAAAAGGAAGGGCAAGCTATTGGAGTAGGAGCTTGGGAATAAGGGAAGGTGTATGTGTCAACTCTCGATTGAGATTGTGTTGTTGGTTGTTGTTTTTGGTATTGTGAATTGTGTGTTTGAAGAGGTGGCTTAAATGGATCTTCAAACATTGTAAAAAATGGTTGTTGGGAGGATGATGGTTGAGACTCCTGAAAAGAGTATGGGAGGTATATTTTAGGGGGTGCTTTTTATTCCTACTGGAGAGGAATTTGTTGCATGGTTTGAAAGGATGGCTTCTGGGTACCTTTAGCAAAATAAGAAGGGTCAAAAATCATTTCTATGGTAGGGGTGAATTATGTGACCTTGGTACGAGTGCAATTCAGGAGTGAGGAGTCATTCTCAAATAAGGATTGAGATAAAATCTAGAAGAAGGGGTGCAAAAAGGTAGGGGATGTAGGGGAAGTTGGTGTAACTTCATCATCTAGGGTGAAAATAGAGGGGGTTTTCCTAGCATCGTGTAAGTCACATGGTCACAGAGCATGGTGGGTGGATTAGGTGATAATGGATGTGAGGGGAGTGGGTGGTCCTCTACGAATGAAGTAGCAAAATCTTCACTCGAGGTATATGTCTCCTCCTGAGATGTCATGTGTGGATAACATGGATCAAATTCGATAAGTAGATCCGGTGTGTGTGTTGAATTCTCCTTCATGATCAAAGGAGGAAAGGTGGACTAACTAGAGGGAATTCTATATGCTTCCTCCATATGGTACACTTGCTCGTACGCTTGGCTATGAGTGACAACAGGCATAATGGTATATGTTGTGTCATGAAGACTTAGAAAAAGTATAGAAATAGATTTCTATAGTTCTAAGTGTGTGACGTGAAAGGGGTTAGGGATAACCATGTGCGGTATAGACTTAACTGTATCTAATGTATTAAGAAAGTAATAAAGTGTTGTGCATAGCTAGAAATATAAAGTGTCACGTGATGTGTGGTACTGAAACTATTTTGTGAGCAAGCAGTCAATGGTAAAATGGCATCAGTTATAAATACACAAAATAAAAGTTTTATGTTCATTTTATGTGTGTTTTAATATTTGTATCTCCTAGGTTGTATCATGGGTAATAGAGTGAATAAACTAGAATATCAGGAATGGCATCAATACATTACCTTCTACAACACCTAAATATGCATAGAATAGAATGGTATTGCAATGTGTGAGCGATGACCTATATGGAAGGCACAATAAAATGATATCCTAAAAGGGGGAGAACTCACTATGCTAAAGTGAGTTCGCATAATCCTCTCATGAGGAGAAGTGGCACTATCTAAGACCTGCTACCAGCATACCCATGCTTTCACTTCACCCTTGGGTGGGCTTATTCAATAACGATAGTTACTAATTCCATAAATTTTACTAGCCTTGTGGATGAAGGCGCTAATCCTATCCCACTCCGCAGGTAACCGCTGGTGATGAATTACAGGGCCCAATCACAAAAGTGGGGGACTTCCTGACGATGAAATATGGAAACTCACTTTTGTGGGTCTTCTAGGTATCTAGGGGGGTTGAGTTGGTGGAGGTTAAAACTCCACCGACACCAAACTCGAACATTGTATTAGTGATGAAGTCCAATCTCAATGTTGTTTAAATTACCATGTGTGTATGTGTGGGTTTTTTATTTTACTAATGATGTATGTAAAACAGGAAACTAATTAATTGATTTTATGAAATAAATACTAACCCTAGTGTGTTTGTGAAAATAAATTATTATACTAAGGTACTCTTTGTAAGGATATAATCTAACCCTAAATGCCTTTGATAATAGAAATTTAATCTATCTTTTAAAGTGTGGAAACATGCAATCCAAGTGTATGAAGGAAGGGATTTATGTGACCCTAACTATGTGTGAAAGCATGAAGTAAGTATAAGAAGAATTTATGGAAGCATAGATGAGCAATCTTATACTATACAAATAACAATAAATGTGACGAACTGCTATACCCTGAGGATTTAAAAAAGTAATATGTAACTAGTATGCAAAAGTAAATCTAACCTTTACCTATGCAAGAGACAAATGTGTAATTTGATTTTAAATATGTAGGAAAGAGGGGATTAAGAAACCCTAATTTTCAAAATGAAATTAAAACTTCCTTTGAAAAGGAAATAGCATAAAAATGAGAGGATTAAGAAACCCTAAATTTTTCACACTAGAATGCAAAATTCTTTTCAAATTCAAATAACATAGAAAAGGGGATTAAGAAACCCTAATTTTAAAACTAGAATGCAAATTTTTTTTTTAAATCAAAAAGCATAAAAAATGGGATTAAGAAACCCTAATAAAAAAAATGGAAGACAATGTAGGTTTATACTACATGCAAAAAAATAAATTATAAAAGAAAATGAAAATTTACATGAAATAATAAGATGTAAAGTTTCTAGAAAGTTTCAGGTTCTACAACTTCAGCAAAATTTTACCGAAACAAAAATACGAATAAAAGAGGGATTTACACCTAGTAAGCGCATTGATGAGCACCAGAAATGCTCATATTATGTACATATTTCTTTGATAAATATGCGGCTATATAATAAGGATTGTGTACTTTTATAAATGATTATATAGATATTTGATATAAATATGTGTGTTATCTAATTTGTGTGTTTTTAGTATGTTTTGTGGAAATGCAGTTGATTTAGTTAGATTTGGAATGGTCAAGGTCCGTTTGATGGACCTGACACTTTATTTCATTAGGGGTAATGAAGAGAACATAAGCGCCTCCCTGCAGTCGAAAGGCGCCAATGAAATGCAAGCGCCTCCCTGTAGTCAGAAGGCACCAACTGAATATAAGCACCTCCTTGCAGTCGAAAGGTGCCAACTGAATACGAGTGCCTCCCTATAGTCGAAAGGCGCTAACTAAATATGAGCGCCTCCTTACAGTCGAAAGGTGCCAACTGAATATAAGTGTCTCCCTACAGTCGAAAGGCACCAAAAAAATGTAAGTGCCTCCCTACAGTCAAAAGGCATCGATTGAAGATGAGCGCCTCCCAACAATCGAAAGGCATCGACCGAAGACAAGCGCCTCCCTACAGTCGGAAGGCACCGACTGAAGATGAGCGCCTCCCTGCAGTCAAAAGGTGCCAACCAAAGACAAGTGCTTGCACATAGTCAGAAGGTGCTAACAGAAGGCAAGCACCTCCCCACAACCATAAGGAACCACGATAATGAGGTACCTTCCTCATAAGGAAGGTGCTACTAATTCTTTACCCGTTGACCAGATTTGAACGACATGGACAGCAGTGGCTAGTGCAGTTCCAGCTCTGCGTCATGCAGAGCTAAATTGGAGATTGCACCAACGTATCAAAACATCTTACTGATGCCAAGAAAAGCATGAATCAAACAACGAACACACTGCCATTAGAACAGAATGCCAGATGTTGATTACTAGAATGTCTCAATTTAGTCTGGGATGGATTGACTATTGTAACTACTTCTGTAACAGAAGTTCTGTAGGTGTGTTATATAAACACACGCAGATCATTCTAAAAATATATAGAAATAAAATAAAGATCCATTTAAAGTTACAGAAGATAGATTGTAATACGTTGATAAATATATTACAATTCTAGAAGTTCTAAAGCGCGTGTTCGATCGGGAAGAAGCTGCTGGAGCCTGAGCCCACTCCAAGCCAGTATTTCTTCCCCATTTCCTTTCTGTTTATTTATTTTTATTATTTTTTTACTTTCATAGGAACGTTTGTTGGTTTATTAGTTCCAGTATTTTTTGTAGATTTATTTTAGGAATGTACATGATTTATTTTTGTAGATTTAATTATGTTCTTCTTATGTAATCCATTGAGGAGTGCGGGAATGATTGACAACCATCTCAAGAACACCCCCAAAATGTAGGATTAGTAGATTCACCTCAAGTGGTATTGTAGTAACCTAATTCTGACTCTTCGCAAGTTTATGAAGCTCCTTGGGTTGATAATTAAATGCACGGGCATGTGACAAAAATAGGAAACCATTCACCTTGTTTGGCCCGCAACATTTTGGCACCGTTGCTGGGGAAGCGTCTTAATTAGATTACTTACAATACCCTAAAACCTTCCATCTGACCTTGTATGAGTTCTTCGAGAAGAAGAGGACCTGACGGTCACTTTATAAGAACAAATCCATCAGGACCTGAGTTAGCCGAGCATTTTGGGTTTGATTTAGATTCGCCCGACCTACCAGCAGTCCATTAGAGTGAGGAACCGCACTTTGTGCAAAGTGCCACCTCATCCCATCAACAAGGGAATGAATGAATCATCATAAATCCCCTATTTAATAGGACTCCTCTAGAGGAAGCCCTATTGTGGAAGGCTATGGAGGATCAGAAGATCTCGCCAGACAACCTTAGAGCATTGACTTAGAAAGTTTTAAATGACTGGAAGGCCATAAATGCTGCATTAGAAACCACATTTCCTAAAAAAATGGCAGATAATGATGAAGTCTCATCTGGCTTTAGTTTCCCAATAGAGGAGGATGTAGGAGATACCAAAATGAAAAACATATTCCCTGCTCACCTTTCGTCCTTCAGAGGACACTCGACTGAGGACCCTGACCTATTTTTATTCAAGTTTGATGTTTTGTGCAGGTCTATGGATTACAAATCAAACACACAAAAGTTGAAATTATTTCCTTCTACATTAGACGATGCATCTCTGCGATGGTTCATCGGTCTAGGAGACAAACACATCACCACCTGGGACTGTTGAGAAGCAACACCCCCCACTGAAAAATGAATTTCCATCCTTTGAAAACTTTGAGCTTTCATTTTTGCAGTAGGGACCCTCTTGATGATTTTCAGGTTTTAATTCCAATTTTTTACTTGCCTCTTTCTTCTTCAAGTTTTGCTTGTGTCAAAGTATCCAAGTATTCTTGCATTCTGGCTTTGTTATCTCAGACTTCACTTTTTACATGCTAGAATCATTCATGGATAAAGAAAATCTTTCATCGGTATGAAAAAAATGTAGAAAACAGACAGATAAATTCATTGAAAATCAAAACTTTTCATTTTTGGCAAAGTCACGAAATCGCGACACTTCCATTTATGGAAATGTCGCGAAATCGCGACAGGTTTCAAGAAAATCGGCTAAGTCAGAAAAACGTAGCGAAATCGTGACACTTTTCATTTTTGGAAATGTCGCGATATCGTGACACTTCCATTTTTGGAAATGTCGCGATATCGCGACACTTCCATTTTTGGAAATGTCGCGATATCGCGACACTTCCATTTTTGGAAATGTCACGAAATCGTGACATGTTTGGAGAGAGAAGGCGAAGTTGTACGGAACGTCGCGAAATCGTGACATGTTGCATTTTCGCAGATGTGAGAAAGAAGTTGCCAAAGGCATGAAAGAGGTCGCGATTTCGCGACATGTCGTGAAATCGTGACATGTCACGTTTTCGCAGCGCGTGAAGAAAAAATTGCGTAAGTCACCAACACGTCGCGAAATCGTGACACGTCGCGAAATCGCAACCTCGCGATTTCGCAACGTTTTCAGTAGAGGGAGCCCGAGGAGTACGAACTATCACGATTTCGCGACATGTCACGAAATCACGATAGGTCCAGGCCAAAGAAGGAAACAAAGAGAACCAAAATGCAAAAAAATCGGCTAAGGCAAAAAGATGTCACGATTTCGCGACATCGCGAAATCACGACAAAATTGGCGGAGGAAGCCCGGGGTGTACGGACTGTCGCGATTTCGTGACATGTCACGAAATCGCAACAGGTCCAAGTTGAGGTGAAGGCAACAAAACCAAAGAAACAGCTAAGGCAAGAAAAATGTCGCGAAATCGCAATGTGGCGGAGAAAGTTGTACAGTGGCCAAGAAGGGTCGCGATTTCGCGACATGTCGTGAAATCGTGACATGTCGCGTTTTCGCTGCTTGCAGGGAAGAAGGTGCCAAAATGCATGAGAAAAGCCTAAGTAAGAAAAATGTCGCAAAATCGCGACGTTGTGAAATCACGACGATTTGAAAGAAAAGGGGGCAAGGCCAAAAGGTGTCACGAAATCGTGACGTCATGATTTCGCGACATCGTGAAATCGTGACACAAATCAAAGTCAGCAAAGAAAGAAGCCACCATGTCACGATTTCGCGACATGGTGGAAAGTTGGCAAAGAAAGAAGCCACCATGTCACGATTTCGTGACATGGTGGAGAGTCGGCAAGGAAGAAACAAAAGAAAACGCGCCTAAGGAAACAAGGCTGGAAAGACAGAAAAACAACTAAGGCAAGGTGCATGTCACGAAATCACGACGTCGCGATTTTGCGACGTCACGAAATCGTGACAAGAAGAGAAAAGAAGTTGCCAAGGGCAGGAAAGGTCACGATTTCGTGACATGTCGCGAAATCGCGACATGTCACATTTTCACGGTCTTGACGGAGAAGCACTGCCGAAGAAAGGGGGATGTCGCGATTTCGTGACATGTCGCGAAATCGTGACATGTCGCATTTTCGCGACCTTGGCAAGAAAACAAAGCAAAATGAAAAGACAATCGTGACATGTCGCATTTTCGCGACCTTGGCAAGAAAACAGAGCAAAATGCAAGACAGCTGGAAATGGACACGTGTCACGATTTTGTGACACGTGTCAAAGCACGTATCAGATAAATAAGGCCGACATGCAAGTAAACATTAGGGTTTTTAATCTGATTTAGTAATTAAAGTTTTGATTTAATATTTTTAAAATACTAATCCATCTTTTGTTCTTTCATGCAGGAAGCCATCTGGCACTTACATGATAACGGAGAAATGGCCATAAAGACAAAGTTAAGTGCAAATTAATCAAAGACAGCCATATTGAAAGGAAAGATGCCGAAAATTGTTGTTTCATCCAAATTTTACAGATCTGGCCGCAAAGAGACTTTACGGTGACTAAGCAGCTGCCCATTTAATGGAGTATGTCGAGAATTGGCCGAAAAATGAAAATATCTACACGCAGTTACCGGAATTTGTCGATGAATGCATTTAATGAAAATTTATGGCAGAATTAATAGCTTGCAGAGATTTTCAACTCAGGGATGGCTTTACGGAGATGAAATGTCGGAGAAGTGGTGACTCATCCAGATCACCCGAGGGAATTAATGAAGACATTTATTCACGGTTGTGGGTGAATGCAAGTGGCATTCGAATTCTATCTTCTCCATTTATGGCAAGTGACTGCACCGATTTGCAGAATGGTTAAGTTTTATCCAGACTTTGTTTTAAATGGCTTTATATTGTAAAACCCGGGTCCTAGGGTTTAAGATGATAAGATTTAGGGTTTGAGAAGAAGATATTTCTGAAAAGATCAGGGTCTATCCTGAGTCTATAAATACTTCTTCTCAATGTAATCGCAGGGGAAGAAACTTAGAAATAAAAGGCTATTGAAGCAATTTCTTGCAAATTTTGTTAAATACTTTATTTTTGGACTTGGAGTTGATGTGCTTTTGTTTTCTGTGATAGCATGGCCAGGAGCCTAATATTTTGCAGATTGTGATAAGTTCATCTTCTTTTGTTATCCGTTTCTTTAAAGTTTATTAAATATATGCTGTGAATCTGTGTTATCAAGATTAAATATGTTGTTAGGCTTCATTTGTTCTATTGTATGCTAGGGAAAATTATAGATTTAAGGTTCAAGTCTGTTCTAATTGCTCTGTCCTCACTGTGCGAGCTAGGCTACCGATGAAAGATATCAATTTTAACCGACTTCCCTTCGGTTTATAATTTTCTGTTAGATCTGTTCCATCTTTGCCTTATGCTCTTAGTAGAAAGTGATCTTAGAAAGTTGGACACTTTCTTCTTTGATTTGTTCTGTTGTGAAGCTGATAGTATAAATAAAATTGGTAGTTTTGGTTTTACAGCTTAAGTTTGATAAACTTCTCTTCTCGCCTTACCCTACCCTCTTTGTTTTACCGTGAAATGATCCATTTTTATTTTCTTTTAAATTTGTCTTTTATTTAAATCTGACGACCCATAAGAGCTAGATCAAAGAATTAATTTTAAATCTGATTGTCAACAAGTGACAACTTCTGAACATTACTGAACAAGTTCATTGAGCCCGTTGTAAGGTAACAGACAGTCCATATTGAAAACTATTCCAGAAGCGGAAAAGAGTGAATTGACATTCGACCCGACTCTGTAACTCACACCTTGGATAACCAGCTAGATCCTAAAGTGAGTGGGATTTATCCCGTATAAGTGTTATCAGAGTTTTATGCTCATTCTTCACAGGGTGTGTATGAAAGTCGGACCAACATTTAAAAATGGCGCTAGAAGGAGGGCCACAGTGAACTCCGATCAGTATTGTAAGTTGTCAGTACAATATTTTAAAATTGCCAGAAGAAGACCTCAAGTTCAGTACTCTGTTAAGGATTGTAAGTTTGTAAGTGCTTGTGAAAAGCTGGATTCTACATACAGGGTAACAAGGTCCCACCCCAGAGCCGGAGAGCTCCTTGTCCCTGAATTAGAAACTCCGAGAAGAAGTAGCCTCAGAAGGGCCAAGTCTCTGTCAGAAATAGTTTTATCACCACTGATAGTTACTCCAACCACAACTCAGAATATCACTGTCAACCAAGTAGTAATGGCAAATTGGTTGGGCTCCACTGCTTTGAATATTTTGGGTATAGCCCATGACCTGCCTAGAAATCCGGAAAGATATCTCCCCAGATATAAACATGATGGGACAAGAACTACAGAAGAACATTTGGTTGCATTCAAGAATGCTTTGAAATTATTAAATGTACAGCATGAAGATGTTGCCTGTAGACTATTCCCGTTCACTCTCCAAGAGGGAGCTTATGATTGGTTTCTAAACCTTACTAATGATTCTATCACCAGCTGGAATGACTTAGAAAAAGTTTTTGTGTCACAGTTCGGAGAAGTGATAGATCCTAGTATATTGTACCAGTAGTTTTCTGGCATCAAAAGAGAATTAAGTGAATCTATCAGATCCTATAATGTTAGATTCCAGAAAGCTTATGGTAGACTTACTGGGTATTATGTACCGAATGCAGACCTGGCATTAGAGATCTTTAGAAACTCTCTGGATCCAATGACCTCTGTCTTCTTGAAGAGAGATCCCACTGTTACTAATTTGACAGAAGCTTATAAAGAAGCTTTGATTCTGGAAAGACAGTTGGGACCCCAACCTTTAAATGCTCAGCAAATTCCTCTGGTTACACAAGCTACCCCTGTGTTCAATCCTATTCCACATCAGATGATGTTGCCAGTTTGTCAGACTCTACCATCAACAAATCCATTGGCTGTAGCACCTGTTGAGAATGTACAGAACCCAGGCAAAGAGGCTGACAATGCAAGAGTTGAAGAAGTCTCAAAGATAGTTCAAAAGCTGGCCAATGATTTCTTGAGTTTTAAAAGGCAAGTTTCTACAGGGGACAACTCCAACAGATATTCATATCAACCGAACAGATTCAACCGGCCCCCGTATGAACCTAATAAAGATTACAAGGGTAAAGGCCATGATGTGAATATTTGCGATTTAGCTCTGCCTAACTGGTGCAGAATACATGCCACTTCCCAGCATGGGGAGTTGGATTGTCTGGAATTTTGTAATGCATTTGAAGCTTTGTCTGGGGATTTGATCTCTCCAGAAAATCAAAGAACTGCTGATGGCCCAAGTTCATCCGGCCACAGTGCAGCTATGGTCCTGGATTCTTTCACTTTCCCGGATGAATCTGAGAATGTAGTTGAAATGCCTATGGATGAGGTGCAGGCTTTCCAATAGTATAGAAGAGATAACTACAACCTGAGAAACAGGAATCCGGAGCCTAATACTACATCAACCCCTTCCGGACAACTCTCACAATGTTCCCCCGGACCCCTCTCCAAGCAATAATCCATCTCCACCAAAGGGAGGGAATTTGAGAGGACCAGATGCTTTTGTCCCTCCACTTAATAAAGGATATAACATAGTGGAGGATATGAAAAATATTAAGGCCAACATTACTCTACATGAGTTGGCACAGATTTCAGAGCAGAGAGACAACCTGATAAAAACATACTCTGGCCCTACTACTAAACCTGTGGACAAAGGAAAGAAAATAGCAAATGCCAATCTAGCCATGTACAAAGAGAAAACTGAAGTTCCCCCCTTTTTACTGACTATTCGTATTTTTGGGAAGAACTTACACAATTGTTTGGTAGATTCGAGTGCATCTGCTAATGTTATGCCTTTGGCCATTTGTCAGCAGTTGGGTTTGACCCCAATGAAGTCTGAAAGGAGAGTTGTCCAATTGGACAAATCAGAGGTTAAAGTTGTTGGAGAGCTTCAAAATATTCATATCCAATTAGCATCCGAGCCAAGGGCTCAACATAAAATTGAAATTCGAGGTTGTGGATATCCCCGTGGGGTACGGGATGCTGTTGAGTAGGGATTGGTCGAGATCTCTGAACGGATACTTGGCAACAGATTTTTCACACATGTGGTTGCCGTGGAAAGGAGTGGCAAATCAATTACGGGTTGAAAGAGAACCCAGGTACAAGCATACAATTACTGAATACAATGCAGAGAATGAAACTGTAAATATTGCGGAGGTAGATATTGGAGTCTACAATTTAACAACGGGGCAAATTAACAAGTTTAATAAAGCCCATCCTGTTCATAGTAATGAAGTCTGGACACTTCATGTGGATGGGGCTAGATCTAAACAGGGTTCTGGAACAGGGGCAGTCCTCAAAGGGCCTGAAAGTCAGACATATTTTATGTCTTACCGCCTATAGTTCCCTTGTACAAATAATTTAGCAGAGTATGAAGCTCTGATATTAGGTTTGAAATTTGCTTTGGACAAAGGAGCAAGAAATATTCAAGTTTTTACTGATTCGGAATTGGTGGCAAATCAAGTCAAGGGTAAATTCCAATGTAAAGCATCTTATTTAAAAGGATACAAACATCGGGCTTGGGATCTTGTAGAAGACTTTGATGCTTTTAATCTGACACACATACCCAGAGAGCAGAATTCACATGCGGATGTCTTGGCTTCTTCAGCCGCAAGTTTAAAACCATTGGAAGAATTTAAATGGAACAAGTTTTCAATTGAGTTAGTCCCTTGTCCTTCAGTCCCAAACAATATAGATAATTTTCAGGTTTTCTCTGATGATCAACAGATTGTAAACTTTTTGCAGAGTACTAACACATTTGAAAATGCTATAATCGATGAGGGCCAAAGGGATACTCTGTCTGGAGCAGTTAGATGATGACAGGGGAATAATGAGGTTGAAGGACAACAGAATTCCAAAAGGGATGGTGGAGCTGGAGCGGCTCTTTGATGTTGACAAAATCAAGCAAAAGGTGAATTCTGAGGATTATGTGGGTGCCACAGACAGTGAGACTGAAAACCTGAACATAGGGACTGAAGAAGATCCCAGGCACATCAAGTTGGCTAAGAACTGTGATCCAGAAATAAAAAGAAGTATGATTGATTTTCTTCACAGGTCCAAGGATGTTATGGCCTGGTCATACAAAGACTTAAAGGTATTTGATCCTAAAGTTTACACTCACATTATACCTTTAAAAGAATTTTGCAAACCTTTCCGACAAAAACAGAGGCATGTCAATGCTCTGTTAGAGCCCCTCATCCAGAAAGAGGTAGAAAAACTCTTGAGTGCAGCCATTATTTTTCCCATCAGGCATTCTACTTGGGTGGCCAATCTGGTGCCAATCAGAAAGAAAAATGGAGAGATCCGCTTGTGTGTGGATTTTAGAAATTTAAACAAGGCATCTGAGAAAGATAATTACCCTCTGCCTTCTATGGATGAGGTGTTACAGATTGTCAATGGTTCGGAGATGATGTCTTTCCTGGATGGTTTCTCAAGGTATAATCAGATATTGGTTGAGAAGGAAGACAGAATGAAAACTGCTTTCACAACTAAGTGGGGAACTTTTGCTTACAAGAGGATGCCATTTGGATTAATAAATGTCGGAGCTACATTTCAACGAGCAATGGATCATGCCTTCAAGGGCCTTATGGGTAAATGCATTGTTGTTTACATGGATGATTTAACAGTCTTCTCTAAATCTCGGTTTGACCATGTAAAACACTTGGAGTCTGTGTTTAACAAATGCAGGGAGTTTGGCATTTCTTTGAATCCGAAGAAGTGCATTTTTGGTGTAACGGAAGGAAAGCTCCTTGGGCACTTGGTCACAAAAGATGGCATTTCCATGGATCCGGGCAGAGTTGAAGCCATATCCGGCATACCATTTCCCAACTCCAAGAAAGAGTTGAGGTCCTTCTTTGGAAAAATTAACTTTGTCAAGAAGTTCATCTCCGGTTTTGCAGAGATAGTCAAGCCAATGAATGACATGCTAAAGCAAACTGCTCAGATTGTCTGGACCACAGAAGCTAAAACAACCTTCCAAGAAATCAAGACAGCCATCAAACAAGCACCAGTTCCAGTAAGCCCAGATTTCAGTGCAGATTTTTATCTGTACACCTTTTCTTCTGAACACACACTTTACTCGTAGCTTCGACCCAACGGAGGGAAATCGAAGAACATCCAATTGCTTTCAAGAGTACCAATTTGAAAGGGGCTGAGCTGAAATATTCTCGTTTAGACAAACAAGCTTATGCCTTGGTGAGAGCAGTTAAGCAGTTCAGGCACTACATACTAAGAAGCAGAATTCATGCTATAGTTCCAGACCCAGCTGTTAAATACCTTCTAAGTCAGAATGAGTTGGGTGAACTGAGGGGTAATTGGGTTACAAGGTTGCAAGAGTATGACTTAGAGATTCGGCCTGCTAAATTGATCAGAGGACTTGGTTTGTCCCGACACATTGCCGAAGTACCTGTACGGGAAGAAGTTAATCAGTTAAATTCTGAATCTGATGACTGGTATGGAGATATTATTCATCTACTGCAATTTGGAGTTTGCCCGTCTCACTTGAATAGAACCCAAAGGAGAGCATTAAAACTGAAAGCTGCTCATTATCTCCTCAAAGCAGGTAATTTGTACAGAGAGAATTATGTCGGCATTTTCTTGAGATGCATTTCTCGGAGTGAAGTCAATGAAGTCATGTCCAGTTTTCATGAAAAGTTAAGGGCAGGGGCATTCATCGAGATCTCGCTATCGTGCATAAAATATTGAGAGCAAAGCTATTATCGGCCTACACTATTTAAAGATGCACATCAGCATGTAAGAACCTCGCCATCGATGCCAAACTTTTGCAACCAAAGAGGCCAACCGGGCTCTACCATTGCAACCTGTTGTAATAAATAAACCTTTCATGCAATGGGGACTTGATTTTGTGGGAGTGATTAATCCAAATTCTTCAGCAGGGCATAAGTATGTTCTAACAGCTACTGATTACTGCACAAGATGGGTTGAAGCAGCAGCCACCACAAGAAGTACAGCTCATGAAGTGATTGAATTTCTAGAGTCAAATGTCATAACTAGGTTTGGGGTTCCTCTGAATTTGGTGTGTGATAATGGACCAGCCTTCCAATCATTGGAGTTTGCAGAATGGGCATACCAGATGGGGATAGTTATCAGATTTTCATCCAACTATTATCCCCAAGGCAATGGACTGGCTGAGTCCACAAACAAGAATTTAATGAATGCCATTAAGAAATCTACAGCAGACAAACCCAGGCAGTGGCATACATTATTGAAATATGCACTTTGGGCTGACCGGATAAAATATAAAGTGGCTCTTAAAACTTCCCCTTTTGCTTTGTTGTATGGTACCCAGCCAATTGTTCCCATCTCTCTAAAATTACCTACTTACCAATTTGTCTTAGACTATTTTGAGGATCAAGCAGATGCAAAAGCTCGTGTTTTAGATCTAACTAACTTGCAGGATGAAAGACTCCAAGCCCTGGAACACTTCAGTCGGCACCAAGAAACCGTCAAGCGCTGGTTTGACAAGAGGGCCAAAGTGAAAGCTTTCAGACTGGCAGACCTGGTGCTTCTATGGGACAAGGCCCATGAGAAGAAGGGTAAGCATACAAAGTTGCAGCCACTGTGGATAGGCCCGTACCAAATTGCTAAGATTCTGGGTAATAATGCATTTCGTTTACAAGACCTTGATGGTAATTTTTTGGACCTCCCTGTTAATGGTCAATACTTAAAACATTATTTCTCGGTTGTTCCATCCAATGTATCATTTGAATGAGTCATAAAGAAGTTGTAACATGTGTATACATTGTAAATAGCTCTATAGTTTTTAGTTTATTTTAGTGTTGTTTTATTTTAGCTTACTTTTAAATGCCTGTACAGTTTTTAGTTGTTTTGCTTTAGCTTAATTTTAATGCCTGTATAGTTTTTAGTTTGTTTATTTTTATTTAATCCTAATTGTCTGTGCAATTTCAGTTTATCTTGAAGTTTTGTATTTTATTTCCTTTGTAAATAACCCTACAGTTTTAATTCCTTTCAGGTCTGTACATTTATGTATTCTATTTCCTTTGTTGTCTGTACAGTGTTGTTTTATTTTAAAGTTCGTATTTTATTTTTATTTAAGGTCTGTGCAGTTTATTTCCTTTGTAAATAGCTCTACAGTCTTATTTTATTTCATTTCCTTTAATGCCTGTACAGTTTTATTTTGTTTCCTTTGTAAATAACCCTTTTTATTTTCTTTGCTGCCTGTACAGTTTTATTTTAAAGTCTGTGCAGTTTTATTTTTATTTTGTTTTTAAAGGCCTGTGTTTATCCTTGGAAGTCTGTACAAAGTTCTTTAGCTTTTAAAATTCTGTTCTTTAACCTTTGCCTGAGCATTCATAAAAAAAAAGTCAGCCTTCCAAAAATTGTTTTTATTCTGAGCTGATCAATCCAATGTTCATTATCACAATTGTGAGATAGTCTATTTGAACTGAACAGTGGAACTATTTTTTTAGTCAGAACAACAGTGGAAGGATGATTGGATTTTGTGTCTTGCTTGCCACAGTTGTTTTAATTATAAAGAAACTGCTATGCTGTTTGGTTGGAGAAACTCCCGAGGAATCCAAGAAAAGTTGGTTATAAGAGGGGACTATGATTCATGTAATTATTTGAGTATCCACAGAGGCTATCAGTGCCTAGGCTGAAGCAGTTCTAGATTGATGAAATATTAAAAGAAAATTGTTATTCTTTCTAAGGCTTTTCAGATGTTGATGTATTTCAAAAGAAAGAGATGAAAGTTGAACAAGACAGCATAAAATTGGCACTCTATTATTTCCAATATATATAAAAAAAAAAAAAAAGATAAAAAAAAAAAAAGTTATATAATGAAAGAGGCAGCCAAGACTTCAAAAGATGTTTTTCTTCTACCAAGTTGTAGATTCTACCTTACAGTTGTAAATTTGGGTCGTGTAAATCTAAAGGGTAACTCTGTCTAGGCTATAAAAGGCTAAACTAGTAAACAGAGCTCTACTCGGTTTCCCCTTTTTACAATCTAGAAAAGCTGATCAATCCAGAGTTCAACATTCGATCCAGTCATTCTTGAAGAAAGTTTTATACGCTTGTAATTGCACATCAGAAATCTTCCTTAAATAATTCAGCCTAGTATGTCCTTGGGAAATTTTAACAACTATCAGTTAGTAGTCAATTTATTTTGAAGAATATCTATGGCAAGGCAAGATACATGGTCTATGTTGTTTTGAAACTAGAGTCCTGGGTTCTAAAATAATGCTACTATTTTACCCGCAGATATCGCCATTTGTTGAGAAGCAACACACCCCCACCGAAAAATGAATTTCCATCCTTTGAAAACTTTGAGCTTTCATTTTTGCAGTAGGGACCCTCTTGATGATTTTCAGGTTTTAATTCCAAATTTTTACTTGCCTCTTTCTTCTTCAAGTTTTGCCTGTGTCAAAGTATCCAAGTATTCTTGCATTCTGGCTTTGTTATCTCAGACTTCACTTTTTACATGCTAGAATCCTTCATGGATAAAAAAAATCTTACACCGGTATGAAAAAAATGCAAAAAACAGATAGATAAATTCATTGAAAATCAAAACTTTCCATTTTTGGCAAAGTCACGAAATCGCGACACTTCCATTTATGGAAATGTCACGAAATCGCGACAGGTTTTCAGAAAATCGGCTAAGTCAGAAAAACGTAGCGAAATCGTGACACTTTCCATTTTTGGAAATGTCGCGATATCGCGACACTTCCATTTTTGGAAATGTCACGAAATCGCGACAAGTTTGGAGAGAGAAGGCAAATTGTACGGAACGTCGTAAAATCGCGACATGTCGCATTTTCACGATGCGTGAAGGAAAAATTGCGTAAGTCACCAAAGGTCGCGATTTCGTGACATGTCATGAAATCGCAACGTTTCGAGCAGAGGGAGCCCAAGGAGTACAGATCGTCATGATTTCGTGACATGTCACGAAATCGCGACATGTCAGAGAAGAAAAGGAAGGAAAAGAGTCGCGAAATCGCGACGTCAAATCTGACAATTGCAAGGAAGCTGAGGACGATGTCACGATTTCGTGACATGTCGCGAAATCCTGACATGTCCAAGGCAAAAAAAGAAAAAAAGGCAGAAAATGTCGCAAAAAGAAAGAAGAAGAAAATGTCACGAAATCGTGAAATCACGACGAAAGAAAAGGAAAGGCAAAGGTGTCACGAAATCCTGACATCGGAAAAGAAAAGAGAAGAAAAGATGTCGAATTCGTGACATGAAAGTGTCAGGGAGCGCAAGAGAAAAAGCTAAGGCAAGGTGCATGTCACGAAATCGTGACATGTCGCGATTTCACGATGTCGTGAAATCATGACAAGAAGAGAAAAGAAGTTGCCAAGGGCAGGAAAGGTCGCGATTTCATGACATGTCACGAAATCGTGACATGTCGCATTTTCATGGCCTTGACGGAGAAGCACTGCCGAAGAAAGGGGATGTCGCGATTTCGCGACATGTCACGAAATCGTGACATGTCGCATTTTTGCGACCTTAGCAGGAAAACAGAGCAAAATGAAAAGACAGCTGGAAATGGACACGTGTCATGATTTTGTGACACGTGTCAAAGCAAAGCAAGCCACGTATCAGATAAATAAGGCCGACATGCAAGTAAACATTAGGGTTTTTAATCTGATTTAATAATTAAAGTTTTGATTTAATATTTTTAAAATACTAATCCATCTTTTGTTCTTTCATGCAGGAAGCCATCTGGCACTTACATGATAACGGAGAAATGGCCATAAAGACAAAGTTAAGTGCAAATTAATCAAAGACAGCCATATTGAAAGGAAAGATGCCGAAAATTGTTGTTTCATCCAAATTTTACAGATCTGGCCGCAAAGAGACTTTACGGTGACTAAGAAGCTGCCCATTTAATGGAGTATGTCGAGAATTGGCCGAAAAATGGAAATATCTACACACAGTTACCAGAATTTGCCGATGAATGCATTTAATGAAAATTTATGGCAGAATTAATAGCTTGCAGAGATTTTCAACTCAGGGATGGCTCTACGGAGATGAAATGTCAGAGAAGTGGTGACTCATCCAAATTACCCGAGGGAATTAATGAAGGCATTTATTCACAGTTGTAGGTGAATGCAAGTGGCATTCGAATTCTATCTTCTCCATTTATGGCAAGTGACTGCACTGATTTGCAGAATGGTTAAGTTTTATCCAGACTTTGTTTTAAATGGCTTTATATTGTAAAACCCGGGTCCTAGGGTTTAAGATGATAAGATTTAAGGTTTGAGAAGAAGATATTTCTGAAAAGATCAGGGTCTGTCCTGAGTCTATAAATACTTCTTCTCAATGTAATCGCAGGGGGGGAAACTTAGAAATAAAAGGCTATTGAAGCAATTTCTTGCAAATTTTGTTAAATACTTTATTTCTGGACTTGGAGTTGATGTGCTTTTGTTTTCTGTGATAGCATGGCCAGGAGCCTAATCTTTTGCAGATTGTGATAAGTTCATCTTCTTTTGTTATCCGTTTCTTTAAAGTTTATTAAATATATGTTGTAAATCTGTGTTATCAAGATTAAATATGTTGTTGGGCTTCATTTGTTCTATTGTATGCTAGGGAAAATTACAGATTTAAGGTTCAGGCCTGTTCTAATTGCTCTGTCCTCACTGTGTGAGCTAGGCTTCCGATGAAAGATATCAATTTTAACCGACTTCCCTTCGGTTTATAATTTTTTGTTAGATCTGTTCCATCTCTTGCCTTATGCTCTTAGTAGAAAGTGATCTTAGAAAGCTGGACACTTTCTTCTTTGATTTGTTCTGTTGTGAAGTCGATAGTATAAATAAAATTGGTAGTTTTGGTTTTACAGCTTAAGTTTGATAAACTTCTCTTTCGCCTTACCCTACCCTCTTTGTTTTACCGTGAAATGATCCATTTTTATTTTCTTTTAAATTTGTCTTTTATTTAAATCATTGACCCATAAGAGCTAGATCAAAGAATTAATTTTAAATCTGATTGTCAACAAGTGACAACTTCGAACATTACTGAACAAGTTCAGTGAGCCCGTTGTAAGGTAACAGACAGTCCATATTGAAAACTATTCCAGAAGCGAAAAAGAGTGAATTGACATTCGACCCGACTCTGTAACTCACACCTTGGATAACCAGCTAGATCCTAAAGTGAGTGGGATTTATCCCGTATAAGTGTTATCAGAGTTTTATGCTCATTCTTCACAGGGTGTGTATGAAAGTCGGACCAACATTTAAAAATGGCGCTAGAAGGAGGGCCAAGTGAACTCCGGTCAGTATTGTAAGTTGTCAGTATAATATTTTAAAATTGCCGAAAGAAGACCTCAAGTTCGAGTACTCTGTTAAGGATTGTAAGTTTGTAAGTGCTTGTGAAAAGTTGGATTCTACATACAGGGTAACAAGGTCCCACCCCAGAGCTGGAGAGCTCCTTGTCCCTGAATTAGAAACTCCGAGAAGAAGTAGCCTCAGAAGGGCCAAGTCTCTGTCTGAAATAGTTTTATCACCACTGATAGTTACTCCAACCACAACTCAGAATATCACTGTCAACCAAGTAGTAATGGCAAATTGGTTGGGCTCCACTGCTTTGAATATTTCGGGTATAGCCCATGACCTGCCCAGAAATCCGAAAAGATATCTCCCCAGATATAAACATGATGGGACAAGAACTACAGAAGAACATTTGGTTGCATTCAAGAATGCTTTGAAATTATTAAATGTACAGCATGAGGATGTTGCCTGCAGACTATTCCCGTTCACTCTCCAGGAGGGAGCTTATGATTGGTTTCTAAACCTCACTAATGATTCTGTCACCAGCTGGAATGACTTAGAAAAAGTTTTTGTGTCACAGTTCGGAGAAGTGATAGATCCTAGTATATTGTACCAGCAGTTTTCTGGCATCAAAAGAGAATTAAGTGAATCTATCAGATCTTATAATGTTAGATTCCAGAAAGCTTATGGTAGACTTACTCGGGTATTATGTACCGAATGCGGACCTGGCATTAGAGATCTTTAGAAACTCTCTGGATCCAATGACCTCTGTCTTCTTGAAGAGAGATCCCACTCGTTACTAATTTGACAGAAGCTTATAAAGAAGCTTTGATTCTGGAAAGACAGTTGGGACCCCAACCTTTAAATGCTCAGCAAGTTCCTCTGGTTACACAAGCTGCCCCTGTGTTCAATCCTATTCCACATCAGATGATGTTGCCAGTTTGTCAGACTCTACCATCAGCAAATCCATTGGCTGTAGCACCTGTTGAGAATGTACAGAACCCAGGCAAAGAGGCTGACAATGCAAGAGTTGAAGAAGTCTCAAAGATAGTTCAGAAGCTGGCCAATGATTTCTTGAGTTTTAAAAGGCAAGTTTCTACTGGGGACAACTCCAACAGATATTCATATCAACCGAACAGATTCAACCGGCCCCCATATGAACCTAATAAAGATTACAAGGGTAAAGGCCATGATGTGAATATTTGCGATTTAGCTCTGCCTAACTGGTGCAGAATACATGCCACTTCTCAGCATGGGGAGTTGGATTGTCTGGAATTTTGTAATGCATTTGAAGCTTTGTCTGGGGATTTGATCTCTCTGAAAAATCAAAGAACTGCTGATGGCCCAAGTTCATCCGGCCACAGTGCAGCTATGGTCCTGGATTCTTTCACTTTCCTGGATGAATCTGAGAATGTAGTTGAAATGCCTATGGATGAGGTGCAGGCTTTCCAACAGTACAGAAGAGATAACTACAACCTGAGGAACAGGAATCCGGAGCCTAATACTACATCAACCCCTCCGGACAACTCTCACAATGTTCCCCCAGACCCCTCTCCAAGCAATAATCCATCTCCACCAAAGGGAGGGAATTTGAGAGGACCAGATGCTTTTGTCCCTCCACTTAATAAAGGATATAACATAGTGGAGGATATGAAAAATATTAAGGCCAACATTACTCTTCATGAGTTGGCACAGATTTCAGAGCAGAGAGACAACCTGATAAAAACATACTCTGGCCCTACTACTAAACCTGTGGACAAAGGAAAGAAAATAGCAAATGCCAATCTAGCCATGTACAAAGAAAAAACTGAAGTTCCCCCCTTTTTACTGACTGTCCGTATTTTTGGGAAGAACTTACACAATTGTTTGGTAGATTCAGGTGCATCTGCTAATGTTATGCCTTTGGCCATTTGTCAGCAGTTGGGTCTGACCCCAATGAAGTCTGAAAGGAGAGTTGTCCAATTGGACAAATCAGAGGTTAAAGTTGTTGGAGAGCTTCAAAATATTCATATCCAATTAGCATCTGAGCCAAGGGCTCAACATAAAATTGAAATTCAGAGTTGTGGATATCCCCGTGGGGTACGGGATGCTGTTGAGTAGGGATTGGTCGAGATCTCCCGAACGGATACTTGGCAACAGATTTTTCACACATGTGGTTGCCATGGAAAGGAGTGGCAAATCAATTACGGGTTGAAAGAGAACCCAGGTACAAGCATACAATTACTGAGTACAATGCAGAGAATGAAACTGTAAATATTGCGGAGGTAGATATTGGAGTCTACAATTTAACAATAGGGCAAAATAACAAGTTTAATAAAGCCCATCCTCGTTCATAGTAATGAAGTCTGGACACTTCATGTGGATGGGGCTAGATCTAAACAGGGTTCTGGAACAGGGGCAGTCCTTAAAGGGCCTGAAAGTCAGACATATTTTATGTCTTACCGCCTACAGTTCCCTTGTACAAATAATTTAGCAGAGTATGAAGCTCTGGTATTAGGTTTGAAATTTGCTTTGGACAAAGGAGCAAGAAATATTCAAGTTTTTACTGATTCGGAATTGGTGGCAAATCAAGTCAAGGGTAAATTCCAATGTAAAGCATCTTATTTAAAAGGATACAAACATCGGGCTTGGGATCTTGTAGAAGACTTTGATGCTTTTAATCTGACACACATACCCAGAGAGCAGAATTCACATGCAGATGTCTTGGCTTCTTCAACCGCAAGTTTAAAACCATTGGAAGAATTTAAATGGAACAAGTTTTCAATTGAGTTAGTCCCTTGTCCTTCAGTTCCAAACAATATAGATAATTTTCAGGTTTTCTCTGATGATCAACAGATTGTAAACTTTTTGCAGAGTACTAACACATTTGAAAATGCTATAATCGATGAGGGCCAAAGGGATACCCTGCTGGAGCAGTTAGATGATGACAGGGGAATAATGAGGTTGAAGGACAACAGAATTCCAAAAGGGATGGTGGAGCTGGAGCGGCTCTTTGATGTTGACAAAATCAAGCAAAAGGTGAATTCCGAGGATTATGTGGGTGCCACGGACAATGAGACCGAAAACCCGAACATAGGGATCGAAGAAGATCCTAGGCACATCAAGTTGGCTAAGAACCGTGATCCAAAAATAAAAAGAAGTATGATTGATTTTCTTCACAGGTCCAAGGATGTTATGGCCTGGTCATACAAAGACTTAAAGGTATTTGATCCTAAAGTTTACACTCATATTATACCTTTAAAAGAATTCTGCAAACCTTTTCGGCAAAAACAGAGGCATGTCAATGCTTTGTTAGAGCCCCTCATCCAGAAAGAGGTAGAAAAACTATTGAGTGCCGCCATTATTTTTCCCATCAGGCATTCTACTTGGGTGGCCAACTTGGTGCCAGTCAGAAAGAAAAATGGAGAGATCCGCCTGTGTGTGGATTTTAGAAATTTAAACAAGGCATCTGAGAAAGATAATTACCCTCTGCCTTCTATGGATGAGGTGTTGCAGATTGTCAATGGTTCGGAGATGATGTCTTTCCTGGATGGTTTCTCAGGGTATAATCAGATATTGGTTGAGAAGGAAGACAGAATGAAAACTGCTTTCACAACTAAGTGGGGAACTTTTGCTTACAAGAGGATGCCATTTGGATTAATAAATGTCGGAGCTACATTTCAACGAGCAATGGATCATGCTTTCAAGGGCCTTATGGGTAAATGCATTGTTGTTTACATGGATGATTTAACAGTCTTCTCTAAATCTCGGTTTGACCATGTAAAACACTTGGAGTCTGTGTTTAACAAATGCAGGGAGTTCGGCATTTCTTTGAATTCGAAGAAGTGCATTTTTGGTGTAACGGAAGGAAAGCTCCTTGGGCACTTGGTCACAAAAGATGGCATTTCCATGGATCCGGGTAGAGTTGAAGCCATATCCGGCATACCATTTCCCAACTCCAAGAAAGAGTTGAGGTCCTTCTTTGGAAAAATTAACTTTGTCAGGAAGTTCATCTCCGGTTTTGCAGAGATAGTCAAGCCAATGAATGACATGCTAAAGCAAACTGCTCAGATTGTCTGGACCACAGAAGCTAAAACAGCCTTCCAAGAAATCAAGACAGCCATCAAACAAGCACCAGTTCTGGTAAGCCCAGATTTCAGTGCAGATTTTTATCTGTACACCTTTTCTTCTGAACACACACTTGCTGCAGTTCTGACCCAACGGAGGGAAACCGGAGAACATCCAATTGCTTTCAAGAGTACCAATTTAAAAGGGGCTGAGCTGAAATATTCTCGTTTAGACAAACAAGCTTATGCCTTGGTGAGAGCAGTTAAGCAGTTCAGGCACTACATACTAAGAAGCAGAATTCATGCTATAGTTCCAGACCCAGCTGTTAAATACCTTCTAAGTCAGAATGAGTTGGGTGAACTAAGGGGTAATTGGGTTACAAGGCTGCAAGAGTATGACTTAGAGATTCGGCCTGCTAAATTGATCAGAGGACTTGGTTTGTCCCGACACATTGTCGAAGTACCTGTACGGGAAGAAGTTAATCAGTTAAATTTCTGAATCCGATGACCGGTATGGAGATATTATTCATCTGCTGCAATTTGGAATTTGCCCGTCTCACTTGAACAGAACCCAAAGGAGAGCATTAAAACTCGAAAGCTGCTCATTATCTCCTCAAAGCAGGTAATTTGTACAGAGAGAATTATGTTGGCATTTTCTTGAGATGCATTTCTCCGAGTGAAGTCAATGAAGTCATGTCCAGTTTTCATGAAAAGTTAGGGGCAGGGCATTCATCGAGATCTGCTACTGCACATAAAATATTGAGAGCAGGCTATTACTGGCCTACACTATTTAAAGATGCACATCAGCATGTAAGAACCTGCCATCAGTGCCAAACTTTTGTAGCCAAAGAGGCCAACCGGGCTCTACCATTGCAACCTGTTGTAATAAATAAACCTTTCATGCAATGGGGACTTGATTTTGTGGGAGTGATTAATCCAAATTCTTCAGCAGGGCATAAGTATGTTCTAACAGCTACTGATTACTGCACAAGATGGGTTGAAGCAGCAGCCACCACAAGAAGTACAACTCATGAAGTGATTGAATTTCTAGAGTCAAATGTCATAACTAGGTTTGGGGTTCCTCTGAATTTGGTGTGTGATAATGGACCAGCCTTCCAATCATTGGAGTTTGCAGAATGGGCATACCAGATGGGGATAGTTATCAGATTTTCATCCAACTATTATCCCCAAGGCAATGGACTGGCTGAGTCCACAAACAAGAATTTAATGAATGCCATTAAGAAATCTGCAGTAGACAAACCCAGGCAGTGGCATACATTATTGAAATATGCACTTTGGGCTGACCGGATAAAATATAAAGTGGCTCTTAAAACTTCCCCTTTTGCTTTGTTGTATGGTACCCAGCCAATTGTTCCCATCTCTCTGAAATTACCTACTTACCAATTTGTCTTAGACTATTTTGAGGATCAAGCTGATGCAGAGGCTCGTGTTTTAGATCTAACTAACTTGCAGGATGAAAGACTCCAAGCCCTGGAACACTTCAGTCGGCACCAAGAAACCGTCAAGCGCTGGTTTGACAAGAGGGCCAAAGTGAAAGCTTTTAGACTGGCAGACTTGGTGCTTCTATGGGACAAGGCCCATGAGAAGAAGGGTAAGCATACAAAGTTGCAGCCACTGTGGATAGGCCCGTACCAGATTGCTGAGATTCTGGGTAATAATGCATTTCGTTTACAAGACCTTGATGGTAATTTTCTGGACCTCCTTGTTAATGGTCAATACTTAAAACATTATTTCTCGGCTGTTCCGTCCAATGTATCATTTGAATGAGTCACAAAGAAGTTGTAACATGTGTATACATTGTAAATAACTCTTACAGTTTTTAGTTTATTTTAGTGTTGTTTTATTTTAGCTTAATTTTAATTGCCTGTACAGTTTTTAGTTGTTTTGCTTTAGCTTAATTTTAATTGCCTGTATAGTTTTTATTTTGTTTATTTTTCATTTAATCTTAATTGTCTATGCAATTTCAGTCTGTCTTGAAGTTCTATATTTTATTTCCTTTGTAAATAACCCTCAGTTTTATTTCCTTTTAGGTCTATACATTTATGTATTCTATTTCCTTTGTTTCTATATTTGTTTATTTTAAAGTTTTATTTTATTTTATTTAAGTCTTGTAGTTTATTTCCTTTGTAAATAGCTCTGTAGTCTTATTTTATTTCATTTCCTTTAATGCCTATACAGTTTTATTTTGTTTATTTTATTTTTATTTTATTTTAAAGTCTATGCAGTTTTATTTTATTTTGTTTTTAAAGGTCTGTGTTTATCCTTGGAAGTCTGTACAAAGTTCTTTAGCTTTTAAAATTATGTTCTTTAACCTTTGCTTGAGCATCAATAAAAAAAAAGTCAGCCTTCTAAAAATTGTTTTTATTCTGAGCTGATCAATCCAGTGTTCATTATCATAATTGTGAGATAGTCTGTTTGAACTGAACAGTGGAACTATTTTTTTAGTCAGAACAACGGTGGAAGGATGATTGGATTTTGTGTCTTGCTTGCCACAGTTGTTTTAATTATAAAGAAACTGCTATGTTGTTTGGTTGGAGAAACTCCTGGGGAATCCAAGAAAAGTTGGTTATAAGAGGGGACTATGATTCATGTAATTATTTGAGTATCCATAGAGGCTATCAGTGCCTAGGCTGAAGCAGTTCCAGATTGATGAAATATTAAAAGAAAATTGTTATTCTTTCTAAGGCTTTTCAGATGTTGATGTATTTCAAAAGAAAGAGATGAAAGTTGAGCAAGACAACATAGAATTGGCACTCTGTTATTTCCAATATATATATAAAAAAAAAAGAAAAAGAAAAAAAAAAAAAGAGTTATATAATGAAAGAGGCAGCCAAGACTTCAAAAGATGTTTTTCTTCTACCAAGTTGTAGATTCTACCTTACAGTTGTAAATTTGGGTCGTGTAAATCTAAAGGGTAACTCTGTCGGGGCTGTAAAAGGCTAAACTAGTAAACAGAGCTCTACTCGGTTTCCCCTTTTTACAATCTAGAAAAGCTGATCAATCCAGAGTTCAACATTCGATCCAGTCATTCTTGAAGAAAGTTTTATACGCTTGTAATTGCACATCAGAAATCTTCCTTAAGTGATTCAGCCTAGTATGTCCTTGGGAAATTTTAACAACTATCAGTTAGTAGTCAATTTATTTTGAAGAATATCTATGGCAAGGCAAGATACATGGTCTATGTTGTTTTGAAACTAGAGTCCTGGGTTCTAAAATAATGCTACTATTTTACCCGCAGATATCGCCATTTGTTGAGAAGCAACACACCCCCACTGAAAAATGAATTTCCATCCTTTGAAAACTTTGAGCTTTCATTTTTGCAGTAGGGACCCTCTTGATGATTTTTAGGTTTTAATTCCAAATTTTTACTTGCCTCTTTCTTCTTCAAGTTTTGCCTATGTCAAAGTATCCAAGTATTCTTGCATTCTGGCTTTGTTATCTCAGACTTCACTTTTTACATGCTAGAATCATTCATGGATAAAGAAAATCTTTCACCGGTATGAAAAAAATGCAGAAAACAGATAGATAAATTCATTGAAAATCAAAACTTTCCATTTTTGAAAAGTCGCGAAATCGTGACACTTCCATTTTTGGAAATGTCACGAAATCGCGACAGGTTTCAGAAAATCCGCTAAGTCAGAAAAACGTAGCGAAATCGTGACACTTCCATTTTTGGAAATGTCGCGATATCGCGACACTTCCATTTTTAGAAATGTCACGAAATCGCGATAAGTTTGGAGAGAGAAGGCGAAGTTGTACGGAACGTCGTGAAATCGTGACATGTCGCATTTTTGTGGATGCGAGAAAGAATTTGCCTAAGGCATGAAAAGGTCGTGATTTCGTGACATGTCGCGAAATCGCGACATGTCACATTTTTGGAGAGAAGGAAAAATGCTAAGTCAAAGGTCGCGATTTCATGACACGTCGTGAAATCGCCAAATGTCACATTTTGGAAGGGCGGCGTAGGTCGAACATGTCGCGAAATCACGACGTCGAGGAAGGAAAGACTCGCGAAATCAGACAATTGAGGGGACGGTCGCGATTTCGCGACATGTCCAAATCGTGACAGGTCCAAGAAAAAAAAAGAAAAGCTAAGGCATGAAAATGTCGAAATCGTCATCGAAGAAGAGAAGATGTCGCGAAATCGCGACGTCGCGAAATCGCGACGGAAAGAAAAGGGGAAGCAATGTCACGAAACCGACGCAAACGCCAAAGTAAGAAAGAAAGAAGCCACCATGTCGCGATTTCACGACATGGAAATTTAGGAAGGAAGCCACCATGTCACGATTTCGCGACATGGTGGCAAGAAGAAAATAGCTAAGGAAGGTGATGTCGTGAAATCGCGACATCGCGATTTCGCGACATCGCGAAATCGTGACAAGAAGAGAAAAGAAGTTGCCAAGGGCAGAAAAGTCACGATTTCGTGACATGTCGCGAAATCGTGACATGTCGCGTTTTCGCGGCCATGATGGAGAAGCGTTGCCGAAGAAAGGGGGATGTCGCGATTTCGTGACATGTCGCGAAATCGTGACATGTCGCATTTTTCGCGACCCTAGCAGGAGAAAAGAGCAAAATGAAAAGACAACTAGAAATGGACACGTGTCACGATTTTGTGACACGTGTCAAAGCACTGCAGGCCACGTATCAGATAAATAGAGGCCGACATGCAAGTAAACATTAGGGTTTTTAATTTGATTTAATAATTAAAGTTTTGATTTAATATTTTAAAAATACTAATCCATCTTTTGTTCTTTCATGCAGGAAGCCATCTGGCACTTACATGATAACGGAGAAATGGCCATAAAGACAAAGTTAAGTGCAAATTAATCAAAGACAGCCATATTGAAAGGAAAGATGCCGAAAATTGCTGTTTCATCCAAATTTTATAGATCTGGCCGCAAAGAGACTTTACGGTGACTAAGCAACTGCCCATTTAATGGAGTATGTCGAGAATTGGCCGAAAAATGAAAATATCTACACGCAGTTACCGAATTTGCTCGATGGATGCATTTAATGAAAATTTATGGCAGAATTAATAGCTTGCAGAGATTTTCAACTCAGGGATGGCTCTACGGAGATGAAATGTCAGAGAAGTGGTGACTCATCCAAATTACCCGAGGGAATTAATGAAGGCATTTACTCACAGTTGCGGGTGAATGCAAGTGGCATTCGAATTCTATCTTCTCCATTTATGGCAAGTGACTGCACTGAGTTGCAGAATGGTTAAGTTTTATCAAGACTTTGTTTTAAATGGCTTTATATTGTAAAACCCGGGTCCTAGGGTTTAAGATGATAAGATTTACGGTTTGAGAAGAAGATATTTCTAAAAATATCAGGGTCTATCCTGAGTCTATAAATACTTCTTCTCAATGTAATCGCAGGGGCGAAAACTTAGAAATAAAAGGCTATTGAAGCAATTTCTTGCAAATTTTGTTAAATACTTTATTTCTGGACTTGGAGTTGATGTGCTTTTGTTTTCTGTGATAGCATGGCCAGGAGCCTAATCTTTTGCAGATTGTGATAAGTTCATCTTCTTTTGTTATCCGTTTCTTTAAAGTTTATTAAATATATGCTGTGAATCTGTGTTATCAAGATTAAATATGTTGTTAGGCTTCATTTGTTCTATTGTATGCTAGGGAAAATTATAGATTTAAGGTTCAGGTCTGTTCTAATTGCTCTGTCCTCACTGTGCGAGCTAGGCTGCCGGTGAAAGATATCAATTTTAACCGACTTCCCTTCGGTTTATAATTTTCTGTTAGATCTGTTCCATCTCTCGCCTTATGCTCTTAGTAGAAAGTGATCTTAGAAAGCTGGACACTTTCTTCTTTGATTTGTTCTGTTGTGAAGCTGATAGTATAAATAAAATTGGTAGTTTAGGTTTTACGGTTAAAGTTTGATAAACTTCTCTTTTTGCCTTACCCTACCCCCTTTGTTTTACCGTGAAATGATCCATTTTTATTTTCTTTTAAATTTGTCTTTTATTTAAATCTGCTGACCCATAAGAGCTAGATCAAAGAATTAATTTTAAATCTGATTGTCAACAAGTGACAACTTCTGAACATTACTGAACAAGTTCATTGAGCCCGTTGTAAGGTAACAGACAGTCCATATTGAAAACTATTCCAGAAGCGAAAAAGAGTGAATTGACATTCGACCCGACTCTGTAACTCACACCTTGGATAACCAACTAGATCCTAAAGTGAGTGGGATTTATCCCGTATAAGTGTTATCAGAGTTTTATGCTCATTCTTCACAGGGTGTGTATAAAAGTCGGACCAATAGGGACCAGATGAAGAAACTCTTTCTATAGCAATATCAAGATTTTGAGAGAGCAAGAGACTCCAAGGAGGAGGTCCTGAGCATGACACAAAAAGAAGATGAGTCTCTAAAGGATTATTGGGAGAGATTCAGCTTTAGTCTTCAACGGTCTCCTCCTTCGAAGCTATCTGATAAGTCCCTCAAAAACATCTTCTTGAGGGGACTTACCAATGTGTCACTGGAGGCTCTCAACATGATCTCTGGAGATGATGTCTATCAGCATGCTATGGATGACATCGGGCAATTATGCCAGAACTACTCGAGTAGGCGAGGCAAAATCACCGCCAAGACCATGAAGGCGACTGCTTCGGTCACAAAAATAGAAATAGGCAACATGCTGGAGGATTTGAAGAGCGAAATTCTCTCATCTCTAGCACTGCATATAGATACGCTGTTGTTAGAAAATAAGAAACAATAAAATGATGCAGCATTAGCCTATTTTTGCCCAAAATACAAAGTAAGGCACACAAAGAATGCATGTCCAAAAAACAAGGTTAGAGTGTGCGCAATTTGTAGGATGAATCATAAAACTCGATTGTGCCCATAACTGCCCAGTAACTACGAAGCGGATGAGAGCATGGAGGCCTACTTCATAGGCAATAGGAAGAGTTGGCCATAGCCCCCCATGGGGAATATACCAACAAGAATGCCATCATATGGGGGAGGGCCATACATGCATCAAGGACCCCCTCAACCACCTAATATGGGGTGGTGGGGACCATCACCCTGGAAGAATGCACCCCAAGTAGCATTTCTGAACCAGCAGCCATGGATGTCATATCCATATCTTGGGCATCAATGGAGAGGCCACAATGCATGGAATTAGACTCCACAGAATGTAGTGCCTGCTCACACCCAATAGAATTTACCAGCATTGCCAACAGTGAGACTTACGCAGCTACCAGCACAATTGATAATAAACTCGAACAAAAAAGTAAATCAGTCGACATACAACATAGAAGGTGAGATGTATCATATGCACAATATTCAGCTTAGATCAGGTAGGCAGCTAGGAGTAGAGACACCGCCTCTGGTAGAATAGGAGGAAGAAATAGTAGAGACACCTCCACTAGTAGAAGAGGAGGAAGAAGTAGAGGAGACACCTCTGGTAGAAGAGGGAAAAGCACTTGATAGAGCGGAGGCTCCATTTCCTAGCTGACTGCAGGAACAAAGAAAAACAACCCGACCAAAATTTGACATCTTGTCGAGCTTGAAGAATCTCATGGTGACAATCCCATTATTTCAAGAAATACGAGATGTCCCCATTTACACCAAGGCAATTAGAGAAATGTGTCTAAGGAGACCGAGATGAAAATCTACCCAGACTATCAACATCATGGGTAAACTGGCAAATCTAATGATGGGTGGAACACATCATCCGAAGTATGCAGACCCAGGAAGCCTAGTTCTGATCGTAAAAATTGGAGGACATTCTCTGTCTAACACATTGGTTGACCTCAGGGTAGCCATCAACATGATGCCTCAAGAGACCATGCAGAGGCTGTAGCTCACGAACCTAAAGCCAACCACGATAGTGCTGCAGTTAGTTGATTGATCAACCACGTCACCAGAAGTGATGCTGGAAGATGTGATCATAACAATCAGTGCATGGGAATATCCAGCTAATTTTCTAGTTTTGCAAACCAAGACCAGGCTGGGCGGTTACCTGCTCATTTTGGGGATACCATGGCTGGTAATAGTTGACACTTACATCAGCTACCGATATGGGCTAATGACCATCTCCAATGGGAAAAACATCAAAAGACTGACTATTTCACCTCCAGCTCAGTCTATGGACTTGGCAAAAGAACCCAAGATCATCGAGCATGAAACTACGAAGTTTTCCATAATCTAGCCAATGATGACCTTGGAAGAGGTGGTAGAAGAGGACGAGGATGGTGCTATCATGGAGTTTCTCCATGGAGAATTGTCCACCCCCACACCTAGATCGTCGTTGAATGGCACCCAAGATCAGAACATCCGACAAATACACGTTGGACCAGGGAGGATATTAAACGTCAACAGTAGGTTGACGCCCACACAGCTAGAAAATTTGAAAGAGCTTCTGGTAAAACACCAGCAAGCATTTGCATAGGACTATGTAGATATGCACGACATCAGGCCAAAAATATGTACCCATCAGATTTATTTAGATGACCAAGCAACTCCTAGCCGATAGCCACAGAGAAGGATGAACCCAACAATGAAAGACATTGTCAGAGAAGAACTGCACAAACTTTTGGATGCTAAATTCATATATCTAATTTTTGATAGTGAATGGGTATCACCATTAGTGGTGGTCCCCAAAAAGAACGGAAAATGGCAGATCTACATGGACTACCGAGCGTTGAACAAGGCGACTAAGAAAGACCACTTCCTGCTTCCATTTATCGATCAGGTCTTGGACACACTCTCAGGAAGGAAATACTTCTCCTTTCTAGATGGTTTTAGTGGTTACAACCAGATCCAAATAGGGGAAGAAGATCAAGATAAAATAACATTCACCTATCTATGGGGAACGTTTGCCTATAAGGTATTGCCTTTTGGAATGTGCAACGCATCGACCACCTTTCAAAGGGTGGTTCTTAGCATGTTCTCTGATATGATAGGAGACAGGGTGGAGGTATACATGGATGACTTCACCACCTATGGAGAAACCTTCAAGGAGGCAATGACAAATCTGGAAAGAGTGCTCGATAGGAGCAAGGAAAATCATTTGTCCCTAAGTAATGAAAAATGTTTTATGATGATACAGGAAGGCATCATGTTGAGACACCACCTCTCTACATAAGAAATAAAAGTAGACAAGAGGAAGATCGAGGTCATCAGAGACCTACCTAGCCCCAGAATGCAGAAGGAGGTAAGAATTTTCCTTGAATCAGTCAGGTACTACTGGTGATTTATCGTTGAATTTAGTAAGATTGCCAAACCACTACACACCCTACTTTCTAAGGACATAGAGTTCAATTGGATGAGAGATTGCAAAGAAGCATTCCAATTGCTGAAAGAAAAATTGATATCTACACCGGTCTTGAGAGGACCGAATTGGGCCATACCATTCCATATTTATTGTGATGCATCAAACGGTGCGATCAGAGCAGTCCTCGGGCAAAAATATGGTGAAGAATTTTATGCCATCTATTATGTCAATAAAAACTTAGTGGGAGCAGAGCTCAACTATATGGTGATAGAAAAAGAATTCCTCATAGTTTTCCATGAAATAAACAAATTTTGCCACCATATAACGGGATACAAGGTCTTTGTCCATACGGACCATGTAGCTATCAGGTATTTGATGAGTAAACTGGCCATTTGTGGCAGAATTATCAGATGGCTATTGCTATTGTAGGAATTCGACATCACTATAGTCGATAAACCGGGAAAGGACAACATTGTGGTGGATTTTCTATCCAAATTGATACCAGCAGATCATCAAGCAATGGAATATCAGTTTTTGAATGAACATCTATTCACTATTAGTGAACAAACTCCATGGTATGCAGACATAGCCAATTACTTTGCCACCGAAAGGACCTCACCTACTCTCTCCTACCGAGAAAAGTAGACGATCATAGAGAAGAGCGCATCATTCCTTTGTATGGATGGTCTCCTATTTAAAATAGGATGGGACCAAATTATAAGAAGATGCATAGCATAACAGGAGTTTTCAGAAGTGCTCAAGGCATGTCATGATGAGCCATGCAAAGGACACTTTACAGGGAAACGAACTACCTATAAAATCTTGCAGGCTGGGTATTTTTGGCCCACTCTGTTCAAGGACGTGGTAGTGTATACCAGCAAGTGTGACAAGTGTCAGAGGATGGTTAGACCAACCCACCAAGATGAAATTCCCCTACAGCCCCAGGTACACTTGGAACCTTTCGATAAATGGGGCATGGACTTCATGGGACCATTTAATCCACCTTCGATGGGAAGGAGGTTTATTCTATTCTGCACAGATTACGTCACCAGATGGGTGGAAGTGCAGGCATTAAGGGAATCAAAGGAAATAACGATTATCAATTTCTTATTTGCCCATATTTTCACATGATTTGGGGTTCCTCGGGAGATAACAACAAACCAAGGGCCCCAATTCACCTCCAAATTGATTGAGGAGCTGATGGAGTAGTATAGAGTTTGGCACAATAAAACCACGCCCTACCATCCGTAGGTGAACGGGCAAGTAGAAGTGACAAACAAGGAGATAGAAAACATCCTAACCAAAATCATGCAGCAACACAAGAAATATTGGGCCACATGATTGCTGGAGGCATTTTGGGCATACAACACCACGTGGAAATCCACCACAGGATGCACACCTTTCCAACTGGTCTATGGGAAAAATGCGATGATGCCCATCGAGTTTGAAATCAAGACTCTAAGGACGAATTCAAAATTAAATTTGAGCTTGGACGAAGCTCAAAAACAAAGGATTTGCCAGCTAGATCAGCTGGACGAAATTCGACAGGATGCTTTGTAGAGGACAGAGATTATACAGAAGCAAAGAAAGAAGTGGCATGATAACCACATCAAGCTAAAGAAGTTCCAAATAGGGGAATGGGTACTGTTGTATGATTCCCGGTTCTAAGAAAGGAAGGGCAAGCTTATGCAGAGGTGGATGGCGCTGTATGAGGTGGCAGAGCTCATTAGGAATGGGGCGGTGCGCGTCAAGACAATTGATGGTAGCAACACCATGTTCACAGTCAATGGCCACCGACTACGCCCCTATAATACATCCAAAATGTTACAGGTAGAATCCAGAGTAGGCATGGAGGAGACCCTATCTTACTAGATTTGGACCGAAATCTCACAGGTGAAATGGTGGGCACGAAAGTGCTCACCCAAAATTTTAATTTAATATAGTTTTTTTTTGTAATGTGTGTTTTTTTGTAAGGATGACGCCCACATGCAAGCTACAGGAATCCTAATCCAGGGCCTAACAGGCATGGAACGCGTCTAACTGCCTTTATTTTCCTTTATTTTTCAATTCCTTTTTTTAGGTGGAGGACCTGACAGCACGAGGGATAGGTATCTAGGAAACCAGGACTGATTTGGCTCAGCATTCTGACACCAGCTCATAGGTAGAATATGGGCAGCGTGAAGCAAAAAAAAACTGGGAAGGCTTGATCACCCTTTTCTTCAGTCAACTCACCATCCAGAAAGAGGCACCTTACTGCATCCAGAAGGCGCCAATCCCAGAAAGAGGTGCCTTACTGCACCCGAAAGGCACCAAGCCCAAGAAAAAAAAAAAGGGGTGCATTACTACATGCAGAAGGTGCCAAGTCCATACGAAGGCACCTTACTGCACCCGAAAGGCACCCATCCAAAATAAGGCACCTTACTACATACAGAAGGTGCCAATTCCGGAAGAAGGTGCCTTACCGCACCTAAAATGCACCCATCCAGAAGAAGGCACCTTACTGCATACAGAAGGTGCCAAGTCCAGAAGAAGGCACCTTACTACACCCAGAAGGCGCCAATCCATAAGAAGGTGTCGTACTGCACCCGAAAGGCACCCATCCAAAAGAAGGCACCTTACCGCATCCGAAAGGTGCAAAATTTGGAGACAGTACCTTCCATCCATTCTAGAAATATATATATATATATATATATATATATATATATATATATATATATATATATATATATATATATATATATATATATATATATATATATATATATATATATATATATATATATATATATATATATATATATATATATATATATAGGCGCCTTCCGTGGCGGGAAGGCACCCGTTAAAAAAAAAAAAAAAAAGAGAAAAAACGTCGCCAGTAAAATACGCCTTCCAACATTGGGAAGGCACATTCATACCGACAAATGCCTTCCAACATCAGGAAGGTGCATTCATACAGACAAACGCCTTCCAACATCGGGAAGGCACGAACCGGAAGGAGGCGCCTCCCACATTGGGAAGACACATGTAGGAAAAAGTGCCTCCCACCAATCAGAAACACCTCGTAGAACTAGAAGGCACATTTGTCTGAAGAAGAGCGCTAACAACATTGGAAAGGCACTACAAGGGCACCATCCACATGGGGAAGGTACCACAGAACACCTCCCACGTGCAACATTTACATCTATCGGACGCCTCAAGAGAAATGAAGCATTGCATGAATGAGTGGCATCAAATGACCATAACCCTCCCTCGTGTCACAAATCAACAAATCAGCGACTACCACGATGACTGGAACACCAAATCAGGTACACACATACTAAATCAAATTGTTTATATAATTATTTATAAATACGCAGTACCAAAAAAGATATCGTCGTCATAGAGATCGTATCCCCCCATAGCCAAAATCATGTGCCAATAGGGAATCTTCCATAACTGCTAGGGTTAGGCATCTTTTCTATAAGAAGGAACCTTCCTAAAGAAGGAAGGATAGAAAAATACAGCAGCAGAAGGCGCCATGGGAGGAAGGTCCAAGAACCACGCGATCAAGAAGAATGAACCCAGTGATACTGATGGGATCAAAGGGGCAGTGAAGACCCAATTTGAAGCCGAGGGGTGGCTCGAATACTACACCCTAGTCAGTCAGGGCCAGGACGTGGAGGCAACTAGAGAATTCACTACCTCTTTGAGGGGCGATGAGGCCCAAGTACGAGGGGTGGAAATTCTAGTCACCCCTGAGTTCATCTCATAGGTGACTGGATTAACTCTCACGGGGGAATGTGTATACAGGGGCAGAGTGTTAAAATTATGTGCCGCAATATTGTTGTCGGGAAAAAATGTGCAGATAGACAAGGAGGGGTTACTCAAAAATAGTCTCCCCATGAATATGAGGAAGATGTTCAAGCATATTGCTCGATTCTTCACATGCACAGGGAAGTATACCCATCTGCGCATTAATCATGTGCACTTCCTCAATCATCTAGTGCATGGGAGTAAATTAAATATACCTTTCTACCTGGCGAATGCTCTGAAATATGAAGCGGCTCGGTACCAAAAATGGGCACCGTCCACCTTAGCCCACCATGGGCTGATATCGACGTTGGTCCGCCACGTAGAAGCAAGAGGATAGAACTGCAATGCAGAGGGAGATGGCGGTCAAATAGAGCAACACAATGTGGTTGTTGAATTAGGGCAAGACGAAGCATCCCCTGTAGAGGAGATAACAAACATCGGGCAATTGGCATTGCCCTATTTTCCAAGAGGAACATATTAGTCATCGGTGCCCGAAGGCATAGAAGACAGAGGGTATTCCCTAGTGCCTGAGTATGAGGAGGAAGGAGCACCACTCGCTGGTGGTGAGGACGAACCAATCCCCAGGAGGAAATGTCTATGATGATTCCTCTCGATAGAGGAAGGATAGAGTGACCCGGAGATAGATGTTTCCGCCCAAACCATCCAAGAATTAACGAACCAGATCCAATAGAATGAAGGAACTTCTATGAGTAATGTCTAGATCAATGCAGCCTTGGAGGAGGTGCTTGAATGGCAAACCAATTGTTGGATGGCACAATAGATTTTGGAAGATTGCTAGAACTAGCATAAAAGGGAATTGGAGGAAAGGGATAGGCGAATCGCTCAGCTCGAGCAGCTGGTCTGAAAGTTGTAGGAGGAAAATAAAATGCTCCAGGATAGAGGAACAACAAGACAGGAGGTGTCCACTTAGACTGATTGGGCAGAAGAAGTGCCGATGAACTCTCCCACATCCGTCGAACAAGTATTTTCTTTGGGGGAGATTCGATCAGATGCTCGAAAGAGCAGCCCGGAGGTAGGGGAGGATTCCTTTGTTTTTAGGGGTGAAAGGGAAAGAAGTCCTACAATGCCCCCTGTCATTGTCCTGAGTGACACAAAGCAAGACGAAGGTCTCCAGCAACAGATAGGACCAGAGGATAAGGAGGACCTCCCCAGGCCTGAAGAAGAAGAAGAGCCTGAGGGGTCGACACCGAGTAGACAGGCGAACGAAGGATCAACCCCAGAGATAACAGCATAGACGATCCTTCAGAGTAAAGAGAAGTCCCCAAAGGAGAGAGAAGAGAGCCATGTCCAATCCACCATATTTTCTACAGACGCCAAGGAAAAGAGACCCAAGACGGCTCGACAGAAGGCAAAAGTGACCTTCGCCGAGTTAGAGGAGGACGAATGGGACATGCAACCATTTGTCGAAAGGCAAAAATATTTTGAGCAGCGGCGCAATGAAATGAAAGTAGCCAAGGAGGCCAGGAAGGCATCCTCGAGGATAAAAGGAGATTCTGGCATCTACGTCAATCCAGACAGAAGATAGCCAGTTTTGGGACATCTATGGTTCATCCCGAGGGTGGCCTTCCATGATGAAGAGGTACTTGGAACGGTGGGGAGTATATGGCCCACAATTGGAGGCCACTGCAATTGCAAAGGAGAATGAAGGGCTTACCCCTAAAGTGGCTAGATTATATAAGGCCCAAGTAGTGCCTTCCAGAGGGGATAACTCGGATATTCCTCTGGCAGTGGTCAAACCTCCAGACATCGACCTTTGGCAAGCTATCGAAGCTACATTTCAATCGACAAGAACAACACTGGTTAGACCACCACCAGTAGCAGCCAGAACAAGAAGAGGACAATTGACAGTCAGTTTCCCATAGGTAAAGGTGAACCACACCTTCACATGTCAGCATGAAAAGACAGACTTGGGCCGTAGGGTCAGCCAAATCCTCCAAGAGATGGCGACAATGAAAAGTCAGAGGGCTACCTACAGCTTGGATGCCACGAGGGCGTGGCATATGTTAGGCATGGGGGGATGATGAGCACCATAAATGCTCATATTTTGTACATATTTCTTTGATCAATATGCGACTGTATAATAGGGATTGTGTACTTTTATAAATGATTATATAGATATTTGATATAAATATGCGTGTTATCTAATTTGTGTGTTTTTAGTATTTTTTGTGGAATTGCAGTTGATTTAGTTAGATTTGGAACGGTCGAGGTCCGTTTGATGGACCTGGCACTTTATTTCATTGGGGGTAATGAAGAGAACATAAGCGCCTCCCTGCAGTCGAAAGGCACCAATGGAATGTGAGCACCTCCCTACAGTGGGAAGGTGCCAACTGAATATAAGCACCTCCCTACAGTCGAAAGGCACCAACTGAATACGAGTGCCTCCGTACAGTCGAAAGGCGCTAACTAAATATGGCAGTCGAAAGGCACCAATTGAATATAAGTGCCTCCCTATAGTTAGAAGGACCTAACAAAATGTAAGCACCTCCCTGCAGTCGAAAGGTGCCAATCGAAGACGAGCGCCTCCCAGCAGTTGAAAGGCACCGACCGAAGACGAGTGCCTCCTTGTAGTCAGAAGGCACCGAATGAAGACGAGCTCCTCCCTATAGTTGAAAGGTGCCAACCAAAGACAAGTGCCTCCCCATAGTTGGAAGGCACTAACAGAAGGCAAGCGCCTCCCCACAACCAAAAAGCACCATGATAACGAGGTACCTTCCTCATAAGGAAGGCGCTACTGATTCTTTGCCCATTGACCAGATTTGAATGACATGGATAGTAGCAGCTGGTGCAGTTCCAGCTCTACATCATGCAGAGCTAAATTGGAGATTGCACCAACATATCAAAACATCTTACTGATGCTAGGCAAAGCATGAACCGAACAACGAACACGCCACCATTAGAATAGAATGCCAGATGTCGATTACCAGACTGTCTCAATTTAGTTTGGGATGGATCGACTGTTGTAACTACTTCTATAACAAAATTTCTATGGGTGTGTAATTTAAACACACACAGATCATTCTAAAAATATATAGAAATAAAATAAAGATCCATTTAGAGTTACAGAAGATAGATTGTAATACGTTGATAAATATATTATAGTTCTAGAAGTTCTAAAGCGAGTGTTCGATCGGGAAGAAGCTGATGGAGCCTGGGCCCACTCCAAGCCAGTATTTCTTCCTTTCTATTTATTTATTTTTATTAGTTTATTGCTTTCATAGGAACGTTTGTTGGTTTATTAGTTCCAGTATTTTTCATAGATTTATTTTCAGGAATGTACATGATTTATTTCTATAGATTTAATTTTGTTCTTCTTACATAATCCATTGAGGAGTGCGGGAATGATTGACAACCATTTCAAGAACACCCCCCAAACATAGGATTAGCAGATTCACCTCCATTGGTATTGTAGTAACATAATTTTGACTCTTCGCAAGTTTACGAAGCTCCCTGGGTTGATAATAAAATGCATGGACATGTGACAAAAATAGGAAACCATTCACCTTGTTTGGCATGCAACACGCATTTTAACTAGTAAATGTTTCAGATTCACAAAATTAACAAAACAAAGAAGTAAATGAAAAATATTTATACTCTAATTTTGTGGGGGTTTGGTTGACCCCTGTATGGGTCACCCTTGTGGATTTGATGGTTTTTGAGGTTTCTAGGTTCAAATAGTTGCCCAAGGGGAGAATTCTATTTTGGGGCTTTAGATCTGGAATTTGAAGGTTCAGTAGGCTTCTAGAGGTTGCAAGGACTTTTGGAAAACTTAGATCTACAAGTTTTGAGGTTTAAAACTACAAATCGCCACACAAGGGTGAATTGGAAACTAGTTCATGGGATAGGGGCGAATCCAATTTGGAGGCTTAAAATCTAGAATCTTAAGTCCTAATATGGTTCCTAGGACTTTGGAATTCTCTGTGGAAATTAGATTTAGCACCTGTAAAACATAGAAATAGAGGACAATATCAGATTTGAAAATAGTTAATCTAGCATTGTTCATTGTGGGGGTCCCACTAGGCGTGCCAGAATGAAACAACCTAAATATAGCATTTGATCTAAAAACACAATAAAAACATATGTTGTAGAGAATGGTTGTATTTTATTTATGTAAAGAGAGCATAGGTTACAATAAGGGCAAATTCCCTTTTATCCTTTATTTTCCACAAATAGTACAATAGGCCTTATGCCTTCTTTATGTGTTACTCGGTGTAGATAGTCTTGCATACCACCATTGGATTGTTATTGATGTTGTTTTCCCTCCTTAAATATACAATAAACCTACAAAAGGGGGTTAGTTCGTTAGGGGGCTTGCCTTAGTCATGCCCCTTTGTTATAAAGACAAACCAATGATGAAATCATATGGAAAACTAAAATAAAAGATACTAAAATACAGAAAACATGTAAAATAATATTACCTACCAAATTTGGGTCAATTTGGGCTCTATAAACTCAAATCACCACCTGGGGGGTAAATCAGGGCCGGATTCATGGGACAAGGGGTGAATCCCACTGTAAGTTACTTTTTTCTAAAACCCTTTGGTAGACAAGTTCCTCGGTTGTTGTTCTATTGTTTTTTGGGATCAGATCTGCTTGTTCATACTTCAATGTGCATTTTGACAGAGTTTCTGTACTTATTTCAATAATGTAGAGAGGGAGATAATAAGTATTTGGACCCACTATTTATGGGAAATACTAAGATGCAGGGGGGGTAGTTAAGGAAACTAAATCCTAAGATGAAGTCTAATGAGAGTTAATTTAGGGTTTGTGAAGTGGCATCTTCAAATTCCCTAGAGTAAATATCCTATCCTCACACATATGTGAGGAAGGATTAGGTCTAATTAGGATTAGGAGGTCCCTAAGTCAGATTAGGGTTAGATTAAGGTTTTTAGGAAAATATACTAACTAATCCTATGCACACACATGTGGGAGGGAGAAATTAGTGTTAATTAGGAATTAAGGACCTAATTAATCAATTTAGCCCTAAAAGTGAACTTCAGTGAACTCAACTTAAAATTAGATTTATGAATCGACTTAATTATTACTTTTTCCAATTAATAGCCCATGGGGGCCTCAATTGAGTGCAAATAGGCTTTGTATCACCTTGGGAAACTTATGGAAGGTATCTCGATGCATGGGATGTGTTTGTGATGTGATTTTGGTGGCTTATTAGGGTTTAGAACCTAAAAGTTGATGAAGTGATGTATGGAATTCTATATAATGCTATGACAAACTACGAAAATCTATGCATGACTACGCGTGTCTATGCATAACTATGCATGACTACACATGATTACACATGACTATAGATGTCTACGGATGACTACGCAAGTCTACGTATGACTACGCATGACTACACATGACTACGCATGACTACACATAACTACATGCGACTACAATAGCCTACAAATGACTACAATAACCTACATTTCTCTACAATAGCCTATGTATACATAGAGATAGCAATGTGCAACTTTTGGGTGTCTACATGGCTATCTTCAAATTTCTCAAATTTTTGGCTTTTACAATCTTATTGATTTCTTTTGACTTTGTAGACCCAAAATTTTTGCATCCTTCTCCTTCAAGCTAATGGATCTATGAATTAAATGGGGAGGTAAAATAAAGTTCCTACACCTCAGACGAGAATCACTTGAGTTGTTCTCTCTTTGGTATTTGTCAATAAATTATTGGTGGGGTTCACCAAGAAACACTTTATGGTGGTTTCCATGCCTAGGTAAAGTAAGATTTTAATGACTTCTTTTATTGATGTACACCTAAATTTTAGACCAAATGCATCTAAGCCTAGTCTATATGCAAATTTTTTTCTATGAATACATTAGAAAACAATAAAACTAATATAAAATAATGGAATTTAACCATCTATATTTTTTTTTGTCTTTTCAAATAGCAAAATTAATGCAAAAGCAATGCAACTAAGTTTATGTTTTTTTCTTTTCTTTTATTTTCTTTTCAGGTGATGACACTAATACAAATAAATTTTAATGACTATGTAATTTATATTTTCACTTTTTAAATAATAAAAGATACCATAAACTAGTGCAATTAACTATTTACCCTTTTGAATTTAATATTTTTGTTTTGCCTTAATATTTTTTATAGATGACTATATGCATAGAACAAAATTGACACAAGTATAAAACAATCAGAAACAAATCATAGAACAAACTTTATTGCACTTACCTACTCCATATGTCTATTATAGGCAAATACACATCTCATAGAGCAAATATGCATCCTATAGAGCGAATACGTGTCCCTTCAGCTAGCTCATGAATTCACGTCTTTGGAGGATCTGCAAGGGATTTCTGCACACAAAACTTAAATTAGGGTTCAAGGATTTTCTTAAGCCACTATAAGTTGGATTTATCAGTGGTGCAGTAGTCAGATCGCCAGGTCTTTTAAAAACATTGTTTCAAAATATGATCAATGAAAACACATATAAAATTAAATATCAATTGATCCTACATGTGAAATAAAGGAATGGTTAGTACATACGAAGTGCATGAATCATCTATGATGGATAAGAATCTATTTTTGATGCTTCTAGTTGTATGAATTTCCCCAAAATATATGAATCCATGGATTTGTGACCTAGAAATGAATACGTGCCTCACGTATTCACTGCTAGATAGGATGTAAAATCATGGAATCTCGAGAAGCCAAATAAAATAGTGCAAATTACAATAATTTAGAATGATCTAAGAAGTAATCTAGTAAATTTGTAGTGCTTTGATGATAGATCAAATAAAAAAAAACTTGAAGGGTGGTGTAGAAGTATTAGATCTAATGCAAATATAATTCTCCCTTGCAAGGAACCTCCACAGTATTCAAAAATTTGATTGTAATTTATCAAACCTGCAACACAAACTATTAGATATCTATTTAGCTCAGAAAACCATATTACTTCTAATATCTCCTCCTCTCATTCACTTTGCCATACAATATCATTAAAATTTTGAATCCCTATTTAATGTCTTCGTTGATCACCAAATAATGTTGAGGGATGCAAGATCTGGGAGTCTGAAGCGGATCAAATTAGACAAATTGGGCATTTCACCAAATTTGGCGAATATGTGTCCTAGCTTCTAGGAAGTGTATTCGTCGAAATCATACCATTGGTCAATTTTAGAATGGAATCTAAATGTCTAATTTTTTGGGAAGCATTTCTTCAGATTCTACAAATACGCGTCCTAGCCGCTAAGACATGTAATCACAAAAAACTAGGAAAATATGCCAAGCTAGTTGGCACATGCAAGCAGAAGCTTATTTGAAGAAAAATGTAGGAAAATGCACATGCAGGAGTGAGAGGGAATTTGACATGGGTCAATTTTTCTGCCTACATTTTACCCCCTCTTTGTTGCATTTAAAAAATGCATCAAATAAGTTGTAGATAGTTTTTAACAAATAAAGGATGGGTGGTTTTTGTCAAAAATTTAATCATTAAACATGTTTGAAGGTTTTATTAATTTATTTAAACAATTTATTATTATTTTATTATATATATATATTGTAAAAAATAAAGGCATCAAAAAATTAAATTTTTTTAACCATTTCGGTTAGGATGCCTTCTTTATTTTCATGAGGAATGCCCAATTCATCACAGAACTCAAAATTGTGAAAATCAGAAAGTGGACTACTAATTTAGCTAATTTTGAGGGTTTAAAAGGTAAATTAGGGCTAACCCTAGTTTATTATTTCACTACACATTTTATGATAGGAGAGATATAAAGAAAATAGGGCTTCCTACACATCGAGAAAATTTGGTGCAATCGAGGGGTGAGGAAGTAGAACTGAGCATGTGGGTAAGTAGCTTTCATATCAGGTTCACCAAAGAATGTAGACCCAAAATATTTGCACCCCTTTCCTTCAGGATGATGGATCCATTTATAAAAGGGAGAGGGAAAATAAAGTGCCTACACCTCAGACGAGAAGCACGTGACTTGTGCTCTCTTTGGTGTTCATCGATGAATTATTGGTGGGGTTCACTAGGAAACACTTTATGGTGGTTTCCACGCCTAGTTAAGGTAAGTGTTTAATGAGTTATTTGATTTATGTACACCTAAATTTTAGGACAAATGCATCTAATCCTAGTCTATATGCATTTCTATTTCTATGAAGACATTAGAAAACTGTAAAACTAATATAAACTAATGGAAATTTAACCATATTTTTTTTGTCTTTTCAAATAGAAAAATTAATGCAAAAGCAATGCAACTAACTTTATTTTTGTATATTTTCTTTTCATTTCTTTTTCGGTGATGAAACTAATGCAAATAAATATGAATGACTATGTAATTTTATCTTTTCCTTTTTCAAATAATAAAAGATACCACAAACTAGTGTAATTAACTATTTTCCCATTTGAATTTAATTTTTTCTTTTGCCTTAATATTTTTTGTGCACATGATTATATGCAAATAATAGAATTTAAACGATATAAAATAATAAGAAACAAATCATAGATAAAATTTATTATACTTACCTGCTCTGGATGTATTTTACAGGTGAATACACGTCTCATAGAGTGAATATGTGTCTTGCAGAGTGAATACACATCCTAAATCAAATAGATGTCCTATCATCTAGATCACAAATTCGCATCTTTGAAGGTTATGCAAGGAATTTCTACATATAAAACTTAAAATTTGGGCATTAGGGTTTTGGGATCTGCTTTAGCGACTATAAATTGGATTTATTGATGGTGTAGCAGTTAGATCCCCACGCCTTTAAACAATATTATTTCAAAATATGATCAATGAAAATACATAAAATTAAATATCAATTGAGCCTAGAGGCAAAATACAGGAATAACTAGTACATAATAAGTACATGAATCATCTATGATGGATAAGAATATATTGTTAATGTTTTTTGTTGTATGAATATACTCTCAAACCTATGAATCCATGGATTTACAACCTATATGTGAATACACACCTCACATATTCACTACTAGATAGGACATGAAATCATGGAATCCCAAGAAGCCAAATAAAACAATGCAAATTACAATAGTTTAGAATGATCTAAGAAGTAATCTAGTAAATTTACAGTGCTTTGATGATAGATTTGATTAGTAGAAACTTGAAGGGTGGTGTAGAGGTATTAGATCTAACATGAATAAAATTATTCCTTGTAAGGAACCTCCATGGCATTTAGAAATTCCATTACAATTTATCAAACCTACAACACAAACTATTAGATCTCTCTTTAGCTCAGAAAACTAGATTGCTTCTAATCTCTCCTCCTCTCCTTCACTTTGCCATCCAATCTCATTAAAATATTGAATCCCTACTTTAATGTATTCGTAGATCACAAATAAGGTCAAGGGATGCAAGATCTAGAATTTTGAAGTGGATTAAATTAGACAAATTGGGTGTTTCACCAAATTTTATGAATATGCATCCTAGCTGCTAGGACACATATTAATTGGAATTGGATTGTTGGCTGATTTTAGAATGGAATATGAATGAATAATTTTGTAGGAAGCATTTATTTGGATTCTATGAATACACATCCTAGCTTCTAGGATGCGTAATCATAAAAAACTAGGAAAATGTTCCAATCTAGTTGGCACCTATGAGGAGAAGCTTCAATTTGAAGAAAAAGGTGGGAAAATGCACATGCAAGAGTGAGAGAGAATTTGACATGGGTCAAATTTCCCTATCTATAGACTTCTTACTAAATTCTATATTCAAATCTAGCCTCTTTCTTGGTCTTCTTTCTCAAGAATTTGAATGTCTTGAGTCTTCAAAACCTTCTTCAAATTTGAAAAACTTCTTGCCAAATCCTTTTCGTTGTGGGCTTGTTGTTGGATGGCGATAAGTGTCCTAATTTATTCTAGTCAGGTACTCTTTCTACTTGTATTTTTTTTTTGGTGGAAAATATCCCAAAAGGGATGCCACTTTTGGGTAATACCCAAGGAGGCAGGGGTATCCATTCCACCAAAAATGCCTAGGACTCGGAACTAGACTACCACCTTTGACATACTCAAGGAGCAAACAAACACAAAAAAACAATTTAAAAATAAGTAAATAACAATAAAAATAATAAAATAAAATAAAAAACATGATCCTTGAGTGTGTCAAAAATAAAAGCACAACCAAACACGCATAATAATATAAAAGAAACCACAACATGAACCACATAGAAAAACACAAGAACCACATAACAAAACACAAACAAGACAAAAAAAACAGAACACTACAAAGACATAACCCCAAAAAAACATGAAAAATAAACACAACCAAAACCTAAAAAATTAAAAAATAAACTAAAAATAAAAATAAAAAACAACCAACAACAGACAATAAACAAAAACAAAAAACATAGAAAACACTCACACATAAAAACACGAATTAACACAAACAAAGAGAAACCCAAGAACAAGAACGAAAAAAGCACAAGAACAATAACAAAAAACATTAAAAAAAAAAATACAAAACAACAAAAACACAAGAATAACAAAAAACAACACAAAGAACACAAAAACAAAAAAAAACAAAAGAACCAAAAAAAAAATGAACATAACAATGACCTATCTAGACCAGAAGACTATTAAGGTAAGAATCAACATAGGAAACAAAAGAAATAATATAATAAGCTAGGGAACTAAAAAAATCTGAATGAACCAAAGAGAAGAAAAAAAATAAAAGACATCATAACTGGAGCCATCCAAAGAAGTGATAGAAATAAGAGCTTCCCTAATTTGAGAAGCCCACCATCTAGGAGGGTGGCCATAACAAGTAAGATCACCTTTGTCCAAAGCCCAATTAGCTAAAGCATCATCACTCTTGTTTTGATCTCTGACCACATGATTGTAATCAACTTTCAAAAATCCCATCTGGATTAATTGAATCTTCTCAATAATTCTTTTTATTATCCAATCCACCTTATGATTATTAGGAGTCTTCAAGAGATTAATCATAAGTTGAGATTCAGACTCAACTAATACCTTTTCCCATCCAACCTTAGTATCCTCCTAAAGGCCTCTGAGGATACCACACCCCTCAATAAGGTTATTGGAAAGAATACCTAAATTCTTAGCAAAAGTAAAAACCAGGGAGCAATCTGAAAGTCTACCAATTCCTCCCACACTGGCTTTTCCAGGGTCCCCTCTAGAGGCTCCATCAGTATTGACTTTTCCAAAATCCTTAGGAGGAGGTTGCAAATTTCTTGTCCTATCCATCTTAGTAATACTCACATTCCCTTTAAGTTGGTTGCCCTTAGAAGATTTAATCTTCAATATTTGCATCACTTGATCCCATATTTGGTGGGAGTTTTGGGTGATTAAGGAGTTGATGGACTGATTCAACTAAGTTGGCTATGGTCTTTTGCCAAATATAGTGAATATCCTTCCTATCTTGATTAAAAATTTGGTTGTTCCTTTCATTCCAAATATTCCAAAGAAGAATGGTAGAACCCATCCAAACTAACTACCTAATAAAATTATCAACACCCTCTTGATTAGGCCAATCCCTCCAAATTTGTTCAAAAGTAAAAAAATTGGACCATTGTAAGCCAAGTAAAGTGTCTATTCTCCTCCATAGCTCAGAGGCTAAAGTACACTTAATAAAAATATGGTTGAGAGTTTCTATATTTTCTTCACACACTTCACATCTAAAAGGGCCATGAAAACCATGCTTCATAAGTTGCTCACTAGTAAGCACCCTATGATGCAATAAAATCCAGTTAAATAACCTCACCTTAGGCTAGATATTTTGATCCCACAATCAAGAAAATATGTCAGAAGAATGGTTGGTATTATTATGGCATAAGGTCAAATAACCTTGAGCAACTGAATACTCACCCTTAGTAGTGTTGTTCCATCCAAAAAAATATTTTTCATGGGACCAAGAGAGGGATCTCATATGAAGGATGCCTTGGATATCTTGTCTTTGTCTTTCTAGGATTTGAATAGGTCAGTCCTCAATAGGGATCCAATATCTACCAACCTTTGAATTACCAGTATGGTATCGATAGTAATTATCCACCTTTATCCAGTTAGCTCGGTGAAGCTCCTCCATCCAAGGCCTCCAATCGAGAAACTGAGTTATCAAAGGCTTGTGACCATCCCAAGAATATGTCCAAAAATTTGCCTTTTGACCATTATGAATGATCCAAAATAAATTTTTCTTTATCAAATCATCACCAGTTTTAAGAACTGCTAAAATGGGAGAACCTTTGGTAGGAATTTGATAGCGAACAAGGTCTTTAGGACTTTTGTTCTCAGCATATTTAGCACGGATATTTTTGGCCCAAAGAGCATTGGGGTTATACAACATCCTCCAATATAATTTAGCAGTTAAAGCTTTGTTGTTATTAATAGAATACCGGAATCCTAACCCCCCTTCATTATTAGGAAGACATAAAGTATCCCATTTCACCAAGGCCCATTTTATTTTCTCCTTAGTACCACTCCAAAGGAAACAATGATTGATTTGATCTAATTCTCGAAGAACAGTTGTTCTGCTTGTAGTATTCTACCTTGAAATATGCTTCAAATATTCTTCAATAATGGCTACTTCAGATTCTACAATAAGATATTTTTGTAGCCTTCTTTTCTTCAAAATATTATTTAGACCTCTATTCTTGGGTCTTCTAATTTTGTAGCATTCAAATCTATTTTCAATGAAACCATACCTTGGTTTTTTTAATTTTACACTATGGGAAATTCTTCAATGAGATATCTTTTTGGATATCCAAAATTTGTAATAGGACTTTCAATAGTCCTTCTATATTCAACCTTCAATATGCAATCGGAATTTCAATAGTTCTTCAATCTTCAATATGTTGCTTCAATCTACAATGGGACTTTCAATAGTCCTTCAATATTAAATCAGCTACATCAATATGCAATAGGAATTTCAATAGTCCTATCTATAATATTAAATCTTCAATCTTCCAATCTTGGAATTTCTTCAATATGACCTCTCTTAGGGTCTCTTCAATCAACAGTCTTGCAATGAGAACATATCCTTGGTTCTTCTCAATATTCAATTGGGGCCTTCTTCTTGGACCTCCTTCAATGTCTATTTTTTGCAATAGAACTTGAGCAACAATAATATATTCAAATTTCCATAAACAATAATATTCACTGCCTATAGCTAGTGGAATCAAATCAATTTTGAATCCTAGTCATCACAGGTATTCCTTCAACCTTGTGGAAATATTCTATCCAACAAATAATTTAAAATCCATATTATTTCAATCAAAAAAAATTATCAATAGGACCTCTTCTAGAGGTATCTAAATATTCAATATCAAGATCTATCTTCAAGACCTATATATTTTCTTCTATTTTGATTTTGCTCTTAGAATAGGTAAATATTTAACTTTCATTGGTTTTCTTTCAACCGAGTGAGAAATGCTATCTTATCTAGTTTTATTTTCCATAGGTAATTTCATTTTATTTTCTTTGGATTCTCTTTCCAGAGGTAATTTTCTTTATCTTCTCTGGTTTCTCTTTCTAGAGGTAATTTCCTTTATCTTCTCTAGTTTCTCTTTTGAGAGGTAATTTCCTTGATATTTATTAGTCTCTTCTTAGCCAGTAGAAATTTCCTTCCTTCCAATCTATATAATAACTTCTATCAAACTATATCAAATCAAACAACTATTACGAGAGGTAGGTCCAAGGGCATGTCTGGTTTGCAAAAATGTAGTAATGGTGTTGAATGATGAATAACTAGAATAGTTTCTAGTGGATCTCTCAATTCCTATCTAGACCTATTGTGGCTAGATCCACCATGGCTCTGATACCACTATTAGATTTAATGAATAACCACTCAGTAATATGACCACTAAATCAATAATACTCAACTCAATATAAAGGAAATAATAATGCTAAGCAAATAAGCTTATATTCAAAATATGAAATAACTCAAATATTGCTAATAGCAAATGTTGAAAAATATAATACCCTTATTGAATAAAAGACCTCAAATACATAATATTACATCACCTTCCATTGCTCTATGGGTGATGTCCCATCTCTTGAACTTCCCTTTTGTGATACTATTCTATTACAATTGTATATCCATATATAGGATAGAATGTGACTCTTCATATGGTGTTTCTTTGCCCTTACTCTTCCTATAACTCTTCATGTTCCTATTCTAATGAAACATGTACATAGGGACAACTATGCACATTTACATTACCAAAATATCATCGAAAACTTATGCATTTATTACATTGTATAATGTAAATGCTTTCATCCTAATCTAAGATACCCTTTCCTAATATATAGATATAACCATGGTGGTACATTATCATGTACCAAATAATGCAATATATTCCAACACTCAATCATAGGCCTATACAAAATTCCATCATACAAAGTCATCCTTGGCTATAAGTTAGAGTACGGTTTCAACAAGAATATGTAAAATTGTCTAGCATTTTGTTCTATGGGAAAGCAACTATTATAGTCATATAAGATAATAATAAATATGATGAAAATTTTATATTAAAAATAAGTACCTATGTTGTTGAGTTTTTCAAGAAAGAAAACATATAAAAATTGGATTCATAAATGTTTATTCCTTAAATACAGTCACTCTTCAAGATATGTAGTGAAAAGACATCAATTTATTTATGTCGCGGCTCTAATGATTATTCATAATTAAAATAATTGAATCCATAAGATGACTTCCTTATAGTTATATCTCCTTTGAAAAAAAGAGTGGTACTCCTTGGTCTATAAATGGATTATTTTGATTACTTTATCAATTTAAGTGAGCCTTGAGATTTTTTTTAGGTTTTAGACTTGCATGGGATAATACATGTATTGGGAAGTCTCATGTTCTAGAAAGAATGAATAGGTTTTTCATATCTAAAAAAATGGATACAAACAAATCATATTATATTTTCATATATTTTGTTACAAGAATAAATCATAAACAAGTTTTTAATGTATAATCAACTTAATATGGTCATCTTACTATTTTTACTTTTAGTCTATGTGTCTCCATGAACTTGATTGATTCCAAACGGTTAATTAGTGGGATGAAGTGGTATCTAAAGGATCATGTATGTACAAATTTATTCAAAATATGAAATATGTAAAGGGATAGATGAAGATATGGAATATCAAAGCTTTTGGTAACCTATTTTTAAAAAATAAGGAATTGAAATACAAGTTCAAGAATTTATAAGAGATATCCTTGGGCAAAATGGAAAAAAATCATTTGACCAAGAGGCATACCTTCCTTCCATAGACCGTGTTCCCCAATGACACAACCTCTTATATCACTTTTTCTAACTAATGAATGTTGAACAATCCCTAAACCTAATTTTACACATAGGTGTGATGGGTATGAAAATTATTGTATCTAACCTAGCATGTTGATGAATTCCCATCAAATATTATTCCTAATACCATGGAAACACCTCAATTTTTAGGCATATAAAGATAAGACTCATGAAATTTAGACACAACTCCTCAATTGTTTATGTTTGATTTGTATACATCAAACAAACCACATAAGAAGTGGAAGATTATTTATCAAATATTTAAAGGATAAATTCAAACCAAAAAATAGGACCCCCTAGTTATAAAAAAATCCATAACAACCATTGATGAGCATAGATTCCTAACTTAGTAGTTTCTAATATGAAACAACATTCTTCAATAACACAATGTAGAGAAATAATGTTATCCATCTTGTCCATCCACCCATTTGGATTAACACCTTCAAATTTGGGCATATTGATATGTGGGAAAGGAACATCATGAGTCCAATAAAGAAAATTAGAAGCAAATATTATAGAGGAATATAGATAAAAATAAATTCCTAAGTTGTAACCACCCCTACTTAAACAAGTACCTCTGGTAGCATAGGGAGCTAAGTAATTTTAAAGGACATTGAAGGGTTGTGACCAGATGATAGTTGTTGAAAAATGTTGTTGGCAATTTTGGGTACTTTGCTCTTGCTCAAGTGTTGATGTTGTCATTGATGTCAAGAAGCGGAAAGGTTTTTTGTGAAAACCAAGGTAGTCAAAATAAAAGGTTTTATTTAAAACCATGGATAACAGATTTGAAATGGGTTTTTCTTAAAACCCAAGTTGGCTCTTCGTTTCGTTGAAAAAGATGCCCTGGTGATGAAGATATTTAATTTTAAATATTTGGTTTAAATTTTATTTAAAATTTAAATTAAAATATTAAATTAAATTAAAAGGTCCGACGTGTTTTGAAATGCATCTTAGTGCATATAAAAGGAGGCAATGGAACTCATTAATATTTGTGGAAAAAGAATTTGATTTTGATCGGCGAGATTTTCTCGATTTCGTCTTCGAAGCCCTAGTGCTAGCGAAGGAGATAGGTGACGTCACGAAAGGGCAGAAGTGGTGATTCGAACGTCATGATATGAATAAGCATTCGAGCCCTTTGACCCACGCAGTGAGCACATTCTAAAATCATCTGTGTGACATTTCGAGAGAATATTTTTGATGATATTGATTGATTGTTTTTGACAAAGATGGGCAAACATTAACCTGGAAACCCCAACAGGAGGAACGAAGGATAGGGAGCCAAATCATCGTTTGAAAGCCAGAGTTTCGCAGGTGTTGGATCTACAGCAAGCAGTGCACAGCCATGACCGATTGAAGGAATGTCATTGATATATATGAGCAACATGTAAATTCGTGAGTCCTCGAAGCACATTTTTCAACCATCTATCATCGCAGGTTTGAAACAGAGTTCACACATAAGTTTGCAAGATAGTGTGATGGAAAATAGGTCCAACATCGGTGATGTCTGCATAGCGAATCAAAATGAGTGACCGATGTTCATTTGGCGATGGTGAGCAGCAAAAATTACCAAACGCGACGACGAGTTGAGACTAAGCGATGGAGTTAGACGAGCGCAGCGACGGCAGATCTTAACAGAGGCAGCAATGGTAGCTTTCTCAATGGTGGATTAGAACACGGCGATTGGTTAGACGCAACGACAACAGAGCTTAACAGAGGCAACAATGGTAGCTTTCTTAATGGTGGATTAGAACACGATGATTGGTTAGACGCAGCGACAGCAGAGCTTAACGGTGGTCTTAGAGGAAGATAGTAGAGAGGAACAAATTTGATCGCCTCTCCAGTTGATCTCATCCACCGAATAGGTGCTTGGTTGCACGATAAGGGTTGTGAAGAAATTATCACCGGTTTGAATATCACTGAGGACAGTGTTAACGATGGAAATATTTTGATTTTGGTTGAAGTTAAAGTGTATAAATTTGTTGAAGTTCTTTTAAGGTTTAACTATGGGGACCAGGACAGTCAGAGGTCTAGCAAGCGCTAGAGCCTAGGCAAGAGGTGGCTATGAGTTCAAGTCACAGTGGTGACGACAACACATTCGAGATTTTGGTTTAAATTAAAAAAAAAAGCAAAGGGAAAAAAAAGGAAAAAAAAAAAATAAAAAAAAAACTATTAGAATTCGGGGAGTTATAAGGGTTGAGATTAAAAGGTATTGTATGTTAAAAATAATTAGAGAGGTGTAACAAGTTGTTGAAATAAAATTATTGTGATTTATTTTATGGTACAAGTGGTTTTGGGAGTTATAAGGTATGCATTGTTGTGATTTATTTTATTTTATGGTACAAGTGGTTTTAGGAGAGATAAGGAAGTTGTGCAATTAAAGACTTTGGTAATGATTATTGAAAAGTGGAGTAATGTTGATTATGTTGTGATCTACTAACCCTTGTGAAGATTGGCAAAAGAATTTTGTGATTGTGGCAGATTTCCAAAGGGGTTCCTTCTCTTCAAAAAGGTATGGGCACATTCTTCCTATGAGTATAATTGATGTATGTTTTCCTGAAATAATATTGGAGTGAAAAGGTATTCAACAAGGTTTCCTTTAGTTGGGTGTAAATCCTATTTTCTGGTTTTTTGAAGACTACTTATGCATTGTTATCATTGATGAGAGTTTTGGTGAATGCATAATTCTGGTTTGTGGTAGTGGAAGCATTGTGCTCTTGGGTTTATGGTTGTGGGTCTTGATACTTGCTTTGAGTTGGTGAAACCCTTGGATGGCTGTTTTGAGGTTGATGGTTGAGTTGCTTCCATAGAGGTTGTTTGATCAAGTTATTGCCTTTTCTTGATACATGATTTTGGGCTTACTCCATTGAGTTGATTTGAACAAGTTATTCATTGCATTTGGTGTTATTGTGTTGGTGGTTGTTTTGTTCAAATATCTTTGGATGGAAAAGGATTTCTACTTGTTTCCTTTTCTAGTGATGATTGGTTGAATGCTTCAAGGTTGATGTTGAGTTGAATGTTGTTGGTTAAACCTTGTCTATGAGCATTATTGTTGAAAGCCCAAATTGGTTGAGAAAAGATATTGGTTTTGGAAAGAACATGAGTATCATTGTTATATGAGATATTGCATGGTTGGCAATTGTTGGGTTGTGTTTCATGTTCTTGAGAAAAGCATACTACATCTATCTTATTCTTTTGAGATTTGAGATTGAGATTGGGAGTTAAGTATAGAACATATTGAGTCTCTAACAATTCTCTTTATGCTTCTATGAGGTGGATGAATCACATTGGGTCTCTAACCATTCTCTTTGTGGGTTCATGCCAAGCAAGTGTTCTTGATGAACTTGTGAGTAGGTATTGGACAGGTTCCATTGGGGACTTGTAAGAAGATTTGGACATATTTCGGTGAGGACTTGTGAGCATATTTGGACAAGTCCTAGCAGAGGACTTATGAAGCTGAGTTTGATTAGTTCTATCAGAGAACTTGAGGACAGAGGTGCATTGGTTCTATGAGGAGAACTCGAGGACATTTGTGCTAGACCGAAGGACTCGTTAGGAAATTGAGGACAGCTTGAGGAGTTAGATAGAGGTCTCTAGGGAGCGGGAAGCAGGATGTCTTCTATGGATAGAGTTTCATTTGCTAAGGGCAGTTGAGGTAGAGGTCTTCTAGAGGATCATCATACAGAGCTGAGCTAGGGGATTGGTGTCTCCTGTGGGTCGATGCCCACAAACTTGAGATTAGGGGATTGGTGTCTCCTGTGGGTCGGTGCCCATGAATTTGAGATTAGGGGATTGGTGTCTCCTTTGGGTTGGTGCCCATAAACATTGTAATTGGGAAGGTTTCCCAAAGAACTTTGAGATAACTTTTAGAGAAAAGTTTTGTGGACATAGCCTAGGCTTTCTGGGTGAACCACGTTAAAATTGGTGTCACTTTGTGGATGATCTTGTGCTTTGTTTTGATATTGCTTTGGATATATTGCTTTACTATTTTGAAGTATAAAGGAAAAGTAAAAAGAGGTCTTATACTGTTCACCCCCCTCTCAGTATAAGCTTGTGTTCAACAATTGGTATAAGAGCAAGGTTCCTTCGAAAAGTTTAACAGCTTGAAGGAAGATCTTACAAGAACACAAATGGCAAGGAAAGGCAAAAGCAAAACCATAAGACACAAGAAGAAGAAATCTCACAGGGTCATGAAAGAAAATGAAGATGATCTCAATATTGCTACTTTGGGAATGGAAATAGATTCAAGAGATGAATCAAACAGTGGAGAACAAGCCAGATTAATAAAGTTTTGCACCAGATGTGGGAAGACCGGTCACTTTGTAGCTGATTGCTCACAAGGTAGAGAATGTTTTGTTTGTGGTCAACTCGGTCATAATGAACATCAGTGCCATGGGTTTAGTAGCAGTGAAGATGAAGATGATCCATTCAAAATTAGTAAAGAAACAGATTCAGAACAAGAGTGTGATGAAGAAGGAAGTGATGCAGAAGCAAATTGGGAACAGAAACTGATTTTAGACTTGGTTAAAAAGGTTGAGGATGCAGAAGATATAATCACCAGCTTGAAAGTTCAAGCAAAATATTACAAGAAAATTTTTGAAGATCTCGAAATTCAATCATCCAGGAAAACAGAGTATTGCAGCAAGCTAGAAAAAGAAATTGATGGTTTAAGAATGCAGACAGAAGAAATGAGTAATAAAGTTGGTATATACAACAAACATGAAGAAGAATCTAACAAAGTTGTTAGCAATCTGAAGCTAAAAATAGAAGAATTCAAAAAGAGTGAAGAAACTCTCAGGTATCAGATCAATGAGAAAGAGACTGTTTGCTGAAGAAACAAATAGAAGAAGCCAATACAACTCTTATAATAAAAAATGAGCACAGCAATCAAGAAAAGAAGAACGTCTACCTTGACAAAGCAAGTAAGTGTTCTAGTAGTGATAGTGAAAGTTCTTCAAGTGATTATAAAAATGAGATTTTGTTCATATCAAAAAAGGAGGAAGAACCGAAATGTCTTAGATATGGAAAGTGTGGGCACCTTGAGGATAATTGCAAAAATAATGTTTTGGTTGCTAGTATGTATGAGGATACTTCAAAAAATGATAAGGAAGATGCATGTATGGTCTTTGAAAAGGGTAGCACCTCTAGTGATAAGAAATCTGAAAAAGGCCTTGATATTTCAAAATGTAATCAAATAGAGGATCTTGAATGTGAACTTGCTAATGCTCTTAGTATTTTGAAAAAGGAAAGGAAGAAGAATGCTAGACTCAAGGATGAGTTGAAGTCTAAGGTTCTTGAGTATAGTGAGTTAGAGCAGAAAATGGCTTCTTTGAAAGAAGAAAATAAAGAGTACAAGGATAAGCTCTACAGATTTCAGGATAGCTCCAAAAGGGTTAAGTCTCTCATCCAAAGTCAAAGAAATCCAACAGATAAAACAGGTCTTGGTTTTGTTAAGCCTCACAAGGATCAAGTTGGAGAGTCTAGTAAGAGACTCCAAAAGGAAGAGAGTTCTGATGAGGAAAGTATTTCAGATCATGAGTCCTTAAATGATAGATGCACTAAAATAGAAAACATAATTCAGAATGAGAAAAAGAAGTCTTCAGAACCTAAGAGGTCAAATAATGGAAAGTTTCAAGGCAGATGTTTTGCGTGTCACAGATTTGGTCACATGGTTGTACATTGCATGGCTCAAGTGAAGAAGGCAAATGACAGTTTCAAAAGTGGTAATTTCTTTCATGGGTATTGCTACTCTTGCAATCAGTTTGGGCATAAGGCAGTTTATTGCAAGGCAAATAACAGGAACTGGGTTAGTCAGAACAGGCTTGGTCAAAACAAGTTTGGTCAGAACTGGTTTGGTCAGAACTTGTGGATTCAAAGAATAGGTATGCCTAAAAGAAATAACATTGTTACTTGTTATAAGTGCAACAATGAAGGTCACACAGTCAAACAGTGTAGAGTTGAAATTCCAGGATACAGGAACAGGAACAGTGGCATGATCAGGTCCAAGGATCAGAACAATGACAGGAACAAGAATATGGACAAAGAGTTCAAGAGAAGGCCCGACAAGGAAGTTATAGACGCTGATGATGATCAATGCCTAATGGGAGTTTTACTCCCACCCCGGAATTAAACACCTCAACAGGAGGTGGGGGAGGGACTAAGCTAAGAGGCTCATTCTTAGTCTCGAGCCCCAAAGGTGGCCCTTTGCCATTGATGACAAAGGGGGAGAGATATGAGTAAGGGGGAGAGCTTCAAGTGAAGAGGAAAGCTTCAAGTTAGGGGGAGCAAAACTTCAAAGGTAGATTCTCAGTTGTGGGTTTCAGTTTTGGCTCTTGAAGATGTGTTTTTAGTAAAGGTTTGCCATCAATGACAAAGGGGGAGATTGTTGGCAATTTTGGGTACCCTGGGTACATTGCCCTTGCTCAAGTGTTGATGTTGTCATTGATGTCAAGAAGCGGAAGGGTTTTTGTGAAAACCAAGGTAGTCAAAATAAAAGGTTTTATTTAAAACCATGGATAATAGATTTGAAATGGGTTTTTCTTAAAACCCAAGTTGGCTCTTCGTTTCATTGAAAAAGATGCCCCGGTGATGAAGATATTTAATTTTAAATATTTAGTTTAAATTTTATTTAAAATTTAAATTAAAATATTAAATTAAATTAAAAGGGCCGACGTGTTTTGAAAATGCATCTTAGTGCATATAAAAGGAGGCAATGGATCTCATTAATATTTGGGGGAAATGAATTCGATTTTGATCGACGAGCTTTTCTCGATTTCGTCTTCGAAGCCCCGGTGCCAGCGAAGGAGATAGGTGACGTCACGGAAGGGCAGCAGTGGTGATTCGAACGTCATGATATGAATAAGCATTCGAGCCCTTTGACCCATGCAGTGAACACATTCTAAAATCATCTGTGTGACATTTCGAGAGAAGATTTTTGATGATATTGATTGATTGTTTTTGACAAAGATGGGCAAACATTAACCTGGAAACCCCAACAGGAGGAACGAAGGATAGGGAGCCAAATCATCGTTTGAAAGCCAGAGTGTCACAGGTGTTGAATCTGCAGCAAGCAGTGCATAGCCATGACCGATTGAAGGAATGTCGTTGATATATATGAGCAACATGTAAATTCGTGAGTCCTCGGAGCACATTTTTCAACCATCTATCATCGTAGGTTCGAAACAGAGTTCACACGTAAGTTTGCATTATAGTGTGATGGAAAATAGGTCCAACATCGATGACGTCTGCATAGCGAATCAAAATGAGTGACCGATGTTCATTTGGCGATGGTGAGCAGCGAAAATTACCAAACGCGACGACGAGTTGAGACTAAGCGACGGAGTTAGATGAGCGCAGCGGCAACAGAGCTTAACAGAGGCAGCAATTCTAGCCTTCTCAATGGTGGATTAGAACATGGAGATTGGTTAGACACAATGGCAACAGAGCTTAACAGAGGCAGCAATGGTAGCTTTCTCAATGGTGGATTAGAACACGGTGATTGGTTAGACGCAGCGACAGCAGAGCTTAACGGTGGTCTTAGAGGAAGATAGTAGAGAGGAACAAATTCGATCGCCTCTCCAGTTGATCTCATCCACCGGATAGGTGCTTGGTTGCACGATAAGGGTTGTGAAGAAATTATCGCCGGTTTGAATATCACTGAGGACAGTGTTAACGACAGAAATATTTTGATTTTGGTTGAAGTTAAAGTGTATAAATTTGTTGAAGTTCTTTTAAGGTTTAACTATGGGGACCAGGACAGTCAGAGGTCTAGCAAGCGCTAGAGCCTAGGCAAGAGGTGGTTGTGAGTTCAAGTCACAGTGGTGACGACAACACATTCGGAAATTTTTGGTTTAAATAAAAATTCACAAAAACAAAGGAAAAAAAAAGGAAAAAAAAAATAAAAAACTATTAGAATTCGGGGAGTTATAAGGGTTGAGATTAAAAGGTATTGTATGTTAAAAATAATTAGAGAGGTGTAACAAGTTGTTGAAATAAAATTATTGTGATTTATTTTTTGGTACAAATGGTTTTGGGAGTTATAAGGTATGCATTGTTGTGATTTATTTTATTTTATGGTACAAGTGGTTTTAGGAGAGATAAGGAAGTTGTGCAATTAAAGACTTTGGTAATGATTATTGAAAAGTGGAGTAATGTTGATTATGTTGTGATCTACTAACCCTTGTGAAGATTGGCAAAATAATTTTGTGATTGTGGCAGATTTCCAAAGGGGTTCCTTTTCTTCAAAAAGGTATGGGCACATTCTTCCTATGAGTATAATTGATGTATGTTTTCCTGAAATAAGATTGGAGTGAAAAGGTATTCAACAAGGTTTCCTTTAGTTGGGTGTAAATCCTATTTTCTGGTTTGTTGACTACTTATGCATTGTTATCATTGATGAGAGTTTTGGTGAATGCATAATTCTGGTTTGTGGTAGTGGAAGCATTGTGCTCTTGGGTTTATGGTTGTGGGTCTTGATACTTGCTTTGAGTTGGTGAAACCCTTGGATGGTTGTTTTGAGGTTGATGGTTGAGTTGCTTCCATAGAGGTTGTTTGATCAAGTTATTGCCTTTTCTTGATACATGATTTTGGGCTTACTCCATTGAGTTGATTTGAACAAGTTATTCATTGCATTTGGTGTTATTGTGTTGGTGGTTGTTTTGTTCAAATATCTTTGGAGGGAAAAGGATTTCTACTTGTTTCCTTTTCTAGTGATGATTGGTTGAATGCTTCAAGGTTGATGTTGAGTTGAATGTTGTTGGTTAAACCTTGTCTATGAGCATTGTTGTTGAAAGCCCAAATTGGTTGAGAAAAGATATTGGTTTTGGAAAGAACATGAGTATCATTGTTATATGAGATATTGCATGGTTGGCAATTGTTGGATTGTGTTTCATGTTCTTGAGAAAAGCATACTACATCTATCTTATTCTTTTGAGATTTGAGATTGAGTTGAGATTGAGATTGGGAGTTAAGTATAGAACATATTGAATCTCTAACAATTCTCTTTATGCTTCTATGAGGTGGATGAATCACATTGAGTCTCTAACCATTCTCTTTGTGAGTTCATGCCAAGCAAGTGTTCTTGATAAACTTGTGAGCAGGCGACAAGTTCCATTGGGGACTTGTAAGAAGATTTGGATAGGTTCCGATGAGGACTTGTGAGCAGATTTGGACAGGTCCTAGCAGAGGACTTGTGAAGCTGAGTTTGATAGTTCTATCAGAGAACTTGAGGACAGGGGTGCATTGGTTCTTTGAGTAGAACTCGAGGACATTTGTGCTAGACCGAAGGATTGGTCCGCGAAGCAAGGGAGGGAGGTAGAGGTCTTCTAGAGGATCATCATACAGAGCTGAGCTAGGGGATTGGTGTCTCCTGTGGGTCGGTGCCCACAAACTTGAGCATTAGGGGATTGGTGTCTTCTGTGGGTCGGTGCCCACGAATTTGAGATTAGGGGATTGGTGTCTCCTTTGGGTTGGTGCCCATAAACATTGTAATTGGGAAGGTTTCCCAAAGAACTTTGAGATAACTTTTAGAGAAAAGTTTTGTGGACGTAGCCCGAGCTTTCTGGGTGAACCACGTTAAAATTGGTGTCACTTTGTGGATGATCTTGTGCTTTGTTTTGATATTGCTTTGGATATATTGCTTTACTGTTTTGAAGTATAAAGGAAAAGTAAAAAGAGGTCTTATACTATTCACCCCCCCTCTCAGTATAAGCTTGTGTTCAACAAATGCTTGTCCCTTTTATTTGGTGCTTGAGGAATTTTTTAAGGTTGTTGTTCAATAATATTTTGAGGCTTGTGGATAAGGGGATGTGTAGTAGAGGGTACATGAAGGAATCTTTTAATGTCAACTAAGGACTTTACAATGGAAGTAACCATTTCTTAAATTCTTAAGATAGACATGGATACTAGTGTCAATAGTATTCGAAATAAGAGTACCAATTATAGTAGGAGGAGTGACATAGGAATGTATTGTTGAAATTGCACAATACACCCTCATTTTCATGGACTAGGAACCCACATTGTTTAAATTTTGGTGAATTTTCTCTTATTTTCTTTATCTTGTGCATGGTAGTTTATCATCCCAAAAACTTAGTTTTTAGCTAAAAGCTTTTAATCATAAGTGGTCAATTTTTGTTTATCTTGTGTTTGTTGTGAAGCTTATTTCTATATTTGTGTATGGTAAAAATTTTTACAATGTAAATTAACCTCTCCTACTGGATTAGGCTCAAAATAAGATTTCCAAAAAGTACCGACATGCATATGTTCCCATAGACTTAACACCTTGAAACTGCTTAAAATCAGGTATTATAGACTTGATTTTATTCCCAACAACATAAATGGTTTTTTTTCTAGACCCCATATCTCTTGTATTATTCAATGAACTTTTTTGAAATCACTACCATTAGACGTTTCTAGAAAAGAGATTTTTGAAAAGTATAAATTTGCCTATGTTTAGAGGAGATTTGAGGTACAAAATTACTTATTTTTTGTAGATTGTCCAAGCTACCACAATCAAGCTCACTCTTGGAAACATGTAAGACAAAAATGATGTAATACTAAGGGAAGAAATCATCTGGCCAAAATTCTACCCAATCAAAGGAAATTTTAAGAGTATATACAATCAATGACAATCAATATACTCAATATTTCCAACAAATGAAAGGTCCAAATAGTTAGGACACACAAGTCTCAGCTGAGCCACTTGTCATAGTAGAAGCAACCATTATTTTAACCTAGATCACAACTCTTAAATTGCACAAAAAAATCCTCTAGAATATGCAAAGGAACAATCTCAGTCTTAGGTGGCTACTATATAAATCTTATATAAAAGCAATCAAGCATTGATAGCCAAAATCCAACTCCAAGCTAAGAATAAAAAATTGAAATAAAAAATGGACAACCTTCTGCAACAACTATCACAATTATAGGTCACAACCCCAACAACAAAATCTCAGATTTTAGTCAAGAGTATTGATTGCTCTTATTTTATTACCAAGTTCAAAAGCAAAATTAAGAATAAAATTCAAGGTCAATTGGGAAACATAAGATAAATATTCTACAACATTATATTGATTAAGCCAACTTTATATGACTTGAATGTTAAACTGAAGGAGGTAGATCATAGGGTGGGAAAAATATTCCCCATATTTTAGTTGTTTAAGGAATATTATGAGGAGATGAATGAAGGACAACTATTGCATGATGATGGCTCTATCACCTTCTATATAGAAGAATTCACAAAAGTCTCAAACATTGTGACAAATTTTCCAGAATGGCAAACTTGGGACAAGAGGGTGGAAAAATTAGAATTCAAGGTGAATGAAGAGTTATCTAAAATTGACTTCACTTGAGAAGAATGCCTACAAGTAGCAAGTGTTGAAAGTCTAATTTTAAGTAGAATAGAAGACTTCAACTCTAATCCTGATGATGATGAAGAATTGTCTAGATAGGTAAATTTCCTTGCAAAAACTATTGATCACTTCTACACATTTTCTCAGAACAACAAAGAATGGCCAAGGACTATGAAAAATAAGATTATGCAGAATTTGAATATGTTAAATTTTATCATGACTTTTAGTGATGAGGTATGGGTATATATTGATGGGGAAGTCAAAGAACTTCATAATTAAACAAATAAAGGAAATTCCATCAGGAAAAGTGGCTTCAAATCTTCTACATCCATAAAATATCCATAAATAATAATAACATAAATGGGGCAAAGCTCACAAAGATACATAGATAAAGAAGCCAGATCGGGCCTACCATAGAAGGGAGAATAGAGTCAACAAAAAGAGATGGAGACCAAGAGATGAATTAGACTTAAACTCCAAAATGTTGTACAACTATACCCAATAATCTCCCACATATATGGAAAACATATTATTGAATTTTTGAGAAAAATATAGTTACAACACATTTAAAAAATCAAATATTATGGATGATGACAAGTGGAGGACTCAAATTTGTGCAGCTATAATAGATCCAAGGCATTCAAGGCTACATAAAGAGCTACTACGACCAAGATAATGATCTATAATTATATAGAAAAATATTTCAAGAGGTATACTTGAGTGCCCTTATATTTTATCAGTTTTATTCCCTTATTCGTCCCCTCCATTTGTGCAGGATTTGTTGAGGATGCATTCAGTCAATTGAGATCATTTCCAACAAATGAGTCAAAAATTGGAGGCTCTTTATCACTACTCTTAGGATGAAGAGTTAAAATTCCTCTATTACATTATTTGAACAGAGTGAATTATTGTATTACAATTTCATAGAGATCTAGGCATTCTTCTAGACTCAAGCTATTAAAATCATATAAAATTTAATACAAAGATCCAATTTATTTATTCTTACAATTCATTGTCTTATGTGTGTATGTTTCTCATTTGTATGTTACATAATTTGAAAGTATTAATGATGCTTTCTTTCATTGGTTGAATCATTTATGTTTATTACATAATTTGAATGAACATAAATGAACCAATTCTCCCTTTCTTTTTCACTCTGTTTCATAACAAATCTTAAATTCTTGCTACAACTACCCAATAGATAAGACACCGGTCCACTTTCTTGAATTTTAGGAGTTACTATAAAGCTTGGTAAAAATAACAAATAATTCATAGTTTTACTATTTTTTTATATATCTAGATGTTAGGACCCTCCTAACATGTCCTAATACTTATATTATTTATTACTTATATTCAAGGGTCACAACCCTTATCTCTCACAACTATTAGACTAGGTATTTATATGCAATCCAAATAGGGTAATAAGGCATCATCGAACAAATATATTAATTAAGTCTATTGTGGGTTTTCTACCTTACAATAAAAAAGCAATTCAATACAAAAAATGATCCTTCCTTCTGCACTATTTAGTTTCATACCATCTGGATCAAAGCTAGATCAAGAAGCAAATTCACTGTCAAAAATTTTTTCCCCATCGCATATTCCAGCCTAGTCCATTATGTTTTATCACTTCCCTGTGGATCGTGGACAATAAAATAGAATTAGCATAAGCTTGAAATATTCACCGGTGGCGTCATGAAAAAATTAAAAAATTAAAAAATAATAATAATTTTTTTTTTTTTTTCTCTTGGTCACCTGGTACCAAGTCATATTGAGCGTTACCTACACCAACTACAATGGCTGACGGACGACGATATCTAGATTCCATCCATGAGAAACACGAAAGGCTCGCTGAAGAAGTTAAACAGGAAAGAGAGGATAATACCCGTAACACAAGAGAACTCTTCGAGAAAATATTTGCAATGGATGTTGAACTTGATGCCATCAATCAAAATCAGGCAACAACACATGCAAATTCAAACAAAAACGGGTCATCAAACCGAGCAATTTTAGGAGGTCCACAAAATTCCATTCTACCATGGACGACCAAATTAGACTTCCCAAAATTTGAAGGCGGAGACCCTACAAATTGGATCTATCGAGCAGAGCAATATTTCTCACTAAATCAAATTTCGAAAATGCAAAAAGTGCATATCACCTCCTTCCACTTGGAAAATGATGCCATCCAATGGTACCAATGGTTCAATAAAACTAACGGCACTCCGATGTGGTCAACCTTTACACAGAATCTATTAGTGTGATTCAGCCCTAGCAAGTTTCAAAGCTTTATAGGGGCCCTCACTAAATTATGCCAAACCACTCTGGTAAGCGAATACCAAGCAGAATTTGAAAGGCTAGCTAATCGAACATCCAGATTAGACGTTGCTTTCTTTCAAGAATGTTTTGTTAGTAGATTAAAATAAGAAATTCAAATTGAGGTGCAAATGTATAACCCTACAAACATGTTAGAGACCATCGGTTTGGTGAAATTAGCGGAGGACAAAATCAAGGCATGAAATTGGTTCACAAAACCAACTTGGGGGAAACCATCAAACACTTATACCAAACCAATGCAAAATGGATGAACCCAAAACTCCTACACAGCCCCAAAAATTAACCCCGCTCTACCAATTAAGCGTCTGAGTTTCAAGGAAAGACAAGCTAAGGGTCTTTGCTACCATTGCGATGAGAAATTTGATAGAAATCATAAATGTGCCTCACAAAAATTATATATTCTAGATGCCATAGAGGAAGGGAATTCTACTGAAGAGGAACCTGAACCCGAATTAGAGGTATTATCCAACACACTTGAAAGTGACGAAGAAAATGCACCAAAGATTTCCTTCAATGCCCTTGCCAGATTTTTTGCCCCTTAAACAATGCAAGTTAAAGGGTATTTTAAGAAATAAAACCTTACCATGCTCCTAGATTTTGGTAGCATGCACAATTTTATCAATCCAAAGGTGGCTAAACAAGCAAATTATTTTATATACCCTTGCAATAACTTCGAAGTGATGATTGGAAATGACGAAAAAATTGCATGCAAAGGAAAATGCAAAAATATAAATTAACTATGGGGGTTTATAACATGAAAGGTGATATGTACATCCTACCCCTAGGTGGGTGCGACATTGTACTAGGTGTACAATGGTTACGAACCTTGGGCGTAGTCCAATGGGAATTTTTTGAACTATGGATGAAATTCATAGCAAAGAACCAAACCTATATTATCCAATGCCTGAAATCAGGACCTTCCCAAATCGTCAGCTCTCATAGAATGGAGAAAATTATCCAAAAAGGAAACAAAGGAATGGTCACCCAATTATTTTCAATTCAACCTAGTCATAAATAATATGAGACACCATAGTTACAAAAGATTTTAGACCACCATAAGGTGATATTCAATGAACCAAAAGGACTACCTCCACAATGAAGTCATGATCACACTATTCCACTATTTCTAGGGCATCAACCTCCTAATATTAGACCTTATCACTATCCATACCTCCAAAAAACCGAAATAGAAAAATTAGTACAAGATCTTCTTAAGGAAGGAGTTATGAGACCTAGCAAAAGCCCTTACTCCTCTCCAATTATTTTAGTTAGAAAAAAGGATGGTTCATGGCGTTTATGTGTCGATTTTCGAGTGCTAAATAAAATGACCATCAAAGATAAATTTCCCATTCTGGTCATAGATGAACTATTAGATGAACTCCATGGGGCAACTTATTTTTCCAAGTTAGACTTACAGTCAGGCTACCACCAAATACAAGTCAACAAAAAAGATATTCCTAAGACAACCTTTCGCACTCACGAAGGGCACTACGAATTCTTGGTGATGCCATTTGGCCTGACCAATGCTCCTTATACCTTTCAAATTCTAATTAATAAGGTATTTCACCCTTTCCTTCGTAAATTTATATTAGTTTTCTTTGATGACATTTTGATTTATAGCAAAACATGGGAAGAACATTTGGACCATGTTAGACAAGCGTTCCAAATATTGAAGGAAAATCAACTTTATGCAAAAATATCAAAGTGTTCCTTTGGAAAAAAAGAAATTGAATACTTAGGGCATATTGTCTCAAAGGAAGGAGTTATGGTAGATCCTTCCAAAATCGAGGAGGTGAAAAATTGGCCTATTCTAAAAACCTTAAAAGCTCTACGTGGGTTTCTTGGACTAACGGGATATTATAGAAAATTTGTCCAAAATTATGGTAAAATAGCTTCTCCTCTAACAACATTACTTACGAAAAACGCTTTCAAATGGTCGTCTAAAGCGGATGAGGCCTTTATCACCTTGAAAATTGCAATGTGTACCACCCCTATTCTAGCCATGCCCAACTTTTCTAAATAGTTCGTCATTGAAAGTGATGCTTCAGGAATAAGAATGGGAGTCATACTCATGTAGGATGAAAGGCCTCTAGCTTTCATAAGCAAAGCATTTTCTATAGCACCCTAAAATTGGCGCAATAAAATTACAATAATTACATTCACCTTAGTAAATAATTTAAAATTCAAATTTAACCTCCCAAACCTCCCGTTAATCGCCGAGAAATCCGTTTCCCCCTTTTTCGTGCCATTTTTAGAGGTTGTTTTGACCGTTTGACGATATCGTTGCCTATCAGACGATATCACCCCAGATTTGACGATTTCGTCTAGACTAGGACGTCCAGACGATCTTGTCACAAAACTAATTTTGCAAAGTTGGATTCTGTTCCAACGAGTCTCCAATCTGGGTAGAAGCGTGCCTGCACCGTTGGGACCCTCCCAAATTGGGATGATCTCCAACCTCCTAACTACTCCCCTAATCCTATTTAATCATAAACTATTCCCTTAGCACCCCCCTGGCCAAAATTCTTTGCAAGTTAACTCCATTTACGTTAAATCATCCCTATTCTTCATTTGCACTAGTTCCACATCAATTTTGGTGCAGGTACATCACTATTTTTTATCCGAAGCCAGCACCTATCGTCATCGATGAACCTGTTCAGATCGGAGGTGAACCTACTGAATTTGAGGATATTTCGTACTGATGCGAGACGATCTCGACTGCAGTCCGTATTAAGGCAATCAGTGCCTGAAGTTTGCATTTCTCAACCATTTCCCTGTCATTTTATTCTGCAAATTAGATAGTCTATTTAGTGTTTTATGTTATTTTGCATTTGGAGTTCACCCATTTATATTAAGTGCAAAATTAAATCCTAATTATCATCTAATTAGCACGATTCATTTCTGTCTCTGTGTTTAAGTTTCAGTTTGATAACATTGCTACCATTTTATATCATTTCCCTCTATTAGCACTGTAGTACTTTTGTATTTTTGCATCTATTTTTGGTTTTGTAGGTCTCTGACGAATTCTTCTGACGAATTCATCAGATATCAGATGATCTTGTCTGATTGCAGATGATTCTATCAAATTTTAGATGATCCAGACTGCTTCAACATCAGAATCTTCTTGAGACATCTGGATCAGGTATTCCTCGCTTGCATTCTATAAATTCTCTGTTTTAATTCTATAAATCTGTTTTCTATATTCATTGAACTTGCATTTTCATGTAGATTAAATCTAGATTCATTCGGCCAAACCTAGGATATGAATGCTTAAGGTTAAAAAGGAACACATTTAAACACATTCCAAAACCTAGGCATGGAAGCTGTCGTTAAATGTTTCCTGGTGAACCCACCATCTATCGAAAAATCATCAAAATACACCTCCCTTGAGATGCGGGACCTTCGTAAAGTCCTCTCAGTCCGAGGTACTGTGACATCCTTTTCCCATCCTCCTTTCGGGCGTGGATCCAATAGCCTGAAGGTAGGGATGCAAAAAATTTGGAGCGATACATTTTGGTGAACCCGACGTGAATGCATCATAACCTTTTGAAAAACAAAAACAAAACAAAAACATATATAGAAAAACTGAAACATAGATGCATTTTAAGAACATTTAAAGTTTAAAATCATGTTTAGATGGTAGCTCCTAAGAAAAGGTTAGCAGTTACTATAAACGTAGAAAATCAATTGGCAGCTATAGAAGTCAATTCTGTCCTTAGTGTGCCTGAAACAAGTAGAAATCAATTCCTGTGGAACGAAATTGATAGAAGACTTAGTCTCATATCATCTAGGTCCACACAACTTAAGCAAATCAAGAGGCTAGTCCTAGATAGAATCCTGGATCCTCATCAACTATTTTTTTATCATGAACTTCAGAGAGCCTGCCATAGATGGTTAGCCTATAGGAGAGCTCTAGTATCTTCAAAATTGTTCACCTTCGAGGAATATCTCGAGAATGCAGCCATTGTGCACCAGTTCCTAGGTTGTGTAGAAGACCAAGAGGTTGTTCTTATAGATAGGGAAAGATAGAGTTCTGCGAGCTATGTTATATCGAGAGTATTGCCATGATCTTTACTTTTATCAACCAGCATCTGAAACAGACAACATCACTATAGCTCTTTTCATCAAATTTTTAAAAGAAAACTTTCAATTTGAAGAAGAACACTTCATGACTCCGGAACAACTCGAACCTATTAATGATATTCATAAATTGTTTTTAGAAAACTAGATTATTACTTCAGTATTATTTCTTGCATTTATTGTGTTATTTGCTGTCTTTATTATATTGTTTCAAAAAACTAAAAAACTAAAAAAATCAAAAACTTAGCAAAAACTTAAACATTTCATTTTCAAATATTGTAGTAGGTATATAGTAAATATATACCTCTTAATTTGTTGCATATATATATATATATATATATATATATATATATATATATATATATATATATATATATAAATATATATATATATATTTGCTGAAATCAAAACTTAGCACCATGCCTAAACTTAGGAATGGTAAAGAAACTTTAGGAGAAGACGAATATTGGGTACAAGATACAACTAAAGACCCAAATATCCTTCTCGAAGATTCAAATCCGAAAGGAGAAACTCTAGGTCAATCAGATGAAGACTTAGGTGAAGATAAGGAACAAGAAGGAAGTGTTAAAGAGGATGGATCCTCATCCCCTAGAGTAGCTCCAAATGGAACTATTGCCTTTGACAATGTAGAGCATTTCAAGAAATTTCTCATGGATAACATTGATGACCTTAATGTGGCAATTCGCCTTGATAAAGGGCAAATTAGTAAAACTCAAGCAGCCATGGAATATATATGTAATATGCACACTAATCCCTTGTATTTCATTGATCAAGAAAGTGACAAGACTGGACCATCCAATATGGATATGGTCACTATGGCCCAAAGCATGTCAAAACAACAGGTTACCCAACCTCATAAGGAACCTTTTATTCAACCTAAAATCACTCCCACACAAAAGAAACCTTCCTTCGCTACTTTATTCCGCCAAACTATTGAGCAAAATGCTTCAAGTAAACAGAAACCTAAAACAAAGCCAAATACAAACTTTCAACAATCTGGAATACAACATAATACAGCTTCAAAATTCCTCCATAATACTTTTCCTACCAATACTTTACACAACAGTAACATGGCATCTAATCTGCATGTTCCTCCATCATATGCCCATAACACTCATGTCAATGCCCTACCGAATCAATATGGGGGGCAAAATAGTAATCTGGAAGCCATGGTGAAACAATTAGCTTCACGTATGGACCAGATAGATCCCTACCATCCCTTGTATAATTATCGAGAGATCTATAGTCAACCTTTGGATCCCATAGTTGTAGCTCAACCATACCCTAAGCATTTTCCCATGCCCGTCCTGCCTATATATAAAGGAACCGAAGATCCCATAGAGCATCTTCGCATGTTTAGGATAGCATGTCACGACATATTACATGACGACTTGCTATTACTAAAAATGTTCCCAAAAAGTTTAGGTGGAATGGCATTTGAGTGGTACTATCAATTGGCCACTCATTCTTTGAGAAACTTCAAAGAAATAGGTGAATCATTTGTTCATCAATTTAGTGCCTACATCAAGAGGCATGTAACTATTAAAGACCTATACAATTTAAAACAAGACAAGGATGAATGCTTTGCCGATTTCTTAGCTAGATGGAGGCAATTGATAGGAAAACTGCACTTTGTGCTGCCTTATAGGGAAATGTTGGACATTTTCATCAACAATTTACAAGAACAGATATCTTATGAGCTATCGACTTCTACTTTAACTACCTTTGATCAAGCTATAGATTTAGCTCGAAGAGTAGAAGATGCCCTCATTAGGAGAGGCCAACTTAGGAAGAAGGATGATGAGAAAACATCTATAAATCAATATAAAAACAAACAAGTTGTCGATGACGAAGTCACTGATTGCAAAAATGTTGCTAATGTCAATAAAAAAAAGACAACAAAAAAATTCATATTGAAACCTCCTGACAAGCCTCCTCGAGAGTTCACTAGATTAAACCAACCCTTATCAACTATTTACCTCAATTACTTGAAAGAGGTTTTATCCAATTACCAGCTATCCGGGAACCTGATCCAACTATACCCGGATATAGAGCTGACTTGCACTATGATTTCCATAGAGGACCTGGACATTCTACCAATGCTTGTAAACGGTTGAAACATAAAATACAAGATTTTATTGACAATAATGAAATGAAAGTGCAACCCTTCCAACCTAAACAAAACCCTCCTAATAATACTCAAAAGACCATTCCTCAAAATCAAAATCAAAATGCCAATCAAACTCTAGACATATTTCAACACCCTTTACCAAGACATGGTAAAGAGGTAGCCAATAAAATCGAACATCATAATGTTCCCCTTCCTACCCGATATGTAGGAACCATTAGCGGGCAATTACCTGTTCAAGATCCTCAAATATTTGACACGACCTTATCCCTGGTTACGACCAGGCCCTTACATAATTTTCAAACTTCTGATTCTAGTGATATAGAATCAGATAGTGAAAGTGAAGTAGACATTACCTCAAACCAATCGAATAGTTCTAAAAATGAATCAGATCCTATTCAACCCATCATAGATGCTATGGTTCCAGAAGAACCATTTCCTAGAAGAGTCACTACTCGACCTTCTTCTAATATATTCCTTTCTAATGAACAAGCCATTAATGCTCAACCGAGACCAGTTCAACGGCTTCACTACAACATTGTAGGTACCATTGGATTCATTACTCGACAACAAGCTCAAAACTCTCAACAAGGACAAAACCAGAACAATGGATCAGCTCCATTCATTTTGAAAAACCCCAATAAAGGGAATCATGTTCCCACTGTTCAACCTAAACCCCCTTACAATATTAATGAGAAATTGTCCAATACTATGGCCAGAATTTCCCTCTTAGATTTATTAAGATCCTCTCCCACCCATAGGGATGAGTTGATGCTTACATTGAGCCAAATGATGGTACCTCAAAACATTCAACCTGAAGCTATGGCCAATACTATCATCACTCGAGAGATTGATTGTATTGACTTTCGGGATAAAGATATCCCACAACACAATTTACATAAGGATAATCCCTTATACATTACTGCTCTAATTGGAGATGTAGTCGTCAAAAGAGTTTTGATTGATAATGGCTCATCTCTAAACATTTGCACCTTTGACTTCTACCAACGATTTGGCTTTAGAAGTGATGAAATGAAGAAAACTGATATGATTATCAAAGCTTTTAATGATGAAACACAAGAAACATGTGGAGTTATTACCCTCCCATTACAAGTTGGTCTGAGAACCCTAGAAACAACCGTGTTTATTGTACGTTGCCCAACATCATACAATATAATTTTGGGTCGCCCTTGGATCAATGCCATGCGAGCGGTCCCATCAACTTTACACCAATGTGTTAAATTCGAGTTTAAAAATCAGTTGGTCACTATTCATGGTGACCCTAGACATTTTGATATGTGTGCTTTTGCAGAACCCGTTGGAGTGCAATTTTTCCCTGCTCTATCATCCACACATCCTAGTTCTTATTTTTCATCTAAAACTGTGAAACATAAATCCATAACTTCATATATTTCCCCTCCATTAACTTCATCCTCCTATATAGACCAAAAACCCTCTAAATAGATCATTTTAGAACCTCAAAAGGATCTTCAATCTACAACCAATCCTTCAACTACTACCCCTATAAATTCAAAACCTATAGACACATCTATCATACCTTCCACATCTACCGATATAGGTAATAAGCCTTCTACATCTTATGCCCTTTTTGATGAACTTTTACCAGACTTATCTACAACCTTAATATAAAAAAAAATGAATGCTTTCATGCAAGATTCAAACCTTTTAAATAACTTGCTGCCATCTCCCCGTACTTTGGGCCTCCCACAACCTATGGGAAGTACTTACCAAGTCGAGAGTTGTGCCTTCATTCATAAAGGATATGACTGGGGAAGAATCCCTCGAAATATCAAAACTCATCATCAGGGATACACTCGGTGTTATTTTACCAATGATTATATTAAATCTAAACCCATGATGCTCAAAATGGGATATAAAGGGAAATGCTTGGGACCTTTCCAAAATGGCATGAAAGAACCTTTCGAGGTAGAACCATGGCCTACCCGCTGTGGTGTGGGCCTATTTCCTAGTAAGGGTCAACCCTTTCCTTTTGTGGATGATGATCATCTCATATGCTATCAAGATTATTTGGATAGGCATGTTGATTTGCCTCTTAAAAATCAGTCGTTTTCATGCAACATGCTATCCATAGCATACCCCGAAATGATTGTCGACCCCGATGAAGAATTGGAAGGAGATATCTTCCATGATGTCTCTGTTGAAGAAATGTTACACAATGGATTTTATTTTGATGGTTCTATACCAACTATAGCCCAACTTGAGGCCACTAATCCTCAATATGAATTATCTAAATTAACCTTACAAGAATTACAAGAGTTGGGTGTTTCACCTACCCCACCTAATTTTGAAAGAGATCTACACATGGAGGTAGAAAATGTCATTAAAATTAACATTGGAACTGAGGATAATCCTCACATAATCAATATTGGATCAAAATTAAGTTAAGAAAAACAAGAACAATACATTGCATTCCTTAAAGAGTATGAAGATGTCTTCGCTTGGACATATGAAGATATGCCAGGTCTAGACCCTTCTCTAGTTATGCATCATCTAGTGGTCCATCTGGATGTTAAACCTGTTAAACAAAAACTTAGAAAAATGCATCCCAAAGTGGCTCTGCTAGTCAAAGGGGAGTTAGAAAAACTCCTGAATGTTATCTTTATACAACCTATTGATTATGCTGAATGGATCTCAAATGTAGTTCCAGTCACCAAGAAAGAAGCTACCAAAGTTAGGGTTTGCACATATTTTAGAGATATTAACGCCGCATGCCCTAAATATGACTTTCCTCTTCCAAAAATGGATCAAATTATTGACTTCACTGTCGGAAGTGGGATGATTTCCTTAATGGATGGATTCTCCGGTTATAATCAGATCATGATAGCTCCTGAAGACTAGGCTAAAACAACCTTTATTACCCCCTGGGGTACCTTTTGCTAGAAAGTGATGCCATTTGGCTTAAAGAACGCCGGTGCAACTTATCAACGAGCTATGACCTACATTTTTCATGATATGATGCATGATATCCTACATGATTATATGGATGATATTATAGATTGCTCTATTATTGAAAATAATCATTTAGATGATTTAAGGAAAGTCTTTAATCGATTACAAGAATATCTCATTTGATTAAATCTAGAAAAATGCATATTTAGAGTTAAATCCATAAAACTATTAGGGGTTTTAGTTTCTTTACGTGGTATTGAAATCGACCCTCTAAAGATTGCGGCCATCACTGATATGCCCACACCTACTAATATATCTGAGTTACGAAGTTTACAAGGTAAGCTTCAAGCCATCCATCGCTTCATCGATAAGCTGGCGGATAAAATCGGTCCCTTTCTTAAACTCCTTAAGAAGGATGTCCCTTTTAATTGGGATACAGAATGTAGAGAAGCTTTTGAACTTCTCAAACAATACCTCCTTAATCCACCTATGCTTTCACCACCTAAATTTGATCGCCCATTTCTCCTCTATATTTTTGCTTCAAATTCTGCCTTAGGGGCTATGTTAGCTCAACTTGATGATGAAAAGCGAGAACGTGCTAATTATTATATTAGCCGAACCTTCATCAGTTATGAAACCCGCTACACAGCATTGGAAAAACTATGTCTAGCAGTCATTTTTACTATGCAAAAGTTAAGACATTATATGCTTAGTCAAAAAACTTATGTCATTGCCAAATATGATCCCTTAAGGTATCTCATGAGTCGACCTTATTTATCGGGTCGCACCGCCAAGTGGGTTCTTGCTCTAAGCAAGTTTGATCTCACATTCATAGGACAGAAGTCTGTTAAGGGTAAAATCATAGCAGATCAATTAGTTGTTGCACCCTTAGAGTCCACCCATCCCCTCATCATCGAATTTCCTGATGAATGCCTTCAATTAGAGGCATACCATATTGAACAATGGTCCTTATACTTTGATGGAGCCCGATGCATGAGTGGGGCTGGTGCGGGTATTATTTTAATATCTCCGAAAAAACATCTTATTCCTCTGTCCTTAAAATTAACATTTGCTTTCACCAACAATATTGCTGAGTATGAAGCTCTAATTCTTGTATTACGAGCTGCCCTAGCACTAAAAATTAAACACCTTTTAGTTTTTGGTGATTTCCAACTAGTTATAAACCAAATTAATGAATTTTATCAAACCCGAGATGATAAACTGTGCCCATATAAGGCCTATGTTTTACAATTAATGTCTTTATTTGATCAAGTCACCTTGGAAGCTATTCCTCGAACTAGCAACCGTGCAGCTGATGCTATGGCCGCAGCTGCATCTCTCCTGCCCTTGGAGTTAGATGACGAATATGCCACTATCATTATTCATCGACTCTAGGAACCCGCTTCAAATAAGTCATGCTTAGAGCCTCTGGATGTGTTTCTAATCAATGAAACTACTCCAAAACCTTGGTATACAGATATATTTTTTCTTCAAAATGGGACTTTCCCTGCCAATTCTAATAGAAACCAACGTCGGTTATTACATCGACGAGCAAGTCGATTTGTAATAATTGGCAATACTTTATATAGGAGATCTTTTGAAGGTATCCTATTAAGATGTTTAAACTTAGAAGAGTCTAAATCAGCCTTGAGTGAAGCCCACGATGGATCTTGTGGAGGACACTTTAGTGGTAGTGTTATTTCTAAAAAGCTCCTTCGGATAGGATACTTTTGGCCTACCATGGAAACAGATGCACATGAGTATGTACGCCATTGCGAAAAGTGTCAAAAACATGCTGACCTTGTCCATGCACCTGCACAAGAGTTGCAGGCTATCTCATCTCCTTGGCCCTTTTCTAAATGGGGCTTGGATATTATTGGCAAAATCAATCCTGTGTCATCTGATGGACACAAGTTCATCATAACTGCCACTGAGTATTTCACGAAGTGGGTCGAAGCTATGCCTTTAGCTTCCTGCACTGGCACACAAGTTTCTAAATTTATTTTTAATAAAATCATTTGCAGGTTCGGAATTCTTGCCAATCTCATTTCTGACAATGGAACTTGTTTCAAAAATAAAGATGTTAAAAAATTATGCCAAAAATATAAGATTCAACATCGTTGGTCCACTCCCTATTATCCTCAGGGTAATGGTCAAGCAGAAGCATCTAACAAAACCTTAATCAAAATTCTCAAAATATTAGTCAATAAAACTGGTCGTGACTGGCACATTCAATTATATCCAGCCTTGTGGGCCTATCGAACTAGTGTTCGAACCCCCACTAGAACTTCACCATTTGTTTTGGTGTATGGTGCTGAAGCAGTTTTTCCATTTTAATTGGAAGTTTCTTCTTTGGCTCTGCTACTTCAAGATACCGAAGTAGGAGATGAATATCGAGCTGGAAGACTCAGTCAGCTGGAACTCCTAAATGAAAAATGCATCAATGCTTTGGAGCATCTCCGTGCTTACCAAAACAAGCTTAAAAGATCATATGCTAAGAAAGTTCGTCACAGATCCTTTGAGATCGACGACCTTGTTTTAAAAGAAAATAAAAAAAATACAAATGCAACTAAGGAACTTAAAGGCAAATTTGAGCCCAATTGGCTTGGACCATACATTATTACTGCCAAATTTGAATCAGGAGCATACAAATTATCTACCTTAGATGGTAAAGAACTTAAAGAACCCATGAATATTTTGCATCTTAAACGTTACTATGCATAAATTTGGTCATTTTTCATCCTTGTATATAATTTGTTTTCAAAATTTTTATCTTATATTTCTTTCAAATTTATAAAAATCCAAAAAAAAATCAAAAATATTCATTATCATCCAAAATCTTCAAAAACTATCTATTGCATTTATTTAAAGCATTTGTTAAATTTTTTCTGCTCAAAATCAAAAATAAAATCAAAATAATGATAAAAATATAATAACAGCTATATGCTTGACTCTTTCAAAACCAAAACAATATACAGAAGAAAGAGAGAGTCAAAATTCTTGAAACTTCTCAAAAGTGTATATATATTTTCTTACAATTATTGCAGTTATATGTTTCAAACTATTTTTGATAAATTAGCATTTATTTTGAATCCCTCACTTGCACACTCACAAAAATAAATATCTTGATTTTATCTGGCATGATTACTAATCTCTCTTATATCAAAGTTCACAAAATTCAATTAAATAAAATTTGAGCATAGAGAATTGATCTTGTTATTTACTTAAACCAAGCACATCTTTTCACAATAAAATGATTATATTTGTAATTTCCATGTTTTTCTACATAGTAGAAGTGATTTCTTGAGCGAAAAGTTTCCCCTGCTATCCTATCATGCACATGGTCTAGAATATTTGAGAATTGGAAAAAGGACAAGCTCACCCCTACCCAGAATAAAAATCCCTTGCTCTACAGCTAATCCAAGCAAGTATCCCTAGCAAAGAAAAAGAAAAGAAAATATTCAAGAAAGAAAACAAAAAAAAAGAAAAAAAGAAAAATGTTATTTCAGCAATGTTCCAAGCATTATTAAGCAACAAAAATACAAAAAGAAAAATAAGCAAAGTTCAAAAGAAAGCAAGAAAGCAATAAAATCCCTTTTCCTACCCTTTGAAAAGAAAAGAAGGGTTGATGAGCTTGAATCCCTAGAATTCTCAATTATTCGAAAACTGTGAGGTAAGCCCCATAACAGGTGGTTTGTGCCCAACCTGCTTGGCCTTGGGTAACTCCTAGCGTGGCGATATGTCTATCACATTAGCAACCTTATTTTGTACAGACCTATGTCTGCTTATGGATTAGCTAGCTCTTGATAATCTGATCTACGTAGTAGCCTAGTATGGTTATATACATCTACATCATGGTTAATGAACACTTATTTGGTTTCTTCAAATCACTTGTATCATAGTATCTTGCTCAAAACTAGTAAATGAACAATGCAACTGCACACACATTTGTATTTGAGAGATTTTTTCTATCATTATGATAAATCAAGATTGGCAATGAATTCACATATGCACATGGGATTCCTTATAAATCTAACTTTTGTCTTCAAAATACTTTGAAATATTATTTTTGCAACTTGTTTGGAATAAATCAAGTACAGTTGTTTACCATAAAGACAACTATATAATAGAAAAATCAAAAATTTCTTTCAAAATACAATCAAAACATATACAAATATATATCTGGTTGACTTTCGCGAAGATGGTATAGTTTCAAAACCAAAATTGGAATTTTATGCCTAGCACAAGTCCTCATTTTCATATTTTCTGTTCATCAAAAATCAACCATGCAATAAAACTATCTTTTTTGGATTTTCGCGATGATGGTATAAGTCTATACCTACATATTATATGCCTAGCGCAAACCATTGTAACAATTTTTATTCCCCATTTATTAAAAATCATGAAAACCATATGACTTAATGTTACACAAATTATACTTTTCAAAAGCAAACACATTTTCATTTTTTCATGTCATTATGTCAACCTTTAATTTTGCAATGATGGTTTAATTCCTAAGGAATTATCCAAAAAATTTATCACACTTAGGAATTTATGCCTAGAAAAAATCATTTGAACATTATTTCATGCACAAACATTTTTTATGAAAATCTGAAAACAAACCATCATCATCATCATCATTTGCACCATTGCACCAAAGTCTTAAGACAGTTTCTTAAGCACTCGCTTACTTTTAACAATATTTCTATACATGGGACTAGCTTGACGACCGAGTGAGCAGCGACTCCATGAAATGGTCTATAATAGCGACAATGTCCTTTGAAATTATTGTTAGAAGTCTTTTATTATTTTTATTATTATCACATCACAAACAAATCAATTTGTTACATCAGATTATTTCATTCAAAATATTACACGCATGACATTCAAATTATATTCCCAGCGACATAATTACATCCAAGTATCAAATCAAATCAATCAAAACATTAAAAGCATCATAAAAAATACATAAGACAAGTCATATGATCAAAAATATCTCATCTATATATATCACAAATATATGTACATCATCAAATCTGGATTGGTATGCCACAATCTATACCTCGACATACTCAATTCTCTATCAAAAATAATCATATAATACAAATGTTAGTCCAACCCTCTAGCCTCGAGAGCCCCTCGAGATCTCTGCCTCATCTCCTCCCTCGCCCTGAGGTAGACGAGGTGGCCCCATCGTAGTCTGTGTAGTCCTAGTCCTCGATCGGGACAAGGTCCTCGACGACCCGATCTTGATCAAATTTGCGATGTTGGCTGGAAGGGGTAGTCTATCTGCCTTTGGCACCAGCTAGAAGTATAGTGTCTGATAAAATGTTAGTTGGGCGATAGCTCGTGTCAGCTCCCTAGAGCTCGCCCCTCCACCCCATGCCCTGAGGCATGCAATCTCATCCCATAGCTGTGCCACCTCAGCCCGGTGGCGTGCAGCCTCATCCTGTAGCATCTACACCTATGTTTGTAGATGATCTCTCTCCACTCAAAAAGTAGCCATATCGCTACTCTCTCCTATGTCTACGCCCTTGCCCTTATCGGGCGATGGTGGCCTATCCCTTTATGGAGATGGGGGTCTCGCCTCCCTCCTCTCCCTCTCTCTCTGCCATGGCCTATCCTGTGCCTGTGGCCTCCTCTCCTCTCTCCCACTATGACCCTAGGTTGCCTCTATCGCCGCCTCCCTATCCAACACACAACTGCATGGATTGGACCCTATGCCCTCGTCATCCGAGGAGGGCGAATGCCTACGTACCAGGCATCATAGCCATCGGCTACTCCTACGTCATCTCCATCCACTGGCTGGATGGGGGCATCATCCGTGTCTTGGCTCCAAAACTGCTGCATGTCGGGAGCCCCGCTAATCATAGTGTTATCCTAAATAGTCTGAGAAAACTCATAGTCCCTCAGAGATGGTATCCCTTGCTGTAGATCGAACTACCTCAAAATTTGGTCATACCTATGGAGCTCCACCTCTCCCCTCTCCATCCTCAGCCAGCAAACTCGCCTAATGCAAGCCAACTCCTGTTCGTCCTCTGCCCACCCTGGATGATCTCTCCACGGCCTCTAGGTGATCTGGTCCAGGACTAAGTCATCTAGTAGCCTTCGGGACATCGATAGATCTATCTTTCGCTATGCCCCTCTCCGGAGCCACCAGTAGAAGACTCGGGGCCTCTCCCTGTCAACCCCTGTCAGAGGAAGCCCTACCGGCCTCCGCACCGTAATGTGCTCCCAACACCAAACCTGTAGTAGCAATGTCATAACCAGACATTGGCCGCCCTAGTACACGACCCCATATAGGATCTTGTACAATCGGCATAAAACAAAATTGCCCCAAGAAAACCTGTAGCCATGGTCTCTTATGTCACAGACCACATCTGCCAGCATCCATGGCACCCTGCACCCGCTCTGGTGGCACAACAAAAGTCCACCAACCACCCCAGCTAGTACCCGTGTGAGTGTAGATGCCCTAGGCATCTAGTGCAGTGCCTCGATGTTCACTCTGCCCTTCTCCAAGGCAAAGCTAGGGTCACTGAACAACCGTCCCATAGCGCGGCCCTGATTTTCCGTAGGAGTAATCAGTCGTCCTTGTATGGGGATTCTCAGAATCCTCCATACGTCCTCTAGTGTGGGAGTCATCTCCCCTATTGGTAATCAAAAACATGAAGACCCCGGATACCACCTCTATGCTAGGGCTGTTAGCAGCCCCATGTCTATAGATAATTGTGGCATCTCCGCCACATGCAGTAAGTCGGCCTGTGCCAGCTGATCTCGCTCTGCCTGTGTGAGAGCGGCCAAGTCGTCTCTCAACCCTCCGTATTTCCATTCCCTGCTCTTTAGTAACCCTCTCTGCAAACATAAACAACAAAACAATAAACAATCATTAATCAATAATTCAAATAAACAATAATGCAAGTTACAAATTCAATTTTGTGCAATTGATGATATCGCCCACTATTGGATGATATCGTCCCAAATTTGAGCATAATCGTCTTCGATTTCGCAGTTCGAAATCGTCCCTAATTTGACGAAATCGTCCCTAATTTGACGAAATCGTCTCCCTTTCGACGATTTCGCCCTCGGGCGAAATTGTCCAAATCGAGACGATTTTATCGAAATCGAGATGATTTTGTTGAAATCGAGACTATTTTGTCGAAATCGAGATAATTTCGTCCCGACAACGTCGATGGCCCAAAAACGGCCGCGATGCTCAAAAATCACCTAAAAATTATCTACAAAGCATGTAAAATCAAATTAAAGCATCCTAGTTAAGTCTAGACTCTTACCCGTAGACCGTGCCGGACCTCTATCAATCTGTGCGTCGTCTCCACCATTTTTTTGCTTCAGAGCTCTAAAAACTAGAAAATGAATAGTAAAAATGAATTAGGGTTTTACCCTATTTTTTTAATTTTATTCAAAAATAATTTTTTCTTTTTCGCGTTTTTACCTCAAACGTTCGATTTGGGTAAAAACACGGAGGGGGCACCATAGTAAGCTGTCATACGATTCGACCAAGAATCGTCGCCTAAAATGAAAATAATTTTTGCTTTCTCATAGATCGAGAAGAACTCATATTTAACGCATTTTCTTCAAAAAAATCGCTAAAGAGGGGGCAAAATGTAGCACCCTAAAATTGGCACAGTAAAATTACAATAATTACATTCACCTTAGTAAATAGTTTAAAATTCAAATTTAACCTCCCAAACCGCCCGTTAACCGTCGGGAAATCCGTTTCCCCCTTTTTCGCACCATTTTTAGAGGTTGTTTTTACCGTTTGACGATATCGTCACCGATCAGACGATATCGCCCCAGATTTGATGATTTCGTCTGGACTAGGACATCCAGACGATCTTGTCGCAAAACTTATTTTGCAAAGTTGGATTCTGTTCCAATGGGTCTCCAATCTAGGTAGAAGCGTTCCTGCACCGTTGGGACCCTCCCTCGTTGGAGATCTCCCAAATTGGGATGATCTCCAACTTCCTAACTACTCCCCTAATCCTATTTAATCCTAAACTATTCCCTTAGCACCCCCCTGGCCGAAATTCTTTGCAAGTTAACTCCATTTACGTTAAATCATCCCTATTCTTTGTTTGCACTAGTTCCACATCAATTTTGTTGTAGGTACATCACTGTTTTTCAGCCGGAGCTAGCACCTATTATCGCCGACGAACCTGTTCAGATCGGAGGTGAACCTATCGAATTCGAGGCGATTTCATACTGATGCGAGATGATCTTGACTACAGTCCGTATTAAGGCAATCGGTGCCTGAAGTTTGCATTTCTCAACCTTTTCCCTGTCATTTTATTCTGCAAATTAGATAGTCTATTTAGTGTTTTATGTTATTTTGCATTTGGAGTTCACCCATTTAGATTAAGTGCATAATTAAATCCTAATTATCATCTAATTAGCACGTGTACCACTCCAAATTTTTTGCACCCCTACCTTCAGGCTATTGGATCTGCGCCCGGAATGAGGATGGGGATGGGAAAAGGATGATGCGGTACCTCGAACGAGAGGACTTTGCGAAGGTCCCGCCTCTCAAGGGAGGTGCATTTTGGTGATTTGTCGATGGATGGTGGGTTCACCAGGAAACATTTGGTGGTAGTTTCCACGCCTAGGTTTTGGAATGTGTTTAAATGTGTTCATTTTATCCTTAAGCATTCATCCTAGGTTTGGCCGAATGAATCTAACTTAAACTACATGAAAATGCAATTTAAATGAATACAACAAACAGATTAAAAAGCAGAATACAAAGAATTTGCAGGAGGCCAATGAAGATTACCTGATCCGGATGTCTGAAGAAGTTTCTGATGCTTGAAGCAGTCTGGATCGTCTGGGATTCGACAGAATCGCTTGCAATCTGTTAGAATCATCTGGAATCTGACAGGATCGTCTGAGACAGACAGAATCATCTCAGATCTGACGAATTCGTCAGACGAATTCATTAGAAACCTGCAAAACAGAGAACAGATGCAAAATGCAAACAATTCTACTGTGCTAACAGAGGCAAATTAAACCAAATAGCAGCATGGATACTGAACAATATTTAAGAACAGAAATAAATACAAATCACTGTATTTTAATAGCAAAATATGATCCTAACATGCAATCTAGGCTAAATGGGTGAACTCCAGATGCAATATAGGATAAAAACTGAATAAATAATCTAATTTATAGCATGAAATGACAGAGAAAAGAGAGAGAAGTGCAAACTTTAGGCATTGATTGCCTCAATGTATGCTGCAGTCGAGATCGTCTCGCATCAGTACGAGATCGTCTCGAATTGTACGGGATCGCCTCCGATCTGGACAGGTTCGTCGGCGACGATGGGTGTTGGCTCCGGTTGAAAATCAGTCATGTACCTGCATAAAAATTGCTATAGAACTAGTGCAAAAATGAAATCATGATATCTTAGTGCAGAGGGATTCAATTCACGGATAAATTCAGCCAGGGGTTGGGGGAGGGAAAGTCTTAGAGTTTAAATAGGCTTAGGGAGAGTTGTTGGGAGGTTGGAGATCATCCCAATTTGGGAGATCTCCAACGGGGGAGGGTCCCAACGGCGCAGACACGCTTCTGCCCGAATTGGAGACCCGTTGGAACGGATTCCAACTATGAAAATTCAGTTTTGCGACAAAATCGTCTGGACGTCCTAGTCTAGACAAAATCGTCAAATCTAGGGCGATATCGTCTGATCGGCGACGATATCGTCCAACGGTCAAAACAACTCCTAAAAATGGCATGAAAAAAGGGGAAACGGGTTTCTCGATGGTTAACGGGCGGTTTGGGAGGTTAAATTTGAATTTAAATTTATTTACTAAGGTGAATGTAATTATTCCAATTTTACTGCGCCAATTTTAGGGTGCTACATTTTGCCCCCTCTTTAGCGAATTTTCCAAAGAAAATGCGTTAAAGATGAGTTCTTCTCGATCTATGAGAAAGCAAAAAATTATTCCCATTTTTTAGGCGACGATTCTTGGTCGAATCGTACGACAGCTTACTATGGTGCCCCCTCCGTGTTTTTACCCAAATCGAACGTTTGAGGTAAAAACGCGGAAAAGCAAAAAATTATTTTTGAATTATTTTGAATAAAATTAAGAAAAATAGGGTAAAACCCTAATTCATTGTTACTGTTCATTTTTACTGTTTTTAGAGCTCTGGAGAAAAAATGGTGGAGACAGCGCACAGATCTGCAGAGGTCCGCCGCGGTCTACGGGTAAGGGTCTAAACTCAACTTAGATTGATTTAATTTGATTTTACATGCTTTTTAGATGATTTTTAGATGAATTTTGAGCATCGTGGCCGTTTTTGGCCGTCGACGTCGTCCGGACGAAATCGTCCCTATTTCGACGAAATCGTCTCAATTTCGTCAATTTCACCCAAGGGCGAAATCGACGAAAGGGGGACGATTTCGTCAAATTAGAGACGATTTCGGCACGCGAAATCGGAGACGATTATGCTCAAATTTGGGACGATATCGTCCAATAGTGGGCGATATCATCAATTACAAAAAATTGATCTTTAAGTTGCATTATTGATTGCTTGAATTTATTATTAATGATTGTTTGTTGTTTTGTTGTTTATGTTTGCAGAGAGGTTTACTAAAGAGCAGAGAGTGGAAATACGACGGATTGAGAGATGACTTGGCCGCTCTCACCCAGGCAGAGCGGGATCTGCTGGCACAGGCCGGATTGCAGCATGTGGCAGAGATGCCGCAGGTTTCCACAGACATGGGGCTACTGACGGCCCTAGCAGAGAGGTGGTATCCGGGCTCTTCTTGTTTTTGGTTACCGATAGGGGAGATGACTCCCACACTGGAGGATGTATGGAGGATTCTTAGAATCCCCATACAAGGACGGATGATCACACCTGCGGCCAATCAGGGCCACGTGATGGGACGACTATGCGGTGACCCGAGCTTCGCCCTGGAGAAGGGCGGAGTTAACATCGAGGCACTGCGCCAGATGCCTGGGGCATCTAGACTGACACGAGTTCTGGTTGGAGTGGTTGGTGGACTTCTACTGTGCCACCAAAGCGGGTGCAGGGTACCATGGATGTTGGCAGATGTGATCTATGACATGCGCGACCATGGATACAGGTTCTCTTGGGGCAGCTTTGTTCTATGTCGACTGTACAGGATCCTTTATGGGGTCGTGTACAAGGGCGGGCGATGTCTGGTGATGACATCGCTACTACAGGTTTGGTTTTGGGAGCACATTGCGGTGCGGAGGCCGGTAGGGCTTCCACTGACAGGGGTTGACGGGGAGAGGCCCCGAGTCTTCTATTGGTGGCTCCGAAGAGGGGCACAGCGACGGATCGACCTACCGGTGTCTCGGAGACTACTGGATGATTTGGTCCCAGACCAGATCACCTGGAGGCCATGGAGGCAGCATCCAGGGTGGGCAGAGGACGGACAGGAGCTGGCTCGCATCAGGCGAGTCTGCTGGCTAAGGATGGAGAGGGGAGAGGTGGAGCTCCACCGCTACGACCAAGTTTTGCGACAGTTCGGTCTACAGTAGGGGATCCCATCTCTCAAGGATTATGAGTTTTCCCAGACCGTCCGGGATAATACTCTAGTTAGCGGGGCTCCAGACATGTAGCGCTTCTAGAGTTAGGATGCGGATGATGCCCCCATCCAGCCAGTGGATGGGGACGATGCAGGAGTAGTCGATGGCTACGATGCCTGGTACGCAGGCATCCGCCCTCCTCGAATGACGAGGGCTCAGGGTCCGATCCATGCGGTCGTGCGTCGGATAGGGAGGCGGTGCCAGGCGATGATAGAGGCGGCCCAGGGTCACGGCGGGAGAGATCAGAGGAGACCACAGGCGCAAGAGCGACCGTGGTAGAGAGAGAGGGAGAGGAGGGAGGCGAGACCCCCATCTCCATAGAGGCCACCATCGCCCGATAAGGGCAAGGGCGTGGACACAGGAGAGAGTAGCGAGATGGCTACTCTCCGGGCAGAGAGGGATCGTCTGCAGGCTCAGGTGCAGACACTACAGGATGCGGCTGCACGACACCAGGCCGAGGTGTCACAGCTACGTGATGAGATTGCACGCCTCAGGGCACGGGGCGGAGGGGCGAGCTTAGGAGAGTTGACACGGGCTATTGCCCAGTTGACTTTCTATCAGACATTGTACTATCAGTTGGTGTCGACGGAGGATAGACTACCCTTGCCAGCTAACATCGCAGATCCGATCAGGATCGGGTCATCTAGGACCACGTCCCGATCGAGGACCAGGACCACACAGACTGCAATGGGGCCACCTCGTCCACCTCAGGGTGGGGGAGGAGATGAGGTAGAGAGCTCGAGGGGCTCTCGAGGCTAGAAGGCTGGACACTGATGTTGATGTTGTATTATATTTGTATTGATAGAGGATTGAGTATGCCGAGGTACAGATTGTGGCATACCAATCTAGTTTTGATGATGTATATATACTGTTGATATATATAGATGAGATATTTTTGATCATATGACTTGTCTTATGTGATGCTTATGATGCTTTTATGTTTGATGTAATTGATTGATTTGATAATTCATTGAGGATTCATGTAATTATGTCGTTGGAAATATTATAATTTGAATGTCATGCTTGTAATATTTTAAATGAAATAATCTGATGTAACAAATTGGTTGTTTGTAATGAAATGTGATAAAAATAAAAAGAGACTTCTAACAATAATTTCAAAGGACATTGTCGCTATTATAGACCATTTCACGGAGTCACTGCTCACTCGGTCGTCAAGCTAATCCCATTTATAGAAATATTGTTAAAAGGAAAAGAGTGCTTAAGAGACTGTCTTAAGACTTTGATGTAATGATGCAAATGGTGATGATGATGATGATGGTTTGTTTTCAGATTTTCATGAAAAATATTGTGCATGAAATAATGTTTAAAATGATTTTTGCTAGGCATAAATTCCTAAGTGTGATAAAATTTGTGAATAATTCCTTAAGAATTATACCATCATTGCAAAATGTAAAGGTTGACATAATGACATGAAATAATGAAAATGTGTTTGCTTTTGGAAAAGCATAATTTGTGTAAAATTAAGTCATATGGTTTTCATGATTTTTAAATAAATGGGAAATAAAAATTGTTACAATGGTTTGCGCTAGGCATAGAATATGTAGGTATAGACTTATACCATCATCGCGAAAATCAAAAAAAAGATAGTTTTATTGCATGATTGATTTTTGATGAACAGAAAATATGAAAATGAGGACTTGCACTAGGCATAAAATTCCAATTTTGGTTTTGGAACTATACCATCGTCGCGAAAGTCGACACGATATATATGATATGTTTTGATTGTATATTTTTGAAAGAAATTTTTGATTTTTCTATTCTTTAGTTGTCTTTATGGTAAACAACTGTACTTGATTTATTCCAAACAAGTTGCAAAAATAATATTTCAAAGTATTTTGAAGACAAAAGTTAGATTTATAAGGAATCCCATGTGCATATGTGAATTCATTTCCAATCTTGATTTATCATAATGATAGACAAAATCTCTCAAATACAAATGTGTGTGCAATTGCATTGTTCATTTACCCGATTTTGAGCAAGGTACTATGATACAAGTGATTTGAAGAAACCAAATAAGTGTTCATTAACCATGATGTAGATGCATATAACCATACTAGGCTACTATGTAGGTCGGATTATCAAGAGCTAGCTAATCCATAAGCAGACATAGGTCTGTACAAAAGAAGGTCGCTAATGTGACAGACATATCGCCACGCTAGGAGTTACCCAAGGCCAAGCAGGTTGGGCACAAACCACCTGTTATGGGGCTTACCTCACGGTTTTCGAATAATTGAGAATTCCAGGGATTCAAGCTCATCAACCCTTCTTTTCTTTTCAAAGGGTAGGGAAAGGGATTTTATTGCTTTCTTGCTTTCTTTTGAACTTTGCATATTTTTCTTTTGTATTTCTTTTGCTTGATAATGCTTGGAACATTGCTGAAATAACATTTTTCTTTTCTCTTTTTTTTCTTGAACTTTTCTCTTTTTTTTTTTTTCTTTTTTGTGCTAGGGATACTTGCTCGGATTAGCTGTAGAGCAAGGGATTTTTATTCCGGGTAGGGGTGAGCTTGTCCTTTTGCCAATTCTCAAATATTCTAGACCATGTGCATGATAGGATAGCAGGGGAAACTTTTCACTCAAGAAATCACTTCTACTATGTAGCAAAACATGGAAATTACAAATATAATCATTTTATTGTGAAAATATGTGCTTGGTTTAAGTAAATAACAAGATCAATTCTCTATGCTCAAACTTTATTTAATTGAATTTTGTGAACTTTGATATAAGAGAGATTAGTAATCATGCCAGATAAAATCAAGATATTTATTTGTTGTGAGTGTGCAAGTGAGGGATGCCAAATAAATGCTAATTTATCCAAAATAAGTTGAAACATATAACTGCAATAATTGTAAGAAAAATATAGATATAAATGATTTTTGAGAAGTTTTGAGAATGTTGACTCTCTCTTTATTCTGTATATTGTTTTGGTTTCGAAAGAGTCAAGCATATAGCTGTTTTTAGATTTTTATGTTGATTTTTGTTTTTGAGCAAAAGAACTTTAACAAGTGCTTTAAATAAATGCAATAGATAGTTTTGAAGATTTTTGGAGATTTATGAATGTTTTTGATGTTTTTGGATTTTTATAAATTGAAAGAAATACAAGATAGTAATTTTGAACAAATATATACATGGATGAAATGACCAAATTTATGCATAGTAACGTTTAAGATGCAAAATATTCATGGGTTCTTTAAGTTCTTTACCATCTAAGGTAGATAATTTATATGCTCCTGATTCAAATTTAGCAGTAATAATGTATGGTCCAAGCCAGTTGGGCTCAAATTTACCTTTAAGGTCCTTAGTTGCATTTGTATTTTTTTGAAGATTTTGAGGATTTTGATTTTTTTGTATTTTGATTTTAATTTATGAATTGAAATTGGTGGTATATACAAGATGATCTATATACACTATACAAGGTTATTTGAGTATAGCATGTCTAAGGTTGCTTCAAAATCAAAGGAGGTTTTGAAGGATAATCTGGTTGAGGTGAAGGTAAGAATAGAAGGTGATGAATAAAAGGTAGTGATAACAAAAGCTTTGTTATAATGTAGAATAATGTAGCAAAATATTTGATTTTTATATGTGGAAAATTGATCATGTTACAAAATAAAATGTAAGAAGGATAAGAAGGTTCTTCATTCTTATCACTATATTCCAAATCTTGATAAGATGGAGAAAGTATATGTGAAAGATATGCATGAATGTTATTTGATAAACAAGGATGATCATATATGGATGAAGAAAAGTGATGGATAGAAGATAATTGTGATAATAGAGAATGTATAGAACTTGATGTTTCAACCGTTAAATATTCTTCAAATGGTGTTGGGTCACCATGTATGGTAACAATTTTATTTGCAATTTCAAACTTCAAACATTGGTGAAGAGTGGAAGGGAAAACCCTCATCGTATGAATCCAAGGACTCTGGAGAAATAGGTTGTAAGGTGAAGGACAATATCCTACATAGAATAAAATATCCAGGATCTTGGATCCAATATTAAAGGGAAGAATTATAGTACCTTGAGCTTCTTGAATTTCATTGTTAAAATATTTTATAATAACATTTGATTCATTAATATCTTCTTCCTTTGATAATTGATAAGTGCATAAATTAAGAGAGGAGTCATTATCTACCATGATAGTTTTAACAAGTGTTTCTTTACTAGATCCGATAATGTAAAGATAGGAGTCTTCTTGTGGAGTAGAGGAAGGAATATCCTCATCATAGAATGAAATATGGTTAACCTCAAGAGGGTTTACACCATTAATTATGTTCTTAGAGAAAATATGATGAGGAACAAATTGTTGGCTAGGTATTTTGAACAAAATTTCCTTGTGATAAATTTGTAATACTTCTAAAAGGGATATCTTTGCTTGAGGATTAATCACTTGTTGTTGGCTATCAAAGTGGATTTCAGATTGAGATTTTGATTCTAAATATGAGCTTTCTATGCTTACATTCCATTTTGGATCATTCTCTAGAGCCAAAGATAGTTTTGAAGGTTGGTCAAATGAGGAATCCATATCTTGAATATCAGATTGAGTTGATTGAACTTGAGGTTGCTCATTTGTAGTTTTTCTTACAATATTAGTAATATCATCATGATGGGACACATTAACATGCAATATTTGATTGGTTTCTTGTTGTTGATAATTGAATAGGGGTTCTTGGGAGATCCCCATGTCTTGATTGATTATTGGTATTTTTTGTGTAGGAGTTTGATTGTTTACTGGAGATTTATAATCAATTGTAGATTGTAATTCCTTTATATTAAAAAGACCCTTATCAATCAAATCTTGAATTGCACATCTTAAATCTTTACAATTTTGTGTCATATGTCCATCTACTCTATGATATTCACAATGTAGCTCAGGTTTAAACCAATCTCTAGTGGTGTCAAGTTGTCTTATGGAAGGGAGTTCAATCTTATTTGTGTCAAGTAAATACTTGAGAATTATATCCATTGGTTGATTGAGCTTAGTAAATTTACGTGATGAAGGTTTTTGAGAGGTTTTTGATAAATGCCTTAGGAATTTTGTCATAAAAGGACCTAATGGTTTCTCACCTCTACTTTATTTATTATGGGTAGAATGATGACAGGAAGATTGCGAAGTATGAGGTGAGTGCATGGTAGAATTGGAAGAATAAGTATTTTCTTGTTGAAATGGATGTGTTGTATTGAGAGAAGAGTATTGAAAAGGTGGTGGAGGATTATATGTGGATTGATAGACATAATATGGATATATGGGAGAATAGATAATATCGTTATGAAGAGGATTGGCAAAGGGATTGTTTTGTTGGGTTATGGATGAAAAATGAGAAAAGTGTGATGGAGGTGATGTTGAATAGGGATGAGGTTGGTCATAATCAACAAATGTATTTGGCTGAATTCTTCCAACATTACTGATGGGCTCATATGGATTTGAGTAAAAACTCATGGTTTCTTTAGTACTTCTAAAAGCAATATTTAACATCTACTATTTAGAATTGAATCTAAAACATGCAAACTTGAAATGATGATTTTTTTTTTTTTGTTTTTCTTGTATACATATATATATATATGATTTTTTTTTTTTTTTTGTTTTCAAAAGGTTTACAATGCATTCACGTCGGGTTCACCAAAATGTATCGCTCCAAATTTTTCGCACCCCTACCTTCAGGCTATTGGATCCGCGCCCGAAAGGAGGATGGGAAAAGGATGATGCGGTACCTCGGACGAGAGGACTTTGCGAAGGTCCCGCCTCTCAAGGGAGGTGCATTTTGGTGATTTGTCGATGGATGGTGGGTTCACCAGGAAAAATTTGGCGGTAGTTTCCACGCCTAGGTTTTGGAATGTGTTTAAATGTGTTCGTTTTATCCTTTAAGCATTCATCCTAGGTTTGGCCGAATGAATCTAACTTAAACTACATGAAAATGCAATTTAAATGAATACAACAAACAGATTAAAAAGCAGAATACAGAGAATTTGCAGGAGGCCAATGAAGATTACCTGATCCGGATGTCTGAAGAAGTTTCTGATGCTTGAAGCAGTCTGGATCATTTGGGATTCGATAGAATTGCCTGCAATCTGTCAGAATCATCTGGAATCTGACAGGATCGTCTGAGACAGACAGAATCGTCTCAGATCTGACGAATTCATCAGACGAATTCGTCAGAAACCTGCAAAACAGAGAACAGATGCAAAATGCAAACAATTCTACTGTGCTAACAGAGGCAAATTAAACCAAATAGCAGCATGGATACTGAACAATATTTAAGAACATAAATAAATACAAATCACTGTATTTTAATAGCAAAATATGATCTTAATATGCAAACTAGGCTAAATGGGTGAACTCCAGATGCAATATAGGATAAAAACTGAATAAATAATCTAATTTATAGCATGAAATGACAGAGAAAAGGGAGAGAAGAGCAAACTTCAGGCACTGATTGCCTCAATGTATGCTGCAGTCGAGATCGTCTCGCATTAGTACGAGATCGTCTCGAATTTGACAGGATCGCCTCCGATCTGGACAGGTTCATCGGCGACGATGGGTGCTGGCTCCGGTTGAAAATCAGTCATGTACCTGCATAAAAATTGCTATAGAACTAGTGCAAAAATGAAATCATGATATCTTAGTGCAGAGGGATTCAATTCACGGATAAATTCAGCCAGGGGTTGGGGAGGGAAAGTCCTAGAGTTTAAATAGGCTTAGGGAGAGTTGTTGGGAGGTTGGAGATCATCCCAATTTGGGAGATCTCCAATGGGGGAAGGGTCCCAACGGCGCAGACACGCTTCTGCCCGGATTGGAGACCCGTTGGAATGGATTCCAACTATGCAAATTTAGTTTTGCGACAAAATCGTCTGGACGTCCTAGTCCAGACGAAATCATCAAATCTGGGGCGATATCGTCTGATCGGCGATGATATCGTCCAACGGTCAAAACAACTCCTAAAAATGGCACGAAAAAAGGGGAAACGGGTTTCTCGACGGTTAACGGGCGGTTTGGGAGGTTAAATTTGAATTTAAATTTATTTACTAAGGTGAATGTAATTATTCCAATTTTACTGCGCCAATTTTAGGGTGCTACAGCACGATTCATTTTTGTCTCTGTGTTTAAGTTTTAGTTTGATAACATTGCTGCCATTTTATATCATTTCTCTCTGTTAGCACTGTAGTCCTTTTGTATTTTTGCATCTGTTTTTGGTTTTGCAGGTCTTTGACGAATTTGTCTGACGAATTTGCTAGATCTCAGATGATCTTGTCTGATTGCAGATGATTCTATCAAATTTTAGACGATCCAGACTACTTCAATATCAGAATCTTCTTTAGACATCCGGATCAGGTATTTCTCAATTGCATTTTGTAAATTCTCTATTTTAATTCTGTAAATCTATTTTCTGTATTCATTGAACTTGCATTTTTATGTAGATTAAATCTAGATTCATTCGGCAAAACCTAGGATATGAATGCTTAAGGTTAAAAATGAACACATTTAAACACATTCCAAAACCTAGGCGTGGAAGCTGCCATTAAATTTTTCCTGGTGAACCCACCATCCGTCAAAAAATCATCAAAATACACCTCCCTTGAGAGGTGGGACCTTCGCAAAGTCCTCTTAGTCCGAGGTACCATGACATACTTTTCCCATCCTCCTTTTGGACACGGATCCAATAGCCTGAAGGTAGGGATGCGAAAAATTTGGAGCGATACATTTTCTCCAAAAAAAATAGCTCGCTCTACGTATGAAAAAGAGATGTTGGCGATTGTCCATGCTATTCAACATTGGAGGCCTTACCTTATTGGTCAACATTTCATTATACGCACTGACCATCATAGCTTGAAATATTTTTTGGAACAGAGGACTAATACCACGGAACAACAAAAATGGGTTACTAAACTTCTTGGCTATGATTATGAAATTACATATAAAAAGGGAAAGGACAACATGGTAGCTAATGCACTTTCTATAAAATTTGAAGATATGCCTCAAGTCCATGGTATTTCCTCCCTTATTTCTAAATGGGTAGAGGAGGTGCATGAAGAATGGATAAATGATCCTACTACCCATGCCTTAATTCAACAAATTCAACATAATCCTAGTAGCAAACCTCCATACACTTGGAAGGAAAATATATTAAGATACAAAGGGAGGATGGTCCTCACCCCCAATTCAACTTATCATGAAAAAATTCTTCATGAGTTACATGCCTCAACCACTGCAAGCCACTCAGGGTTCTTAAAAACCTATAAAATATCCACTACCTCCTTCTATTGGGTAAGGATGAAAAATTACATCAAACACTTTGTAAAAGAATGTGAATTTTACCAAAGATAGAAGGGGGAGACCCTCGCTATTCTAGGATTACTTCAACCTCTTCCTATACCCACCAAAACATGGGCAGATATTTCTATGAACTTTATTGAAGGATTACCAAAATCAGGAGGAAAAACAACCATTTTTGTAGTCGTTGATCGTTTATCTAAATATGCCCATTTTTGTCCCGTGGCTCATCCTTATACCGCTAGCACTATAGCCCACCTCTTCCTAGATAACATCTTTAAATTACATGGTATGCCCTCCACAATTGTTAGTGACCACGACCCAACTTTCACTAGTACCTTTTGTAAGGAATTGTTCAAATTACAAGGTACTCAACTTTGTATGAGCTTCGCTTACCATCCTCAAACCGATGGCCAAACAGAAGTTGTAAATAAATGCTTAGAAACATACCTTCGATTTTTTGTTTCTACTCAACCACTCCATTGGGTAAAGTGGATTTCACTAGCGGAATGGTGGTATAACACTTCATACCATACGTCCATCAAAATGACTCCTTATGAAGCGCTATATGGTCAAACACCACCATCCCTCACTTCCTATATTTCATGGACTACAAAAGTCCATGCGGTGGAAATGGAACTTGCTAATTGAGATGACATACTAAGGATCCTGAAAGAGAACCTACACACTGCCCAGCATCGCATGAAGTAGCAAGCCGATCAACATAGAAGCAAACAAATTTTCCACAAGGGTGATATGGTTTTCTTACATCTCCAACCTTACCGTCAATCCTCTCTTAAAGAAAAAGGTTCTCAGAAGTTAGCACCCAAATTTTACGGGCCGTATAAATTTCTCCAATGTATTGGGGTCGTTGCTTACAAACTTGAGCTTCCTCCCTCTTCCAAACTTCACCTCGTATTTCATGTATCATGCCTTAAGCTCACAGTTGGAGCCCATATCACGACACAAACCACTCTCCCTAAATTTTTTGAGGATGAAGTACTTTTAGTCGAACCAGAAGCTATCGTGGATTGCCGCTCTTGTCACCTTCGTACTCGCAATATCACAAAATTTTTAATCCATTGGAAAGGTCTACCTTTAGAAGACGCAACGTGGGAAAATCTTCAAGATATCCAACAACAATTTCCAAATTTCTAGCTTTGAGGACAAAGCTCCTTTAAGGGGGGTGGCATGTTAGGACCCTCCTAACATGTCCTAATACTTATATTATTTATTACTTATATTCAAGGGTCACAACCCTTCACTCTCACAACTATTAGACTAGGTATTTATATGCAATCCAAATAGGGTAATAAGGCATCATCGAACAAATATATTAATTAAGTCTATTGTGGGTTTTCTACCTTACAATCAAAAAGTGATTCAATACAAAAAAATGATCCTTCCTTCTGCACTATTTAGTTTCATACCACTAGATGAGCATGAACTTAATGATAAACACTTAGTATCACCTCTTGGGTATCCTAACCTTACTCGATCTATTTAGAATCATTGTGCTAGTATTTTTCCAAGTAAAATAGGCACATCCACCAAAGTCTATAGTATTGTTTGGAGCCAAGAAAATATTGTGGTATGACACAAAGAAGAGACATAAGAAGTTTTCCTAACAAGGTCTTTTCAACGTTCTAGGAAAAATGACTCACCTGGGTGGGTCAATTTTCCATGTCTATATTTTACCCCCTGATAGGTTCGTTGTACCTATCTTGTTTATGCAATGAAATAATTGAAATTTTAATATTAAAATATGCAAAAGAAAATACTGAATCATTTTGAAAATGAATCATTTTTGCACTGGTAAGAAGATCCTTCCAATCTATTTAGAATTAATTATATTCTTTATACTTTGATGGATGATTTCTTACAAAATAGCTACTCCTATTTTATATCTATCTAGGGTTATTGTGAAAGGACACAATGGTCCAATTGGTAATTAAAACATGAATGATTAATTAATTAAGTGATTAGGAGTTAGGATATTGAATCCTAACATGCCACCCTTCTTAAAAAAAGCTTTTTCCTTAAATCTAAAAATGAGGAAATTGATTTGGAGATGGATGAAGCACTTTCCCAGGAGCATTTGCTCAAGTTCTTGAACTAATTTAATGTCGTCTTTCCATAAGCAAGGATATTGTGAATGTTGAAATGTTGGTGGGGTATTGGTAGGCAGAATAGTAGGATCAAAATGATGGTGGGGGGTAACCCTTTTGGTGCATGAAATATTATAGAATGGCATGTTAGAAGTTGTAATTCTAGTACCTATTTTTTTCCTCATCAGTGGCTTGAATAGAAATAGGTGGGTAACCATCCCCTTGCCTCCTTGCCAATAATTTTCTCCATTTGATGTATTTGGGAAGACTCTAATTGTAATCCTTTAAGAGTATATGTTTTATTATTTATTGTGAATTTCATCCATAATTCATCAAAATCCCATTGGATTGTCCCAAGTGTTCGTAACCATTGCACTCATAAGATAATATCACATCCTCTTAATGGAATTGCATACATGTCATTTTTTAGGTTGTAATTGCCCATGGTGAGCTTAATATTTTGACATTTCCCTTTATAGGTGATCCTTCCCCTATTACCAATCATAACCTCAAAACTATTACAGGGTTTTGTATATCAATTAGCTTCTTTTACCACACGTGGGTCGATATGGGTAATTTTGGAGTCAATAAGCACAATGAGGTTATCATTTAAATGACCCTAGAAATTTCATAGTTTGGGGAGAAGAATTACCGATGAGGGCATTAAAATAAATTTCTAGTGGACCTTTAGTGCTATCATCGGGTGTATCCATCACTACTTCTACCTCGATCTCATTTTCTTTGTTGGTTGAACTACAAGGATCAGTTACATCCAGAATATATAGTTTGGGTGTAATACATTTATGATTGGGTACAAATTTTTCATCATAATGATAATAGAGGTTTTTTTCTCATATTTCCTTCATTTCCTCAAAGCTAATATGTTTAATTGGTAATATTTGGTTAGGTGTGTGGATAGTGGAAGTGATTTGTGATGTTCCAATAGGTGTTTTTCCTAGTCTATGTTGAAAATTGAATTTGTCTTTTGCTAATTTGGTCAATCCAATGGTTTTCATCATGGTAGTGGGATTGAACATTTATACTTACAGCCAAATTTATTCTTTCAATCCACTGATGAAACAACTTTGGAAGAATGAGACATCCAACCCTAATGTACGATTGACCAATTTTTTAAATTGAGCTTGGTATTCGTGCACCGAAGTGGTTTGACGGAGCTTAGTAAGGGCTCCCATGAAATCTTCAAATTTACTAGGGCCAAATTGTACTAATAGATTTTTTGTAAAGTCTAGCCAAGTAGGGGTGCCATTAGTTTTTTTGTACCACTGGTACCATTGGGTGGCATCATTTTCAAGGTGGAAATATGCAATACAAACCTTTTGTACCTCAAGGATCTGGTAGAGGGAGAAGTATTGTTTTGCCCGATAAATCTAGTTATTGGGGTCACCTCCTTCAAATTTAGGAAAATCCAATTTAGTAGTTTTGGGAAGGATGGAAATTTGTGGCCCCCCAAGTGGTTTTGGGTGTGTTGGCCCTTCGGTGGGTTGGCTAGATTGAACTAGTGCCATATTTTGATGTAGCGTATCAATAGAGTGATTGTAGGTGTCCATTTTCAAGTCCATTGCTGACATTCTTTGCTCAAATTCCTACCTCATAGTTAGATTTTCTTGAGAAATTTGGTCCTTAAATTGGTGAATCTCATGGTAGATTTTTTTGATAGTCATGTCTTGTGATCTCCGTCCATCAGCCATTCGAGGAGTAATTTGAAAAATTCAAGTCTTCACCAAATATAAATTTAAATTTTGGGAAAATTTAATGTAATTTGGTAAAAATTTGGTTAAAAATTAATGTATTTTGGCAAAAACAAAATTTGGTCTAAAATTTTGTTTTATCAACTTTTTGGAACCCCCAACGGTCACTTAGTTTTAAAATTTTGAATTTACAATAGGCAAGAGAATTTAATTTTTTTTTAATTTACCACTTTCACTAGCAGGGATAAGGCGAGTCAGGTCAAGAGGTACGAGGCAATGACCAATGAGGAGGGATGGACGGGGAAAGGGACAATGAGTATGAGGCAAGGCCAAGTAAAAATGAAACACAAGTTGAGATCCAGTCAAATGATAGGTGGGAGCGATAGAGTGGGATGTGAGGTAGCAATGATGAGTACAAGGTGGGATTAGGAGAGTGGAATATAAGGTGAGACTGATTCAAATGATAGGTGAGAATTATGGGGTGCGAAGGGACAGCAGACCAAGGTAGGTCGGGTATGTGAAGGTGATGGTTCTATGCGGCCACTAGAGTGGTCATGAATTTTTACCTGAGGCAAGCACATTTTAAACCTCTTTGCTTTCCTTCCCACGATGGATGTGGGACGAAATCCCAAGAATAAAAATATTTTTTCTTGAAAAAAAGACGTTGAAAATCAATGTTGCGCACTTGGAGGACGTTTATTGACCTTTGTATGGATAGCGTTGATTTGTTGAAAAAAGCCTTAGGTTTAATTTTTAATTTTTCCTTGATTTCGACATTGTATTCTTCAATGTCGTAGGCAAAAATCTAACTTGCAATTTGATTTTAGCTGGTAAAACACGTTTTTTGTGAATGATTTGCACCTGATTGGTGTGAACACATTATGCATAGAATGGAGTTGGATTTGTGATGGTGAAATTAGTGTTTTTTTTTTAATGATGATGACAAATATGGTGAAGTCCTGATTGTGTTATGAAAGTGTTGTGTTTGATTTTTTTGCTACCAAGTATTGAATTCCTTGTAGAAACAGTGATATTTGTGTGTCTTACTGCATCGATCCATGAATATATTTTGATGGTTTTTAAATGTTAACAGTGTAGGAGTAGTGTGGTTGTGAATATTATGATTAACAATGATGATTCGATGATGGTATACGAAGGCCTACGATGGTCTGTGAAGGAGTTTTTGGTTATTTTGAGTGATAATGATGAAGTGATAGTGCAAATAGTAAATAAACAATAAATATTTTTTCTAATATAACCTAATAGGTATCCTAAATTTGAAGGCTCTGATACCAGATGATAGGTTCCTTGAAACTATTTTATTTATGCAATGAAATAATTAGAATTTTAATATTAAAATATGCAAAAGAAAAGAATGGATCAACGTTTAAAATGAATCACTATTGCACTAGTAAGGAGATCCTTCCAATGGATTTAAAATGAATTATATTATTTATACTTTGATGGATTATTTCTTACAAAATAGCTACTTATATTTTATATCTATCTAGGGTTATTGTGAAAGGAAAGCGAGAAGCTGTTGTGGCTGATCCACAACACACCCCAAAATTGGGGACCCACCTTTTTTGCAGGATTGCAGAGAAAATCTCAGTCACCCAGATGCTAAAAATAAAGAAAAAGGAGCAAAATTGCACTAAGGAAAGAAAGTTTCGCGATATCGCGACATTTCGCTCCGTCGCTGGCAAAAATGAAAAGTTGTCGCGATATCGCGACATGTCACTGGCAAAAATGAAAAGATGTCGCGATATCGTGACATGTCGCTGGCAAAAATGAAAATGTGTCGCGATATCGTGACATGTCACTAGCAAAAATGAAAAGGTGTCACGATATCGCAACATGTCGCTGGAAAAAATGAAAAGGTGTCGCGATATTGCGACATGTCGCTGGAAAAAATGAAAAGGTGTCGCAAAATCATGACATGTTGCTCGGTCGCGGCCCAGGAAGGAGAGAGAAAGGCAAATTGAAATTGGTCGCGATTTCGTGATGTATTGAGCTGCCACTACTTGGAAATGAAAAGTGTCACGATTTCACGACGTGTTGCTGCAGAAGTTGTACAGATTGGAAAATGGTCGCGATTTCACGACAGGTAGAGTTTTCGCAGCTCCAAGCAGCTGAAGGTGTACGGAATGAAAATAGTAGCGATTTCATGACAGAAAGCAGGAAGAAGGTGCCAAGCAAGAAAAACATCATGTTTTCACAACAGAAAGCAGACAAGAAGAACAAAACGAAAATATGTCATGATTTCGTGAAATGTCATAAAATCGCGGGTCAAACCAATCAAAGGGGCACGAAGCGGAGAAACGTCACGATTTCACCAAAGGGTGCAGCCGAAGGTGTACGAAATAGAAAATGGTCACGATTTTGCGACAGAAAAATAGTAAGGTGTACGAAATGGAAAAGTGTCATGATTTCGCAACGAAAAATGGCAAAGAGGTTCAAAGTGAAAAACGTCGCAAAATCGCTATAGGTTGAAGCCCAGGCAGTACGAATGAGAAAGACATCATGAAATCATGATAGAATCAAGCGAAAGAGTTTGAGGCATGAAGACATCGTGAAATCGTGACAGCATGCAACAAAGCACGCCGAAGCGGATGAATGTAGTGAAATCACGACAAGAAGCAGCCATGGCATACGGAGAAGAGAAACGTCACGAAATCGTGACAGCATTGAGCAAAGAGGCATGAAGAATGAAAAATCATTATGATTTTGCGACAAGTTGCGGCCCAGTTGTACGAAATGGAAAGGGCATCGCAAAATCGTGACAGAATCAACAGGAAGGCATGAAGCACGAAAATGGTTGCGAAATCATCACAGGAAGCAGCAAAGTAGTATGAAACGAAAAAGCATCACGATTTCACGACGAAAAGCTGGTCGAGGGTGCGAAGTGAGAAAATGTCGCAATTTCGTGACAACATGCAACGAAGGTGCCCAAAATTGAAAAACGTTGCGATTTCACGATAGGCTGCGAGGAAATGGTACGGAATGAGAAGGGCGTCACGATTTCACGACATGTCATGATTTCACGACATGTCACATTTTTGTTGGGCAAGAAGGCAAAGAAACTGTTGGTCAAAAAACGTCGTGATTTCGTGACATGTCGTGTTTTCACGGCCAAGAAGGTGAACAGGCTGCATGCTATTTTTGTCATGATTTTCGTAGGAAGATGTTACAGAAGGCACATAAAATGTGAGACACATGGCATACAGGTGTCAGAGTTGCAGAAGCGTTACATGCAACAGAATATTTCAAACGTTTCGACATAGAGCATGGAATAAAAGCATAAAAAAGGTAGGAATTTGGAAGGTCACATGCGGGAAGGTGAAACAAAGTGACACAGGGAGAATCGAAGAGACGTTTCAGTTAGTATAAATTCAAAAGCCCAGATTGATAGAGGGGTTGAAAATTGCTACTTGTAGAGTTGCAAAGACAAGGGTTTCATGTCATTCTGGGCCTGCACTTGGGCAATTTCCTTCATTTGTTCTGGAATATTTAAGCCTGGAACATTCTATAAATGTAATTGATACATCATTCTAATATAGAAATACAGAGAGTTGGCATATTATTTATAAGAAAGAAGGAGTTATTATGCATGCAAGATTTAATGTTTTATTTTCCCTTTTAGATTTCTAGGCTTTTAGGTGAAGTTTAATGCAAATGTTTTTTGGTTGCTTCATGCGAATGCCTAAAATCTGAAATTGTAGTTAAAAACCCCAGAAACCCGCACCTAGCTTATCTGGATTGTGTCAATTTGGAGGTTCAATAGGTTAGGTTGCATGCAAAAAACCTCATGATCTTCGGTTTTTTCAATTTGAGATGACAACATTCTGGATGTAGTTTAGTTTTATTTTTCTTTATTTGCATTTCTTTTTATTGCAATCTTTCATTTCATTCCTATATTTTTTTATAGTCATTTCAATAAATAACTGAAAGCTCATCAAAATCTAGGATTATAATAGATTTATTCATTTTGAGTCCACTGTAAATTCAAATTAAATAAACCATAGTGCCCCTTGTTAACATCCACTTGCAAACCCTAAGGTATTCCTAGCATTTCATTTGAACAACATCATTGGTAAACAAGGAATCATCATTGGAGAAGTTACTTTCTTTGCAAGCAGAGGATTTTAGGACTCAGATCCTACCGGAGAGTGTGCTTTCACAATCGGGTGAAAACACCACTCAACAGATTGGTGCTAGAAGGAGGGCCTGTATCGGTTTACTTTATCTTGATTTTCATACCTGAATAATATCTTTTCGATCTAAATTTGAAATCATTTGTTAAATCTCACAGATGGCTAAACTGCAACATTTGTTTTTGTTTCTGTTGCAGGTTTTCTTTCAAATAGTTGAGGGTTTCATCAGGCAGGCTGGACCCACCATGTCGTATTGCGACCAGGTCCCAAACAACCAGAGAGACAATTTTTCATGACCTTACTGGTACTCCCAAGAATAAAACCAAGCAATTCGTAAGTTCACCAGTCACGAAAGACCTGTTTTATCCAGGAACATCGAGTGGACTTACGCCAGTAATATCAGTTGCCCGTAGTGTGCCTATAGTCAGTAATATTTCTACTGCTATTGTAGGTTTGTCTTCATCGATTTTGAGTCAAATGGCTCAAGCTCCAGTAGCTCCTTGGTATGGAGCTAACAATACTCCTTTGAATATTGTTGGGGATATCCATGAAATCCCCAAGAACATTGAAATATTTTTACCTAAATACAAACCAGACAGCCCAAGAACAACAGAAGAACATATCCAAGCCTATAGGGATGTTTTAATTAGGCTGTAAGTTCAATATGAAGATGTGGCCTACAGAATTTTCCCCATGAGCTTAGATCCAATAGCATATGAATGGTATATATGCTTGCCAACTGGTTCAATCACCTCTTGGACACAAATGGAAAATGCCTTTGTTAATCAATTTAGGTCACCCTTAGATCCTGCAACTATTTACAATCAGTTTATTACATGCAAAAGGGGTCAATGGGAACCGATCAGAATATTTAATCAGAGATTCCAAAAGTGCTATAATAGAGCAATTAGGCACTTTGCTATTGATCCCACAGTGGCTTTATAGATATATTTTGGGGCATTGGACCCCATGACAGCCATGTTCGCAAGACGCAATCCTCAAGTCACCACGCTGGCTTTGGTCTATAATGAAGCCATGACTATTGAGTAGCAAATGACACCACAAGGCTACGGGTTTATCCAGATGCCTATGCTGGGATAGTATGCTCCGTATGGTCAATCTCCCCAAGCAAATCAGCTTATGGAACCACAAATGCCAAGCATGAATGCCTTCCCATATCAGCAACCGTATCCACCAGCACCCGTGTATGCACCCATTCCAATCCAACCAATCACATCCATTCCACCTATCTCTACATTTTTGCAGAACAGTCAGTCAACTATGCAAGGAACTAGCCAAGTCAATCCTCAGGACATAGTTCCTTTTCCAAATCTGACCCCGATTCAAAGTGTCAATCCATACGGGAATCAAATTCCTCATAACTTGACCCCAGCGTTGAATCAAGACCCCATCAATTATGCGAATCCAATGGGGGTTAACAACAATATGATTCCACCAAAGGAGATTTATTCAGAAGTCGAAGAGCTCAAGAAATTAGTTCATAAACTAAGCAATGACAGGGTTCAATAGCAAAAGTATGAGTCCCATGCCCCTCACCCAAATCAAAATTTTAACAATCAAGGGAGGCACTAGAACACCAAGCCAAACAATGGGGGAGTTCCCACTCCCATTGCTAATCAACTAGATACTTCTGCAGGACCTAGCCAATCCAATTCTCTTTTGAATCTTTCAGATTTGGCATGGGAAAGAGGGTGTAGGTTACTGTTGTGGTTGATCCACAACACACCCCCAAAACTGGGGACCCACATTTTTTTTGCAGGTTTTCATAGAAGATCCTAGTGACCCAGATGCTTAAAATGAAGAAAAGGGGCAAAATGCACTAAGGAAAGAAAATGTCGCGAAATCGCGACATGTCGTAAAATCGCGACTTGTCACGCCATCGCTGCAGAAAAATAGAAAGTTGTCGCGATATCGCGACGTGTCGCTGGCAAAATGGAAAAGTGGTCGCGACATCGCGACGTGTTGCTGGCAACGTGAAAAGGTTGTAGAGATATCGCGACGTATCATCGGCAAAATGAAAAAGTGGTCGCGGCATCGCGACGTATTGCTGGCAACGTGAAAAATTCGTAGCAAAATTGTGACGTCTTTTGGAAGTGTACGGCGGAGGAAAATGGTCGCGATTTCGCGACGTATTTTGAAAGATGGCTTGATGGAAGAAAATGGTCGCGATTTCGTGACGTCTTTTGGAAAAGTGTACGGCAGAGGAAAATAGTCACGATTTCATGACGTGTGTTGGAAAATTGTACAAAAAGCAAAAATGGTCGCGATTTCACGACGTGTTTCGGCGAAGCAGCCCGATGGAGAAAACGGTCGCGATTTCGCGACGTCTTTTGGAAAAGTGTACGGCTGAGGAAAATGGTCGCGATTTCACGACGTGTTTTGCCAGAGTGGCTCGACGGAGAAAATGGTCACGATTTCGTGACGTCTTTTGGAAAAATGTACGGCACATCGAAGGTGTAGCGAAATCCCGATAGGAATGAAGACCATGCCCGAAGCGGAGAGTAAAAAGGGTAGCGATATCGCGACAGATTACTGTGAGATGGCCCGATGGGTGAAATGGTCATGATTTCGCGACGCGTTTACAATCGAGGCGTACGAAGAAGGAAAGCGTCGCGATATCGTGACATGTCACGATTTTGCGACATGTCGCGATATCGCTGTGAAGGCAAAGAAGCAAGGCCGCAGGCCATTTTTAGCCGAGATTTTCGGGAGACCGTTACGAAAATGCAGGAAATGATGGACATGTGGCAGAAAGGTATGAGAACCAGAGTAACGCTTCATATCGACAGTTACTAGCCGCAAAGGTCAAGCGTTACAAATGCATGCGAAGGGTTAGAACATCAAAAGGCGGGAATTGAAACGAAGAGCCCTAGACATTGAAACAAAGCGTCGCAGGGCAACCAAGAGCCAAGGCAGAAGGTTTTAAAAGCCGAATCAAGTTATGGATACGGGGGCTAGAAATTGTAACAAAAGCATCATTTATTAAAATAAAGGATTTTCATTTGGGAAAAGCGACTTTTGTGTGTAAAACCAAAAGGAGATTGAAGCTAAAACTACTGTTTTATTGTCAATCTTTCCTTTGCATCATTTTTTCTTGTATCTATTCGTTTACGCCATGAGATGGGTTACGATAGGTGAATGACAGAATGATGCAGTTATATTCTTTCCTTAGAGTCTTGCATCTGATCTGATTGGATTGTGTGTTAGTACAAGTCTGCTCGATCGGGTTGTTTTAGAACTTCATCTCTTAACTTGGGGTTTTGTAGGGAGGAGATTGCTAACCAGATTAACATCCTTCATTGTTTTTCAGCTGATTCGAATAAGAACATTTTCTGTTTTAGTTCTCGATACGTCTGATCTTAGATTTAAGACTAACGCCGAAATAACAGAACAATTAAATAGAAATAAAATGAACCCATTAACATTAGAATAACCGTTAATGTTAGAATGTTAAAAAAGGATTTTATTTTATTTTATTTTATTTTTCTTAACAAATTAAGGTTACAAAGTTTGCTGTGAATCAACAAAGGCCCCTTGTTAACAGTTACTTGCAGGATCTGAGTTACTCCGGGATATTTTTATTTATGTGCATTAAGTTGAAATTGGTTTTATGCACATGAAGACCTGTTCCACAAGAAACTTGGAGAAATAAAAAAAAATATAATAACTTATTTCTTTGCAAGAAAGAGTCTTCTGGTTTGAGACTCCAGTTGCGTGTTCATTATTTGTAATGTGACAAATATACACTCAACATTTTGGCGCTAGAAGGAGGGCCTTCTTTATTGCTTTGTAATTTTGATTTGTTCTAACAATTAACGTGGGTAGTTTTGTTTCCACCTATTGTGCTTGCAGGTGTAACATTTAGACATTTTATTTTGGGCAAGTGAGTTGAGAAATCCTTTAGAGTTCTAGAGTTTCCAAGCTGGCCCAACCTGAGTACATTGCTACTAGGTCTAAAACCACAGGGGAAACTATCTTCCAAAGCCTTTCTCCCACTGCTAGGAGGTCGAAAAACAAAACATTAGAGATCGAAATACCACCCAGTATACTTGAGTTAGGGATTTCTTTGGACTCAAGTACCTCTAGCGGGCCTGAACCCTTAAGTTCAAGTGTGACAGTAACACCAGTTGTATCTGTCTCCACAGTTCCAAGAATTCCAATTGTTCCCACAGGGTTAACACCTTTGAATAACATGGCCCAAAAACAACAACAACAACAACAGCCACCTGCCCTTTGGTATGGTGCTCAAAGTTCCCCTTTAGATATTCTCGGGGTAGTCCACGACTTGCCTAGAAACATTGAAAGGGGATTACCCAAATTCATTCACGATGGTCCCACAACAGCAGAAGATCATGTCCAAATCTACAAAGATTACATGTTTAGGCAAGGGGTTACTCACGAGGATGTTGCTTGCCGAGTTTTCCCTGCTAGTCTAGACCCCATTGCCAATGAATGGTATCAAAATCTGCCAGTAGTGTCCATCACTTCATGGTCCCAGCTAGAAATCGCCTTCATAAGCCAATTCAGAATGTTAGTGGATCCCTCCATAACCTACAATTTGTTCGTATCATGCAAAATATTACCCAATGAACCTATACGAACATTCAATCAGAGGTTTCAAAAGCTATACATGAATGTGACTCGTCACTTTGCGGTAGACCCTGCAGTCGCCTTGCAATTATATTTTGGAGCCTTGGATCCTTTAACATCTTTGTTGACTAGAAGGAACCCCCAGGTTACGACCCTTCCTTTGGCCTATGCAGAAACAATGACTCTCGAACAGCAGATGAACCTGCCAGGAGCAGGATTGTCTCAGTTGACTGGGATGGGACAATATGGCCCATACAGTCAATTTGCCATGATGAACCAGTTGATGACACCACAAGTTCCTATGATGAACAATTTCCAAACACCCACCCAAGTGACGCCATTTCCAGGTTATCCGAATGCCTCTGTTCAAACACAGGGATTGATTCAAAATAGCCCGATGGGTTTGCCTGGGTTCGGCATGGGCAATAATCTATTGACCATGTCGGGGTTTGCTTCGATTAGCACACCAAGCCCAACGACTTATCCAACAATCACTCCCATTCAAAGTATGAATCCAGGATGGAATCCACCTGCCCAAACCCAAGCCATTGTACCTAGTCCAGAGGTGGCTAATGCAGCAAACACAACTGGACCTGCAATTATAGTGCCGCAACCACAAGGGTCCGAATCAGCCATAGAAAACATGAAAGAAATGTTGGCCAAGGTGTTGGTTACGATGGGGAATGTCAATAAAAAGGTTGATCAAGCCATGGGTCATAACCGACCTCACAACCATAGAGGAAAAGGAATGTACAACACGCAGCCTAATAATGGGCGGGTACCCAATCCCGTTGCCAATCAGGCAGATATTTCGGAAGATTATGGAGAATCAGGATCTTGTGATAATGATTGCCCGCACTGTGGCCATGGGAAACATGAGTCTATACTGACGGAAGTCATACACTCCCAAGAAAGTGAAGAAGAGGAGGATGTAGAATTTTTTGGAAGCGAAGATGAAGAAACCTTGGAGGTTCATGCAAACAAACATTTTGGGAAAGGAAATCACAAATATTACACTAGGAGTTCTAAGGAGCCCAAAACTTCTTCTACTCCTCCAAACAATCAATTACTCCCTCCTGATTTTAAAGGAGATGTCAATCCCCCTCCTCCATCCAGGGTTGAAAAGTCTAAGATGGTGCAAAACATGTCAAATCCAGAAAAGCCCACTTATGACTTGGTGGAAGATATGAAGAAGACTAAGGCCAATGTATCGATGTATGATATGTCCCGACTATTAGGCCAAGAAGTAAGTTCACCAAAAGGATTAAATCCATCTGCACAAGTTCATGAAGCTAAAAGTGTTGAGTCCCGAATGGTTTTACAAAAGGAAAAATGAGATATACCTCCTTTTTTGATAACCATTAGAATTGCAGGTAAAAACTTGCACAATTGTTTAATAGACTCAGGGGCCTCGGCTACCATCATGCCCCTAGAAATCTATAAAAAATTGGGACTTACACCAAAGCCTTCTAGAAGCAGGGTGGTGCAGTTGGATAGATCAACCATGGAGGCAGTGGGAGAATTGGGTGATGTGCTTATTCAAGTCAATTCAGAACCTAGATTTCAACAACGCATAGACATATTGGTGCTCGACATTCCTATCAAATATGGCATGGTCTTGGGAAGAGATTGGAGTAAAAACCTAAACGGTTACATTGTGACAGATTCTTCACATATGTGGTTGCCATGGAGGGGAGTGGCCAATCAAATTCGGATTGATAGTGAACCCGAGGCTCAAAGAGATGATCACAGATTACAACAAACCAAATGAGATCCAATACATTGAAGCAGAGTTGGGAGCATATTGTTTGGACATAGAAACGCCTGAAAACACCCATGATGAAAGGATTGGGTGCAACGCCACTGAAGGACATCAAGGCATTTGGACTTTAAGATTTGATGGATCTAGGTCCAGACAAGGAGCAGGAGCCGATGTTGAGTTGTCATGTTCGGACCGAGAGCCTATATTCGCCGCATACGGATTGCGGTTCCTGCCACCAACAACATGGCAAGAATACGAGGCCTTGATTCTCGGACTTCAATTGGCCCTTCGGAAGAAAATTAAGTGTATCAAGGTCCTTGGTGATTCGGAGTTGGTGGTAAAACAAGTGAAGGGACAATACATATGCAGGGACAGGTGGCTCAGACTTTACCGAACTAGGGTCAGAGATTTAATAGACAAGTTTGATGCTTTTAACATTTCTCTGATCTCGAGAAAGAGCAATCGTCTGGTAGACTCTAGCCGTAGCTGCAAGTATGTTGAAACCAGTGGACCATAAGAAATGCAAGAAGTTCTCCATAGAGCTAGTCCCTTGTCCCTCGATACCAGATAATGTCACGAATTTCCAAGTGTTTGATAGTGACAGGCACATATTTCATTTTGTCACTAATTCTGGTATATTTGAAAAGCAGCTCATAGATGAAGAAGAGAGGGATTTAGAGGAGGTAGTTTTGGAAGACAAAAGTCTTGGAAAAAACAATAAGATGCCAGATGAGATGGCTTCGTTAGAAAAAACCTTCGATATCGGATACCAACCAAGAGAAGGTAAAAAGGTTCCACCTCCTAGAGAAGCCTGTGATTTGGTTAACATTGGATGTGCAGAAAACCCTCGAGAGGTATTCATAGCAAAAGCATGTACCAAGCAGGAGAAGGATTCCATAGCCAATGCATTAAAAGAATACATAGATTGCATTGCTTGGAGTTATAAGGAATTGAAAACCTATGATCAGAATGTCATAATGCACACGATTCCACTGAAGCCAGAGTCCAAACCCTTCAGGCAAAGACAAAGGCGAGTTAATCCATTATTAGAACCCTTGATAGAGAAAGAGGTGAAGTGACTGTTAGAAGCTAAGATCATCTTTCCTGTTAGGCATTCCACATGGGTTGCTAACCTAGTCCCCATGAGAAAAAAGAGTGGAGAAATAAGGTTGTGCATCGATTTCAGAAATCTTAATAAAGCCTCCCAAAAGGACAACTACTCGTTACCCACCATCGATGAAATACTCCAAAAGGTAAACGGGTCGGAGATGATGTCATTCCTGGATGGTTATTCGGGATATAATCAGGTCCTTATCCATCCTAGTGATAGGATGAAAACTGCTTTTACCACAAAGTGGGGCACCTTTGCATACAGGAGAATGCCCTTCGGACTATTGAACGCAGGTGCCACTTTCCAGTGAGCTATGGACTTTGCTTTTAAAGGGATCATAGGTAAGTGCATCATTGTTTATGTCGATGACATTCCTGTCTTTTCTAAGAACAGGGAAAACCACGTCAGGGATCTTAAGAAAGTCTTTCAAAGATGCAGGGAACATGGTATTTCTCTCAACCCAAAGAAGTGCATCTTCGGGGTAATAGAAGGAAAGTTGTTGGGACATATAATATCTAAGGATGGAATTTCCATTGACCCTGAGAGAATAGAAGCCATACAACAGATTCCTCGTCCCAATAGCAAGAAGGGGTTGAGATCATTTTTCGGGAAGATCAATTTCGTCAAAAAATTTATTGCAGATTTTGCAGAAATAGCAAGACCTTTGAACGACATGTTAAAGAAAGAGGTCCAGATCAATTGGATAGATGAAAAGATAGAGGCTTTTAACAATATCAAGGATGCAATTTCTAAAGCCCCGGTTTTAGTGAGTCCCGATTATACAAAGCCTTTCTATATCTACACATTTTCTTCAGATCACTCCTTTGCGAGTGTTCTAACTCAGAAGAGTGAAGGAAGCATTGAAAATCCCATTGCCTTCCTGAGTAGTCCTCTCAAAGATGCAAAACTGAGATACTCTATCTTGGATAAGCAAATGTATGCTCTGGTTAAAACTGTAAAAAAATTCAGGCATTACATAGTCCACAGTAGGGTCTTTGCTATCGTCCCAGATCCTGCAGTCAAAGCCATGTTCGTTCAGAATGAATTAGGTGAGAGACATGGTAAGTGGGTTTCAACTTTGCAGGAGTTTGATCTTGAGATTCAGTCGATGAAGATAGTGCGGGGGCAAGGGTTGGTTAAGGCAATAGCAGAACAGGATCTTGCAATTTCATGTCAACATTATGAAGTCGCAGATATAACCAAGGATGAGTGGTATGCAGATGTGGTGTACTATCTACTAAATGGTAAATGCCCATCGCATTTGAATGCTACTCAACGAAGAGCCTTGCATTTGAAGTCTGCTAATTTCCTAATTAGATCCGGCACATTATACAGAAAAAACCATGAAGGTATTTACCTTCGTTGCGTTGATCAAAAGGAGGCAGTGCGAATACTCGAAGAGTTTCACGGTAAACATGGGACAGGGCATGGGTCCACTAATGCCACAGCCCATCAAATCCTCGAGGCCAGTTATTATTGGCCTCGACTGTTCAAAGATGCCCATACTCATGTGAGGTCATGTCATACATGTCAAATTGCAGCCAATAGAGACAGGAACGCTTCCATGCCTTTACAATCCGTAATCGAGTCTAGACCTTTTGCACAATGGGGCCTGGATTTTGTTGGGATTATCAGTCCCAATTCATCTGATGCCCACAAATACATTCTGACTGCTACGGATTATTGCACAAGGTGGACCGAAGCTATCCCCACAAAGAATGCTACTTCGGAGGTTGTCATTAAATTTTTAGAAGATAACATTGTCACTCGGTTCGGGATGCCTAACTCCATTGTAAGTGATAATGGTTCAGCTTTTTCCTCTCTAGAGTTTGCTAATTGGGCATTTGATAACAATGTGAGTTTAAAATTCTCTTCCAATTATTACCCGCAAGGTAATGGATTGGCCGAATCATCTAACAAGAATCTGTTAAATGTCATAAAAAAATTGTTGGAAAAAAATCCGCGGGACTGGCACAACAAGCTTAAGTTGGCCCTTTGGGCTGATAGAATCAGAGTCAAAGAAGCAATAGGGACATCTCCTTACCATCTGGTTTATGGACAAGATCCCATTTTTCCTGCAAATCTCAGATTACAAACGCTGCATTTCATGAAAGATTATTTCGGAACTAATGATAAACTTGAGTCTAGACTAACGCAATTAATGCATCTGGATGAAAAAAGGGATGAAGCTATGCTTCATTTTAGTAAACACCAGGATGTAGTAAAAATATGGTTTGACAAAAGGTCTAGAGCCAAGGCTTTTAAAATATCAGATTTAGTGCTATTATGGGACAAAAGACATGAGAAGAAGGGGGAGCATGATAAGTTTGATTACCTTTGGTTGGGTCCCTACCAGATTTCAGAAGTCCTAGGGGAAAATAGTTTTAGACTAAAAACCTTGGATGGAAAGGATTTGGCACTACCTATCAATGGGTTACACTTGAAACATTATTTCCAAGCATGAGGTAGTTGGGTTTTGTATTATATGTAATTATGCCATTTTTTTTCATTGTTTCTTTTATGTGCAGATTTGATACTTAAGTGTGTATTTTTGACATGTCTAGCTTTGTATTAATGCTGTGATTTGTTTCTTTTGTGTGCAGATTTGATATTTAAGTGTGTATTTTTGCATGTTCAGGTTTTTTTGTATTAATGTTGTGTTTTGTTTTGTGTGTGCAGGTTGGACATTTAGGTGGTGTGTTTATTTGACATTTTTTCATTGTCTCATATAAAAAAAATATATAAAAAAAAAATGGGAATAAAAGCTTGAAATGTTAAACACATGCCTAAGATTGGGAGAATATGAAGCATTGGAATTATGTTGTAAAAGCTCCACATGTAATACAAACAGTTAATTTATATCATTTGAAACTTGTAATGCATGAAAGAGTCAGTTTTGCATGACAAATCATTTCATTTGCAATTCAAGAAATAATGCATTCATGTTCCATCTCACTTTTCATACATTTCATCTTAGTGGCATATGCATCTTAGGTGCAAATCATTTAAGTATGTCAAATCCTCTTAGGGTTATGTTATAACATAAATGTAAGTAAATCCTAAGGTTGGAAACTGAGTCTTGAAATATCTAGAACCAAGCACGTCTCATACATTAAAAAGGATCTTGAGCAAAATGATCAAAACCTAACTTGGAGGAAAAGGTTGGGCGAAAGAAGTTTTTGTCTATCCTATTATGCAACATGATCCTTAAAATAGTGGTTTTGACCACTTCCATAGAGCTTAAAGCCTAAAATCAAAGTAGTAAGGATAGGGTTAAATCCTCATCAAACTTAGGTTGAGGATCCAATTCCCCAAAGCTTTGATTTGACCCACATGGAGTAGTAAGGATAGGGTATAAATTCTCATCTCGCTTAGGTTGAGAATCTGATTCCCCAAAGCTCTTATGTCTCATTTCATAGTAAATTTTGGATTGTAAGGATCGTACTACTTGTCCTCTGCAAAGGATGGGTAGTCATCCCCAAGGTCTAAACGACAAAATTAATATTTTCCATTTACATCTAAAGTTTGGATTGTAAGGATAGTACTACATGTCCCTAGCCAGGATGGGTAGTCATCCCCAAGGTCCAAGAAGTAAAAAATAAATAAATTTTTCCCATCTCATATTTATATTGGATTGTAAGGATCGTACTACTTGTCCTCTGCAAAGGATGGGTAGTCATCCCCAAGGTCCAAAGAAATGAAGATAAGTTTTGGATTGTGGGGTTAGATATGCCCATGCATGGCAACATGTCTTGTCTAAAAAAAACAAGACCACTGATTGCCCAGAGGGTTAGACTAGCATGACCATTTCTTCCATAATTGGTTTAATTATTTTTCTCAAAGTGAGGTAATGAATTCTAAATCAGAATAGTAAGGATAGGGTTAAACTCTCATCTCGGTTGGTTGGGAGTCTGATTCCCCAAAGTTCTGATTTCACATTCACTCGCACATGGGTTCAAGATAGTAGGGACTCATAACCAACTTTGGGATATAATGAACCATTCACTAGTGGATCCTAAGAGGGTTTGGCAGTCTTGAATGTTTGTACATAATACTAGAAGAGTGACTATGCATTTTATAAAAGCAAAATCTCCTGGCATATTCATTAGGGTACACAAATCATTCACAATCTCGCATATGCATTCATGCAAAACTGACAATGGAATGTTGATCAATTTCAAATGATGGGGAAAGAAATTCATTGCACACACTGAGCTAATACTTGATGATTCTGATGATTCATGTACTTTTGATCTTTGGGCATTTGTTTTGTTGCTTACTTGTTAACACATGTTGTTTTGAGTTTGTGTATGTTTCAGGTTGGGTTCTCACTAAAATGCTCAAGAGCATTTGACAGCAGAGTCACCATTTGTTGTGGTTGATCCACAACACACCCCAAAATTGGGGACCCACCTTTTTTGCAGGTTTTCAGGGAAGATCTCAGTGACCCAGATGCTAAAAATGAAGAAAAGGGGCAAAATGCACTAAGGAAAGAAAGTGTCGCGAAATCGCGACATGTCGATGAAATCGCGACATGTCGCGAAATCGCGACTCGTCACGCCATCGCTATAGAAAACAGAAAGTTGTCGCGATATCGCGACGTGTCGCTGGCAAAATGGAAAAGTTGTCGCGACATCGCGACATGTTGCTGGAAAAATTGAAAAGGTGTCGCGAAATCGTGACGTGTTTTAGCAAATTGTACAGATGATGAAAATGGTCGCGATTTCGTGACATGTTTTGCGACAAGCATGGAGAAAATGGTCGCGATTTCGCGACGTGTTTTGGAAAAGTGTACGGCAGAGGAAAATGGTCGCGATTTCGTGACGTGTTTTGAAAGATGGCCCGACGAAAGAAAATGGTCGTGATTTCGCGACGTGTTTTGGCAAAGTGTCCGACGGAGGAAAATGGTCGCGATTTCGCGACGTGTTTCGGACAAAGTGTACGGATGAGGAAAATGGTCGCGATTTCGTGACATGTTTTGACAAAGCGGCCCGATGGAGAAAATGGTCACGATTTCGCGACGTGTTTTGGCAAAGTGTACGGCTGAGGAAAATGGTCGCGATTTCGCGACGTGTTTTGCCAAAGTGGCCCGACGGAGAAAATGGTCACGATTTCGCGACGTGTTTTGGAAAAGTGTACGGCACAGAGAAGGTGTAGCGAAATCATGACAGAAATGAAGACCATGCCCGGAAGCAGAAAAAGGGTAGCGATATCGCGACGGGTTGCGGTGAGATGGCCCGATGGGTGAAATGGTCACGATTTCACGATGCGTTACAGTCGAGGCTTATGAAGGAGGAAAGCATCGCGATATCGCGACATGTCACGATTTCGCTGTGAAGGCAAAGAAGCAAGGTCGTGGGCTATTTTTAGCCGAGATTTTCGGGGACCGTTACGAAAATGTAGGAAATGATGGACACGTGGCAGAAAGGTATGAGAATCAGAGTAACGCTTCATATCGATAGTTACTGGCCACAGAGGTCAAGCGTTACAAATGCATGCGAAGGGTTAGAACATCAAAATGCGAGAATTGAAACGAAGAGCCCTGGACATTGAAACGAAGCGTCACAGGGGAACCAAGAGCCGAGGCAGAAGGTTTAAAAGCCGAATCAAGTTATGGATACGGGGGCTGGAAATTGTAACAAAAAGCATCATTTATTTTAAATAAAGGATTTTATTTGGGAAAGCAACTTTTGTGTGTAAAACCAAAAGGAGATTGAAGCTAATACTACTTGTTTTATTGTCAATCTTTTCGTTGCATCATTTTTTCTTGTATCTATTCGTTTACGCCATGAGATGGGTTACGATAGGTGAATGATAGAATGATGCAGTTATATTCTTTCCTTAGAGTCTTGCATCTGATCTGATTGGATTGTGTGTTAGTACAGGTCTGCTCGGTCGGGTTGTTTTAGAACTTCATCTCTTAACTTGGGGTTTTGCAGGGAGGAGATTGCTAACCAGATTAACATCCTTCTTTGGTTTTCTAGCTGATTCGAATAAGAACATTTCTATTTTAGTTCTTGATACGTTTAATCTCAGATTTAAGACTAACATTGAAATAACAGAATGATTAAATAGAAATAAAATGAACCAATTAACATTAGAATAAATTATTAATGTTAGAATATTAAAAGGATTTTTTTTTTGCATGATTGGTTATCTTAACAAATTAGGGTTACAAAGTTTGTTATGAATCAACAAAGGCCCCTTGTTAATAGTTACTTGCAGGATTTGAGTTATTCTGGGATATTTTTATTTATGTGCATTAAGTTGAAATTGGTTTTATGCACATGAAGATCTGTTCCACAAGAAACTTGGAGAAATAAAAAAAATATATAATAACTTATTTCTTTGCAAGAAAGAGTCTTCTGGTTCGAGACTCCAGTTGCGTGTTCATTATTTGTAATGTGAAAAATATACACTCAACAGTTACACAACACAAAAGAATACAATGAGAGGAATTGTCCTGAAATTGCTAGATACACTCATTGTCTTCAGGCACAAGTTGATGATTTGGAACTGGTATCAAATGAGGGTCCATCACAACATCAAGATGATAATATTATGGTGATGGAAATTGTATATCATCAAGAAGATGAGAGTGAGGGAGAAGAAGATGAAATTCTGGAATAGGAGGTGAAAGCTTTTCGGGATTTTAGGAAAGGGAATCATGGATACCGTTTGAGAAGTAAATCTAAAACCCCTAAAACCTCATCAACGCCTCCAAACAATTTTATTCTTCCTCCAGATACTAAGGCAAATAATAATCCTCCCCCTCCACTCAGAAGAGAAATGTCTAATGACGTGTAGAAGATAGTCAAATTCGAAAAGCCAAACTATGACATAGTGGAGGATCTAAAGAAGTCCAAATCTAGCCTTTCGTTCTTGGATGCAGCTAGATTGCCTGGCCAAAAGGAGGTGTTGATAAAAGCTTTGAACTCACCTGATCCAATGTGGAAGGAAAAAAGAGTTGAGTCCCATCTAATTTTGTGAAAGGAAAGAAGGGATGTCCCGCCATTCTTACTGACTCTGAGAATTGCGGGTAAGAATTTGCATAACTGTTTGGTGGACACAGGTGCCACGAGCAACCTCATGCCTTCGAAGATATGCCAAATGCTGGGCCTGCAACCTGTTTCATCCAAATGCAAAGTCCTGCATCTAGATAGATCAGAGGTAAATGTGGTTGGGACTCTATATGATGTCAAGATTCAATTGAATTCTGAACCCAAGGTCCAGAAGGTTGTAGACATTCTGGTGGTTAATATCCCAAGTAGGTATGGAATGTTACTCGCGTGGGATTGGATAAAAACTCTGAATGGCTATTTTTCAACAGACTGCTCACATATCTGGCTACCATGGAAGGGAATTGCAAACCAAATCAGAGTGGAAAATGAACAGAGGCTTAAGGAGATTATAATAGATTTCAACAAGCTGAATGAATTTTAGTTTTTTGAGCCAAAACTAGGAGTTTATGCACTTGAGGTTGAGGAGGCTGCTGAAGAGCCTAAAGAGGAGGCGTGTCATGGTGGCTATTTTGAGGAAAATGATTACACGTGGTTGCTCAGTTTCGATGGATCAAAATCTAGACAGGGAGCAGGAGCTGGAGTTGAGCTCACTGGTCCAGGAGGTAAACCATTATTAGCTTCTTACAGACTGCAATTTCCTTGGACGAACAATGTGGCAGAATACGAAGCATTGATCTTTGGTTTACGGCTAGCATGTTAAATGCTTGAGAAATCATGTTGAGAAAGCATGTTAAATGCTTGAAGGTTTTGGGAGATTCTGAGTTGGTAGTCAAGCAAGTCAAAGGACAGTATACATGCTATGACAAGCTCGCTCATTGACCTTTGAGCTTTAGGTATAATATTCTCTTGAAAAAACCAATGAAATTTATGATTGTGAGACTTTTCCACGCAGGGACTCTTTCACAACTTTGCAATTAAATCAAAAGCTTCGACAAATGTAGTTGGCACTTTTGTGGACCCCATCAACGGGTGAAATACGGACCTGGTCAAGGCCTAAACCATGCAAGTAATATCAACAAAACATTATTACGTGTTTTTTTAAATTTATATTATTTTATAATATGTTTAAAAAATTATTAATAGGTTTTTTTTTAATGGTTAAAAATATGTGATAAAGACTACATCAATGGAATTTTCATACCACCAAATAAATTATATAATCAAAGTGAGTAATTATATTTTATGTAAAATACTTTAATTATAAATTTATAAATTAATATTTTAAAATTTTTAATATATTAATTTATTAAAGTTTTATAATGTTATATTTTAACCCATGTGTTGTAGGAGAGTTGGAGAGGAGAGAGCAATCCTGCAAGGAAGGGTCGAATCTCCATCCTACCAAAAAGTTGAATTGGGTACCCAAAATCCAATTAATAATGTTGGTGTGGGCAAGGCCGACTCCCGGATGACTTTAACGGTGTAAAATCCCAAGCGACCCTGCAAAGGGTTTTTTACTTTAAAAAAATATATTATTATATTTTAAATCAATACATAAATATTACAACAAAACCTTATAATAATTTTTTTCTTATTTATTTATAATATCTAGAAAATATTTTTTCTACCTATAACAAATAATTAAATAGTACTTATAACTTAAAAATATAAATTACCAACTTGTTGCAATTAATGGTTATTAATTTTATAATAACTTTTTTTTTTTATGAACACACACCCCAACCCTCACACACTCCAATGTTTGAACCTTGGACCTCCCAAAGAAGAGTCAAAGCCCAAACCATTGGGTTGTCCCCTTAGTACTAATTTTATAATAACTTTGATATAAAGTTTAAATAAAATAACTTTGATATAAAGTTTAAATAATGTCTAATAATATCACTTTAGTAAAAAATACCTTTAAACTTTGTAGTAACCACCTAACTACTGTTACATAGTATCAATTTTTTTTTTGTTGAAGGAGAAGTACAACGATGACACAATTGGAAGTTACACTCCCCAGGGAATAACAGGGGCCTCCCTCCCCATGATTTAAATTTGGGTAGCCTGGATAATAGTCCAACAACATACCACTAGGGTGTCCTACTAGACATTTGTGTTTTTTTTTCTTAAAGTTTCTTTGTATTATTTGTTCTTTGTCCCACTTTCCTTGAAAATTGGTGGGTCACAAATTTTAAGGGGATAATTTACTATTTTACAAAAGAGTGATTTGCTAGTTTGAAACAAATTGCACCTTTTAGCCAATCATACCATTTGGAGGAATTGTTATTTCCATACTTAGTTGATTTCTTGTCATTCTCCAATATGTTAAAGACATGAAGAGATAGACTTAGAGCTATTAAATTGTGATTCCTTATCATTGATAGCCCTTAATTATTGGGAATTCAAAGGTAGTAGTCAATCCCATTATACTAAATATTATAATATTAGACATATGACAGGATATTTCATAGTAAAAAATATTGAGAAAAAATAAAAAGTTTTTGTTGTAAGATAAATTCAAAGATAAATCAAGGATATCATAACATAGTAGAAAATCAATGATTTTTCTCTCATAAAAGTGTGGTAAAGAAGACCATCTATCAAGGATTTTTCACTCATAAAAGTGTGGTAAAGAAGACCATCTAACTCACCATATGGTAAGCACGATCATGGTTAGTTTAGAACAAACATTTGACAAAACAAGGAAGGATGCACAAGATGAGAAAATGCAATGTGCAAGCTCAAAATTGAAATTAATTAAAGTTACAAAGGAAACATAAATTCATTTTTCAAAGTGGATAAGGAAGAATAGATTATGTTCAATCTTAGATAAATCATATCTAATTTTCTCAAATAGTTAAAAATCATCTCCTTACAATAAAAATGAAAATAGTCTAGAGGTTGACCCTTGCACTTCAAGGTTTTCAAGAAAGCATAGTAAAGAAATTAATATGAAAATTATGCATTCTTGTACTTTAGGATTTCTAAGGTGATATAAAAATAAGGTGTTTCTAAGGCTATGGGTTGCCCTCCAAGTTTTTAAGAGTGCTATAATTATACATATTATAAGTTAAATTGTGAATCTTATAGGAAAGTGCAAGAGATTGATAGAAAAGGGATAGGAAAACCCTCAAAACAAAAAAATAAAAGAAAATAAAACCCAAAAATATTGTTAGGATCTCATATTAACATTATTTTGTACTTCTCATTATTATGTAATGACCCACTTCCAACGTGGGGATCCCATATATAATGTTATTTTGTAATGTACGTGGTATGTTATGCTCCTAGGCAAGTGGGGCCATTTGATGTAACCGTTATCAAGATTGTAACCGATAGTTGGTAGAATATTCTAGCTCGAGTGGCATTTTGCATGTAAGCCAACTCTTGAGCCTAGGATTAGAGTTTGCATGAAGCCTTTCTTTAAAAAGCTATGAAGCCATGTACAAATTATCTTTTTGCAAGATATTGAAGGAGGTTGCCCCATCGAAGAGGCCTACAATTCTGAGTTATTTGTGAGATTGTTTCAATTCTGCAATTACTTTCTACATAGTATTGTTATGTTATTGCATGTATTTCCATTATATTTTAGTATTTCGTGTGTGTGAGCTTTATTTCAATAGTAGGTTCCTAACAAGTGGTATCAGAGTGCTTTCCAGGGTCGAGTTCTGCTGCAACTAAGACGATTATTGCCATCCATTTCGCTTGTTAGGTATAATTTTCCTTGTGTTTTTCGTTCCATTTTTTCCTTTATAGAAAAATCCAAAAAAATACAATTCATTTTTTTACCAGTAAATCCAAAAAATATAGTTTTTGTTTCAGTAGTTGTGTAGGTTAGAAACCCTATGTCGGGGGTTTTAAAATATCACGAAGGAGATGTCATTATTGGATAAGCTAGATAGCCCATAAAGCTTCTGGTGAAGTGAGGGGCAATCAAGCTCCAATACCTAGGCCTTAGATAGTACTTGCACACAGAATCAAGCTCCCACACATCTTCGGATGTATCGGGAGACCATTCTAGAGTTAACAAAATTTTATCCAATAGGAAGCTTTTCGACCTTGTATCATCCATAGTCCATGAGACATAGCATCCCGGATGATTACCCTCCCATACTATCAGAGAGGTAGATAGTGTGCTCAAGGGTATGTGTGGAATCCTACTTGGGTAGTGGCCTGAAATATTGACCTGAGCATTATTGTTCATCACTGCGGTATAACAAAGGGCCTATGGGTGTTACGTACTCCCTTACCTATCATACCCTAGTTCTGTTAAGACACTTCCTCCTACAAAAATACACATCTTTTTGTTCTGCTAAACCTGCATTCACAATCCTAAGAATTGAGCATACAGAGAAGGATTTCCCTATCACAGAAGAATACACTTTGCACACACCATTAGTTAGGATAGAGTTCGCAAGTGTCTCTAACAATTTGTAATATTATAGTACCACTCAGGCCAGTAACGATAACAATCAAGTCAGTGGTAGTAACAATTCAGTTAGTGACAGTAATAGTCGAAAAAATAACAATCAACTGTAATAGTTAGAAAATACAGGTGGTCAGGGTCAAAAACAAAATCATCAGTGTCTATAACTGTAGTACAAGTGAAAGGACAGTGACATGGTGATTAGTTGAAAGATATGAGACAGTTGATTCTATTTTCCCACTTGTGACCTAAAGCCAAAAAAAAATTAAATTTTATTAAAACAGGGATATCTCTTCACACAGATCTCAGATTGACTCCAAAATTTAGTAGATAATTCTACACTATATTTTAGACAAAATTGTCCTTGGCAGCCCCTGGTCAAATTTTGCACCCATTTTTCAAAAATAACAATTTTTTATTTTTCTTTCTAAGGCCATAACTTTTCAATGGTCAATCAGATTGATCCAAATTTTTGGGAATAAAATTTACTTGTTATTTTGCACCAAAGAACTTTAAGGACTCATTGGTGAAATTTTAAGTCCAAGTGGAGCTCACAAAAAGTCAAAAAATTCAGTATATCTCCTCATTGAGCACTCAAATCAAACAGCCATCGAAGTGGACCCTAACCTAAAATTAGTTTTGCAATCCATTGCCCAAATTAAATTTTGGACCCTTACTAAAAATAGTAACTCCTGAAATCCCACATTTATTTTTAGTAATTGAGTAAAAAAGTTAAAGGCAATCTCGAATGGCAAGTGGTACTTGTGGACATCAAAAAGAGGTAGAACCAAACACTGCTTCAATGTTGGATACCCTAGTAAGTGTTGTTACTAGCTTGCAAAAAACAACTGAAAACTTGACAACAAAATTTTAAACTTTCAGAGTTACCCAAGATACCTCCAAAATTCGCATAGAAGAACACCTAGCAAATGTTGAGTCTAAAATACAAGGTGGTCCAAGCAAGTCTGAGTATCATCACGAAATGGGAACATATGACTCTCACCTTTGCTTTGATCGTGATACTCCCTTTAAGATGCCAAAACTAGACTTTCCTAAGTTCAATGGGAAGGATGTTGATGGATGGTTATGTCATGTTGCTCAATTATTTAGACTCCATGATGTCCCCATTTATCATCGAGTTCAAATGTCTTCTTTAAATTTGGAATTTGAAGCCTTACAGTGGTACCAATAGTTGCAAAAAACTATCCTTGATCCTTATTGGGAAGAATTTGAGTCCCAATTACTCACTCGCTTTGGATCTAGTGAGTATGATGATTTTACAAGATAGTTGAAAAAGCTGAATCAAACTTTGATTGTTCGAGATTACCAAATACAATTTGAGAGACTGGCCAACAAAACTATAGGAATGAATGAAGGGATATTTATGAGTTGTTTTGTTAGTGGGTTGCGGGAAGATCTCCAAGTTGAGGTCACAATGTTTAGACCACAATCCATGATGCAAGCTATCCAATTGGCTCATTTGGCCGAGTCTAAATTTTTAGCTCAGAGACGATTATCAAAATTTCCATAGACTAAACCCTCTTTTACTCCGATATTTCATAATAAACATGAACAAAAACCTATTGCGCCCACTGCTGCACCCAAATGTTTAACCATGACTAAAATGGATGCGCGATGGACCCAAGGATTGTGCTACAATTGTGATGAAAAGTTTTCTCACGGGCATAGGTGCACCCAAAAGAGATTGTTCCTCATCGATGTTTATGAGCCTGACACCAGCGACCATAGTGATGATGACACTGAATCAGCAGAGGAACCACCTAAACCAGAGGAAGAAAACCCAGATGAATCATAGGCTAAAATTTTTGTTCATGCTCTTGCTGGCATTACTACACCCCAAACCATGAAAATTATGGGTTATTTCAAGGGCCTGCGACTTTCCATACTAATTTATTCTGGAAGTACGCATAATTTTATTGATCCCTGTATCGCCAAGCAAGAAAATTGTTATGTACACACATGTAATTCATTTGAGGTTATGGTAGCAAATGGTGGAACTTTACCTTGCAAGGGGAAATGTCGTAATGTTAAGGTCAAGATTGGGGACTATGAGCTCAAACAAGATATGTTTGCACTTCAATTAGGGGGATGTGATATTGTGTTGGGATCTCAATGGTTGGGTACATTGGGAGTCATCTCTTGGCACTTTGGTGAGCTTTGGATGCAATTTTAGAATAGACAGTCCTACACTCTCCATGTCTTAAAAGCAGGATTATCATAGATTATCAGTTCTAACCGAATGGAGAAATTGTTAAAGAAATCATCTCAGGGTGTCATAGCTTAGATATTTGTGATCCAACCACATTCTTCAGAGGATGATTCTATTCCCAAATATTTACAACTTATTTTGACCAAGCACAACTTTGTTTTCGTTGAGCCAAAAAAATTACCACCTCATCGCTCTCATGACCATGCTATTCCCTTGTTACCTAGTAATGCACCACCCAATATTAGACCATATAGATATCCTCATGCTTTTAATTCAAAAATTGAGAGGCTAGTATAGGAATTGTTAAAAGCTAGTGTCATTCGTCCAAACAACAATCCTTACTCATATATGGTTTTACTAGTACGCAAGAAATATGGGTCCTGGCGGTTGTGTATTGATTATCGAGAGCTCAATAAACTCACCATCAAGGATAAGTTTTCTATTTTGGTGGTGGATGAATTACTAGATGAACTTCATGGGACTATGTATTTTTCCAAACTTGACCTTCGCTCGGGGTACCATCAAATCCGGCTCAAAGAGGAGGATATTCCCAAGACTACATTTCATACTCATGAAGGTCACTATGAGTTTTTGGTAATGTCATTCAGCTTGACTAATGCCCCTTCCACCTTCTAGAGCCTCATGAACAATATTTTTCATCCATTCCTTTGAAAGTTCATTCTAGTCTTCTTTGATGACATTCTAGTGTATAGTCGCTCATGGGAAGAGCATCTTCTTCATGTGAATCAGACTCTCAAGTTGTTGGTACAACATCAACTCTATGCTAAGCGTTCCAAGTGTTATTTTGGGTTGACAAAAGTAGAATATTTGGGACACATCATCACTAAGGAGGGTGTTAAAGTTGATCCCAAGAAAATTCAAGTTGTTCAAGAGTGACCAAAACCTCACACTCTCAAATATCTTCGAGGATTTTTAGGGCTTACAGGTTATTACCATAAATTTGTGTTTAACTACGATAAAATTGCAACTCCCTCACTTCCATGCTAAATAAGGAATCCTTTACTTGGATAGGACCCATTGAAAATGCTTCCTAATAATTGAAGCATACCATGACCACTACGCCTGTCTTAGCCATACCGAATTTATCCAAACTATTTGTTATTGAAAGTGATGCTTTAAGTCGTGGTATTGGGGCAGTGTTGATGCAAGAAGGGAGACCCTTGATCTTCACTAGTAAATCTCTCTCTAGCCATAATTTGGAAAAATCAACTTATGCCAAGGAGATGATGGCAATTCTACATGTTGTAACCCATTGATGACCATATCTTATTGGGCATCATTTCTCCATTAAAATAGATCATCAAAGTCTCAAATATTTTTGAAGAAATGAGTTTCCATCCCTGAACAACAAAAATGGGTTTCTAAACTCATGGGTTATGATTATGATATCACCTATAAGAAGGGTAAATATAATGTTGTGGCTAATGCTATCTCTTGACAATTTGAAGCCCTCAGTATGTTGTGTACCATTTCATTGCCAATCCCCCAATGGATAGATTCTTTACGCCAGGAGGTACTTCAGGATCCAGATTTATAGACTTTGGTTGCTTTCCTATTCACTGAGCCTACCTCATGTCTAGGCTACACTTGGGATGGTCAGGATCTACATTACCACCAATGCCTTGTTTTTCCCCACAAGTCCTCACTATGGGAACTTCTCATGATAGAACTGCATGCTACTCGATATGCTGGCCATTCACGATTTCTCAAAACATATGAACGACTCAAGTGCACTTTTTTTGGGAAAGGTATGAAAAATGATATTCATGAATTTGTGGTAGCTTGTGATACCTATCAGTGGATGAAAGGTGAAACATAGCATTCTATAGCCACTCTTCAACCCTTACCCATTCCTGACCATGTTTGGATAGATATTTCTATAGATTTTATTGAAGGCTTATCTAAGTCGAGCGATAAATCCATTATCTTCGTGGTAGTGGATCGTCTTTCGAAGTATGCTCACTTTTGTTCCCTCTCCCATCCTTACACAACTTCCACCATTGCCCAAATTTTTCTTGATTTTATCTTTCACCTTCATGGTCTACCCTCCTCCATCATGTCCGATCATGACCCAACCTTCACTAGTCACTTCTGGCAAGAATTGTTTAAGTTGCAAGGGACTCAGCTCAAGATGATTTCAACGTATCATCTACAAAAAAATGGTCAGATGGATATTGTCAACAAATGTTTGGAAACCTACCTTCATTGCTTTTCCTTAGATCATCCTACGCATTGGGTGAGATGGCTTCCTTTGGCCAAGTGGTGGTACAACACTTCCTATCACACAACCACCAAGGTTACCCCTTTTGAGGCAGTTTATGGGCACCCTCCACTAATGTCTTCCTCCTACATTCTAGGTAGTTCTAAGGTCCATGCAGTCGACACTACTCTCAGTCAGCATGTTGATGTCCTTCATCAATTGAAGTAGAATTTAAAGGCAACCCAAAATTAGATGCACAAATAGGCTGATCAACACCATTATGAAAGTAATTTTGATGTGGGTGATATGGTTTTCCTTCGCTTGCAACCATACAAACAATTGTCCCTCCAGCTCTATAGATTCCAAAAGCTTGTTGTAAAGTACTATGGGCCCTATAAGGTGTTACAGCGAATTTGTGCCACAACCTACAAATTGGGCTTTCCACCTACCTCCAAACTCCATCCTATTTTTTATGTTTCTGCTCCCAAAAAGGTGGTGGGAAATTAGGTACAATTTCAATCTGCACTCCTAGAGTTAGATGAAGAAGGTTTTATCTTTCTTGAACCCAAAAAATTTTTGGATCATCGAACTTGCACTCTTTGCAATCACACCATTACTGAAGTCCTTATTCAATGGCATGGAATCCAACCGAAAGATTCTACATGGGAATATCTCCATCATCTCCAGCACCACTTTCCTCACCTTCAGCTTTGAGGACAAAACTTTTTGAAGGGGAAAGACATGTTAGGATCCCATCCTAATGTTATTTTGTACTTCTCATTATTATGTAATGACCCACTTCCAATGTGGGAGATCCCATATATAATGTTATTTTGTAATGTACATGGCATGTTATGCTCCTAGGCAAGCGATGCCATTTGATGTAACCGTTATCAATATTGTAACTGATAGTTGGTAGAATATTCTAGCTCGAGTGGCATTTTGCATGTAATCCAACTCTTGAGCCTAGGGTTAGGGTTTGCATGAAGTCTTTCTTTAAAAAGCTATGAAGCAATGTATGAATTATCTTTTTGTAAGTTAATGAAATACTGAAAGAGGTTGCCCCATCAAAGAGGCCTACAATTTTGAGTTATTTGTGAGATTGTTTCAATTATATAATTACTTTATGCATAGTATTGTTATGTTATTGCATGTATTTCCATTATATTTCAATATTTCATGTGTGTGAGCTTTATTTCAATAATAGGTTCCTAACAAATATATTTATTTAGGAAATAAGAAACAAATACCATACTTGTTAATAAGAAGAGGGGATAAACCCATAAATAAGAATAAAAAATCATTATGATGGTTGATCTTGAAATATTTGAGATATGAATATTGCCCCTAAAAATAGAGATATTAAAGAAATAATAGATTTTATTTATAGTCCTAAATTTATTTCAATACAAGAGGTGGTAAGAAACATAAGGAAATATTTAAAAAGATTTGGTAGTGTTTAATTTCACATCTATTTATAGAAACAAATAAAAGTAATCCATCCACTCAAATATTATATAGAAAGTATAAAAATGGATGAAAGAGAAAAAGATATAGTGGGCATCCCTATGCACCACAAATAATCACTATATTATCCATAAATAAAAATCATAACAGTTCGATACAGTGGATAGTGGTAGGGGGTATTTATACTAATACCAAAACCCCAATTAAATTAATAATTTTAATCAAAGATGATATGATAAAATGTGCTTTAATTAATTACAAGTTATAAGGAGGGTTTAATTATAAAAACTTAACCATGACCTATAGGTCTTCCATAATAAAATATTACAGTAAATTAAATACAATTGTATAATGCTTCCTTGTAGGCCTATATAAGATTTCATTAGACAATAATGACCTTGGCCATAAGTCATATTACACTTTCAACATTACCTCATAATTTGAATTGAGGGGCCAAAGAGAGAAGACATTAGTAACAATAATATCTTTCCCCCTAATGGATGCTCTAGTAGACCTTCGCATTCTGAGGAAGACTCATTTGGATCCCCTTCATCATCTAAAATCCAATTGTATTAAAATATCTCTATATAAGAATAATTTTAGGCTGAATCATAGTTATCACTACCATTATCTAATAATCCCACACATATCCAATGAATACTTCTGCTTAGACTCAAAATGAGGAATATAAGTCAATATTACCACCTCTAAAAAAGTTTGCTTCAATATTCTATAGTTGCATAAGGTAGGATTTGGAGGTATAAATTTCCCTTTCTAGAATACATCAAATTATTTATAAACTTTAACTTGCCCTTATGCCACCTAATTTCCATCACCAAAAGAGGCCTTACATGGATTGCTTAATAACTAGTAATAATTTCTAATAATACCTACATAAATAATATAAGGAAGAGATCATGAAGGATTAGATCTTCATGAATAAATTGGATCAATAAATCAAAGGAGGAAGAGGTATTGACTAAAGCACATTCTAAATCCTTTTCCTATATACCTCCAAAAAACTCAAAATCTGCTACAACTATCACAAATCCAATTGTATTTTCCAAAAAGATAGACCAAATATTTAGATTGCATAAAACATGGTAAATTTATTCTTTCAAAATAGGGTAATAGGCCTTGAGGATTATCCTACATAATTTAGCCCCTAACATTGTAAAAGGTTCATAAATTGATGGAGCCAATGCAAAAAGCTTGAAAAATTATATGATTTAAATAAAGGGGCTGAAAATATTTTTGTATGCAAAAGTTATGGCCTCTAGAAGAATTTTCCAAATAGCCTCCAAAATTTAAAAAATTAAATCCCAAAATCTTAGTAAAAGAAACATCCAATTGCAACCTACCATGTATTATCCCCCCATTCATTGATGACTACCACATATTTGTGCCACCTTCATACTGCTAAGTTATTGTGTTGTTAGTGATTGCAACACTTGTCTTTGTACCACTGGCTAAAGGTATGTATATAGTAAAAAAATGTTATGTGGTACACAAAGGTATTGTTAGGATACCTAGGAATATATATGTGGGTATATGATATTATATTGTATAAGGATTGGGCTGAGCCACATATAACCCAAGGTTGATTATATTATAGTATTATATTATATTAGTAGTCGACTCCTCGAGGTAGAAGTAGAAGATGAATATATAAAGAAGGGACATTTGTTATTGTAATCATCATGGAGATAAATCATATGTAATCATCTTTGCCCATGAAGTGGCTTATGGGAATTTTCCCTCTCTAAGTGGCTCTCTCATATTGGGAGATATGGTGGAGTTATTATTTCCTCAAGAAATATTATTGGTTTTACCCTACCTTAAGGGTATTAGCAATGTATGTTTCATTCTATGGATTATTATTAAAGATATTATTTGTGGATGAATGATTTGATATTTTTGGATATTGGTGAATGGTTTATGTTAATAAGAATAAATTTTTATAACAGGTACCACATTGGCTACCACATTAGTCCGAGGATGGTTGTTTTTCAAATATACCGAAACATTATTGTATGGAATTTGACCCTATGTCTCCAGTGACCTAAGATGCTCATGCTAGAAAAAGTAGCAGGGCATTTATTCAAATGTCTAATGCACCTTATTCTATTCATAGAGAGCCAAAGGGAAGTGGATATAAGTTTTTTCCAAAATCCCAACAAAATAGCTCAAACCTAGGTCTCATGACTTAAAAATAATAGTATGCTTTTCACATAATCATTTGGCCATAGATGCTTTTTCTATTCAAAATTTTAACAATCCTATATATGACATCATCCCATTCCATCACAAGTGTGCAAAAGAAAGGGTGATGCATTTCAATCTTTGAACCTCCTTTCTTTTATGTCTAAATTAGACCTTTGTTGACTACTATGCAATTAAGCCATGATCCCTTTATTTGGAACTTTGTTGTATGATTTAAAGAAAAACCATAATATGGATTCAAACATGCAATAGTTAGCTAGAAAGAATCTTCCTTTAAATAAAATAGGATTATAATTTTTCTTTGAAAGACAATATTGTGATCAACTTAGAGGAAGAGTGCTAAGAACTTAGTACATGTTGCTACAAATTTGAATTTAAATATTTGATGCCAATATTTTTTATACCTCCAATCAACATGTTATGGCCTCCTTGTGAAGGATGAAGAGTATGATGTCAAATATTATTCAATTCCATATTCAGGATTTTAATTTTTTTTTATGACAACAAGGTATTTTATGGAGTAGGCATAATTTATCCATTAATTTCATAAAAATTAATTACTAAAAAATAATTAGAATCTCCTATCTACTTATTATGCTAAATATGCTTATGAATATTTAGGAAGTAATCACCCTAAAATTTAGAGGAAGGATCTAAGGCTTCGAACGATCTTTCTACATGACCAAGCAATGTTGCTCCATACTTGCTATGATACAATATTGAATTTTACATCTATTTTCAAAAAATAAATTAAAGCAATCTATCCACTAAAATATTTTACAAAAAGCATAAAATTTTTTTATAGAGAGAAATATATAGTGGGAATAGCTAGGCACCATATATAATCACTATTATATTATTCATAGATAAGAATTAGAACACTTTGATATAGTGGATGAAGTGGTGGGGGTTATTTATTGTTGGCTTTTAAGCCATACTATCTTATATCCCAATATTTTGGATCTTGAGTAGTCTCAAATATAAGAGCAATTATAATATAAGATGGCCAATAATAATAACAAAATTAAATATACTATCAAATATGAATATAAATTGGCCAAAGTCATTTATGCAATAAAATGAAGAAAACTTATAATAGAATTACCCAAAACATGCATACAAGATTCAATATTATTAATGCTTGAATGTGATCTTCTTCGATACAATACATGGAGCTTTGTCTCCATAGTATAGTCATACAAGATGACTCTTCAAGTACTTGACTATTGCTCTCCATATGACAACTCTCACATGTCATTTATCTTCTCATATTACCACTTGTATATATGAATCTTGACTTTGTACTGTACACTTAACTCTATGACACTTGCACTCTTCTATATGGCACTTACTCTTCTACATGTAAATCTAGTACATGATACTTATGCACATCCTCACATTACATATTTGTATACTTAATTGCATGACACTTGTACATATCTTACACATAGACACTTACATAAAAATGAAATATAAATCACTCTCTATAGACTCAAACTTTATTGCAATATTTACATTGTACCATAGGTACCATGGTGGTACATTAACATGTACCAAATAATGTAATATTATCCAACGTTTATACCAATATCAAAACCTCAATTACATTAATGAGTTTAACCTAAGCCAACATAATAAGAGGGATTAAGGTTAATTATAAGTTATAAGGTGGGATTAACCATAACAAGTTTAATCATAGCCCATATGGATTACATAATAAAAAATTACAATAAATTAAATACAATTGTACAATGCTCGCTCATAGGCCTATACAAAATTCCATTATACAGTGTCATCCTTGGACACAAGTTAGAGTACACTTTTAACAAGAAGATGTAAAATTGTCTAGCAATGTTTTACTATGGGAAGGAAACTATTACAATCATATAAGATAATAATAAATATGATGAAAAATTGATAGTAAAAACAAGTACCTAAGTTTTAGAGTTTTTCCTAAGAAAGAAAAAATATGAAAATTGGATTCATAAATGTTTATTCTCTAGATAAATCACTCTTCAAGATATGTAGTGGAAGGACATCAATTTATTTATGTTAGGTCCAATGATGATTCACAATTACAATATTTTAATCCATAAGATGACTTTGTTATAGTTCCATCTCCTTGAAAAATAAGAGTGGTACTCCTTTATGCTCTATCAATGGGTTATTTTGATTACTTTATCAATTCAAATGACCCATGATATTTTGTTCAAGATTTAGACTTGGATGTGACACTACATATATTGGGAAGTATAATATGCTAGAAAGAATGAATAGGTTTTCAGTATCTAAAATATGGATATAACCATATCATATTATCTATTCATATATTTTGTTACAAGTAGGATTAAATCATAAACAAATGTTTGAGATATAATCAACATAATATGGATATTCTTACTAATTTTACTTTTAGTCTATGTGTCTCCATGACCCTAATTTCCTCCAAATTTTTATATTGTACTAGTATTAAGTAGTATCTAAAGGATCATATATGTACAAATTTATTCAAAATATGAAATATCTAAAGGGATAGATGAAGATGTGGAATATCAAAGCTTTTGGTAACATATATATTTTTTAACAAGGAATTGAAATCCAATCTCAAGAATTTACAAGAGATATCCTTGGGAATAATGGAAGTAAATCATTTGACCAAGAGGCTTGCCTTCCCTTCATAGACCTTATTCCCTAGTGACACAACCCCTTATATCATTTTTTCTAGCTATTGAATGTTAAAAAATCCCTAAACACTAAGTTTATACATATGTGTGATGGGTATGCAAATTACCATGTGTCACCTAGCATGTCGATGACTTCCCATAAAATATTATTCTTAAGACCATCGTAAAAGGCTAATGCTAACACTATTGGATTTAATTGCTAGGCATAGGTGAGAAGAATCATGAACTTTACATGACTCCTCAATTGTTCTTGTTTGCTTTGTATACATCAAATGAACCACATAAAAGTAGAACATCCTTTGTCAAATATTTGGAGGAATATTTCTTTGAAATCATACCATAAAATAAGAGCCCCTAGCTGGCAAATCTCCCATAATAACCATTGATAAGCATGGATGCTCAACTTAGTAGTTGCTAATGTGACACAATATTATTCAAGAACTTAATGTAGATAAATAATGTTATCCATATTGCCTATCCACCCATGTGGATCGACACCCTCAAAGTTCAACATACTAATGTGTGGGAAAGGAACATCATGAGTCCAATGAAGAAAATTAGAAACAACTCATATAGAGTAATCTAGATCAAAATAAAATCCTAAGTTGTAACCACCTATACCCAAACGAGTACCTCTAGTAGCATAAGGAGCTAAGTTATTTTTAAAGAACTTTGGAGGGTTGTGACCAGATGGTAGTTGTTAAAAAATGCTTATGTCCATTGTAGTTTGTGCCTAAGAAATAATCGAGGGTTGTTGTTCAATGATTTGTTAAGTCTTGTGGACAAGGGGATGTGTAGTAGAGGATACATGAGGGACATTTTTGGTGTTAGCTAAGGACTTTAAAATGGAAGTAATCAATTTTTTTAATTCTCAAGATAGATACGCAAACTATGATCAATAGTATTAGGAATAAGAGTACCAATTAGAGTAGTAGGAGGAGTGACACAGGGATTTTTTGTTGCACTTGCACAACATGCCCTAGATTGAGGATCCACTTTTTAAAAATTTGGTGAATTTTATCTTATTTTCTTGAGTTTGTGCATGGTAGTTGATCATCCAAAAACTCAAATTTTCAGCTAAAAGATTTTAATTATAGGTGCCTAATTTTTTCTTATCTTGTGTTTGTTGTGATGCTTATATGGTAAAATTTTTTAAAATAGAAAATAGCCTTTCTTATTAGATCAGGTTCAAAAAAAGCCTTCCAACAAGTACCCACATGCCTATGTTCCCATAGCCTTAGCATCCTAAAACTACTTAAAATCAGATATTGTAGAATTTATTTTCTTCCTAGCAACACAAATGGTTTCACTTTTGGACCTCATATTTCTTGTAATATTCAATAAAATTTTATGAAATCACTTCCATTAGATGCTTCTCAAAAAGAACTTTCTAGAAACTATAAATTTGCCTATGTTTCAAAGAGATTTAAAGCATGAAATTACTTGTTTTGTATAGGTTTTCCAAGTTGTTGCAACCAAGGCTACTGCTAGGAACATGTAAAAAAAATGGTTGTAAGTCTAGATACTAAGTGAAGAAATTGCTCGGTTGAAAGTTTACCCAATCAATGAAAAGTTTAAAAGCACACCAAGTCAATTTTATTCACAACTTGATATCTTACACAATACTGAGCTATTGAAAATTATTATTGGACCATTGGAAGAAAAAAGCCTAAATATGAGGTTTTTACAAGATGGTGTAATCATAAGGGTTAAAAAATCCTAAAATTGGAATTTAATGAAGCTAAAGCCCAGACCTCAAAAGGAAAAAATATCAAACCCAAGATTTTTCCAAGATGACATAAGAGTTTTAAAATATCAGGATTGTGAATCCTGGAAAGCAAAGGGGAAATAAAGAAGACAAAGAAGCCAAGACCAAGAAATATAAATATAATGTCGAAAGCCTAGGGAAACGTAAAAACAAAAAACAATCAAAACATAAGTAGAAAGAAGCCTCAAGACAGTTGCAAAAAATAAAATCTCAATGAAGCCAAAGCACGGTAAAAAAGAAAAATGTTGCAATGTCATACCTTTCAAGTGTTGACGTAATAAAAAGTATAGAAAAATTCCTACGAAGAAAAAGCTTAAACTAAAATCCAAGGTAGTTGGAAATCTCAAAATTGGAAATTGCCTTGACCATTGGATAAATTATAGTCATTGGAAAAATTACCCTAGCCATTGGATATTTTAAGCTCAGAACCTCAATTTAAGATCATTGACAATTAGTCCCAACCATTGGAAATTTAAGCCCTGAGTGAAAATTACCCTGGGAAGAGAAATACGAGAATCCTGATAATTTAAAACAAAACCTAGACTTAGGAAGCCAAAAACACAAACCCAACATTTTTCCAAGATGATGTAAGCATAACCATCTTAGAATCCTAGGAATCCAAAAGTCGTATATAAAGAAATAAAAATGATAATGAACTTGGAATCCCGATAAACATAAGAAAAGTTTCAAAGCCCCTACCAATGGTAATTTTTGTAGCTAAATGAAGTATAAAGCTTCGAATAGAAGTCCTCCCATTGGAAATCAATCTAGACAACTGAAAATCAACCTCACCATTGGAATTTAGCCCTAGTAATGTTATTCAGAGAATGCCAGAAAGGGTAGAATTTCAAAAAAATATAGAAATTGCTGGAAAGTGTAAAGAAATTGCCATAAAGAATATATATATTTTTTAAATATAGAAATTGCTAGAAAGTGTAAAGAAATTGCCAGAAAGGTAAAAATGCAACCATGTATTACCAAAAAAAGGTTTAAAAACTGGTTGAGAAGTACAAAGAATTTGTAGGAAAGGGTAAAATGGGTAAAATGCATCCTTTATTATTACTAAAAATATAAAAAAAATGAAAAAATTCCCAAGAAAGCACACTTTTATTTAATTAAAAAAAACACAAAAAATAAAATTAAAATAAAGTAAGAATATATATAAAATAATAAATAAATAAAAGAAATTAAAAAAAATTAAAAAAATTAAATTTAGTAATTATAATTAATATTTTCTAACGCCTGTCAAGTGGCATTAGCTCAACTAGTTAGATTACTCAACGCCTAAGGAGGAGACCAAGGTTCAAATCCTAATATCCAAGCTTTGTTGTAATACCACTATGTGGTGATGATGTAATACGAGTGGCACCCATTTCAATCCTCTATAACCAATTGAATTTTTTTTTTCTAACGCTTGTATTTTTGTTTTACTTTGCAAGATATTTATTGGGGTTGCTTTAAATTTAAAAGATGACGGACGTGGTATTTTAATGCTGATAAGACAAGTATAGATGTACTACATAGCATACATTGTGAAATTAATGTTCAACTTGGACTTAACAAAGTATTGGATATTTAATGAAGTATGGTTGTTCTGAAGATCTCAAGCATCATGTGAATGGAGATTTAATGAGGCATGGCTAGAGTATGGTTGAAAGTAATCCTAAGGAGTGCCATCAAAGTGTATAAATATGGACGCATTGGTCTATTACAAAGATCAAAACCCATCCAATAATTGACTCTTTTTTCTTTACCTTTATCATTTGTAGTTGGATGGATTTTTTGAACTGAGTAGTTATTATTTTGAGCTCTACTTTTGTAATCCATCGAAGTGAGCAAATATGAAACAAATGTACTCCTTGAATATCTTTATAATACAACACTTATAAAACTTTCAGGGTTCAATTTGCACATGCTGATGGTGGTTATACTTAGTTTTATTTCATAAGTTTTTTCTCTTTGAAGATTGTACCATCTTGGACTTTAGGCTATGTGATGTTGGTTGGACTAGGATTGGTTTAAATTAGAATTTTTGTTTTACTACATTGGAACTGAAGTCTCAGGCCAGTATTGGTTTTTTTATTTTATTTTCTCTTACCCCTAAACCTTTGATCTTTCTTTGGAGCTCATTTAGATTAGGAGTAGATTAAATTTAGTATAAATATTTGAAGTAAGTTTTTTGCTATGCCAGTTTCAAATTTCATTTAAGTTGTAAGCTAATCAATCTGAATGCAAGTAATGACACTATTTAGTTTGCAACATTTTAATTTTTCTCAACTTGTATGCAGTAGAATACTAATGTAGTGGAATTATTTTTAGGCAGTCAAGCATTTTAAGTTTAAAGCATTGTGCTTCACAAATTAATCTCTTTGTGTCATACCAACAAACTCCCTCTACTCAATTATTCTTTTGAAAAAATTATATTAAAACAAGATCATTTACAAGTCGGGATGAGACTACTCCCAAAATTACTTAGCAAGAACTCATGTTTACAACAGTAAAAGAATATTTGTATTAAAACCAAATATCCTAAACCGTATATCTACAATGGTTGTCCAAATTAGCTAAAATTTGGATTTGCTCACCAACCTACCTAATTCTCTCATCCTCAATAGTCATGCCATTGTGCCACTGAAAACCTACCTCCTTCTAAGTACCCATATTAGCTAGGAAGTTTGCAACTTTATTTAGATCTCTACGCACATAAACTAGAATCACATCATCTAATTCCTTCAAAAATTTCTTAATTTGGGTGACAAGAATCCTCAACCTCCATGTATTCAAAGAAAATATCCTTATACAATCCATAGCTCCCACCAATATTTGTGAATATAATTCTATGATTATCCTCCTATAACCTTGTCTTACCACCTAGATAGAAGTAAATTTGATATCTAAGGCTTCTACTTCATTGTTCGTGGCCCTATCCAGGCCTTATAATTCCTAATTGAGCATTGTTCCAACATGATTCTTGTAGACCACTCCAATTCCATCTCTCTCCAAATTGCCTTATACAACTCCATTAGTATTAATTTTAATCCAACTTTTTGGGGGTGGTTTCCAACTAGCTCTATCCTACTCCTCTTACACTTTGAATTTAATTTCCCTTGTCCCTTATCAACCTAAGTTTCCTCTTTAGCATATATTGCCATAGTTTCTATGACTTTGCTCCAAATGACCTGCCAAATGTCATCTAAGGATGAAAAGGTTTCTCTAAACAAATTACCATTTCTCTCCAACCACACTTTCCACAAAATGAATTTTAATCCAAGCTTCCAACCGATACAAAGAGCTTTATATTTAAATCTATCCATATTCCATTTTTCTCAAATTTTAATTCAATTCAAATCATAATTGGCTCAAATTTTATAAGATAAAATCCATAACTCCTAGAATTGGCACATGAATGGCACTCAAACATCTCAAACATCAAGTGGTTAGATATTTTCCTACTCTTGTAGCATAAAACACATTGAGATAGACCAAAAATTCTCCTACATCTTAGATTATCAAAAGTAAGAAATCTATTTTGCATGAACTGCCAAGCAAATAAGTTTACTTTCGACCAACCCTTGGACTAACAAATATTTCTCTAATCCTCAACTTGATATGCATGAGAAGGAGGTTCTAGAAGGATCTTATCATATCCATCCTTCACTATGTAGACTTCAAGGCTTCCATAGCCCCAAGATAATTCATCCTCCTCATCTCTACCTATGAGAAATCTTTCTGCACAGATTTTAGTCATGATGGGTGTCAATTTTAGAGGGATTGGAATTGGCCACTTATACAACTTCTTAAACTTATAATCCCCAAAATAACCAGTGTTGAAATAAATTTCAATCTAAATCCATGATAAGGATATGAAACAACGTAGTTAGTTTTATTTCCTAAAGTTAAATTTAATAAAATATTTTTAGATTTTATTAAATGTGGACATGCATTGTCGATAGTTTATTTTTAGCAAGGTATATTTTTTGGAATATATTATTCAATAAATTTAGCATTTGTGAATACTTATAAGTGTTTGTATGTAAATAAAATTATCGGTTGGGTTTTTAAACCTTCGTATTAGTATCAAATTAGGGTATCCTTACCTACGAGGGGGAATTTCCCCTCTCCATCTATAGCTTTTAGCATTGGCCTTCTCCTTCTAGATTTTATCATGGATTCCAAGCCCATGAGTCCCAGGAGAGGAGAAAATTGAAAGAGCAAAGTGCATGCTTAGATTTGTTAGAAGTGTCCACTGTGTCTAGGTAGGATGTTATTTTGAGAAGTTTAATCCATAGTGAAATCCTAGGGTGGGCCGATGAGCATGCATATTTTTAATACTATGCACCACTAAGTAGCCAGTTGGCACCCGTAATTATGCAAGGCAAACCTATGTGCACTAGGTGCATCATATTTCTAATACCTCTAAAGACCCTCTGACATCAAATCTGAGAGCAAAAGCCTTGGTTGCAATAGGCAAATAGGGGATGCTAAACTAGGATGAGCCATGGAAAAACAATGAAAGTCACCCATGACCTAGTGTTTGGATCCCTAGATCATCATGAAGGCACACTAGTAGACTATGTTCTACTTAATGATAAAAACGACATTGGTTGATGTAGCAAATTGTTTGTATCACAGACATGATGATGTCATAAATCTACAACATGACTTGACACCACTAGAATGTGTATATACTATAGAACACAAGCTTATACTGAGAGGGGGGGGTGAATAGTATAAGCCTACTTTTAACATTTTCTTTCAAAGCAGCTTTCAAATCAGTAACATGCAGAATAAATATAGTAGTAATAACAACAGTAAGAACAATGCACAAAATATAATCCATAAAGTGACACAGTAATTTAAGTGGTTCACCCAAGGTGGGCTACTCCACGGATAAAAATTTTCTTTTAAAAGTTATATCAAAGTCCTCTGGGAATCCTTCCCGATTACAATGTTTATGAGCCTCAGCTCAAAGGAGACACCTTCTCCTAATTTTGCATTGGCTGGTGATCCTCTAGAAGACCTCTATTTCCTATACCCTTAGAAAGTGGAACTATTTCCACAGAAGACACCTGTCTTCCCTGCTCTGTCTGGAGATCTCTGTCCTCAACTCTGTCACCACAAAACTGGTCCTCGAATTTGCACTAAACGTAGTCCTTTGGTCTAGCACAACTGTCTTCTTTTTGCCTCAAATTTTGTCCTCAATCTAGTCCTCAAAAACTGGTTAAATAAGAATGGTTCACAAGCTCTTCAAGTGCTTTCTCAAAGCTATCTTCAAGTCTTTATTGTTCTATCACAACTGTATTTGGTCGAAACCAACTCTCGCATAGTTTTGTGCAGTTATAGCAGTACACAGCAGTACACAACATTTCGGCTATCGAACCCTTCACTTCTGTGCACTGTCTTCGAATGTCACAACATCAACACCTTTTGCTCCTTTGTGCATCTATCACAGTACTGTCTTCACTCTCTATGCAACCACAACAACACACAACAGTACACAGCACTTCGACTGTCAAACCCTTCACTTCTATGCGCTGTCTTTGAATGTCGCAACATCAACACCTTCTACTCCTTTGCGCATCCACCGCAGTACTGTATTCACTCTCTATGAAACCACATCAACATAGACTTTGCACACTCAGCTTCTTTATGATCGAACTTCTCCCCCGCACTTTACTTGCGTAGATCGCACTATGAACGCACACTTCGATCGATGCCAAAACAAATCAAATAGCCCTCCTTTTATACTTGCAATCTCAAGATTAGAACCTTGATCTTAGTTGGCTTTTTTAACCTTCAAACACGTCAGCTGTAAAACCCTACACTGCGTTGGCCCAGATTCAAATCTATCGACTCCATTGCCTCCCTGTAGTTTCTGGCGCGAAACTCCAACATGTCGCGATATCGTGACACCTTTTCCTGTCGTACAACTTCCATGCTTGTTGTCATGAAATCATGAAACTTTCGTCTTCATGGCCTTCTTCTCAGCTTTTGTCGTGAAATTACGACACTCCTTCCTTTTGCTAATGTCATCATTCCTGTCGCGAAATCGTGACACTTCCTGAATTTGCTGACGTCATCATGTCTTCTATCATGAAATCATGACACTGTAGTCTTCATGACCTTCCTCTCCGCTTTTGTCATGAAAACGTGACACTCCTTCCTTTTGCTGACATCATCATCATTCTTGTCATGAAATTACGACGCTTTAGTCTGCAAGGCTTCCTTTTCTAATTTTGTCATGAAATCGCGACACATTTGCTTTTGTCGACGTCATCAGCAACTCTATCATGAAATCGTGACACCATCTCCAACTGCAAGCTACTATCTCAACCTGTCATGAAATCATGACGCTTCTGGCTTCCATACGCTTTATTCACTGCCTATCACGAAATCGCGACGCTGCTCCTTTCAGACTCTTTCCATTTGCTGCATTTCATGAAATCGCGACGCTTCTTAATTTGAGATTTTTAGCATGCCACAAAAACATGATAGTCCATACTTAGCCTTTTGCATCATGTTGCAAAATCGCTATAGACCTCACTTGGATCTTTGCAACATGTCATGAAATCATGATAGTTCTTGAATAACTTTCTCTCTCATCAAACTTGTTGTGAAATCGCGATAGCTTACTCTACAGACTCTCTCTTTTGCAACATGTCACAAAATCGTGACACTTCCTCATCCGAACAACTTCCCTGGCAATGTGTTGTGAAATCATGACACTTTTCTTTCTCTGCTTCACTACACTTCCCGAGTCACGAAAATGCGACATGTCGCAAAATCATGACAGTTTTTCCCGCTTTGCCTCTGCCTTCTAGCATGTCACGAAATCGCTACAGTTTTTTTCGCTTTACCTCTACCTTCCTGCATGTCACAAAATCACGATAGTTTTGCCCACTTTGCCTCTACCTTCCTGCATGTTGCGAAATCACGATAGTTTTGGCCAAAATTTCTCTCTCCTCAAACATGTCGCGAAATCACGACAGTTTTTCCAGCCGCCTGCAAACTTTTTCTAACTTATCTTTTTTTTTATCTTTTACAACTGGGCTACTCTGAAATTCTTGGAAACTTACTGACCAGCTAAAACCTTCAACAAAATACATACTTAGACATAAAAAAAAATTGCTCCAAGAACTCCTTGACATCAAAGACAACAACTACCAAGAGCTCCTTTGACATCAATGACAACAACTATACTTGAGCAAAGGCAATATACTCAAGGTACCCAAAATTGCCAAAAATATCCCCCTTTGTCATTGATGGCAAACCTTTACTAAAAACACATCTTTCAAGAGCCAAAAGTGAAATCAATCTCTTCAAGTTTTGCTCCCCCTGATTTGAAGCTTTCCTCTTCACTTGAAACTCTCCCCCTTACTTAAATCTCTCCCCCTTTGTCATCAATGGCAAAGGGTCACCTTTGGGGCTTGGGACTAAGAATGAGTCTCTTAGCTTAGTCCCTCCCCCACCTCCTGAAGAGGTGATTTAATTCTGGGGTGGGAGTACAACTCCCAATTTCTCCCTTAGATACTCAAATGTATCTTTTGAAAGAGGTTTTGTGAAGAGATCTGCAATTTGTTCTTTAGTAGACACATATTCTACTTTGACCTACTTATCTTGCACTTTCTCCCTTAGAAAGTGATACTTGATGGAAATATGCTTTGTCCTTGAGTGCATTACTGAATTTTTGGAAATACTTATGGCACTAGTATTATCACAAAATATGGAGATGGGTTGTTCATGCTTGACTTTGAAATCCTCCAAGGTGGTTTTCATCCATAGAACTTGAGTGCACCCAGCCACTGCTGCTATGTATTCAGATTCTGCCGTAGATAAAGAAACTGAAGGTTGTTTCTTACTCAGCCAAGAAACCAAACTTTTTCCTAGAAAGAATGCTCCACCACTGGTGCTTTTCCTGTCATCATTGTTGCCTGCCCAATCTGCATCTGTATATGTTGTGAGAGTGAAATCATCACCTTTGGGATACCAAAGCCCAAAGTCCATAGTGCCCTTCAGATATCTGAAAATTCTTTTAACTACTATAACATGAGAATATTTCGAAGCAACCTAAAATATGGCTACTAACCCAATAGCCTGCATGATATCTGGTCTGGTAGATGTAACATACAATAGACTGCCAATCATCGATCTATATAATTTTTGATCTACTGCTGGAGAATCATCGTCTTTGCTCATCTTGCACCCTGTAGCCATTGGAGTACATACAGGTTTGCTGTCCATCATCTCAATTTTTTTTAACATTTCTTTGATATACTTTCCTTGAGAAAGAAATATACCGTCTTTAGATTGAGCAATCTGAAGACCCAAAAAGAATGAAAACTCTCCAATCATAGACATATCGAATTCTTTTTGCATGGTGTTAGCAAAATATTTGCACATCTGGGTATTATTTCCCCCAAAAATGATATCATCTACATAGACAACTACAATCAGCATATCATTACCTTTATATTTTATATACAAATTGCTATCTGCCACACCTTTCCTGAAACCTTGCTCATGAAGATACCTGTCTAGTCTTGAATACCAAACCCTAGGTGATTGCTTTAACCCATACAAGGCCTTTTTTAGTTTGCACACATAGTCTGATTGATCTGAGAGACGCGCCTTCTGGCTGTTCTACGTAGACTTATTCATCCAAAACTCCATTTAAAAAGTCTAATTTCACATCCATTTGGTACACCTTGAATGCTTTGAAACTTGAAAGAGCCAAAAACATTCTGATGGCTTCGAGACAAGAAATAGGAGCAAATGTCTCTTTGAAATCAACACCTTCTACTTGATCATAACCTTTGCAAACCAACCTGGCTTTGTTTCTGACAAATCTTTCCATCCTCATTGAGTTTATTTCTGAAAATCCATTTTGTGCTAATGATATTCTTGTTCTTAGGTCTTGGAACTAAATCCCAAGCTTCACTCCTCTCTATTTTATTTAGCTCTTCATCCATTGCTTTTACCCAAAATTTGTCAGCACATGCTTCACTAAAATTTCTTGGCTCAATCTGAGATAATAAAGAAATATTTGTAGAATTGTGTGTCAAAATGACTCTTCTTCTAGTTTGTCTGCTGTTTGGATCACCAATGATCAAATATTTGGGATGATGTTTCTGAACATATCGTGACGGAGTTTTGGGAAGCAGCTACTATTTTTCCTCTTCTTCATATGAAACCTCTCTGAATTCTTCTTGACAGAATTCATCACTGATTTCCTTGACAGGTTATTTTATTCCTGTCTTTTCATCAACTATTACATTTATGCTTTCTACGACTATATGCGTTCTTTTGTTGAAACATCTATACGCCACTGGAATAGCCAAGAAAAATTCCTTCATCACACCTAGGATCAAACTTACCCAGATTATGATCTTCCCTTTTGATGAAGCATTTACTCCCGAACACTTTGAAGTGTTTTACTATAGCTGGTCTTCCTTTCCACAATTCATATGAATTTTTATGATGACTTACTCTGAGTTGAGCCCTGGTGATGATGTAGACTGCTGTATTGACTGCTTATCTCTAGAAACCATCTAAAAGTTTTGACTCACTTAGCATTGCTCTAGCCATATTTTCAACTGTTTTGTTTTTCCTTTCAACTACTCCATTTTGCTAAGGATTTATTGCTGCTGAATATTCTCTTTTGATTTTGTGTTGCTCACAGTATTCCACAAATTCATTAGATGTGAAATCTCCTCCTCTATATGATCTTAAGCATTTTATTCTCTTGTCAGTTTCATTTTCAATAATCTCTTTAAATGCTTTAAATTTCTCGAAAGCTTCAGATTTTTCTTTGATAAAAGTAACCCAAGTCATTCTAGAATAATCATCTATAAATAGCATGAAGTAGCTTTCTCCACGAATGCTCTGAGCTCTGGTAGGGCCACACAAATCAGTATGAATAATATCCAATGGTTTTTAAGCAGTATACCATTTTGACTTGAAACTGGTTCTGGTCTGTTTACCATGTTGACAAGGACCGCAAATGATGTTATGGGGCCTTTTTATTTTGGGCAAGTCTCTAACTGCTTCCTTGTTACTAATACTAACAAGATTATCAAAAATCAAATGTCCCAATATTTTATGCCATAACCAACTCTCATCTTCTTGAGTTAGAAAGCACTTTTCCTTTTTTATCTCACTTAGCATGTAAATATTGTTTGGAGTCCTTGTAGCACTAGCAATGAGTTTTCCACTTTTTTCTTTACTAATTTCACATCTATCTGAAAAGAAAGATACTATGTGTCCTTGATCACAGAGTTGACTCACACTTAGAAGATTATGTCTTAAACCTTCTACATAAAGCACATTTTCAGTTTTAGATTTCCCATCCAAGCTAAGAGTCCCTTTACCACAGATTTTAGCAGACTTGTTATCTCTAAAACTAACTGTTCCTCTATTTGTGTTTTTTAAAAATAGAAACTTATCCTTTTCACCAGTCATATGTTTTGAACAACCACTATCAAGATACCATTTCTCAGCTTTGTCTTGAGCATGAAATGTAGTTTGAACTATCATTGACTTAGACTTAATCTCATTTCTCTTTTTAGCAGACTTTAGGTTAGGTCTATCAAAAATGCACATCCTTGATATATGTCCAACACTCTTGCAATTGTAACATATGACACTTTTATCCAAGAGAGGTGCAAAAAAGTTAACATTTTCCTTACTATGGCTATTCACGGATTTAATGCAATGTATAGCTTTGTGACCAAATTTCTTGCAAGAAAAACAATGGCCAAGGAAAATATTATGTAACCTGTTTTGATAGCTTGGATGATTGTTCTTTTTGTGACCAAGCTGGAATCCATCGTTCTTCAAGTGAAGATTGATCTTGCTATCTCTTCTTCCTGTCAAGATGCCTTTTTCATCTTTTTCTAAAACTGTATGTTCTTCTGAAAGATCCTTCTCCAAGCTGTTAGGCTTTATCTGGAGAAACTAGCTCTGATACCAATTGTAGAACACAAGCTTATATTGAGAGGGGGGTGAACAGTATAAGCCTACTTTTAACCTTTTCTTTCAAAGCAGCTTTCAAATTAGTAACATGCAGAATAAAGATAGTAGTAATAACAGCAGTAAGAACAATGCACAAAATATAATTCATAAAGTGACATAGTAATTTACGTGGTTCACCCAAAGTGGGCTACTCCACGGATAAAACTTTTCTTTTAAAAGTTATATCAAATTTCTCTGGGAATCCTTCCCGATTACAATGTTTATGAGCCTCAGCTCAAAGGAGACACCTTCTCCTAATTTTGCATTGGCTGGTGATCATCTAGAATACCTCTATTTCCTATACCCTTAGAAAGTGGAACTCTTTCCACAGAAGACACCTGTCTTCAATGCTCTGGCTGGAGATCTCTGTCCTCAACTCTGTCACCACAAAACTGGTCCTCGAATTTGCACTAAACGTAGTCCTTTGGTCTAGCACAATGTCTTCTTTTTGCCTCAAATTTTGTCCTCAATCTGGTCCTCGAAAACTGGTTAAAGAAGAATGGTTCACAAGCTCTTCAAGTGCTTGCTCAAAGCTATCTTCAAGTCTTTATTGTTCTATCACAACTGTATTTGGTCGAAACCAACTCTCGCATAGTTTTGTGTAGTTATAGCAGTACACAGTAGTACACAACACTTCGACTATCGAACCCTTCACTTCTGTGCATTGTCTTTGAATGTCGCAACATCAACACCTTTTGCTCCTTTGTGCATCTATCACAATACTGTCTTCACTCTCTATGCAACCACAACACACAACAGTACACAGCACTTCGACTGTCAAACCCTTCACTTCTACGCGCTGTCTTTGAATGTCACAACATCAACACCTTCTACTCCTTTGTGCATCCACTGCAATACTGTATTCACTCTCTATGAAACCACATCAGCATAGACTTTGCACACTCAGCTTCTTTATGATTGAACTTCTCCCCCGCACTTTAATTGCGTAGATCGCACTATGAACGCACACTTCGATCGATGCCAAAACAAATCAAATAGCCCTCCTTTTATACTTGCAATCTCATGATTAGAACCTTGATCTTAGTTGGATTGTTTAACCTTCAAACACGTTAGATGTAAAACCCTACACTGCGTTGGCCCAGATTCAACTCTATCGACTTCATTGCCTCCCTGTAGTTTCTGGCGCGAAACTCCAACATGTCGCGATATCGCGACACCTTTTCCTGTCATACAACTTCCATGCTTGCTATCATTAAATCACGACACTTTCATCTTCATGGCCTTCTTCTCAGATTTTGTCATGAAATTACGACACTCCTTCCTTTTGCTAACATCATCATCATTCCTGTCGCAAAATCGTGACACTTCCTGAATTTGCTAACATCATCATGTCTTCTGTCATGAAATCATGACACTGTAGTCTTCATGACCTTCCTCTCTGCTTTTGTCATGAAAACGTGATACTCCTTCCTTTTGTTGACATCATCATCTTTCTTGTCATGAAATTACGACGCTTTAGTCTGCAAGGCTTCCTTTTCTACTTTTGTCATGAAATTGTGACACATTTGCTTTTGTCGACGTCATCAGCAACTCTGTCATGAAATCATGACACCATCTCCAACTGCAAGCTACTATCTCAACCTGTCATGAAATCATGATGCTTCTGGCTTCCATACACTTTCTTCACTGCCTGTCATGAAATCGCGACGCTGCTCCTTTCAGACTCTTTCCATTTGCTGCATGTCATGAAATCACGACGCTTCTTAATTCGAGCTTTTCAGCATGCCACAAAAACATGACAGTACATACTTAGCCTTTTGCATCATGTTGCGAAATCGCTACAGACCTCACTTGGATATTTGCAACATGTCATGAAATCGTGATAGTTCTTGAATAAATTTCTCTCTCATCAAACTTGTTGCGAAATCGCGATAGCTTACTCTACAGACTCTCTTTTGCAACATGTCGCAAAATCGTGACACTTCCTCATCCGAACAACTTCCCTGGCAATGTGTTGTGAAATCATGACACTTTTATTTCTCTGCTTCACTGCACTTCCCGAGTCACGAAAATGTGACATGTCGCAAAATCGCGACAGTTTTGCCCGCTTTGCCTCTGCCTTCTAGCATGTCACGAAATCGGGACAATTTTTTTCGCTTTACCTCTGCCTTCCTGCATGTCACAAAATCATGATAGTTTTTCCCACTTTGCCTCTGCCTTCCTGCATGTTGCAAAATCATGACAATTTTGGCCAAAATTTCTCTCTCCTCAAACATGTCGTGAAATCACGACAGTTTTTCTATCCGCCTGCAAACTTTTTCTAACTTATCTTTTTTTTTATCTTTTACAACTGGGCTACTCTGAAATTCTTGGAAACTTACTGACCAGCTAAAACCTTCAACAAAATACATACTTAGACATAAAAAAAAATTGCTCCAAGAACTCCTTGACATCAAAGACAACAACTACCAAGAGCTCCTTTGACATCAATGACAACAACTATACTTGAGCAAAGGCAATATACTCAAGGTACCCAAAATTGCCAACAATCTCCCCCTTTGTCATTGATGGCAAACCTTTACCAAAAACACATCTTTCAAGAGCCAAAAGTGAAATAAATCTCTTCAAGTTTTGCTCCCCCTGATTTGAAGCTTTCCTCTTCACTTGAAACTCTCCCCCTTACTTAAATATCTCCCCCTTTGTCATCAATGGCAAAGGGTCACCTTTGGGGCTTGGGACTAAGAATGAGTCTCTTAGCTTAGTCCCTCCCCCACCTCCTGAAGAGGTGATTTAATTATGGGGTGGGAGTACAACTCCCAATTTCTCCCTTAGATACTCAAATGTATCTTTTGAAAGAGGTTTTGTGAAGAGATCTGCAATTTGTTCTTTAGTAGACACATATTCTACTTTGACCTACTTATCTTGCACTTTCTCCCTTAGAAAGTGATACTTGATGGAAATATGCTTTGTCCTTGAGTGCATTACCGGATTTTTGGAAATACTTATGGCACTAGTATTATCACAAAATATGGAGATGGGTTGTTCATGCTTGACTTTGAAATCCTCCAAGGTGGTTTTCATCCATAGAACTTGAGTGCACCCAGCCACTGCTGCTATGTATTCAGCTTCTGTCGTAGATAAAGAAACTGAAGGTTGTTTCTTACTCAGCCAAGAAACCAAACTTTTTCCTAGAAAGAATGCTCCACCACTGGTGCTTTTCCTGTCATCATTGTTGCCTGCCCAATCTACATCTGTATATGCTGTGAGAGTGAAATCATCATCTTTGGGATACCAAAGCCCAAAGTCCATAGTGCCCTTCAGATATCTGAAAATTATTTTAACTACTATAACATGAGAATCTTTCGAAGCAGCCTGAAATCTGGCTACTAACCCAATAGCCTGCATGATATCTGGTTTGGTAGATGTAACATATAATAGACTACCAATCATCGATCTATATAATTTTTGATCTACTGCTGGAGAATCATCGTCTTTGCTCATCTTGCACCCTGTAGCCATTGGAGTACATACAGGTTTACTGTCCTTGATCACAGAGTTGACTCACACTTAGAAGATTATGTCTTAAACCTTCTACATAAAGCACATTTTTAGTTTTAGATTTCCCATCCAAGCTAAGAGTCCCTTTACCACAGATTTTAGCAGACTTGTTATCTCTAAAACTAACTGTTCCTCTATTTGTGTTTTTTAAAAATAGAAACTTATCCTTTTCACCGATCATATGTTTTGAACAACCACTATCAAGATACCATTTCTCAGCTTTGTCTTGAGCATGAAATGTAGTTTGAACTATCATTGACTTAGACTTAATCTCATTTCTCTTTTTAGCAGACTTTAGGTTAGGTCTATCAAAAATGCACATCCTTGCTATATGTCCAACATTCTTGCAATTGTAACATATGACACTTTTATCCAAGAGAGGTGCAAAAAAGTTAACATTTTCCTTACTATGGCTATTCACGGATTTAATGCAATGTATAGCTTTGTGACCAAATTTCTTGCAAGAAAAACAATGGCCAAGGAAAATATTATGTAACCTGTTTTGATAGCTTGGATGATTGTTCTTTTTGTGACCAACTGGAATCCATCGTTCTTCAAGCTGAAGATTGATCTTGCTATCTCTTCTTCCTGTCAAGATGCCTTTTTCATCTTTTTCTAAAACTGTATGTTCTTCTGAAAGATCCTTCTCCAAGCTGTTAGGCTTTATCTGGAGAAACCAGCTCTGATACCAATTGTAGAACAAAAGCTTATATTGAGAGGGGGGGTGAACAGTATAAGCCTACTTTTAACATTTTCTTTCAAAGAAGCTTTCAAATCAGTAACATGCAAAATAAATATAGTAGTAATAACAACAGTAAGAACAATGCACAAAATATAATTCATAAAGTGACACAGTAATTTACGTGGTTCACCCAAGGTGGGCTACTCCACGGATAAAACTTTTTTTTTAAAAGTTATATCAAATTTCTCTGGGAATCCTTCCCGATTACAATGTTTATGGCCTCAGCTCAAAGGAGACACCTTATCCTAATTTTGCATTGGCTGGTGATCCTCTAGAATACCTCTATTTCCTATGCCCTTAGCAAGTGGAACTCTTTCCACAAAAGACACCTGTCTTCCCTACTCTGGCTAGAGATCTCTGTCCTCAACTCTGTCACCACAAAACTGGTCCTCGAATTTGCACTAAACGCAATCCTTCGATCTAGCACAACTGTCCACTTTCTACCTCAAATTTTGTCCTCAATCTAGTCCTCAAAAATTGGTTAAATAAGAATGGTTCACAAGCTCTTCAAGTGCTTGCTCAAAGCTATCTTCAAGTCTTTATTGTTTTGTCACAACTATATTTGGTCGAAACCAACTCTCGCATAGTTCTACGCAGTTACAACAGTACACAACACTTCGGCTATCGAACCCTTCACTTCTGTGCACTGTATTTGAATGTCGCAACATCAACACCTTCTGCTCCTTTGCGCATCTATCGTAGTACTGTCTTCACTCTCTGTGCAACCACAGCAACACACAATAGTACACAACACTTCGACTGTTGAACCCTTCACTTTTGCATGCTATCTTCGAATGTCGAAACATCAACACCTTCTACTCCTTTGCACATCCACTGCAGTACTATATTCATTCTCTATGCAACCACAGTAGCATAGACTTTGCACACTCAGCTTCTTGACGATCGAACTTCTCCCTCGCACTTTACTTGCGCAGATCGCACTACAAACGCACACTTCGATAAATGCAAAAACAAATCAAACAACCCTCCTTTTATACTTGCAATCTCATGATTAGAACCTTGATCTTAGTCGGCTTGTTTAACCTTCAAACACATCTGCTATAAAACCCTGCACTACGTCAGCCCAGATTTAACTCTGATTGCCTCCCTATAGTTTCTGGCACAAAACTCCAACATGTCGCGATATCGTGACACCTTTGCCTATCGTACAACTTCCATGCTTGCTATCACGAAATCACGACACTTTTGTCTTCATGGCCTTCTTCTCAGCTTTTGTCGTGAAATCGTGACACCCTTCCTTTTGCTGATGTCATCATCATTCCTGTCACGAAATCATGACACTTCTTGACTTTGCTGACATCATCATGTCTTCTGTTGCGAAATTGTGACACTATAGTCTTCATGACCTTCCTCTTCACTTTTGTTGTGAAAATGCGACACTCCTTCCTTTTGCTGACATCATCATCTTTCTTGTCGTGAAATCACGACACTTTAGTCTGCAAGGCCTCCTTTTCTATTTTTATCGTAAAATCGTGACACATTTGCTTTTGCTGATGTCATCAGCAACTCTGTCACAAAATTGCAACACCATCTCCAACTGTAAGCTACTATCTCAACCTGTCATGAAATCATGACGCTTCTGGCTTTCGTATGCTTTCTTCACTACCTATCGCAATATCGCAACGCTGCTCCTTTCAGAATCTTTCCATTTGCTGCATGTCACAAAATTGCGACGCTTCTTAATTCAAGCTTTTTAGCATGCCATGAAAATGTGACAGTCCATACTTAGCCTTTTGCATCATGTTGTGAAATCACTACAGACCTCACTTGGATGTTTGCAACATGTCACGAAATCGCGACAGTTCCTAAATAACTTTCTCTCTCATCAAACTTGTTGCAAAATCGTGATAGCTTACTCTACAGACTCTCTCTTTTGCAACATGTCGTGAAATTGTGACACTTGCTCGTCCGAACAACTTCCCTGGCAATGTGTCGTGAAATCATGACACTTTTCTTTCTCTGCTTCACTGCACTTCCCGAGTCGTGAAAATGCGACATGTCACGAAATCATGATAGTTTTGCCCGCTTTGCCTCTGCTTTCCAGCATGTCACGAAATCGTGATAGTTTTGCCCACTTTGCCTCTGCCTTCCTGCATGTCACAAAATCGTGACAGTTTTGCCTGCTTTGCCTCTGCCTTCCTACATGTCGTGAAATTGTGACATTTTTGGTCGAACTTTCTCTCTCCTCAAACATGTCGTGAAATCACGACAGTTTTTCCAGCCGCCTGCAAACTTTTTCTAACTTATCTTTTTTTTGATCTTTTGCAACTGGGCTACTCTGAAATTCTTGGAAACTTACTGACCAGCTGAAACCTTCAACAAAATACATACTTAGACATAAAAACAAATTGCTCCAAGAACTCCTTGACATCAAAGACAACAACTACCAAGAGCTCCTTTGACATCAATGACAACAACTATACTTGAGCAAAGGCAATATACTCAAGATACCCAAAATTGCCAACATATACCTAGGGTGTGTTGGCAATTTTGGGTACTTTGGGTACATTGCCTTTGCTCAAGTGTATAAGTTGTCATTGATGTCAAAAGGCATTTTTGTGTTGATATCAAAAAGAGTGTGATGTCAAAAATATCTTGAGAAGCTTCATAATGTTAAAGGATTTTTATTAAAACCATGGTGACAAGGTTAAAGGTTTTTCTTAAAACCATTTGGACTCATTAAGGGTTTTTATTAAAATCAAGCTTAAATTAATGCAAAGGTTTTTACTTCTTGAAAAACCTTGAAGGTCCATGTTTATTATTAATAATTAAATTAAATCAAACCTTTGACAAAGGTCCAAGTTTAATTTATTATTAATAAAATAATAATAATTATTATTTAAATTATTATTAAAGGGCCTTTCAACCCTTAAGCGACGAAGAAAAAATATTTCTTTCGCCGATGTGTTGCCATCGTTGGAGGAGCGCCAACGTCAAACAGTTAAGGAGAAATGGCTATATAAGTGGGGATGATTTTCTAAAGTAAGAGCACCACCGATTAATTGGAATCTGTAATTTGCATTTGCTCTATATCATTCGAATAGCGCTTGGTGTCTGCGATTTGTGTTTGCTCTGTATCATTCGAATAGTGCTTGGTGTCTTCGATTTGAGCTTGCTTTATGTCTTCGAATCTTCGATTGACATCTTTGAATTCGTGCTTGATATGTGTCTTGGAAATCGTGCTTGGCATACTCGGATTTGAGCTTGGGCTGCATCCTTACGTTTATGCTTGACGTTAGTGGATTTGCAATTGCACCTGAACTATGTTTTTCTAGACTGTGCTGTGAGATGATTAATGCAAGCATTCAGTGACTTACATTTTGGACAGCGCTCACCAGTTTGCATGTGGCTTGTGGAAGACATTTACGTTTTCTAGATTCTTGGCGTCAAAGGAAGATAAAATATAGGGCAACACTGTATTTCTTCATTGGGCACTTGTGACCCAATGACGGTGGCGTTGAAGTGAAGGTGCTAGAAGGTAGAGGTGTCGAGTTCAATTCTCTTCGTGGGTAATTTTCTTTTGGTTGCAGTGTGAAAAGGATAGTGGTTGTGAAAGCGTTGGAGGTATAAGGTTAAGGTATCATATTTGCTTTGACATTGTTTTATTGATGCTTAATGTTTATGTGCAGTAATAAGGTGTAAAGAGGTTTTAATTTGTATGTATAATATACTTCTGGTGGTTATTATTAAGTTGGAGAAATAAGGTGTTAATTTGGATCTTTATTATTGTTTATTATTGTATAGTTGCTAACTCTAATTGGTGACAAATTGAGAGTTAGTGTTGTGACAGATTTTGAGTTCTCCTTATTCATCAAATAAAGGTATGGGCAACTTCTTCCATGTATATTGTTGATGGTATATTTTTTTGAAATTGAGTTTGGAGTGAAAGGTTGTCTACTAGGTATTTTTGGTGTAAATCTTATTTTCTGGATATTGAATATTGTTTATGCATTAAAATCATTGATGAGTTTTTGGGTGAATGCATAATTCTGGTTGAGGAAGAGGAAGCATTTTTGCACTAGGGTTTATGTTAGTAAGTCTTGCTACTTGCATTGAGATGATGAAACCCTTAGTTGGCTATTTTGATATTCATGGTTGAGTTGCTTCCATAGAGGTTGTTTTGATCAAGTTAGTGCTTTACTTGATACATGATATTGGGCTTACTCCATTGAGTTTATTTGAGCAAGTTATTCTTTGCATTTGGTGATATTGTGTTGGTGGCTATTTTGGTTCAAATATCCTTGGAGGGAAAAGGATTTCTACTTGTTTTCTTTTCTTGGGATGATTGGTTGAATGATTCAAGGTTGATGTTGAGTTGAATGGTGTTGGTTGACTAAACCTTGTTTGATGAGCATTGTTTTTTTAACCCTATTTGTTGGTAAAAAGAATATGAGTATCATTGTTATATGAGATATTGCATGGTTGGCAATTGTTGGGTTGTGTTTCATATTCTTGAGAAAAGCATACTACATCTATATTATTCTTTTGAGATTGAGATTGAGTTGAGATTAATATTGGGAGTTAAGTATAGAACATATTGGGTCTCTAACAATTCTCTTTATGTTTCTATGAGATTTGAGATTGATATTGGGATTTAAGTATAGAACATATTGAGTCTCTAACAATTCTCTTTATGCTTTTATGAGGTTTATGAATCACATTGGGTCTCTAACAATTCTCTTTGTGGGTTCATGCTAAGCAAGTTTTTCTTGGTGAGCTTGCTAAGGTTTTGGACAGGTTCCAATGGGGACTTGTGAGCAGGTTTTGGACAGGTTCCGGTGGGGACTTGTGAGCAAATTTGGACAGGTCCTAGAAGAGGACTTGTGAGCTAAGTTTTGAGAGTTCTATCAGATAACTTGAGGACAGAGGTGCATTGGTTCTTTGAGAAGAACCTGAGGACAGATTTGGCAAGTCTTTGAGAAGGCTTGTGTGCGGAGGATTGATTTGTTCAAGAGTTGGACAGATCCGACGGACAAAGGAAGACTTGTACTAGATCGGTCGATCGTGTTTGGTACAGGTGGCTGAGCTATCGTGGACGTGATCATAGAATGCGGAGGTCTCTTAGGCTAAGCATTGAGGATAGGAGGTCTTCGATGGAAAGGAGTTCTACGTGTCGGCAAGAGGTAGAGGCGAGTTGATCTTCCGAGGGATCATTTCCGGAGCGAGGAGGGAAGGTATCTCCTTTGAGCAGAGGCTCATAAAATCAGATTGGGGGAAGGTGTCTCCTTTGGGCCAAGGTTCATAAACATTGTAATTAGGAAGGTTTCCCAAAGAAATTTGAGATAAATTTTAGAGAAAAGTTTTGTGGATGTATCCCAGGCATTCTGGGTGAACCACGTTAAAATTGGTGTCATTTTGAGGATGATATTGTGCATTGTTTTGATATTGCTTTGGGTATATTGCTTTACTATTTTGAAGTATAAAAGAAAAAGTAAAAAGAGGTCTTATACTGTTCACCCCCCTCTCATTATAATCTTGTGTTCTTCAGGGTGCATAGGGCTCTCTATGATGAGGATAAGATCAGGGGGGTTTGCTTCCTCCCTTTACAAGCAAAAATTACCTATAGGCATATGAAAATAGTGGTAGGAGGTTGTGCTTATCTATGATCACTAGTTTTTTTGTGAATCATAGCTATATCTCCTATTTCCACTAGCCCCTATTCTAACAACAATAATGGGTGTACTTGTTTGTGCTCACCTCTCTAGTTCTTACTACAACATGTTACTTTGGAGTTCTGTGTAGAAATGCAAATACATGACTAAATATTTCATACTGTTTTACCCTCCCTATTCAAACGACAGAGTTTTCCTTTTGTACCACATGTTCATTGATCCAAGACATTAGGGTTTTGAGTGTGCTAGCTACCACAACATTGAATGGTGAATATTGTACTACTTAAGGTTGTACAATCATGCATCCCATGGATCATTGACAATGATCAGGTATTCTACGATTAATTTGAATACCACATGGTGATCAATTTGGACACATAGCCACCTAAGCATAGTTGGGAGCATTGCAATGGGACAAAATTGGCATAAACCATTTTTGTTTATCTTCATTGTCCAAAATTTCTCCTATGGGAATATTCCTCATGTTTAAAGAAACTAGTACATTGTAGAAGGAATAACTAGCCAATATGGCTAGCTAAGCTTGTGTGCTTTGGCTACAATATTGCCACTTGAATTTGAATTGAAAACCTGGCATCTTTGGTTGCACCACATGGCACATCCATGGGGTAAATATGGTGAAAGGTTTTTATTTTCTTGTTTTAGTCTTTATCCCACATTCTTTATGGGATGGCACTCTCAATGCCTTAATAATATGGAGGCCTCACTTATTTTTTGACCACCAGACGGTGGTCAAGGGGCCTCTCACATGCAATCACTTTTTAAAAGCACCAAGGTTGGATATTGACACTATAGATGTGTGGCGACCCATCAGTGAAGATCATCTACCACAAGCATGCTCGATGATCATTGACCATCTTCCTGGTTGACCTCTCTATCGTTGAATTCTAGTTTATTCTTGACATAAACCTTTTTCCAAGATATGTTATTTTATCAAAAAATCCAATGTAATATTCTTCTTTCACATTGTAAAGGATATTCTACACTATTTCTTTTGCTACTACGGACCCCTTGATGATTTTCTCAATTTTAGAGGCTCGACATTTTTCCATCTATAGACTTGCATATAGTTGTTGGAAACCTCTTTTCAAGCCAATTCCAATAGAACTACTATTTTGATGTTTTATAAAGGTCTATCTTGACCTATGGTGCTCTGAAGTTTGGGTTTTTAAAAAATTATTTCAAAAATAAACTATTGTAATATGAAGTGAATTTTTAGTTGAACCCGACACTCTTTCAATCCACCATAATTATTTATGATGAGCCTCATAAATGCTCATATTTTTTATGATTTTAATTGATTATTATGCGATAATATAATAGGAAATGTATACTTTTATGAATTATTATGTAATTATTTAATATAATTGTGTGTGTTATCTAATTTGTGTGTTTTACTATGTTTTTGTGGAAATGTAGTTGGTTTTGATAGATTTGGATCAGTCGAGTTCCTTCATGGACCTAGCACTATGTTTATTTCAAGATCAAGGGTATGGTGAATAGGTGCCTTCCTCTTCAAGGAAGGCACCAGGAGAAGGTATGCACCTTCCTCTTCAAGGTAGGCACCAATATAAGGTAGACACATTTCGTATAAAGAAGGCGCCTGACATACTTAGGCACCTTTCGCATAAGGAATGCGCCCCATGCAAGGCAAGGCACATTATGCATAAATAAGGCATCCATCATTAGTAGGTGCCTTCCACATGAAGAAGGCACCTGATATTAGTAGGCACTTTCCACGTGAGGAAGGTGCTCAACATCAGTATGCACCTTTTGCATAAGGAAGGTGCTTGCCAAAGAACATGAGGAAAGCACCTTCCTCATAGAGAAGGTGCCTCCATTTTTATCCAGTTGACCAAATAAAGAGATGTGGTTAGTGTTGATTGGTACAATTTCATTTCCATGTCATGCAAAACAATTCTAGAAATTGTACCAATGGATGAGAATGTCTTACCTATGCTAGGCAAAGCATGAACCAATCAACGAACATGCCACCATTAGGAACAATGCCTATTTTTAGCAGATGTCGATTGCGTTTACTAGACTATCCTAGTTTAGTCTGGACTGAACTGCTATTGTAATTTCCTTGTAACAGAAGATCTATGTATGTGCTATATAAATACACACAAACCTCTCTGATAGATATCTAGAAAGATAATTCAGAATACATTTATAATTCTGAGGAGATAGAATCATTGTAATAATTCTTTTGCAATTACAATAAAGTTTGAGAGTTCCTAACTATGTGTTCAGTTGGAAGGAAGCTGCTGGAGCTTGGGCCCACTCCAAGCTAGTATTCCTTCCCTTTTTTGTGCTTTCTTAGATTAATTTCCTGCTTTCATAGGTTTGCTTTCTATATTGTTATTTTCATTGCCATAATTAGTTTACTTTCATGTCTAGTTAATTATGCACATATGAATATTTACTTTCTAAGGATTTAACTATTCATATGTAAATTATTGTGGTGTGGATGAATGATTGTCAATATTTTAAACCCCCCAATGATAGAATTAGATGGACTTATCTCAAAGTGGGTATTGTAAGTGATCTTGTATGAGACACTTCTAAAGTTTACGAAGCTCCCTGAGTTGACAATTTAAATGCATGGGCAGTGAAAAAATAGGATCAAATTTAACCTATGTTTGGGTCATAACATTTTGGTGCCATTCTTGGGGAAGTGCCTCTACTATATTAATTGCAATACCTAAAAACCTTCCATATAACTTTGTATGAGTTCCTCGAAAAAAGAGGACCTACCGATCATTTTTTAAAACAAAGTCCACCAAAATTTGAGCCAACCGAACACTCTGAGTTTGAATTAGATTTGCTTGACTCATCGCCAGCAGTCCACTAGAGTGAGAATACTCACTTTGTGCAAAGTGCTTCCTCATCCCATAAACCAGGGGAAGAACGAACCATTGTAAACCCGCTATTTAAGAGGACACCCTCATAGGAAGCCCTATTGTGGAAATCTATATAGGATCAAATGATAACACCAGTCGATTTTAGAGCCCTGACTCAAAAAGTTCTGAATGACCATGAGGCCATAAGAACTACATTATAGACTACATTTACTAAAAAAATGGCTGATGAAGAGACTTCATCTGGCTTTAGTTTTCCAATTGAGGAAGGAGTAGGAGAAACCAAAATGAAAAACATATCCCCTGCTCACCTTCCTACCTTCAAAGGATACCCAATCGAGGACCTTGACCTATTTTTAGTTAAGTTTGATGTTCTATGAAGGTTTGTAGACTACAAATCTGATATGCAGAAGCTAAAGCTCTTTCCTTCCACATTAGATGATGTAGCTCTATGGTGGTTCATTGGTCTAGGAGACAAACACATTTGCCACATGGGATCAAATGAAGAGGCTCTTTTTAGAGAAATATCAAGACTTCGGGAGAGCAATAGACTCCAGAGAAGAGGTCTAAGCATGACGTAGAAATAAGACGAGTCTCTTGAGGAGTACTAGGAGAGATTCAATTTCAATCTTCAATGATTTCCTCATGCAAATTTAGCCGACAAGCCTCTTAAAAAAATCTTTTTGAGAGGACTTAAAAACAAATCATTAGAAGCTCTCAACATGATTTCTGACGGTGACGTCTACCAGCACGCCATGGAAGACATCCGAAAACTATGTCACAACTAATCAATAAGGAGAGGCAAGACCACTTTTAGAACCATGAAAGCAACTGCTTTGGTCACAAAAATAGAGATAGCCAATATGCTAGAATATTTGAAAAGCGAGATGCTTTTGTCTCTGGCATTACAAATAGACACACTACTATTGGAGAAAATGAGGTAGAATTGGCTTATTTCTACCTAAAATGTAGATGAAAACATGCAAAGAATGCATGTACAAAAAATAAAGTTAGAGTATGCACGGTCTGCAAAATAAATCACAAGACTCGATTGTGCCCACAATTGTCCAGTATCAAGGAGGATGTCGATGTTACGGAAGCCTATTTTATAGGCAATTGAAGGAGTTGACCACAATCCCCTACGAGGAATACGCCACCAGGAATACCATCATACAAGGAAGGACCATACATGCCACCAGGCCAGCCTCAACCACCTAACATGGGATGGTGGGGGCCATCGCCTTGGTCCAAAACACCCTCAGGAGCAATGTCTCTAAACCAATAGCCCTAGATGCCATATTAATATCCTGGGCAACAGTGGGGAAGGCATGCTCCACAGAACGTAGTGCCAGCTCATACCCATCAAAACCTGCTAGCCTTACCTACAGTGAGACCTACGCAGCTACCTGCATAACCGACAGTGAATCCAAATAATAGAGTAAATAATTTGGCATACAATATTGAAGGTGATATGTATTCGATGTATCATATTAGCTGCAATACTATTCAACTTAGATCAGGTAGACAACTAGGAGTAGATACACCTCTGCTGATAGAAGAGGAGGGAGATGTAGGAGAAACACCTCTTATAGAAGAGGTGGAAGAAGAAATGGTTGAGAGAACAAAGGCTCTATTTCCTAATCAACTACAAGAATAGAGGAAACTAACGCAGCCGAAGTATGATATTCTTTCTAGCTTAAAAAATCTCACAGTGATAATTCCAGTTTTTTAAGCTATCTGAGACATCCCAATATATACTAAGGTGATAAAGGAGATGTGCTTAAGGAATTCAAGATGGAAAGTAACCCAAAATATTAATGTTGTGGGTAAGATGACAGATTTAATGATGGGGAAGGTGTGTCATCCTAAATACGCAGACCCAAGCAGCCCAGTATTGACTATAAAAATCAAGGAATATTTCTTGACCAATACATTGGTCGATGTCGGTGTAGCCATCAATGTGATACCTCAGGAGACCATGTAGAGGCTACAGCTCACAGATCTGAGACCTACCTCAATGGTGCTACAATTGGCTGATCGATCAACAGTAGCACCGAAAGGAATACTGGAAGACATAATAGTAACGATTGATGCATGGTAATATCTGACCGATTTCCTAATATTGTAGTCTAAAACAAGGCTAGGTGGCTACTTGCTTATTTTAGGAATACCATGGCTGATGACAGTCGATGCTTACATCAGCTACCGTGATGGCTTGATGACCATATCCAATGGACAAAATGTCAAAAGGTTGACCATTTCACCCCCCATCCAATCCATGGATTTGTTGAGAGATCCTATGTTGACCAAGCATGGAGATAATGAGCTGTCCATAATCCAACCAGTAATGGTGTTGGATGAATTGGCAGAGGATGAAGATGAGGATGGTGCTATCATGGAATTCCTCTAGGAAGAATCCTCCATCACCACACCTGAGTCACCATTGGATGACTTCACCATTTATGGAGAAACCTTTGAAGAAGCAATGACGAACTTGGAAAGAGTGCTCGAAAGAAACGAGGAAAATAATCCATCCCTCAGCAATGAAAAGTGCTTTATGATGATACGAGAGGGCATCATATTGGGACACCATCTCTCTACAGAAGGAATAAAAGTTGACAAAAAAAATATCGAGGTCATAAAGGACCTATCCAGCCCTAGAACGTAGCGAGAGGTGAGAAGTTTTCTCTGATATTTCAGGTATTACCGATGATTTATCGTCGAATTTAGTAAGATAGCAAAACCACTACACACTTTGCTGTCTAAATATGTGGATTTTAACTGGATGAAGGACTGCAAAAGATCATTTCAGTCACTCAAAGAAAAGCTAATATCTACACCTATTTTAAGAGGACCAAATTGGGCCATATCGTTCCATATCTATTGCAATGCATCCAACAATGCGATTGGAGCAATTCTCAGGTAGAAGGATGGCAAGAAATTTTATGCCATCTACTACCTCAACAAAAACTTAGCAGGGGCAGAGCTCAACTATACAGTGATGGATAAATAATTCCTTGCAGTTGTACATACCATCAATAAATTCTGCCATTATATCACCGGGTACCAGGTGTTCGTCCATATAGACCATGCAACTATTAGGTATTTAATGAGCAAACCAGATATTGGTGGAAGAATTATTAGATGGATTTTGCTATTGTAGGAGTTTGATATAACAATAGTTTACAAACCCAACAAAGACAATGTAGTTGTAGATTTTCTTTCCAGACTGATACCAACAAATCATGCGATAGTGGAAGGCCAGTTACTGGTGGAGTCCAGAGCAGGCATGGGGGAGACCCCATCCTTGTAAATCTAGACAAAAATCTTAGCAAGTAGAACGGTGGACATGGAGGTGTCCACAAAAATTAGTTAGTTTAGATTTGTTTATTTCCTTACAATGTGTTTTACAGGGACGACGCCCACATGCAAGCTACAAGTATCCTGAGTTCAGGGCCTAACAGGCATGAAATGCATCTAATTGCTTGTATTTTTATTTATTTTTGTTTGCTTTTTGCAGGTGAAGGGCTTGATAGCACAAAAAATAGGTATCTGGGAAACCAGGCCTGAACCAGCTCAGCATCATGCCACCTGCACATATAGTTTAGAAGCAACATCTATCCAAGCTTGGGGATGGAAACAAACTCTTCTCTAAGGAAAAAATCACATGCAAGGCCCGATAGGAAGATGCTGGGGTAGCATGAAGTAAGTCTAAGGAGGCTTGATCACCCTTTCCCGGATGATCATGACATGGCTACTAAAAAAAAAATGCCTTGCAAAAATCCTTCATCTAAAAAGAAGACTCTCAACTTAAGGAACGATGCCTTCCTCATCGAAGAATGTGCCTAACTGAGGTGGACGTTTCCTGTCGTAAAGAAGGTATCATACTGGAGGTAAGGCACCTTCCTTATAAAGAAGGCACCCAACTTAAATAAGGTGCCTTCCTTATAAAGAAGGCGCTCATCAAGAGTTCCTAAAAAAAAAAAAATTGAGAAGGCGCCTTCCATATAATGAAGGCGCCATGAAAAAAAAAATGATGATCAAGCCGCCTTCTACTCTAGGAAGATGCATCCATTCAAAGCGCCTTCCGTAATAGGAAGGCACTGGTCTTTCAAAAGTGCCTTTCTCAACAGGAAGACATTGTTCTTCAAAAGTGTCTTGCACAGCAGGAAGGCGTCGTTCTTCTTAAGCACCTTATGCAATAGGAAGGTGTCGTCAAGCAAAAGCACCTTCCACCTAGGGAAGGCGCTAGTCATTTAAAAGTGCCTTCCATATTAGGAAGGTACCAAAAGTGCCTTCCAAGTACAGTGAACACTTTGATTTCATGTGCACCTCGATTCGAACAAGATCAACACACAATTGGGCAGCACCATATTACCACCATCATCCCATGTGATGGAAATACACCCCAACCAAAAATATTACAGAGTTATGAGATAGGATCCTTGTGCATACCCCAAAAATTATGGATAGATGATTTTCAAGCCTATCAGGAGTCTGTCTTCAGTGTCGAACCTCGAACAATGTAGCAACAAATTCCAATGTAATCTGCACATGTTAAATACCCATCCTCTGTGTCACAGACTGGTGAATCGCTATTTTACGCGATGCACAAAGCATCTAATAAGGTATGTGAATAATTCTAATTAAATTTTTATATCAATTTTCATCAAGTATGCAGTACCAAAAAATAGCACCATCATAAAAATCATGCACCCCCATGGCCGAAACATCGTGCCAACGTTATGGCTTGAGAGGTGTACCTTGCCAACCCCAAAATTGAATGCTAGGGTTAAGCACCTTCCTTATAAGAAGGCACATTCCTGAGAAGGTAGGGTAGGAAAATAGAGGAGTGGTTAGGGAAGGCACCATGGGAGGATAATAAAATAGCCACACCATCAAGAAGAATTAGCCGAGTGACATGGAAGGGATCAGGGGGGCGGTCAGGACTTAGTTCGAAGCCGAGGGATGGCTCGATTACTGTACCCTAGTCTATTAAAACTAGGATATGGAAGTAGCCAAAGAATTTACTACCTCCTTGCGAGGTGACGCAAATAAAGTGCATGGTAGGGCGATTTTGGTCACCCCAAAATACATCTCCCAGGTGACCAACTTGCCTCTCACAGGTGAGAGCATATACAAGGACGGTATGTTGAAACAATATATCAAATTATTGCTAGAGGGATAAAGTGTGCAGATAGAGAAGGAAGGGCTACCAAAAAGCAGACTTCCAAAAAGAAAATGCCCTGAAGGAGGAAGCGACTCGATACCAGAGGGGTGCGCCTTTCACCTTGGCCCACAACGGGTTGATATCAGCACTAGTTCACCATGCAGAAGCACACAAAAAGACTCCAATGCAGAGGAAGATGATAGTCAAGAAGGACAAGAAAATTCTACCATCAGGGAAGGGCAAGACGAAGAAAGCCCCATAGAGGAGGTAGAAGATAGAGGGAAATTGCCATTGCCCAATTTTGTAGAGGAAATAGGGCAATCACCATTGCCCAATAGCTCACCAATGGCGAAACCCAATTATGGCAACTTGGAACCATTTCCCAAGAGAAGGCACATACGACGTCTAATTCTATCATCAAAGGAGGAATAAGATGACCCAGAGGTTGGTCTTCAAGCCCAGACCCTACCTAATTAATAATTTGAAGTTTCCAAGATGCAGGTACTTCTAATGGAATTAATAAGCAAGTTGATGTAGCCTTAGAGGAGGCCCTATAATGGCAAACTGATTGTTAGATGGCCCAAATTTTTTTGGAGGACTATTAGATGACACACAAGGAGGAATTGGATAAGCAAGTACAAAGAGTAGCTCAGCTTGAGTAGCTTGTCCAATAGCTATAGGAGGAGAATTGACAATTCTGGGCCAAGGAGACAGAGAAAAGGGATGCGCCCACTCAAATCGACTAGGTGATTGAGGTCCCGACGAATTCCCCTACCTAATTAGAACGAGTATTCTCTTCAGGGGAATTTCGATCGAATTCTCGACAAAGAAGCCTAGAAGCAGGGGATAATTCCTTTATTTTTGAGATTTATGGGAGAGGGAGCCCAAAGGATCCCCCTATTATAGACTTGAGTGATACAGAGCCTGGTGTGGACAAGCAACCGCAAACAGAACCAAGGGTTAAGGAACAATTCTTCGGACCTAAGGAGAGAGGGATTGAGAGACCTATGGGGTCAATACCAGAACAACCAGAGAAAGGAGGGACAACTCTGAGGACATCATAACAAGTTCCTTGCAATGAAGAGACACCCACCAAGAAGGAGGAGAAACCCCTTGCTCGAGTTGCCACACTTTCTACAAGGGCCAAAGAAAAAGTGCCCATGACAGCTTGAAATAAGGTGAAGGTGATCTTCACCAAACCAGTCAAGGACAAATGGGACATGCAACCATTCATGGAGAGGTAGAAGCGGTTTGAACAGTTGCTTAAAGATATGGAAGCAGCAAAGGAATCCAGGAAATTAGCTTCGAAGGTCTAGGGAGACCTTGGTATTTACATTAATTCGACTGATGATGATCAATTTTGGGAGATTTATGGGTCATGCTGAGGATGCCCCTCTAAAATATGAAGATATTTTGAGTGATGGGGGGTATATGGGCCTAAATTAGAATTCGTTGCTATTGCAAGATAAAATGTAGGGCTTACCCCTAAAGCATCTTAATTACCCAAGTCCCAGGTAGTTCATCTCATGAGGGACAATTTTGACATCCCTCTTGCAGTTGTTAGGCCTCCAGATGCTGACATCCCTCTTGTAGTTGTTAGGTCTCCGGATGTTGACCTATGGTAAGCTACAAAAACTGCATTCTAGGCAACAGGGACTATGTTAGCTATACCACATCTGGTAGCAATCGGCGTGGGAAACTTGAATAGGTGGAGTAAAGGGATTGAGCAGAAGTAGACAATATAAGTTGGCTGCCTCAACACCACAGTTCCACACATAAAAAGAAAGACCACACCTCCTGATGTCAGTCTTTAGAAAAAACAATCACATGCTGTAGGTACAACCATATCTACTAGAAAAAGATGACGATGAGAAGTATGAAGGGCTACCTACAATTTGATGCCATGAGGGTGTGGCATATGTTAGGCATGGGGGGATGATGAGCCTCAAAAATGCTCTTTGTATGAGTTTCAGTGATTATTATGTGGCAATATAATAGGAATTGTATACTTTCGGGATCAGTCGAGCTCCTTCATGGACCTGGCTGTCTATTTATTTTGGGATCAAGGCATGGTGAATAGGTGCCTTCCTCTTCAAGAAAGGTGCCAGGAGAAGGTAGGTGGCTTCCTCTTAAAGGAAGGCACCAACAAAAGGTAGGTGCATTCCGTATAAATAAGGCATCTGACATACTTAGGTGCCTTCCACATAAGGAAGGCGCCCCATGTAAGGCAAGGCACCTTCCACATAAAGAAGACATCCAACATCAATAGGCACCTTTCGCATAAAGAAGACACTCGATCTTAGTAGGCACCTTCCATGTGAGGAAGGTGCTCAACATCAGTATGCACCTTCTGCATAAGGAAGGCTCCTACCAAAGCACATGAGGAAGGCACATTCCTCATAGAGAAGGTGCCTCCATTTTTTGCCAATTGACCAAATAAAGAGACGTGGGCAGTGTTGACTGGTTTAGTTCCAGTTCCACATCACGCAAGACATTTTTGGGAATTGTACCAATAGACGAGAATTTCTTACCTATGCCAGATGAAGTATGAACCAATAAGCGAACACACCACCATTAGGAACAATGCCTGCTTTTAGCAGATGTCGATTGCGTTTACCAGACTGTCCCAGTTTAGTCTGGACTAAACTACTGTTGTAAATTCCTTGTAACAAAATATCTATGTATGTGATATATAAACACACACAGACATCTATGATAGATATCCAAAAAGATAATTTAGAATACATTTATCATTATGAGGAGATAGAAGCATTGTAATAATTATTTTACAATTATAATAAAGTTCGAGAGTTACTAACTGAAAACACGAGATTCCGGAAACAAAAAGGAAAGACTAAACAAAATTGCATTAAAAGAAAAGAACACAAATGAATGAACACAAGATATAAAAGAAATATAAACTATAGCCCTTTTTATTGATATTATTTTCAATTCGTGTTACAATATGTCTCCTTCCTTTTTAGGGGATAGGAGCGTTTGATATTGATCTCTACAATTTGCTTCAGAATTCCTCTTCCGTGTGCCCACAAATAAAATGGGCGAACCAAAACGTTGTTGCCACTTGTGTTGACAAAGGTCGATTCTTCGCTGCTCCTTCAATAGACTTGAAATCTGTGTTCAAAGAAACAAACAAAGAATCAGTAGCACCTGTGTGTGAAAAATAAAAGATAAATCTAACTATAGCTGAAATGAATCTAAATGAACTAAAAACTCGATAAATGCATAAACATGAAACTAGCTAAAATACTATAAAATAAATAAAGCGGGGAGGTGCCCGAAGGCAAACCACCCGCGGATAAAACCTTGCTTCGACACCAATCCGCTTGAGATGGGTCCGAAACCTGATGTGATGTGTTGTTGGAAAATTGATAGAATATTGTAGTCAAAAGAATGGGGTTTGGGCACACATCGCAAGTAAGTGATCTAACAGCACTTCGTTTCTCAGAATGCTCCTACTCGGTCCCCTTGTTGGGTGAGGAAACTCACCATTTTATATACCCAAGGGGTCTCTTTGAATTAACATGCAAAAGTGTTTCTTTGCATGAATGCTTTTGTTTGTGAAGAGAGGACTTCTTCTTGATCAAGGGCTTCTTAACTGCCTCTGTGCATGTCTTTGTGTGTTTTAGAAAAACTCACTTGCACTCCCATGTAATGAAGGGATAGCTAAGTGGCAAATCAGAGTTGTCTTAAAAATCTTACTCTCATTCCCATGCAGTGAAGGGAAAGTCAATTGGCAGTTATGAGTTGTCAAAAGAACTCACTCGCACTCCTATGTCATGCAAGAAAAGCTAAGTGGCAGTTCTGAGTTGTTATGTGCCAAGATTTGACTTTTTGCCAGTCAAACTTTACAATCCTCCCACCCCGAAGAGAGCGCTGGCAATCGTCTCTTGGTAAGACGAGTATCAGTCAGCACTCGTCCCTGGGTAGAACGAGTAAAATTTGCACTCGTCCTTGGGTAGGACGATTAAGCAAAAAGGTGTCTAAAAGGTGCCAAATTGGTTTCTGACTTGCAGAACTGCTGTGTGAGTGGTTAGAACCACTGTTTAACCTCTGAGGTCTGCCCTGGGGGCTGTGTGTGTTAGTGCGATCAGTGCTTGTTGTCACATAATTGGATTGGTGTTGTTTTGGTGTCTACAGATGCCCCTTTTTGGGAAGCGCTGCACATGGTGCAGTGCTAAGCAAAAATATATAACCAAAGCACTAATGATTAAGGTTTTCAGTAACCTAACCAACTCTTGATGCCCCAAGTATGGAAAGGGCACGCATTCTTGAATCCTTGCTTCTGAAGAGCTAAGGAACTTAAATCAAGCATTAACCTGGTTCGGTGAGGTATTCCTTGAACTTAGGCATTGACTAGTCATGAATAGGCAAAGGGCGCAACCTTTTGTTGTGGGAACCTTGAGTTCATGATTCACAAATGCTAAGTATATGATCAGTTTGTGATGATTGCTTTTTTTTTGCCCCAATCAGGGGCACGATTGTATTTTGCAATGATCCTTTGAATGCGTGTCTTTTCCAAGACTACGTATAATGTTGTTGATTGGCAACTAAGCGTGACTACCCCCTCAAGCGATGAATCGATGAGGGAATGACCGACATGAGAAAAGTGAAGAGTCGCTTGACCCAAGATGAGGTATGCAAGGGTGCCTTTAGATGGTTTACCGCTAAGCATGCTCGAGCAGTTCCCCGACTATTTTGACCTATTTTTGGTTTTGTTGGCATTTGTCATTTTGATGTTGTTTTTAATGTTTTTTTTTTTTTATTCGTCCCGGGGTGGGACGATTGTCTTGATGTTACTCGTCCTGGTGTGGGACGAGCACGCCTCAGAGGATACTCGTTCCGGGGTGGGACGAGCGCGCTGAAAAGCGCTCGTACCGGTAGAGGACGATTACCAGTAGACAAAAACTATAAATATGCGAAAATGACGGATTTGGCTCATTTACACTGTTCATCGATTGCGATTTGGAGCGCTGGGAGGAGGAGGTAGATTTCTGACGTGAAGCGTTGCCGGATTATCTAGCCACCATGAGTGCACAGACCGGGTCGTCGAGCGAAGGAGCCAAGGCGAGACCAGTAAGTGCACTATCTCCTCAATTTGTGAATTTGAAAAATGCAAATGTGTTTTTATTGTTTTTATTTTATGGAAACATGAAACCCTAATTAATTAAACTAAAAGGTGAATGAATGAAAACAAGGAAACATGGATGCAAACCTATGGAAACTTAAATGAAAAACTGGATGATAAACCCAAAATGAAACTTAGACGGAAAACCATAGGATAAACCCAAAAATGAAACTTAGAGTAACACTTTTTAGGGTAACCATGGTTAAAAATGTTTTTCTATGTGAATGGTAAAACTTAGGTCGAAACCATAGGTAAACCACACTCATATTTTTATGTTATGTTTATGGAAAAAAAAAAAAAAATGGAAAATGAATGAATTTTTTTTTGGGTTGAAATGGTAAACGTAGGTAAAACCGTAAGTAAACCATATCAAAAAAATTAATTTTTATTGGTTTTGATGAAATTAAAGATGAATTTTTTTGGTTGAAATGGTAAACTTAGGTAAAACCGTAGGTAAACCATGTCAAATTTTATATTGGTTTTGATGAAATTAAAGATGAATTTTTTTGGTTGAAATGGTAAACTTAGGTAAAACCGTAGGTAAACCATGTCAAATTTTATATTGGTTGTGATGAAATTAAAGATGAATTTTTTTGGTTGAAATGGTAAACTTAGGTAAAACCGTAGGTAAACCATGTCAAATTTTGGTCATTTGTTTGCAAAATTGATGAAATTTTTGTGTTTTGAAATGGTAAACTTAGATAAAACCGTAGGGAAACCATGTCAAATTTTTGTATTAATTTGCGTGGAATTAAAGATGTAAAATTGATGAAATTTTTTTTTTTTTTTTTTTGTTTTGAAATGGTAACGTAGGTAAAACCGTAGGTACACCATGTCAGATTTTTGTCATTTTTTGTTAAAATTGAGATGAAAAATTAATGAATTTTTTTGGTTGAAATGGTAAACTTAGGTAAAACCGTAAGTAAAGCATGTTAAATTTTTGTCTATTTTTTTGAATGGACATGTGAATGAAAGATGTGACTATACAGTTATGCATTTTTGTATACGTGATGGTAATTTGATGCATGTTTTTGATGTTTGTTGTTTTATATGATGTGTAGGTGGTGAAGAGTCGACATCGAGTGTCGACCATTTTTTCTAATGCCCGCGAGGCGTTGACTGATGATGACTGGGAGTGGCTTGATGCCTTAGGGCTCAAGCATGTGGCTCGGTTGGATGCAGTTGCGGCAGATCGGGCATACATTATAGCATTGATTGGCCTGTGGGATGCTCGGACGAACACCTTCCATCTTTCGACAGGGGAGATGACTGTCACCTTAGAGGACGTATATTGGATTCTTCGGATTCCGATAGACGGGGCTCCCATTCGGACGACACCACGGAGCCAGAGGACGGTGGTGCTAACGCGATACTTTGGACACAGAGGGGATGGAGATGGGATGACCTCGTTGGAGAGGGCAGAGCTGGATTTCCAGATTGGGGGGATACTGGTATGATGGTGGTACAGGAGGGGAGTGTTGGGAGTGAGGCATGCAGTACTCATGAGCCTCATTTCCAACATGCTCCTACTAGATTCGTCAGGAGCGAGGTTCCCATGGAACCTAGTGGAGGTAGTATGGCAGTTGGTGGATTTCCTAGTGACAGAGCCGGTTATTATGAGGTGGGGCCAGACGCTTTTGGCACAGTTATATGATGAGTTGTACGAGGTCTGCTGTCAGAGGCGGAATGGGTTGGGGTGTAGTTTCTTGTTGCAGTGCTGGGCATGGCATCACATAGCCATAGAGCGACCACGAGAGTTGCCCTGGACTACCCGAGCGAAGATGGTGGATAGGGACATTGGATACGGGGCTCTATGGTATCGATTTGAGGAGCGAGGGCATAGTCGAAGATTCGTGAGAGACGTCAACCATTACAGAGATGCACTGGCATGATTGACTCCCGAAGATGTGATATGGTGGCCATATCGGGATTGTCCCGAATGGCCAGAGGCTGATGAGTGGCTTCGGTGGGTTCGAAGGGGGATATGGGTGATTGGGCGACACGGGACAGAGCAGGAGTACTTCCACTACCTTCGAGTGACGCGACAGTTTGGAGTACGCCAGGGGTTGCCTGGGGAGCCCGTAGCCTACCGATGTCAGAGTGATGAGAGGACCCTAGCTACGTCGATCCTCGAGCCACTAGGGGAGGAGTCAGATGCTGTGTTGGACATTTCGGATGTTGATGACGTCGACATGATAGCCAAATATCAGGAGTGGTGGACGCTACGGTAGTGGCGAGGGGAGGGGCCCTTGGGAGGAGAGGAGGCAACGGGAGGCGGAGAGGGTGCAGAGGCACCAGGAGAGGGTTTGGGAGCACCTGCAGATGTAGAGATGGTGGAGGTGGTAGAGGTAGGGGATGATGTTGAGGAGGAGGAGCAGCCGAAGATGCAGGATGTTTCGGAGCAGGCTGATGCTCCAGAGAGGCCGATGCAGCCAACCGGGTAAGGGGAGACAGAGGTGGGGTTACGTGCTGAGGTAGCGCAACTGACAGGAGAGCTTGCAAAGATGACACAGGAGAGGGATCGCCTGTGGTCATAGTTGGCAGAGCGGGAGAGCACAGGGGATGCGTCTCACCAGCAGGGTGGTGATACGGATGCTGCACGGGAGAGGGATCTCCTACGGGTGCAGCTAGTATAATGTGATGATGCCATTGCGTACTACCATAGGCGAGAGGCCGAGTGGAGGCTACGGGGGGCAGACTTGAGATGACGAGAGGAAGCTTGGGTGTGACATCAGTAAGAGATGGAGTCTGAGATTCTCTGCCTGGGTGGGCGAATACCAGAGCCTCCGGCCAGTGGCTCATCGCACAGGACGAGAGACAGTGGGACGGAGCAGTCGACATCATCCTTGTGCAGGCGACGAGAGGAGGATAGTGCGAGTGGTCGGGATGCAGGGGCGAGCAGTCGCCCTGAGAGATCTCAGAGGATAGATACCACGGGGGGTAGCTCTCATCGCACCGATCCTATGTGATCATGGTGGCCGATGCCCTAGGCTGGGGGTTTTTGAGATTTTGGATTGTGCGGGGTCAGATGACTGGTTACTGTAGCCTATGGGCATTTTGGATGATATATATATAGATGATTCTTGTTGGTGTTTATCCTTTTTGCATGATTTATTTTTCTATACATGTTTTTACATTGATGTATGCATATGCAATTATGAATGGGGTGATTCTAATTTGTATGATGTATGCATATGGAATAAATAAAATGAATTGTTGATGAGTTGTCGATGCACCATAGACTGTACAAAATTGGAGTGACTTGCTATAGTAATAAGATAACTTTGTGGAATGCTTGTGCATATGAAAACTTTGTTTTTGTATTTTGTCTATTTTTTGATGGTGATGTATGGAATGAAATGTATCGGTTGTTTGAAAATGTAGTTAAGATTTTCTGAGATGCAGATATTTTTAACTAACTAACCAAGACTGTTCATTTATCTCACAAGACTTCTAAACAAGGGCTAATTATGACTTGAATTTAACCAAGTTATTTCACATCCCTATGTGTGCAATTGAGTTCATTGACGTGGTATTTGTCAGGATACCGCCAGTGCCAGATGGGCTTTCAACCGAACCTGTACTGAGGATCACCTAATTAGCTCCACTAACTCCTTTATTGTATTTAGTCAGATTAATCTGTGATGCTATCTAGGATACCATAAGCTAGCTCATCCACATGCAAACATTGATCTGCACACAAGTTAATGTGACAGATATATCGTCATGCGGGAGGTTTACTGCCAGTGACCGATAGGCTATCAACCAAACCGATACTGAAGCTTGCCTCATGACCTGTCGAAATGCTGAAAGTTCCAGGGATTCAAGTTCGACTCCCTTATTTTCTTCAAGGGTATTAGGATACTTTCTCTTTATAGTGATGAGATCACTGTTTATTTTTATGATAGTACTCGTCTTGTTTTTTTTTTTTTTTTTTGAGCAAGGGATTTGAATATGGAGTGATGAGAATCACTATTGTTTGTGCCTTTTGATGTGTGCACGGTATGATGTCAAATTGTACTGTTTTGACATTTTGAAAATTTTTTATGTTTTTACAACTTTTGAGAACTTGGGAATCATGGGGAATTGGGTAGGGAGGATGCTTGTCCTTTTGCCAACTCTCAGCATTTCTAGGGTCAATTGCACAGGGGGATAAGCAAGATAGCCGTTTCTCTTATGGTAACCAGGATTACGGTGCAGGTTTCATCTTTTGTTCACACAACTTAGGAATTATTTTATGTGTGTTAATTTGTGTTGGGATGCTACGTACCAAGGTGGGATCCAAGTAAAACTTTCCCGTGTAAAATCTGCTTAACTATGTACAGTTTTTGGCTAGAAAGTTAAAGACATCTGAATGACGAAAACCCTATATACATTAGGCGACAACTAACGATGCTAAAATAAAAGGGTGATATGCTGGATGTATGTGTTTATGGATTTGATGTGGAAATGATGGAATTTCCAAATAATGACTGTCTATGGTGCTTTTGACTTGTATGACCAGCAACGATGCAATGTATGGATGCAATGCCGAATGCAACCTATATTTTTGTATTATGAGTTTTTTTTTTATGAGAATGCATGGAATTAAAATGCAATTGGTTTTTGTAATTTTGATTGATTTTTATGGGGATGCATGGAGTTGAAATGCAATTATGTTTGTGATTTTGATTTGTATTGATGAGGATGCATGGAATTGAAATGCAGTTGTTTTTGTGATTTTTGATTTTTATGTTGACCAAGCAGTTGTGGTAACGCTTGGAGCTTTTGGGTTGACCAAGCGATTGTGGGAATCCTTGGAGCTTTTGGGTTGACCAAGCGATTGTGGGAATCCTTGGAGATTTTGGGTTGACCAAGCGATTGTGGGAATCCTTGGAGCTTTTGGGTTGACCAAGCGATTGTGATAATCCTTGGAGCTTTTGGTTGGACTATGGCTCTCTAGCTGTGAAATGGCCTCAAATGAATGATGTTCAAGGGTTCTGCTTCCTTGATTCCTTCAAGAGAGGCAAGCTGGTATGTTCTGGGTCCTATTCTACTGTCAATGATGTAAGGACCTAACCAGTTTGCTGCAAACTTGTCCCGTAGATGGGACAACAAATTAGAATTCTGTTGGTTCTCTTTTAAGACCAAGTCACCAACCTGAAATTTCCTGAAATGGACTTTCATGTTGTATGCTTTCTTAAGTTTCTCTTGATAGATATGCAAATGCTCGAGAGCATTAACGCGTCGTTCATAAAGCAATATCAGTTGATCTAACCGGGCCTGCCATGCAGTGTCATCATCGATGAACTCTTGCATTGAAATGCGCAGGGAAGGAATGTCCAACTCAAAAGGCATGACTGCCTCAGAGCCATACACCAGCTAAAATAGAGTTGCCCTAGTGAGCGTCTGAATGCTGGTGCGATAAGCCCATAGGGCAAGCGGGATATGAATGTGCCAGTCTTTATGATTGTCTGTAACTGTATTTTTGAGAATGGCAACTAGCATTTTGTTTGACGCCTCTGCTTGCCCATTTGCCTATGGATAATAGGGTGTTGAAAAGCTATGCTGAATCTTGTACTTTGTGGTCAAAGCACGCACATATTTATTCTTGAATGGTGTCCCATTATCCGAGACAATTTTGGATGGAATACCAAAACGACATATGATGTTATGCAAAATAAACTCCGCAATGCGGGCTCCAGTCATAGTGGTCAGCGAAATTGCTTCCACCCATTTGGTAAAGTACTCTGTGGCCGTTAAAATGAACGTGTGACGACTAGACGATGCAGGGAAGATCTTTCCAATTAGATCAAGGCCCCACTATGAAAAAGGCCAAATCGATTGAATCAGCTGTAAGGCCTGAGAAGGTACGTGTGTCAAATTAGCATGGTGCTGACACTTCACGCACTTCTTCACATATGCGCAACAATCTCGCTCTAAATATGGCCAATAATAACCCATGCGAAGAATGCGCTTTGCGATGGCCATATCGCTGAAGTGGCCACCACATGTACCATCATGAGCTTGGGTGATCGCCCAAGCGGACTCTTGCTGGTCCAAACAACGAAGGAGGATTCCTTCATAATTTTGACGATACAAAATGTCTCCTAACAAGACATGCTTTGCCGCTTTCTATTTGAATGATATTTTTGTGGCTTGTGTCAATCCAAGTGGGAGAGTACCTAGCTTGAGGTAATCCCGAATGGGTGTATACCAGTCTTTCTGATTAGAAACCTCGATAGTATGAATGGCCAATCCCTTTTGAAGTTTATCCTGAACAAAAGCTAAACAGGAAAGAACTTGTAAAAACAACGTGGTGTTGCTAGCAAGAGGGGCCGGGGAGAACAAGGACCCCCAGTTGGCTTTAATCAAACAATCTCAAATTCGAGAGAACTTATCCGGAGATGGTTCAATCTGGATCATGTGGATTTCTGGCGTCGAATCAGAGCTTGCACGCTCCATCGTAGATTGCGATAATGTTTTAACCTGAATGGTTGTCATTTCACCAGAAGGGTCTTGCGGAATAAGTGACCCCAAGGAGGCCATAGTATCCGCAAAATTATTTGATGATCGAGGGAGTGCCTCGATGTCATACCATTCAAATTGTGCCAAGAATTTATCCACAAGGGCTTTATAAGACTTCAAAACTGGACATTTACATTGGTATATCCCTTTTACTTGGTTGACAATTAACAGCGAATCACCAAAGATGTTCAATCGTTTAATGTTCATGGTGATTGATGTCTGAAGAACTATGAGCAAGGCTTCGTATTCTGCATTGTTATTGGTTAGCGGGAAGTCTAATTTAAATGACAAGGGCATTGGAGCGCCTTGCGGAGTGAAGAATACAATTCCCGCACCACCCCCTTGCTCACATTTAGAACCATCGAAGAATAGGGTTATGTCAGCCTGTGACTCAGGCTCATCAGAATCTGGCGACTCTAAAACATGGAAGACCCCTCATCAGGTAGTTCAAAAGTCAGAGGCTGATCGTCTTCAAGAGGATCCTTAGCTAGTTGATCGGCGATGACTTGACCTTTTATAGATTTCTGTCCAATGAACTCTATGTCAAACTCCGTCAACAACATGATCCATTTCGCCGTGCGGCTACTATGATAAGTACGACTCATCATGTATCGCAATGGATTCTCCTTAGACACAACATACGTCTTATTACTAAGCATGTAGTGGCGTAGCTTTTTGGTAGCAAACACCATTGCCAAGCAGAGTTTTTCAACATATGCATAGTTAAGTTCATAACTGACCAGGGTGCGGCTAAGATAGTATGTAGCCTATTCTCTGTGAAGTTCATTTTTCTGGGATAGCATGGTGCCCAGTGCCACCTCAGTGGCTAAGAGATATAAATAGAACGACACTCCTGGTTTGGGTGGTGCCAATACTGGCGACGAAGCCAAGTACTATTTAATGTCGTCAAAGGCTGACTGGCACTCGTCATCCCAATGAAATGTGACCCCTTTATGCAATAATTTATTCATGGGTCGGCATTTGTCAGATAACTACGCTATGAAGTGCTTGATCGACGCAAACTTTCCCTGTAGACTCCTGATCTACTTGATGGTGGTTGGGGGACGCATTTCAAGGATTGCCTTGAATTTGTTTGGATCAACCTCAATTCCTCGTTTGGAGACTATGAAACCTAAGAGCTTTCCAGAGGTAACGCCAAAGATGCACTTCTTGGGGTTTAATATGACTTTATGCTCAATGAGGCAATCAAGGACCTTACTCAAGTCACCGATGTGATCTGGGCGCAAAAGAGATTTGGCCAACAAATCATCCATGTAATCTTCCAAAGTTTTGTGCATGTAATCATGAAAGATGTACGTCATGGCACGTTGGTATGTAGCTCCAGAATTTTTAAGGCCAAAAGGCATGACCTTATAGCAAAATGTTCCCCAAGGCGTTGTGAATGCCGTTTTTAGTTTGTCCTCAGGATTGATACGAATCTGATTGTATCCTGAGAAACCATCCATAATGGAAAGCATTTCGTGGCCTGCTGTAGTGTCTACCAATGCGTCGATGCTCGACAAGGGAAAATCATCCTTAGGACTCACTTTGTTAAGATCTCGAAAATCAGTGCATATACGAATCCTCCCGTCACGCTTCTTGACGGGAACCATGTTAGATAACCATGGCGGATAATCCACACAGATGACAAATTGGGAATCCAACAACTTTTGTAACTCATATTTTACCATTAAGGCCACTGTTGGATGCATCTTGCGTAGTTTTTTCTTGACTGGCTTGATTGTTGGATCAAGCGTTAAATTGTGCGTGACTAGCTGTGGGTCTAGTCCCGACATATCCTTGTATGACCATGCAAAAACATCCTTCTTTTCCTTAAGAAGGGCAACATAATCAGCTCGCTCTTCAGGGGAAAGACTTACCCCCAGCTTGAGAATCCGTGGATTCATTGGATCTGTGTCGATATCTACATCAGTTGTTGCTTCGACTGACATATGGGATCCGTCTTCCAACTAGTGTGGAATTGGGATCAGATGGATATCGTTTGCTGAATTAAGATCATCATTTGGAACGTCAAGTTCCTCTTCAACATGAAAGACATCCTGAGTCTATCCTGGAGTGAAATGAAACATCCCACCACAAGGCCAATACTCTGATGGAGATGGTGGTGTTTTCAGCACGATCCCAATCAATAGCTTCTTTGTCTAGATGCAATAATCGTGTTGGATTGGCTGGATCATGGATGGGGGCGATCAAATCAATGGAGACCATGTTGATGAAATGATTGTAATCTCCATAACCGCAAATGTGACAACTTTGACATTCTAGATGTTCTTGGTGCTTTGGATCTGGCTCTGTGGGCACTGGCACAAATGGATCAGCCCAATACGCGGTCCTGCAAATAGGTTCCACCCTAGGTACTGATGGTTCGATAGGGTCTCCAAGCAAAAGATGTTCGTGATATGCCTGGAGTGGCGTATGCAGTAATTGCTATAACTACGACAGGTTGAAATGCCTCCTAGGTCGTGGATCTATATGTAAGTGTTCCAACCTGTCATTTATGTCCAAAGGATCTTGTAACCTATGCTCACTAGGATCATTCAATGGGAACATCCTCAGGAAGCTTTGCTGATCGTCATTCATTTGATAGTCATGCGAATGATCGTCCTCCGAATCATCTTCAGAAGACCCTTCCTAGTCTTGTCCATATTCCCCTTGTGGGTGAGTCCATGAGGTTTCTCCTTGTTCAGCCGTAGGGAAAGGGTTGTTGAGGTCAACAAGGTTATGTGTTTGCAATGGGAAATAATCCCCCAATGTATAAGTCGTATTTGGATTGGCATATGGATCTAATGCCAACCCATCCTTGTTGCCTATCCCTAGGCCTTGCATGTTTTCAACCAAGATTTCGAGGGGCAAAGGGTGATTAAACCCTACTCCTGACTTTTCATAAGGCATTTGGTATCTTGGTTGACACAAAACATGCACTCCTTGTTCATACCGGCCTAACTCGTATCCATGCCAATTGCATTGAATTAGATATCGTAATGCGAAGTCTGGGTTAGCCAGATAGTTGATATCTTCCACAAAGGGATCTTCATCTTCTTCTTCTTTTTGGGAAGGTTCAACACCATGATCTAGGCCCCCAAAAATAAAATTTGTCTGATTAGGTGGGTAGCCTAAAGGAACCACGGAGCCTATGGGGAGTCGAGGTCTTCCCATGTCTTACATAGACTGAAGTGTGGGTGTTGCAACAATATTGCACACTATGTACTCCCCCATGCCTGTGTTAGAAATCTCAATAGTAATCGTTGGCGATTGAGAGGAATCAAATGGGAGTTCTCCTTGAGTCCACTCCATGTGGGGTGAACTAGGCGTCTCAGCTTCCATTCTATTAGGCGTCTCTTCTGTATAGATGTTGGAAACTAGAGGTGGTTCTGCTTCCAGGGGCTTCTTTCCTTTGTCCGTTGGTGTGGCCATCGTAGGTGGTGTCGTTGTGGGAGGACAGGATGAAGAAGATGAACCCACCTGGGAATGTAATTGATTTGGTGATGGAGATTCTTGCTTAGTTGGACCCCGTTTAGATGGATTTAACTGGAAATCCACGTGCATGGAAGGAAGGGTCGACTGTGGCATGATTTGCACTGAATTACAGTACTTAAAAGGTTCCAAATATACGGGGACCACGTGCACTTCTCCTTCGAATGTATACTTCAAACATTGATGAGCAATTGAAGGCACACACTTCATATCCCAGATCCAAGGCCGCCCAAGCAAGATATTGTAAGCCATATCACCTTATAAAATATGACACAACGTATGAATGGTCTTTTGTCCCACTTGTATGGGCAGGACAATTGTGCCAATTGTCGAGCATATCGTATCATTAAATGCTCGAAGGGTATAAGTGGAAGGTGTAATGTGAGAGGCTGGTAGTTTCAAATGTTTCAGTGCAGCGGTTGTAATAAGATTACTGGATGAACCAGTGTATATCAACACCCGTTTGTATGGAGTCCCGTTGACCCACGCAATAACGTGTAGGGGTGGATCCGTTACATCTCCAGTCACCATTTTTAACTCATCTTCCCGAAAGGTAATGACTGGTTTAGTACACTATTTGACATGCCCCACAAAATTATTGAACGAATCCGCTTCGTGGGGTTGCAATTCAATTGCCTTTAATATCTCCATAAGAGCTTCCCAATGGGGCGCCGATTGTTGAATAAGCTCATAAATGGAGAGCCTAGCCAATGTGGTCCGTAGACTTTGGGTAAGTCTAGTTCGAATCGTGGCCACAAGTATAGGTGGAGGTAATTGTGTAGGATTTGGTTGATGTTGTGATGTGGATGAAGCTTCCCTAGTAGCTGTCGCGGGGACAACTCCTGGGTGTCTCTTGTTTCTTGTCACAATACTTATCATTCCAACATACCCCTCCATGGGGTAACTCTATTGCACTTCATTGACATGTAGAGGTTTTGTTTGTGCATCATGTGTGGGTAAAGGATCTTTGAAAACACCCATATGTTGGTTGTTGGGTGCGATGGGATTATCCACTACCAATGTGTGATTGTCAATAAGATCTTGCACTAAACCTTTAAACGCCCAAAAAAAATTAAGGTCATGCCCTTTCCTTCTATGGAATCTACAGAAAAGATCCTCTCTGTAGCCCTTAGGCTTTGGCTCATTAGGATCAATTGTTGGAATATCTGGCAAATTAATCAAGTTTGCCGCTAACAAAAGGTCAAACAAGGAATCTCTAGACTCAGTGTATGGTGTAAACTGTCGCTTTGGGCGATGCTGCTGATTTTGATCTTGCTTCTTGTTATCTTTCTCATAATTATTGTGAGGCACCGCCTGATAGTTAGCCTTTGAAGGCTGTGTTTCTTGGGCAGGTGTAGGGGCATTAATAGCAACTTGATTGATCGCGGCGGGTTTATGTTGCGTATTCCCTGTTTTGGTGCTCTTGTTCCACTCTTTTTTCTCAGGCTTGGAAATTTTGCCATCCTGTATCTTGATCTCTTCGATACGTCTAGCTTGTGCCAGAGATTCTTCTAAAGTGGTGTATTGCTGCAACTGCAATAACACAGAGATCGATCGCAAACAGCTCTTTGCGAACATTTGAGTTAAATTGGACATAGGATGGAGGTAAGACAACTTTGAAAGCACTGTCCTCCACCAATTCCCATATGCTGCCATCGACTCCTCATACTGTTTGAGGCTAGCTAGATCACTGAGTGATGCCTTTTTCTTTGTATTGAAAGCAAAACATTCTAGGAACGCGTCAACTAGTTGATCCAAGTTGTAGATGCTGTGCTTAGGGATATGGGTAAACCAATCCGAGGCAGATCCTGCGAATGTGGTTATGAATGTTCTCAATAATAATGCATCATTGTCTTGTATACCAAAGCATTGAATCAAAAATCGAGTCACATGTTCTTGAGCATCTTCATCCCCTTTAAAGAGTGCCAACTGAGGCAACTTGAAATGTTTGGGGTATGGAGGTGCTGGCACTGATGGATGTATCGGATTACTATGAAGTTGGCATAAGGTAGGCTTTTGAGGCCCACCAGTCTTAAGTTTCATATTCTCTAAGCGTTCTAACAACACTTGGTATGCATCAGAGGACGTAATCTCCTCCTCCTTAGTTGGTTCCCGTTGTGGGTTGCGGGGAACTTGAGGCCTTTGAATGACTAAATGGTTAGCATCCCTTCTACCTAGATAAGGCGTTTCAGCCCGCTCTTCTTCTTGGTAGTAATCCTCATAATATTCTAGAGGAGTGTTTGGTCTAGGCCTTTAAACATGGATGGGTTCCCGTGGAGGATGCCCATCATGCTCACGAGGAATAGCCTCCCGCTCAGTTCTAAGAGGTCTAATAGGCAATGTTTGCTGACGTCACAGAGACTTGTCTCGTGCTAAGGGATTGTGCCTCACATACATCTCAGATTGCTATGCGCGAGGTACTGGGGGCTTCTCATGCGCATAGTTGTAAAACCGTTCAGCAGTCTGGCGCTGAATGCGTTCTTGATCAAGGTGACACAGATGTTCTAATTCTTGTTGTTCTTGCTTAAGCCGCTCGATGTGTGCTTGGTGGGCGGCTAGTTGTGTAAATGCCAAGTACCTCTTGTTTGATAGGCCTAAATGCCTCTCCTACATATCTATTTTGATCATAGTACTCTAAGAACCCTATATGTTGCTTCCCTCTGTCGAGGTTGGCCGCATTAACTTGAAACTCTGATCTCAATAAGTGATCTGGATATAATGCAAGTGCAGACATGCATCGTTTTGGCACTGGAAACTAACCTAGAGGAATATAGTGATCCTCCTCTCTCTTTCTATGATATGCATAAAAGGTGCGGGCATAATTATCTTGCCCTATCGGGAGAACTTGTTGTTCTGGATATGGTCTACTATTTTCGACATTAATTGGGGGTAAATTAGGAACCACAAAATCATGTGGTCCTTCTTTTTGGACCCTTTGTTTTTCCATAGCATTATACAATGATGCATAACTATGCCATCCATAATGAGCTTCAAAAGGAGGCTTCGTGCTTTGACCAAGTGGTATATATAAGTTATTGTCTTGAAAAGATTCTTGTTGCTTAGGAGTTCCCCTTATAGAAGGGGTTCTAAAGTCTCATCTATTGAAGGCCTGATTTGGAGAGCCACTCCTTGAGGCACCTCTAGAACCTTGTTCTATGACTGTATGGGTTGGAGTACCCCTCAATGATGGGGCTCTAGATCCATGTTCTGCATGATGTGAACTAACTGTTGTACCCCGCCGGTGAGGCGAAATGGCTAAGTCTTCAATGCTATATCGGAGATGAGTTGTCTCTCTTGGTGCATGTTCTGCAGCTTCTGCCTGTGATTGGGCTTGGCTACGAGTATTTACCATGATAATGCTAACCTAAAAAATGCAAAAGTTCTTTTTGTGATTATCTTTTTATGATTTAAAAAAAAAAAAAAAACAGAAAATAGCATACACACTCACAAGCAATGATTATCTCTTTTAAAGATTAATAGTGTGCCCTAAATCTGGTTTAGTGTGTTTTTGTTGTTTGTTTTGTTTTTGAAGATTTTTGTGAAACATTTAAATGCAAGTATGAAGGCTCTTATGACTCCCAATATGGTCGCCCCTTCAATATACCATTGTCGGACCGATATACCAACCTCTCTATATACCCGCCCTTACGTGAGGGAGACTATAAGTACATGAGAGCAGATGATATGTGGAACATAGGCGGTACGGAAGGGGAATCACTCTATTTATGACACCTATCATAGAAGACTTATCCTCGCATTCTGGGAATCACCCCAAGCTACACTCGGTCAGCTTTCATCAGGATTTACGTCTAGCAACAGTCGCGATCGAGGTAATGGATGCAATATATCAAGCCAAAGTGATAATGGAATCCACCTTCGGTCTTGCTCAAGGGTTGGGGTTTTATGACCAATGCCTTGGTTTAAAATGCCTCGTGATGTGTGGAGTTCGTTTTAATTTACAAAATTAAAACAGGAAAACGAAAAGAAATCTTTCCCTAAGCCATACGAAGCTGAAAAACCAGAAAATAGAAAAACAGAATTTTGACAGAAGCTGTAAAAAAAAAAAACCCTACCTCTTCTCTGCCTAACAGGATGTATTTGATTTGCTCTGAAAATTTGCACAGATTTATAATTGTCCCTGGGTGAGGCGAATAACAGAATCGTAATCGTCACAGGGTGGAACAAATAGTTTATTCGTCCTAGGGTGAGACGAGTAAAATTTTGTAATCGTCACTTACAAAGACGAATAACAGTTCGAGGTTAAAAAAAAGGTACCTGTAAAAAAAAGCAATTTTAGATCAGTAAGTTAACCTAAAAAAAATAGAGGACAGTCGTCACACCGTGATCGCCATTGAAAACACGAGATTTCGAAAACAAAAAGGAAAGACTAAACAAAATTGCATTAAAAGAAAAGAACACAAATGAATGAACACAAGATATAAAAGCAATATAAACTATAGCCCTTTTTATTAATATTCTTTTCAATTCGTGTTACAATACGTCTCCTTCCTTTTTAGGGGATAGGAGCGTTTGATATTGATCTCTACAATTTGCTTCAGAATTCCTCTTCCGCATGCCCACATATAAAATGGGCGAACCAAAACGTTGTCGCCGCTTGTGTTGACAAAGGTTGATTCTTCGCTGCTCCTTCAATAGACCTAAAATCTGTGTTCAAAGAAACAAACAAAGAATCAGTAGCACCTGTGTGTGAAAAATAAAAGATAAATCTAACTATAGCTGAAATGAATCTAAATGAACTAAAAACTCGATAAATGCATAAACATGAAACTAGCTAAAATACTATAAAAGAAATAAAGCGGGGAGGTGCCCTGCAATCGTCTCTTGGTAAGAAGAGTATCAGTCAGCACTCGTCCCTAGGTAGAACGAGTAAAATCTGCACTCGTCCCTGGGTAGGACGATTAAGAAAAAAGGTGTCTAAAAGGTGCCAAATTGGTTTCTGACTTGCAGAACTACTGTGTGAGTGGTTAGAACCACTGTTTAACCTCTGAGGGCTGCCCTGGGGGCTGTGTGTGTTAGTGCGATCAGTGCTTGTTGTCACATAATTGGATTGGTGCTATTTTGGTGTCTACACTAACTATGTGTTCTTCTGGAAGGGAGCTGTTGGAGCCTGGGCCCACTCCAATCCAGTATTCCTTTCCTTTTTTGTTCTTTCTTAGATTAATTTCCTGCTTTCATAAGTTTACTTTCTGTACTGTTATTTTCAGTACCGTAGTGAGTTTACTTTCATGTCTAGTTAATTATGCACGTATTAATATTTAATTTCTAAGGATTTAACTATTCATATGTAAATTATTGTGGTGTGGATGAATTATTGTCGATATTTTAAATCCCCCAATGATAGAATTATACGGACTCATCTCAAAGTGGGTATTGTAAGTGATCTTGTATGAGACACTTCTAAAGTTTATGAAGCTCCCTGGGTTGAAAATTTAAATGCATGGGCAGTGACAAAATAGGATCAAATTTAACCTGTGTTTGGCTTGCAACACTTTGATACTATTGGAAGTAATCCTTCCATCATAAGACCTTTGGCCCTTTCTATGGGAGTATTGTTACCACATGGGTAATATGCATATTGGAATTGTCTTTCCACCTAGTAGGCTTATCTCTTTATGGATTTTTTAGCTACCAACACAACATCAAACATCGTTTCTACATCATCTTCTACATCATTTTATATTTTAGCTTCTTAGTTATGTTCAGTTTTTGAAGCCTTCTCAATATTATGGTTTTGTATAAGAAGTGCAGTTTGGTGGTACCTAACACTCCATTCTATGCTTTATTTTTTATCAAAATTATTTATGCCTTTTTCAAGAGAACCACATAATTAGTAATCTCCTCTCACACTTGGTGGTTGCAATGATTAGTTATTTATGCAATCTGGTAAGATGAGAAGATTACCATAAGGACACTTGAAGCATTTTTCCTCCACTCTTCCTCCATCGACTATAGTTACAAGATGCTTGCTTGGAAGGATAATTTGTACTAAGTTTTGGGTCGATGCTTATGGTTCAAAATTATTGATGTGAAGAGCTTACATATTTTTGAATATTGAATGACATTTTTACAAGACCCTTTTTAAGCATAGTAGTGCTCATTCCTACATGCTAGAGGCTAACCTAGAGGTAACAGACCTTGAGATCCCATTGGGAATTCCTAAATGGACCCTTTTTGAGCATGTGTTTTGCTCTTTGATACTCCCTTTGATGGAGTTTTGGTGATCTCTTTGGGGCTCTTATACATCGTCTATCTCTCTTCTCTTCTGAACCACTTTGGAGGATTTCATTTTTGTGCACTTATACATGTAATATCTTCTCTTTCACTTTTTTGCAAAAGCATTGGAGTCTAATGCTTCTATGGTGGAGAGGTATGATAAAGATATGAAATGACATATTTAGCTTTATTTCTGAATTTAAATTTAATAAAATCATTTTAGATTTTATTAAATATAAATATGCATTGTCGATAGTGTCTAATGTCGATGGGGTATACTTGTCATCATATATTATTCTATAAATTTGTTAGGAACTGTTGGCACAGGTGGGTTTGTCAACTTGGAATAATACTTGTCCCACCAACTATGGATCTTACTGAGAAAAAAACTGTCTGTCCCATCGAGCGTGCCAAAAACTGTTGGTCATGAATCTGCCTAGTCATATAAAATGCGCCCTAGACCCGACCAACATTGAAAGGTCGAGAGAAAGATAAGTCTCCTAGGCAAATATCTAGAGAGGGATGGATCCCAAACTAATCTAAACTGATTTCAAGGTTTAGGGTTAGAAATAACAAAAGGAGATGGAAATATGGCTAAAGCCAATAGTTGATAGGGATAACAACCTCAGATAGCAAATAATATCAAACTAAATCCCCAAGATAAGCAACAACTGATTCTTAGAATGCACATACAAAAATTGGATCAAACATTGACTATAAGTTTGCCTTCAATTATACTTCAAATGTTTATATGAAAACATTGCCAAATTCAAAACAACATAATTCAACTTATATTTTAGCACTTGACTAAGCAGAAGTGAATTACACAGAAAGCATCACATGAACATCAATTTGGATCACCAACTCAAAAGACTCTAAGAATAGAGCAAAATGCATTTAGGATTTTTGCTTAAATTTTTGCAAAAATGTCCTCCTCCCCTTTTTTTTGAGATGTACATTAGTATTTATAGAGGTCTTCCCTCTCCCTTTCGAATCACAACATTTAAAACATAAAATAGATTTTTAAGAGGAGATCCAAAAAATATGCACTTGAAAAGAGAAATAATACCCCTAAATCTGCCTTAGAGAAATCACATTCCCTGTTTTGATGAATCAAATTTGAAAATTGAACGAAAAAAAGGGACCACATTTCTTCATTAAATGACTATTCTCGGGGCATTCTTGAAGTGTTAGGAGATCACGAACAAGATTTTTTAATATCGGAGGCATCTTTAATTTTGGTGGCTTCAAAAATTGCATGATTTAACACGTTCTCCCATCTTGCGCACATAGGTAAACAGTAGAACATTTAATTTTGGGGCCTCTTTGACCTCGATTTCAAAACCAATTGGAGCGCTTTTAAAAAATGACTTCGTTTGATCCTCATTTTCCTCTTCTCCTTACGTTCTCCTATGCAATATGAAGAAAAATACGGACATAACTTTATTGGGCCTTTGTTGTTGCTTCTGTCACAAAAATGCGACGTGTCATGAAAATGCGATGTGTCACGAAATCGTGACATCCTTCCCTCGCTGCTTTCTCCTTGATGCTCTTCCGTGAAAATGTGACAAGTCACGAAATCATGACAATCTACCTTCGTTTTGTTCCTTCACTGCTCCTTGTCACGAAAATGTGACAAGTCACAATTTTGCGACATTTTGTACTTGGCGATGTACCTTTTTGCTTTCTCATCACAAAAATGAGACTCCCAACGAAAACGTGCCATGTCAAGATTTCATGACAATTTTTTGTCTTCTCCTTCATTGCTGCTGTCTGCCACAAAAATGTGATAGATCGTGAAAATGCGACATGTTGCGAAATCGTGACATTTCGTATCATTTTTCTCCTTCCTCGCTTTCCTAACGTGAAAACATGGTAGGTTGCGATATCGCGTCAGTCCGTCCTTGGCACTCCCCTTTGCTACTGTATTGCATGAAAATGTGACATGTCGCCTATCACTTTGCTTTCTTGCCACTGTCTGCCACGAAATGTGATAGATCACAAAAATGAAACATGTCACGATTTTGCGACAATTTTGCCTTTACTGCTCCCTTTTGCTGCTTTCTAGCGTGAAACTACGACAGGTCATGAAAATGTGACATGTCATGATTTCACGACATTTTTTTGCTTAGATTTTTTCTGCATCAGACACCGCAAAACTATAATAGGTCACGAAAATGTGACATGTCGTGATCTCGTGACATTTTTAACTTACTTTGATTTGGCACAAAACTTGTAGAGATTTTTATTTTTTACTAATTATCCCTTTCGAGGTGCTTGGAGGGACAAACAGAGGAGTGAGTATCTCTACAATTTTTGCATTATTTTGCATGAACATCAAAAAAAAAAATGTGGCAAAAATGCCAACATTCTTGGTTGCTCTCGGGGTATACAGTTTTGCTATATGCACGAACCCCAGGCCTTTATTCATTGGGCAACAGAGTCAAGAAGCTGGAGGAGCAGAAGAAGTGAGTGCTTGTTGATGTTGGATGTTTCTACGGGCTGCTGCAACAAGCTCTTGCTGGCGCTCGACACTCAAAATAGGACTTTCAGTAGAAATTTTAGGAATAGCAGAACTTACCTTCTTCCTTTAACTACTGCATTTTACCTAGCTCAGTTGAGCTGGGTAATCACCGGGTCTTTGTGAAAGGGTATCCATGGCAGTGGTGAGAAGCACCTGGGTTGCAAAAATGGGAATGAATGGGGTGATGACCGACATATGTGCAGGCCATGGAATGGGAATGGTGAATGATGGAATGGTGGAAGATGGAGGAGTAGAAGCGGTAGATACAGCAACTGAAGAGGGTGCTACTATGCCACCAGCTACTGGGATTCCATGAAAATAGATAATGAAATGGAAGTATATGGTATGGAGAAAGTGATGGGAACTATGGAAAAGTGCTCAAAAGACAAAGGATTGAAATAAATTGGAAGTGAAGAAATGAGAACATCAGAGAGGGGAGTAGAAACAACAGTAGTGGCTTGATTATGTACAGTGGAAGGAGTGGGAGAGGAAGGGTATGAAAATAAGGAAGTGGAAGAAAGAAGTAGATGGAAGCCACTACCTGCTGGGAAGGAAAAGAAAAAGAGAGAGAAATAGACATACTTGCAGGCTCGTGTGCAAAATGAGCCGAAGTTGATGAATTATGTACAAAGGGGGACTCCTATAAGTGGTGCTCTTTTTTTTTGTTGCGCAAAAAACAAAACAAAATGTACAAGGTAACACTGTGTTTTCACATCATGAAATGTAGGCTTTCAAATGAAATTCGTTCACTGAAATAGGAAGTGAATTACCTTCCAAGTCCTCAAGATAAAATGAATTTGCTGCACTTGTACTGGCAATCCGGAATGGACCCTCCCACAGAGCGTCAAATTTCTTATGCATCTTTGGATTGGCCTTCTTTTCATTCCACTTTAAGACTAAATCACCCACTTTGAATGTGCGATCAGTAGAACCTTTGTGAAACCATTTTGAAACCACCTATGAATGCTTAGTAAACTCATCATAGGCCAAAGAACATTGCTCTTCCAACTGCAAAAAATGAGCCAATCGTATGTTCATAGGATCCATATTTTCTTCATCGTCTGAGAATTCCTTCAATTGCTGCAAGGCAGGAAGTTATAAATGAATAGGAAATCTTTCCTCTTTCTCGTATACCAGGGCGTACGGTGAAGTATTTATAGACTTCTTGATTGAAATTCTATCTACCCATAAGGCCTGATTCAACAAAAGGTGCCAAGATCTCTTATTATCCCCCAAGGATCTCTTTAAAATCCGTAGCAAGTTCTTGTTTGTAGATTCCGCCAAGCCATTCCCTTGAGGGTAATAATTAGAGGATGTCTTCAAAAAAATACCGTACTTGTTTGCAAATTCTCCTAGCTTGGCTCCAATGAATGGAGTTTCGTTGTCTATGATAATGGCGTCAGGAATGCCAAAACGCGTGATCAATCCTTCAATGAAAGTGATTACCACATCCTGATTTGCAGCCTTGGTTGGAATGGCCTTAGACCATCTTGTAAAATAATCAGTAGTCGTCAAGATGTACTTGTGTTTGGCTGAAGAGTTTGGATCAATGACCCCAATAAAGTCCAGCCCCCACTGATGAAAAGGTGCTTCTACTTGAATTGGATGTAGGGTAAATGGTGTATTTTTTATCCTTCTTGTATACCTTTGGCATTTGTCGCAAGCTTGAGCAATCTTGAAAGTATCTGCAAAAAAATTTGGCCAATAGTAACCAGCCTGAATAATCTTTAAGGCCATAGGACTACCAATGTAATGTCCTCCCGACATGCCAGAATGAAACTCCTCTAGGAATATAGCTTTCTCGGGTTCCTTAACGCACCTTAGGATAACCCTATCAATGTTTTTGAAGAAAAATCCCTCGGGCAACAATACATACCTAAGAGTTTGTAGGCGAAACCTTCTCCGTTGTGAAGCATTTAAGTGTGGGGGATAGCTACCCATTGAAAAAAACTTAACAAGGTCGTCTACCCAATCTTGGCCTTGTGCAAAGATGTTCACTAGATTCCTTTCTTCAGCAGGGTCGTCCACTTGATGATCAACTATCTCAGAGGCCGTAGTTTTTGCTAATTGCTAACATAAGGCCTTACCCCGCACCAACTTGGTTGGATGGATCTCAACATCAAAATATTGAATTTTGGTGACCCAAATAGAACGCTTATCACCCATATCACCCTGAATGATGAAGTTCCTTACATCGGGGTGGATGACGTAGACGATCATCTTGCTTTGAGATACAAAGTGCCTGAACTTTTTGAGAGACTTCATGATAGCATAGACCTGCTTCTCAATGAAATTGTATCTCTCCTCATGGGGTAAGATAACCTGGCTAAGGAAAGAAATGGGTATTTCAACCCCATCATCTCCTTTATGTGTAAGCATTGTAGCATAGCTTTCATCCTCTCCAACTGCATACAGAATGAAGTCCTTAGAATAATCCTGATTGATCAACACAGGGGCTTGTGCAATTCTATATTTAATTTCCTGAAATGCGTCTTTCCTTTGAGTTGTCCATTTGAACTCCGCATCTTTCTTTAACATATTTCCTCTGAGTTGTCCACTTGAACTTTGCATATTTCTTTAATAGCTCAGTCATGGGCTTGACTACTTGGGCAAAGTTGGAAATAAATTTTTTGACAAAATTGATTTTCCCGAAGAAAGATTGCAACTCTTTCCTATTGGCAGGGAGTGAGAGTTTATTCAAAGCTTCAACTCTCGATGGATCAATTGCCAAACCATTCTATGAGATGACATGTCCCAAGATCTTACCTTCCTTTACTATGAAAATGGACTTCTTTGGGTTGATGGAAATGCCAAACTCCTGACATTTCTCAAATATCTGCCTCAAATGAGAACAATGTTCTTCTCGTTTGTGCAAAAAGATAGTCATATCATTGAGATAGATGACAATGATCTTATTCAAAATCTCCCCAAATGTGATGTCCATGGCCCTTTGAAACGTAGCCCTAGCATTGGACAATCCGAAGGGCATGCGCTGATAGGCAAAGGTACCCCACTTGGTTGTGAACGTGGTTTTGTGCTAATCCTCATCCCTGACCCAAATTTGATTGTATCTAGAGAATCCATCTAGCAATGAAAAGCACTGAGCCCAAGCAACAACGTGAAGGATCTGATCAATGCGAGACAATGGGTAGTGATCCTTCAAGGATGCTCGGTTCAAGTTTTGAAAATCCATGCACAGTCGTATATCTCCATTTTTATTACGAACCAAAACCAAATTAGCAACCCAAGTCAAGTGCTTAATTGGATATATGATCTTGGCCTACAACATCTTCACAAGTTCGGCCTTCATGAGGGCTTCAATATTTGCGTTCGTCGATCTCTGCTTTTTCCTGAAGGGTTTGACTCATTCCATCTCGATAGTGTGCTAAATGATCTCTTTATCATATCCCTTTAGATCCTCGTAGCTCCAGGCCACGATGTCAAAAAAATCTTGACATAATTGTCTGATCTCTTGCAATTCAGTAGGAGTAGAATTAGTCCCAATTTTGATGACCTTATCAGCCTCCAACTGAAGATCCATGTACTCTTTCTTGTTGACCTCGATCCGATGCTTTTTGGACTGATCATTCTGATCAAACAAGATTTCTAGAGTGCTGAGGACTTTAGGAATGTGGTTATTTCACAACTGAATCAGGCCTTCAATTTCTTCACTCTCCAAGGTCCTTCCCTTGATGGTGGTAGCTTCTTGAACCAAAAAGTTAACAATTTTCTCATCGCTATCAAAGACTTGAAAAAAGGTGTCCTTGTCTGGGACAGAGGGCCTATACACCATTCTTACTATTTTTTGCCTTCTCACCTCCTGCTCGATTGGTGAAAAATTTGCTCCCAAGGAAGCCAGAAGGTCAGCATGTCTATTTTGTTCTCATGGAATGACACACATGCTGAGAGCAAAGAATGATTCGAACAGGTCCTAGACCTTGTTGTGATAGTTCTTGAGATAGTGGTGGTTGGACACACACTTATTGGTCACCTGATTGACAATCAGATCGAAGTCACCAAATATTTGCAACTGTCGTGCTCCAAGTTTTTCAGCCTTCTTGAGGCCTAGGCATAAAGCCTCATATTCTGCTACATTATTTGTGTAGCTCCAGGTCAAATGATATGAATAGGATCATTAAATCCCAGAAGGTAATACTAGAACAATCCTAGCTCCAGTGCCATTTCTACATCATGCTCCATCAAAATAGAGATTCCAGAGCTGGTCTTGACTTTCATCATTCTTTTCTTTAGCCTTTTCAAGCTTAAAAATTGAGTAACACCCCAAGTCAGTTTCCATCATGGCATTGAAATTGGCCATGGAAAATTCATTTTTTGGGCGGAGCTCTTCCAAAGCTTCTTCCATTAAGCCAAGCTCACCAAATTATTCAGACATCATGTGCACCGAATTTTCTAACCTGTCCATTTCATCTATTCTCTCCACATGAAATGTGGAAGGCCTCTCATTGAAAATTTTCACATTTTTACCTTTATGGATCACCTCCAAATGAGTAAAATCCAAAGAAAGGTAACCCCCAAGTTTAGCCGTGAACTCTTAGGAGAGACACATACCAAAACATGGCTCTAGGTCCACTACTATGATCTCTTGGATCATAGTAATCTGAGGCATGGCGTGCAGGGAGATAGGAACATCCTTAATTACGCCCATCGTCTTTACTGAGGTACCATCTAGCTATAAAACTCCCATGCTAGTCCTTGTATATTCCATGCCTATGACATCACATACTACCTTAGGCATGATAGTAGTAGCTGCTCCTGAGTCAATGAGGCAATTGTGCACCACATGTCCCTCCATTCTCAATGAAAGATAAAAAGGTGGTGGTCTATTTTTTTCGATGACTGAAGAGGTCAAAGTTTGAGCCATAACTACCTGGGCTGGAGCCTTCCCCTTACTTTGTGTGGTCTTCAGGGATTCTTGTAAGAGATTCACCTGTCCAGGAAGCTACAAGGTGTCATACAGACTTACCTTGGTTGGTATCCTTTTGAGTTCTTCGACGATGTTGTACTCCATCGAAATCAGCTCTCTCCCTCCACTAGTAGATTCAAATATACTTCTATATTGTTGGGTAGTCTCCACTCACTGCCGTTTAGTCAATGATGGATACCACAACTTCTCTCTAGCTTGTTCCTTCGTTTCTACTTACAGTTGGGAGGTAGAAGCCATAGCTTGCAACCTCTCTTTTGCTTGTGGTGGAAGAAAATCCTTTGACAAAATAGGTGGGTCTTGTTGTGGGGCTAGAGGATCATGAGTCTTTGCAGGTATTTGTTTTTTTGTTGCTTGTGCAGGAGGTAATTTCAATGGCTCCATCTTAGCCGGATCTACCACCATTGGTTTCTTGCCACTACGTGTCAATACTGCCATGTATTCCTTAGGAGACATCGCAAAATTATGATCCACCTCTCGAATCATGTTTATATAGCTCCCCGTAAGAACTTGTAAAAAAATTTGGTGGACCACGCAAGTGGACTCATCATGTGGGTCGTTGCATAAAGAACATCGGTAATATGGCTCATGTGAAACTTCAAAGGGGCCAGCCTCTTCACTTACCAGGATCGCTGAGTTCCTCTCAGGTACTTTCTCTATAACCTTGCTAGGAGCAACTTGCTCTCTAGTTACCGCCGAAATAAATCTTCGTGGCTGAAATTTCCTTTCTTCCTCTCTCCACTCCATAGATGTCATCTTGTTAGTGAGGGCTCTCATGGCCGACTAAATTTCTTACAAAATAGCCAATTGAGGATTTGGGCTTGAGGACATAGGCGGTGCCGGTAGAGGTAATGGAACTGGTGGAGAAGGTAATGCAGGAGTTGGAACTGGAGAGGTTAACTATGGAATGGGAATCATAGGTACTGAAGTTGTGGGAGGATTCCATGAAGATGAAGGGTACATGGATGGAGCATTGTAAGATGTGGAGGCTGCGCCTGTAAGCTGGTATTGCGAAAGCTTAGGAAAAATGGGCATAGTCATTTTTGAAGGCAATTTCCCAATGGCAATCAGATCGGCCTCAGCCTTCTGTCCTTGGGAATATAGTGCAAGAAAGGTTTGAACGTTGGACATCCTAATGTTCATACTAATATCTGAGTGGAAAGCCCTAAGATAGTAAAATGCCGCTTGGTCATTAGTAGGGCAAAGACCATCAGGAACTCTCTGCCAAGTTTGGGCAAACCTAACGTTGAAATCCACTATCTCCTCTTAAGGATGCCTCTTGATATTAGTAAATTGATGCAACAAAGAAAATGGGTCCGCTTGCTCATTGAACCCTTTGATTAGCATCTTTGCTAATTGATCCCACAAATTTATGGAGTTGGGAGACAAGGATCTATACCAGCACAATAACTTACCGTAGAGTGACAACACAAGCAATTTTATCATGACATCTTCATCTGTGATATTATGAATTGTAGCCAAGGATGCCACATCTGAAACATGCTCATACATGGTCTTTCCAGTCCCATCGTATGTAGGCAAAGCCTTTAATGCTGCATCAGGAACTAGATTTTGAACAGGCAGGTCCAACGCTCCCGAATGGTTCCAAGCAGGAAATTGATGTGGAGGAGGTTTTTGACCAACCATTTGCACTGCTAGATTTGGATGTACTAGCAAGCTCATAGCAGTACTGGGAGGAGTCAGAGATGGCACAAATTGATCGACCACCTACGAAGAGGTAGCAAATGATGGGTTCACAGGACTTACGAATCTTGAGCGCTCCCTCTAGTTTTGAACATCAATCTCAAAGAATTCAACTGGGTCTTTTGATTCTTTGTCTCTTGATCTCGTGATCATGAAGCAAATATTTTCACCAGCTTCACGATTGGAGATTTATAGGTACCATACAGTTGCCCCCAGCAGAGTCACCAGATGAACTTACAATATCCACTTTGAGGTTAAGACATTTCATCAAAATATTGATTCCTCCGGGTGTCAAAATATGGGACTTGTGAGTCCCATCGAGCATGCCAAAAACTATTGGCACAAGTGGGTTTGTCAACTTGAAATAATACTTGTCCCACCGACTATGGATCTTATTGAGATAGAAATTGTTTGTCCCACCAAGCGTGCCAAAAACTATTGGTCATGAATCCGCCTAGTCATATAAAATGCGCCCTAGACCCGGCCAACATTGAAAGGTCGAGAGAAAGAGAAGTCTCCTGGGCCAATCTCTAGAGAGGGCTGGCTCCCAAACTAATCTAAACTGATTTCAAGGTTTAGGGTTAGAAATAACATAAAGAGATGGAAATATGGCTGAAACCAACAATTGATAGGGAGAACAACCTCATATAGAAAATAACCTTAAACTAAATCCCGAAGATAAGCATCAAATGATTCTTAGAATTCACATACAGAAATTGGATCAAACATTGACCATAAGTTTGCGTTCAATTATACTTCAAAAGTTCAGATGAAAACATAGTCAAATTCAGAACAACAGAATTCAACTTATATTTTAGCACTTGACTAAGCAGAAGTGAATTACACAGAAAGCATCACATGAACATCAGTTTGGATCACCAACTCAAAAGACTCTAAGAACAGAGCAAAATGCATTTAGGATTTCTGCTTCAATTTTTACAAAAAATGTCCTCCTCTTTTTTTTGATATGTACATTAGTATTTATAGAGGTCTTCCCTCTCCCTTTTGAATTGCAGCATTTAAAACATAAAACATATTTTGAAGAGGAGATCCATAAAATATGCACTTGAAAAGAGAAACAATACCCCTAAATCTGCCTCGGAGAAATCACATTCCCTATTTTTATGGATCAAATTTGAAAATCGAACAGAAACAAGGGACCACATTTCTTCATTAAATGACTGTTCTCGGGGCATGCTTGAAGTTTTAGGATATCATGAACAAGATCTTTTAATACCAGAGGCATCCTTAATTTTGGTGGCTTCAAAAACTGCATGATTTAACACGTTCTCCCATCTTGCGCACATAGGTAAACAGTGGAAAATTTAATTTTGGATCCTCTTTGACCTCAATTTCAAAACCAATTGGAGCACTTTTAAAACATGACTTCGTTTGATCCTCATTTTTCTCTTCTCCTTACGTTATCCTATGCAATATGAAGAAAAATGCGAATAGAACTTTATTGGGCCTTTGTTGTCGCTTCTGTCGCGAAAATGCGACATGTCACGAAATCGTGACATTTTTCCCTCACTGCTTTCTCCTGTTGCTACTAGTCACAAAAACATGACATGTCACAAAATCACGATAATCTTCTCTTGCTTTGCCCTTCCTCGATTTCCTGCCATGAAAACGTGACAGGTCACAATATCGCGTCAGTCTGTCCTTGGTGCTCCCCTTTGCTGTTGTATTGTGCAAAAATGTGACATGCCACCTATCACTTTGCTTTCTTGCCACTGTCTACTGCGAAAATGCGACAGATCATGAAAATGAGACATGTCATGATTTCACAAAAAAATTGTCTTTACTGCTCCCTTTTGCTGCTTTCTAGCGCGAAACTGGGACAGGTCGCGAAAATGCGACATGTCACAATTTCACAACATTTTATGTGCTTAGATTTTTTCTGCATTGGACATCGCAAAACCGTAATAGGTCGTGAAAATGTGACATGTTGCGATTTTGCAACATTTTTAACTTACTTTGCGTTGGCACAAAAATTTTAGAGATTTTTGTTTTTTACTAATTATCCCTTTCGAGGTGCTTGGAGGGACAAATAGAGGAGTGAGTATCTCTGCAATTTGTGCATTATTTTGCATGAACATCATAAAAAAAAATGTGGTAAAAATGCCAATAGGAACCTACTATTAAAATAAATCTCACTCACACAAAATACTAAGAAGTATCTGAAATACATCAAATAATAGAATAACACTATGCAAAAAGTAATTGCAGTATTAAAACAATATCTCAAATAACTCATAATTGTAGGCCTCTTCGAAGGGGTAACCTCCTTCAATATTTCATTAACTTGTAAAAAGATACATTCGTACATGGATTCAAAGCTTTTAAATAAAGAATTCATGCAACCCTAACCCTAAGCTCAAGATTTGGCTTACCCTAACCCTAAGCTCAAGATTTGGCTTACATGCAAAATGACACTCGAGCTAGAATCTTCTACCAAAGATCGGTTACAATATTGATAACAATTACATAAAATGGCTCCACTTGGCTAGGAGCCTAACTTGCCACATACATTACAAAATATTGTAAAATAACATTATATATGGGATCCTCCATGTTGGAAGTGGGTCATTACATAAGCAATGAGAATTACAAAATAACCTGAGGATGACATCCTAACATGTCATTTCCCTTCAAAAATCTTTATCCTCAAAGCTAAAGATGAGGAAATTAGTGTTGGAGCTGATGGAGAGAATCCCATGTAGCATCTTCTGGCTAGAGTCCATGCCACTGAAAGAACCTCAGTAATGATGTAGTTGAGAAGAGTGCAAGTTCGATAATCAAATAAATTTTGGGCTCAAGCAAGATTGAACCTTATTCATCTAATTTTGGGAGTGCATAATTAACTTGTACTTGAGTGCCCACCACATTTTTGAGAGAGAAAAAATGAAAAACATGATGGATCTTGGATGTAGGTGGAAGGTCCAATTTGTAGGCTATGGCACCAATCCACTATAAAACCTGGTAGGGCCCATAGTATTTCATAAGTTTATAGCACCTATGAATCTATAGGGACAATTGTTTGTACAACTGTAAGCGAAGGAAAACCATATCAACCACATCAAAGTTACACTCAAAATAGTGTTGGTTAGCCAATTGGTGCATATGGTTCTAGGATGCATCTAAATTCATATTTATTTGATGGAGGACATCGACATGCTAAGTGAGAGTAGTGTCAACTGCATGGACCTTGGAGCTACCTAGAATGTAGGATGAAGGTTTCAATGGAGAGCATCCATAAACTACCTCAAAAGGGATAACATTGTTTTTTGTGTGATAGGAAGTGTTATACCACCACTCGAATAAAGGAAGCCACTTCACCCATTGCGTAGGATGATCCGAGATAAAGCAATGAAGGTAGATATCCAAAGATTTATTGATAATCTCTATCTGGCCATCCATCTGTGAATGATAAGTTAAAATTATTTTGAGATGAGTTCCTTGCAACTTAAACAATTCTTTAAAAAAATGACTAGTAAAGGTTAGGTCATGATTGAACATGATCGACATGGGCATACCATGAAGAAAAAATATAGAATTGAGGAAAATTTGGGCAATGGTGGAAGTTGTGTAAGTATGGGAGGGGAAATAAAAGTGAACATACTTTGAAAGATGATCCACTACCACAAAAATAATGGATTTACCTCCACACTTAGGTAACCATTCAATAAAATCTATGGAAATATCAATCCAAACTTGGTCAGGAATGGGAAATTGTTGGAGAGTGCTTGGAGAATGCACCATTTTGCCTTTCATGTATTGATAGGTATTACGAGATATCACAAAATTTTGAATATCCTTTTCATGTCCTTCCAAAAAAATGTTCTTAAGCCATTCATATATTTTGAGGAATCCTAAATGGTTAGCAAAATGGGGTAGCATGCAATTCCCTCATGAGAAGTTAATAGAGGGATGATGTCTGGGAAACAACAAGATATTGGTGGTAATGCAAACCATGGCCATACCAAGCTTAACTAGAACATGAAGTAGAGTCACTGTTTAGAGAGGTAATCAAAGTCTGCAAGTCTAAACCCTGAAGTATCTTCTATTGTAAGGAATTGATCCATTATGGAATGGGTGATGGAATGGTGAATATCATACTATGATCCTCAAATTTTTGAGAGAGAGCATCAACCACAATGTTCTCCTTACCCTTCTTACAAGTGATATCATAGTCATAGCCCATGAGCTTAGAAACCCATTTTTGTTGTTCAAGGATGGCAAACCATTGCTCAAAAATGTATTTGAGACTTTGATGGCCAATTTTAATGGAAAAATGATGCCTAATGAGATACGATCACCAATGGGTTGCCACATGCAAAATTTCTAGCATTTCCTTAGCATAAGTGGATTTTTCTAAATTTTGGTTACAGAGTGTTTTACTAGTGAAAGCCAAGGGTCTCCCTTCTTGCATCAACACTACACCAATATCATGACCAGAAGCATCACTTTCAATGAAAAAGGGTTTGGAGAAATCTGACATGGCTAAAACTGGTGTAGTGGTCATAACATGCATTAATTCTAGGAAAGTCTGTTCAACGGGTCTCATCCAAGTAAAAAATTTCTTATTTAACATGGTAGTGAAGGAAGATGCAATATTACCATAGTTATGAATAAATTTACTATAATAACCTATAAGCCCTAAAAATCCTCAAAGACCCTTGAGAGTGTGATGTTTCTACCATTCTTGAACTGCTTGGATCTTCTTGGGGTCAACTTTGATGCCATCCTTGGTGACAATATGTTCCAAATACTCCACCTATGTCAACCCAAAAGAAAACTTGGATTGCTTAGCATAGATTTGATGTTGTGCCAATATCTGTAGAGTCTAATCCACATGCACAAGATGCTCCTTCCATGAGTGGCTATACACCAGAATGTCATCAAAGAAAAATAGAATAAACTTTCAAAGGAATGGGTGAAAAATGTTGTTCATAAGGCTTTGAAAAGTGGAAGGAGCATTAGTCAAGCCAAATGGCATCACCAAAAACTCATAGTGACCTTCATGAGTACAAAAAGTAGTCTTGGGAATATCCTTATCATTGAGCTTGAATTGATGGTACCCAGAGTGAAGGTCTAATTTGGAAAAGTACATAGTACCATGTAGTTCATACAATAATTCATCCACAACTAAAATAAGAAACTTATCCTTGATGGTGAGTTTATTGAGCTTATGACAATAAATACACAACTGCTAGGACCCATCTTTTTTGTGCACCAGTAAAACTAGAGAAGAGTAAGAATTGTTGCTTGGTCGAATGATGTTGGCTTTTAACAATTCCTATACTAACTTCTTGATTTCTAACTTAAGAGCATGAGGATACCAGTACGGTCTAATTTTGGGTGGTGCATTGCTAGGTAACAAAGGAATAGCATGGTCATGAGAGTGATGAGGTGGTAATTCTAATGGTTCAACAAAAATAGAATTGTGCTTGGCTAAAATAATTTGTAGATCTGCAAGAATGAAATCCTCCTTGAAAGGGTAAGGTTGGATAACAAATATCTAAGCTATGACACCCCAAGATGATTTTTTTAACAACTTCTCCATATATCTTGAATTGATAATCTATGAAGGCCTTGCTTTTGAGCCATAGAGAGTGTAAGACTATCCATTATGTGAAAATTAAATCTATAGTTTCACAAATTTCCATGATATGGTTCCCTTATGTGAAAATTAAATCTATAGCTTGACAAATTTCCATGATATGGTTCCCAATGTGTCGAACCATTGAGCTTCCAACATAATATCACACCCCCTGGTTGAAGTGCAAACATATCTTTTTTGAGCTCATAGTCCTCAATATTTACCTTAAAATTATAATATTTACCTTTGTAAGGTAAGGTCCCACCATTGGCTACCATAACCTCAAAGGAATTACATGTATGTATATAACAATTTGCCTACTTGGTAATGCAAGGATCAATAAAGTTGTGTGTACTACCAGAATCAATCAAGATGGTAAGATGTAGGCATTTGAAATAACCCATAACTTTCATGGTTTGGGGAGTAGTAATGCCAACAAGAGCATGAACACAAAATTTATCCTATGGTTCTTCTTGGATTTCTTCCTCTAGTTAAGATGGTTCCTCTACTAGTTTTGTGTCATCATCACGTTGGTCACTTGTGTTAGACTCATCAACATATATGAGGAACAACTTCTTTTGGGTGCACCTATGCCTACGAGTAAACTTTTCATCACAATTGTAGCACAAACCTTGGATGCATCATGCATCCATTTCTATGGTTGTTAAATGTTTGAGTGCAATAGTTTTTTCTTTATTCTGATTTTGGAATATAGGAGAGAAGGAAGGTTGAGCCTATGTAAATTTAGATATTTGCATTTGAGTTGAAAATTTGGATTCAACCAAACAAGCCAACTTGATAGCCTGCATCATGGATTTTGTATTAAACATTGTGATCTCAACTTGGAGATCTTCCCTCAAATCGCTAACGAAACAACTCATAAAGAACCCTTCATTCAATCCTTTAGTTTTGTTGGTCAATTTCTCAAATTGTATTTGTTAATCTCAAATTGTTTAAGTTTGTTTCATCTTTGTCAATGCTCCTCTAAAATAATCATACTCACTAGGGCCAAAGCGAGTGAGTAATTGAGACTCAAAGTCTTCCCAAAAAGGATTAGGGGTAGTGTTATGCAACCATTGGTACCATTGTAAAGCTTCAGATTCCAAGTTGAAGTAAGCCATTTAAACTCAGTAATATATAGAGACCTCATGGAGTTTAAAAAATTGAGCAACACAAAATAACCACCCATCCACATCCTTCCCATTGAAATTTGGAAAGTCTAATTTAGGCATCTTAAAGGTAGGATCACGATCATAGTGAGGGTGAGAGTCATCTATTATCCTTCCTTTACCTCTATCAAAATGTGATTTTTTAGTACGATACTCAGACTTACTTGGACCACCTTGCAATTTAGACTCAACATTTGCAAGTTGTTCTTCTAGGTGGATTTTGGAGGTATCGAAATCATTTCTAAAATTTTGAAGCTCTGCCATCATGGCTTGATTTGCTATTTGCATGTTATCAATGATGTTTTTTAGGTTTTCCAACAATGAGTAGTTTGATCTCTCTTTTTGATGTGCATGAGTGTCAGTAGCCATTTTGGATAGTCTTGAACCTCTTTATTAACTTACTAAAATTAGAAGTATGGTGTTAAGAGTTACTATTTTTAGTAAAGAGTCAAAAAAGTACTTAGGTGTTATATATCAAAATGATTAGCTTGAAATGACGATAACAGTGAGATATATCTCACAACATGGATTTTAGGTGCCCCACACTTTTTTTATCCCCTGTTTTGATGAGTCTACTAGTGTGGTCATTTTTTGATTCAGAGATACAATTCAAAAATTGGGTATTGGATCAACTATCTCTAAAATGTGTGTTTTGTTGACTGACCACCTTGTCATTATCTTATCTCTATCCTTGTCACCTAGACTGTAGTTATTGACACTGTTCACGTCACTAACTCTAGGATCCTCTATATTGTGTAGTTACTAACATTGACGGTTCTATTTCTATTGCTGATCACCTATAATTTTTTATTGTTAAAGATAACTATTACTATCACTATTGACCTAACTGGTACTATTACTGACCCAAATGTTACTATCATTGACCCGACTATTACTATCACTGATCCGGTTGGTATTGGAATATTTTAAACTGTGATAGACACTTGTAGACTCTATATTGACTATTTAGTGCATTCAAGTTTGTTCTTTTGTAATAGGCAAAAATGGCTGAGTAAAAATTGTCACAATCACAACAGAACTCAATCCTTGAAAGTGCTTTGATACCACCTGTTAGGAATCTACTATTAAAATAAATCCCACTGATACAAAATAGTAAGAAATAATTGAAATACATTAAATAACAGAATAACACTATGTAGAAAGTAATTACAGTATTGAAACAATCTCACAAATAACTCAGAATCTCAGGCCTCTTCGAGGGGGCAAACTCCTTCAATATTTCATTAAATTGCAAAAGATACATTTGTATATGGATTCATAGATTTTAAATAAAGACTTCATGCAACCTAAACCCTAAGCTCAAGAGTTGGCTTACATACAAAATGCCACTCAAGCTAGAATATTCTACCAAAACCTGGTTACAATCTTGATAATGGTTACATAAAATGACCCCACTTGGCTAGGAGCCTAACTTACCACATACATTAAAAAATATTGTAATATAACATTATATATGGGATCCCCCACATTGAAATTGGGTCATTACATGAGAAATGAGAATTACAAAATAACATTAGGATGAGATCCTAACAAAATTTGGCATCTAAGAATACCTATAAATGTTTGTAAATTAATAAAATTCTTTGTTTGGTTTTTAACCCTTCGCAATACAACCCCTATTTTCCATGGCTATTTTTATTGGTTGTGATTTTGAGAATTCAAAAATGATAGGTGGGTATTGATTCTATGAATTTATCCAAAATTGTGCCTTCTCCCTTCTTCCCACTTTCCAAAATAATCCATGTTTCACTACCTGAGGTCCTAACTTTAGAGCTTGCCACACTAAGGATCCATTACCATACAAAGGGAAATGACTCACCTCATTTGAGTTTACTTGTCCCAAATATTTACTAGTTAAAAATCTATGGAATAAATAAGTTGGTTGGGAGATCCACCTCTAGTAAAGCTTTCCAGCCAAAGCTTTATTATTTAACTTTGATCTCCTCAATATCAAACCTTCCTTTACCTTGGGTTGGTTTACTTTCTCCCAAGTTACTAAGTCATTTCCTTTCTCCTTTTACTCCTCCCCATAAAAATTTTCTAGCCATCTTGTTCAAATATTTCCATATGGTATGTGGGGCAACAAGGATAGAAAATTTATGAATTGGCATTACTTGAATGACTTATTGCATAAAAGTTAATCTACCCCCAAAGCTTAACCATTTGTGATACCAATGATTAATTCTTTCTTTGATACAATCCAAAAGATTCCTCCAAAAATATATCTTATTTTTTATAAAATGCAAAGGGATTCCCAAATATACCACTAGGAGAGAAGTCCTCATGAATCCCAGGATTTCTAAAATCCTATCCTAAAGCCTTCGATCTAGATTGAAAAAGACTATAAATTTTTGTATCATTGATGACTTGGTTTATGGCCCTAAGGTAAACATTAATAGTATCTCTAATCATTCTTACTTCCCTAAATTTGACCCCCTCCACTCAATTGTTATATAGATGGATAATACTTTTCATAGCACAATTGATTAACTTGATTAAAGTTAAACTTTTCAATAGCTAAATCAATAAAATGTTAAAAATTAAAAAGGCAAATTCAAATTAACAACTAAAATAAGGTAAGGTATGCATGTCTCATAGTCTTAGTTGTAAGATACTAAATGTGCATGTAATAGAAATTGTGCCATTTTTATACATAATAATACATAAAAAGTAAAAATAAGCAAAAAAAAAAAATGCAATTTTAAATGTTTATTATAATGATATCAAATAATTGTATAAATATTCAACTTCCAAAAAATAGATCTAGGAAAATAAAAGAAAAATAACAATGGAGACCAATAAGAAAGGATACTGGAAGAAATTCCAATTCTTTTGAGGCTTTAACCTATGAAGAAAAAGTAGATCAAAACTTAGAGGACACAAGACAACAATTTCAACATATTAACAAGGAACCATCTGTTCAATATGATCTTAATTTAAGGAAGAACATTCTTGATGAACCCAAGGAATGTGTTTCATCAGATTTTGAGGATTCTCTTGAAGTACCATGCACCATTCAGGAGGGAATAATTAGTAAAGAGAATATAGTTTTAGAAGGTAATACCTCTGCCATTAATAAGAAAATACCAGAAAATGAGCAGGATAAGTCAAAAGCTTCTATAATCGAGTCAGGAAAGGATAAATATATTGAAAAATAAAATGGTGAAATAATATTGAGGAATATAATAATAAGGCATACTCTTTATATAGGAAAGAGGAAAACCCTTAAATTATCAAGCAAGATCTAGGGAAACAAGAGCTAACATAGAGAAAGGAACACAAACTAAGTTGGTTGAACTTCTCTTTACCAAACAACAAAATGATATTGGTAATACACAAGAGGGGACAAAAGCCCCTAATGAGACATGATTATCATATCATGAAATATAAATGGTGCTAATGCTCCCTCAAAGCATAGGTGTATTAGGGACCTATGTTTAAGTAATAAATTTGATATTCTCTATATCCAGGAAACTAAAATGACAAAATAAGAAGTTTAGAAAACTATGAAAGTAGTTTGGGCAAGATGTAAATGGGATGTTATGGATTTTGAATGAGCATCAAGGGGAATTCTAACTTGTTTGAATCCTTCTAGAACCTCTTGTATAACCATTCATAAAACTAGGCATTGGATAGCCTCTTTAGTCACTTGCTAATTTTATGATATTTACTTCATCCATATCAATGTGTATGGTCCTACAACTCAGTCAAGCAGATTATAATTTTGGAGTGAGATTAAGCCCTTTATGAGAAGTAAAGACCAAGAAACCCATTTCATTATCATTGGAGATTTTAATGCCATTACCAAGCTGAATGAAAATATTGGAGAATTAGGAAATTGACCAAAAGTATGAAATATTTCCCAAATTTTATTCAAAATAACAATCTTTGGGAAGTTGAGTTTGAAGAAGACAACTATACTTGGACCAACAACAGGAGAGGCCAAAACCTAATAGTAGAAAAATTATATAGATGCATTCTCTCAGATCATTGGCTAGATGAAGGAACTTGTGCTAAAATTAATACCTTAACAAGGATTGGTTTATATCATTGGTCAATAAGAGTTAAAATGGTGGTTAGTGAATTCAAAAAAATATCATATTTTAAATATGAGCAGATGTGGGAATACCATCCTCAATTTGTTGATATGATAGCTCAAACATGGAATTATTTAGGTAATGGTGGGTTGTATGATCTTCCAAACCAAATTAAAGCTATGAATTTTAGATTAAAATAATGGAACAAGAACACCTTTGGAAATATTTTTGAGAAGAAATAAGAACTAAAAGATAAACTATTAGAATTCCAAAAAAGTGATGAAAATAATACAAGCTTAGAGGAAAGGGAGTTGCTGAGTAAGGAAGACAAATTCTGGAGATTAAAATCAAGACAAACTTGGTTAAAAGGAGATAAAAATACAATATTTTTTTTATAGGATGGCTATAGTACAAAGATCTTCTTCTATAATTGGTAGAATTAAATCAATATAAGGGGTTTGGATTGAAGATCAAAGTGAAATTAGAAAAGAAGCTAAGTCTTTTTTTCTAATATTCTAGGTTCAAAGGAGACCGGTTCTTAATGATAAACTTTTTCAAGATGTTCCTTAAGTTAAAACAAATGAAGACAATAGGAAACTGATGGAGCCTATTACTCTATAATAAGTTCATTTAGCTCTTTTCTCTTTTAATAAGGATAAATCCCCTAGTCTAGATGGGCTTTCTATAGTTTTTTACCAAAATAATTGGGATATAGTGAAGGATTCTTTATTTGTGGTAGTGGAACAATCTAGGGTAAAACAATATATTCCTTATAAAATAAGTGCAACTTATCTTACCCTAATTACAAAAAAGAAGGATGTTGAATTGTTTTATTCTTTTAGACCCATAAGCCTATGTAATATGGCTTATAAGATTATTTCCAAAGTGATGGTGAATATATTAAGGCCATTGTTAGACAAAATCATTTCAGAAGATCAATGAGGTTTTGTGAAAGGGATAATTTTTTTGGATGGTATCATAGTAGCTGATGAAGTTATACATTCAACAACATTAAGAAAAGAGAAAGCTATGATCTTAAAACTTGATATAAGTAAATCCTATGATAAGGTTAAATGGAATTTTATTTTTTTAGTTTTAAATAAGTTTAGTTTTAGGAAGAAATGGATTAGATGGATTAAAGCTTGTGTCTCTATAGTTTTTTATTCAGTGTTGGTCAATGGGTTAGTGACAGATTCTTTTAAATAGAAGAGAAACCTTAGACAAGGAGATCCTCTATCTCCTTATTTATTCATTATTATGGTAGAAATTTTGAGTAGGAAATTAAATAAGGCTTACAAATATGGGTTTATAAGTGGACTTAAGGTTAGTAATAACATCAATAACATCACCCATCAACAATTTGTAGATGATACAACCCTTTTTGGAAGGGCAAGGATAAATGAGGCCAGAGCTTTGAATAACTTTTTAAAAGAGTACAAAAGAGCTTTAGGGAAAAAAATTAATAGGACTAAATCCAAAATTTACACTCCTACTAATATCAAAGAAATAATTTGTAGGTTGCTTCAAATGGAAGAGGCAAATTTGCCAACAACTTATCTAGGGATGTCTTTATTTGAGGGGAGAATGAGGATAGATTTATGGAATCCAGTTATTAGTAAATTTTAAAATAAACTTCCAGCTTGGAAATGTAGATGGTTATCATTAGCAACAAGAGTACAGTTAATTAAGTCATTCTTACAAGTCATTCCAACATATTATATGTCTTTGTATTCTATGCCAAAATCAGTTGAAAAAAGTTTAATATTTATTATGCGATCATTTTTATGGTTAGGTTTACATGATAAAAGGAAATTTTCTTTGGTGAAATGAAGCAAGTTGTGTGATGAAAAAACTAGGGGAGGTCTTGGTTTAAGAGCTCTTATAGATGCAAACTTAGCTCTTAGGGGAAAAAATATCTGGATATTGTACAAAGAGAGTCAAAGAAAATGGGCAAGAATTCTTCTAAGTATGTTGATCCCAATGACCCAAGTTTAATATTTACTTCTTTCTCTCTTCCAAATGGTTTTGCTCTTTGGAATGGTTTAAAAAATTCTATTGATCTTATGATTAAAGGTTTAAGATGGGTGGTGGGAACTGGTGAAAAATATTCTATTTGGATAGATACTTGGTGTGATTAAAAACTACTCAATTTAGATCTAGTTTTGAAACCTTGGATGAGATTGCTTCAAGACAAATACGATGATAAGGTTTCAAACATTTTGTACAAGGATCAAGAAGGAAGATACAAATGGAAAGAATAATTTTTTACAAGTATACAAGACATTGATGTTAGGAGACAATTGAGTAGAAAGATAACAACTATAATTATTTCGATGGATGCCAAGGATAAATTGATTTGTGAGTTGAATAGCTCAGGAGAATACACAACAAGAAGTGGATATATGTTCAACACCAACATAATAACAATATCACTAGAATTTGGACTGATATTTGGGATAGCCCAAGCATTCCTAAAGTGAAAATGTTTGTTTGGCTAGTAGGTCATAGAAGAATTTTATCTTGGGATAACCTTATAAAAAGGGGTTTTCATGGCCCCTTTAAATGTGTTTTTTGAAATAAGGAGGATGAGAAAATTAACCATATCTTAGGACATTGCTCAATTGTTTTGAATCTACGACAATGGATTCTTAATATTTTTGGTAAATGCATGGTGATGAATAGCAAAATTGAAGATTTATTAAAGCAATGATATAGCACTTATAAAAGTGAGGCTTTATAGACAATATGGGATTTATCAAAAGATACAATACTTTGGACTATATGGCTAGAAAGGAATAGAAAAATATTTAAATGAAAGGAAAGCAATTTAAAGGTAATGAAAAAGAAGATATGTTTAGCCATAGAGGAGTCTAAACCAACCCTATCAACTCACCCAATATCTAATTTGGAAGTAAAGAGTATTGATAGATAGAGTAAAGTCATTAAATAGAATTATGATACTATAATACTACGTACAAAAAGAAAAAAAAAAAAAATAATTGTATAAATATTATTATTTAATATATATTTATTCAATTACATGCCATTTAATATGCTTATTCATTAAATAATTAAAATTAAAAAAAAAAAAATCTAAAAAAAAAACTCACTCTATTTGCATAGGCCTTTGAAAAATAAAATGCATATTAATCCTAACCAATACATCTAACACAAAAGTACAATTTAAATATAAATTTTAATTATAGTATAATTTAAATAAACAAACTCTCTCTTTGACCTTTGAAGAGGATCATTGAGTGTTAGCAAAATCTCTTTCACAACTTTGCAATTAAATTAAATGCTCGGACAATTGTAGTTGGCACCTTTATGGACCCCATCAACAGGTCAAAGACAGACCAGGTCAAGGCCATCGAACTCAGCAAAGCCTAGTTCAATATAAGTAGCCTTTGTTATTCCATATACACAACGCATTGCCACAAATGGCAAACCACTTTCAGCTTACAGTCTCTCTTGTATTCCTCTTCTCTATTGATGTTTTCTTGAACACTCATCTGCCACTGGGTCATTTTTCAAGACACACACAATGTTTTCATGGAATTTTTTTCTCGAGTATTCTTGGGAAATTGACATCGGGAAGAACGCTTCTGTTGAAGTTATTTGGATTTTTGTATTCACCAGTATCATGGGTATCTGCCCGTAGCTATGTATGCCAACACTCCTCTTGCGGATAGTATGATGCCAACACTCCTCTCGCCATACTTTGATAATAATTTCACTATTTTTATTTTAACTTGCCAACATTCTTGCCTAAATTATGGACCTTTTTGCCTTGAAATTATAAATAATTTTATTCACACCATCAAATTTACCTATTATACCACCAGTAAATAAACCTGACATGAAAACGATACTCCTACATCTAAAATATTGATTCTCCTTGAAAAATAACCCGTAGTAGTGAAAAACAACTTGTAGCAGCAAAAAGTAACTTGTAGTAGCAAAAAATGAATTGTAGCAACGAAAACAACCTCTAGTAGTAAAAAAAAATAAGCAAAATTTAGAGACAAGTGATAATAGGAATAAATGATTGGTAGCAGAGAAATGTAGAGATGAGTGATAAAAAACAAAGACTTCCATAACAAAGAAAAACATAGATGATCAACATAAAGTAGAGACAGTCGATAGCAAAGAAATAGATAATTAGTAGAAAAGAAAATCAAAGATGATAGACAAAAATAAGATAGGATTTATAGCAGATAAAAAAAAATATGATCAATAAAAAGTAGAGATGATCAATAGCAATGAAAACAAAGAAAATCAATAACAGAGAAAAGCAAGGACAATAAAAAAAAGATGAGATAGCAGATAAAAACAGATATGATAAAAAAATGATGAATAGCAAATAAAAGTATAGACAATCGATAAAAATCAAAGACGATCAATAGTAGACAAATGTAGATATGATTGGTAGTAGAGAAAAGTAGAGACAATCGACAGAAATAAGAGACAATCAATAGTAGAGAAAAGCAAATATGATTGATAGCAAATAAAAAATAGATATGATCGATAACAGAGAAAATTAGAGACAATCAACAAGTAGATACAATCAATAAAAAATAGAGACGATCGACAAAAAGTAGATATGATCAATAGTAGACCACAAATTCCCTTATACCTATTGTAAAATTTTCATAATTTTGTTCAACATCATGTTCATTTTTAATATAAAATATTTTTTTCTATATAGGTACAATGACACCTACTAGTAATGGAAAGAAGGGAGGTCTTCTATTAAAATGAGTATCCTAAAATATTTTAACCATAAATCAAAATCAAGTGAGACATCGATGTTTGCACAAATTTAAGGTACATAACCGTTTTACCTACTAAATAGTTAATTTTTATAAGTTATTAAAAAAAATATAGAGAACACCTTGTATAAAGAAAATGCCATTGACCCTGATATACCTCCACTTGAAGATATTCCTAAGGATGAAATGCCTTCACATGAAAATTTTATTAACAATGACATGCAATAACCACTTGAAGATATTCTTGAAACTAATATGCCAACGAAAAAAACAATGATTGTAATAAAATGTCAACTTTTGGGGAATATTCTACTCAAAAACCTAAATGTAGAAATTTAACCAAGTGGAATATTGGAAGGACATTTTAGCTTTAATGGTCATCAACATATCCATTTATTGAGCCAATGCAGTTAGAGAACAATACTGATATGCCAACAAAATGTAGATGTATGATTTGTTGTTAAAAACTAGGAAAGGATCATAAGATGCAACTTAAGTTGGATACAATAAAAAGCATTGTGAAAAAAATTATGTGAAAGTAAAAGAAAGTGATGGAACAACTAAGAAAAAATTAGGTGGAAGGATGCATCAGAATGCATACATTTCAAATATGCACAAGAATACGAAAAAGAAATAAAACAACAACAATCTCTTGTTGAGAATGGTGGAAAGATTCAAGCTCAATTTCAAAAAATTCATAAGAACACTTTATATTCAAAACTTTTTTCATTTTTTGTTGTATATACTATTCTTAAAAATGGTAGACTTATGTTTGATTTTATTAATTTTAAGCATCTATTTCAACTAGTTGATGTGCAAAACCTTTCTAGTTCCCATTAGTCACATAAAAGAGGTTGGAAAGTGATAAAATATCTCTCATTGGTTAAGGACGAATTGAGAGAGAAAGTAAAACATGCAAAATTTATTTTACTTTCAATTGATGAGGTAACTATAATTGACAACACATCTTGGATTTGCATGCATGTTTACACATTCCAAAATTATTCAAGACAACCTCATTTACTAGCACTACATAAAATGGTACAAAATTATAATGTGAAAATTCTTTTCAATGTTATTGTAACTAGTTTAAAGGATATCGTAGGAATGGATGATACATAAATGACCATAAAGTTAATGCGTCAGAGCTAATGGTATTTCTACAATGAAAGGACACATAAATGATATTTGTGTTTGAGTTTAGATATCAATTACCTCATATTTGATCGCCATTCATTGCATGGCTCATAGAATGAATCTTACATTACAAAATTATGAACACATTTGAAAATATCGTAAGAGTGGAAGAACTCATCAATGAAATACATACTTATTTTTCATGCAGTCTAAAAAGGTTTGCAAATTTTATTAAAGGGTATCATAATTGAGGGTTATAGGTAGGTACCATACTTGTCTAGAGAAAATATTATGGATCCTTTGTTTGATAATTGGATATTTTAACAAATATCAGTGGTCCAACATTTTTTGAATTTCAATGTCAATGATCATCTTTGTATTAATATTCATTGAAAGGAGATATCTTTATATTTGTTTGAAAAGCGATCAAATTTAGTTATAGACGATGTAGAAAAAATGTCCATAACATATAGTGGATTTGATGTAATTTTACACAGTATAAAGATTAAACTCAGAAAAATAGCAAAAAACTTGACATGAAAAATAACAGAACATTTTCAAAGAGATGAGTTTCTTGAGATTATGGGTGTGGTTAACCCCATGTTTTGGGATCCTTGTACTAACTATAATAATACAAGTGAGTCGTTTACAAAATATATAGATAATATTGTTAAAAATTTCACTAAACTTGTGGAAGTCAATGGTATTGAATGATATTCTTAATAAATTTTTTTTGATAAAATAATCATACCATTTTTTATTGACAATGATTGATTAAATTTTGCATTTGACTATAACTCATGAACCAACTTCTATTACACATTTGTAGAAAAATTGTATCCTAGTAATGTCTTACAAGATACGATCAATGAATATTTTTATTTATATGAATTATGTCAAATAATGATTTTGATATCTATGGAAGATGAAAGGGCTTTTGGTGCATTATACTTTGTGAAATCTAATATTTGTCACAAGTTGGATAAATTTTTTAAAAACTATTTGAAAATATATGTTATCTTATGAGTTGGATGTACAAGTATCCTTATGCTAGAGCTTTGTATATTGAAAATATATAGCCAACAGAAAATATATCACTAAAAGTTATAATAATAAGGATAATGATACTTGTAGTGATCAAATTGCATAGACACAAAGATAAACTATGCGTACAATTTATTTTTAATAAGCTTAGAAGTGTTTGTTTCAACTTCCTCCATTGTGAAATTTACAATATTTAAATTTTTTGATATATTTGATACTATTTGTTATCGGTTGTTGTCTACTTGATTATGAAAATTGGTTTTTTGATTTACTAAAACTATCAAGAAAATAATATGTTTATAAAATTTTATGTTTTCTATCATAGCCTTTTTCATAAAATTTCATGTTTTATATGATAGTTTTTTTCATAAAATTTTATGTTTTATATCATACCCTTGTTACTCGATTATATTTCTATGTTCATAAAATTTAATTTTTTATTCCATACCCTTGTTATTGGATTATTTCTCTATGTTCATAAAATTTTATGTTGTATATCATAGCCTTGTTATTGGATAATCTATAATCATAAAATTTTATGTTTATATCATAGCCTTGTTTTGCTTGATTGAGCATTGTAAAGAATAGTAACCAACTATAAACCATTACATGAATATAAATCAAAACAATAATTAAAAAAAATATAATACAAAAATTTTAGAAATGTATTTTTATTAATTTGAAAAGCATATCATTACATTTTACAAAATTGTTGACTGCCATACAACAAAATTTTCAATCAACTAGTGAACTGTGTGTTCACTTTTTTACTCTTCAGTTAGGGAGCCTAAAGTAGATTTTGGCTCTCCTTGAGGTTGAGGTTGTATTTCCTCAACAGTTTGCCCTTGCAGTGCACTAGCTCTCATCAGGCCTTCTTGTGTCATGTCCAAACTCGCAACCAACACCATTTTTTATTTAGTAGGATCTTCCTTTAATGTTGAGTGTATTTCTTTCTCTTTATACTTAAGCAAAATCTCAGGATCTAAATTATGTTCCTTTTTAATCCTCTTAAAGGTGTTCTCTTTTATTGTAATATGTAATTGTTCTTTCAAGTTAATAACACCTTTTAGATATTTCCTTACATTGTTTAGATAAACTTGTAGACTGTTCACCTATTTTTATAGGCTATCAAAATTGGACTACACAAGAGATAATAAAAAATATGCCAGTTGATATATTTGAAAAAAATAAAATTATGATGACTTATCAAAATTATGACCGCTCAAAAAAATGCTTATTGAAATTTCAAATGATCAATCAAGATAAAATTGAAGGACATCCTAGTGAAGAACATGTTTAATAATGATAACCTAATTATGTAATCCACACTATTGCACAAAAATATCTATAATGGTTCAGTTGTATAGTTGTTATGATTACTGATACAAAATAAACTTTGGTTCAAGAATGATTGACCCTTCAAAACACTCTTGCTATCATTTAGTCCATTAGAAATACTTGTATGATACAGGATGAGATTTTATGGTGGCTACCATTTGGTCTAACACATTTGAAAAATATCATAAGTAAGGCTTCAAGCACTTGGTGATAATTTTAGTTTAGCCATTTATCTAGGGGGTATGTTGAGCTCATCTTCAATTAGGTTTATTGTAGCTTGAAGTCTTCCTTTCAAAACCTACTGGTGAGTGTAGGGTTATAGTCATAGATCATAGAGGATGGCATTTTAAGGAGTCAAAAATATGGTCAATGATTATTTGGACAATGAAGAAATTTGGGTAGGAATGTCCAAGAGGATAAAAGTGGGCATATCTTAAGAGATGATCCTTAACAACCAAAATAATTTACTTTTCTATTATCTTAGATAATCCTCTAATGAAATCCATGGAAATGTCAATCAATATTATTGATGGAATTAGTAGAGGGTGGAGTGTTATTGGAGTTGGAAGTGTATCCCCGATGTGATGCTAATAAATATTACATCGTTCAACAACCTATTTAAACACTTATAATTTTAACTATTCTAGGATTAGCTTTATAATTTCCAATATTTGCATGGAAGGATAGTGATAGGGATGGATGTTGGGTGGTGGATTCCTTGGAAAAACTCTATGGAATACATTGTGAAAAGTTGAGCCATGACTTCTTGAGTGCTCTTTTTATGTATTTTTTCTATATAGCAAAAATTTATTAATCCTATTAGGCTAGTTGTCATCTTCTTAAGTGTATTTTTATCCTCTATTGTTAACTACATCTACATTTTTAAAAGTACCATAATATAGGACCCAATGCACATAACTATTGAGCACCAAAATACTATATCACATCCTCCTAATTGAAATATAAATATATCAATTTTTAGATCATAACCTCCAACAATAAGCCTAACATTATGATGTTCATATTTGCAAGAAAGAATACCGCCATTAGCTATCACAACATCAAATATATTATGATGGTAGAACTAGTAGTCTACTTGTTCTACCACCTTGGTATCAATGAAATTATGAGTTCTAGATATGTTGCTATGAATGATTACAAGATATTTCTTGAAATACCCATGCCCTCACATAGTTATGGTGTAGTCATACTTGTCAAGGCCTACAAGGATATCTTAGGTGTGGATTATTTTGAAGTACCAATATCCTTGTATTGTTCATCATTTGAGTTGTCACTTACTATCTTGAGCCTAGGGAGGGTAGTGGTTGACTCAACATCTAGTACATATAACTTATATTGAACACACTTATGCCTTGGACCATATTTCTCATCATAATTATAGTATATGACCTTATCTTGATGAGATTTCATTCCTACCTCACTTTGTCATTTGATGGTGATGGTTGTGGTTTTGTACCTAAAGATAATCAAGGTGTTGATAATTTTTAGAATTGGGGTAGGTTATTTGTGTGATGTTGTACTATTATTTTATCTTCAACCATACTTACTAGCCTAAAAGTGTCCATCATATTCTCTAGGTTCAACATTATTAACTATGTTTGGGTTTCTTCCTTCAAACCACTGAGAAAGCAACTTATAAAAAATATCTGAATTAGGAATTTTATTATATTGGCCAAATTTTCAAATTCTTTCTAGTAGTCTCAAACTATGTGAGTTTCTTTGAGCTTAGTCAAATATCCTGTAAAATCCTTGTATGCACTAGGACCAAATTAGATGAGTAAGTTTTTACAAAATTCATCCCATAAAAATGTTGTTCTCTTAGATTTATGTAGCAAGTGATACCAATGTATTACTTTCTTCTCCAAATTAAATATGATTTTCAATCAAGAGCAGGTTGGTTCGGGATCAGTCTCGATCCCTTCTTATTCGAGTGGGGATGCAGGGCCAAGTCCCACCTCTAGAATAAAATCTTCCTTTGGTGGTTCAATTTTGCTCTTCTATTTTAGCTCTTGAAATAAAAAGGGAGGATAGGTCGAGCTTTAAAATATGCTATATGTACTTTAAAAGTATCTCAATTTTGATGTAGATCAAAATATTAATTTACACAATATATCCAACTAGTAAGATATTAATCATAAAACTTGGAAACATCTATTTTTATTGTAAGAGGTTTAGTGGGTAAGGTATGTTTTCCATCCATAATATTTTGTGGACTATTTGTAGTTTTGGTGAATATGAGATTTTGTTTACAATGTTGCAATGCTTGTATTTATTGGACATTTTTGTAGACACCATGGTGAAAATTTAGATGTTTTGTGCATTGTGTTGCATTTGGTTCATCATGTCCAACTTATTTTCCCATTAGTCAATTCCCATTAAAAATTATCCTATGATCATTGCACTACAACCATTTTGTTTTTGTTTTTATTTCTTCTTTTTCATTTCTTTTTCTAAACTTATCTCTAACCCTCAATTATGGTACCCTTTAATATGCATGGTACGCTAGTTATCTAATGCTTAGTACTCTTTTTTTTTCCAACATCTAGTATTATTTTTTTAGTGCTTGGTACTTTTTTAAAGTGTCAAATATTACATCTAGAAGTTTCTACCGATAGCTTAATTCCCTACTAAAAACTCTTGAAATATCTTCCTATAAAAATCCTATAATCCCTCTATTGCTTAGGTCTAAATTTTTTATGCATTCTCTAAAGATGCACTCTTATTATGGCTAAATGTCCTTGTGGAAATTTTTAAAATTTCGCAAACCCCTGAATATCCTCTATAAATGATCTCTACTTAGGTTAGGATTTTGGCGTCTTTTGATTTGCTCTCTATATGCCCAAAATTCTTTGTAGGATTTTTTTTAAGTTTTGCAAACCCTTGAATATTCTATGAAAATGCACTTTGCTTAGGTCCAAATTTTGGCATATTCTAAATTTCTCTCTTAGGTTTTTTTGGTTTATGAGATTGCATATATAATTTTTTATATTTATAGATAGCATCTGGCCTAATATTTCAAGACACTAACTACAAAGTATTCCATCATTTTCATAGTTGTATTTCTCATATTTGAGGTATAATGTGAGTACCTTCCTGGGGTTAACCTCTTATTAATGCAGCACAAAGCTCAAGTAATTGATATCTTCTTATGGGTACAAACTTCTCTTATTCCAAGGTTCTCCCTCTCTGTGGGATCTCGTAGTAATATAAAAGTATTGTCTAAGGCTTGGGTATTAGAGTTTGATCATCCCTCATTTCACTAGATGCTTTATGAATGGTCTAGCTTAGCAACTAATGATAGCTCCTCTATGATATTTTAAAATCCTCGGAATAGGGTTTCTAACCTAATGAATGTAGTAGAGAGAAAACATTCAAAGGGATTTAGATGGTTGCAAAATAAATTGTGAAAATAATTATTGAAGGAAAATATGGAAAAAGGATAAATTTTTGAGATGGATGCATTGTGTCCATGAAAAAAATTAGAATAGAAGCTTTATTATTACAACAAAACCATCCCTAGATCGAGCTCTAGTACAAAATATATGGATTTTGCTTGCATGAATTAATTGGAACTATAAATAAATTCACACAAAAACATAATTTTTTAACTTGAACATAGAATAGCAATCATTTCATTAACCACACTAAAAGGTTACAATGTTTCATAGACTACTTTGAGGATGCAATTTCCTTTATTGGAGGTTGCTTTAAGATGACAACTTCCTTTATCATAAATTGCTTTAAGGGAGCAACCTTTTTCTGGGCAATGCTCTACATAATATAATTTCTCAAAATGCTTTCACCTCTCTTACAATGCAAAATATAAAAATAACTCTACTCAATATAGCTAATAATTTAGAAATGTAATTTTTACATAATATAAAATTAACTCTATTCAAAATAGCTTACAATGTAAAATTTCTTAAAATATAATATAATTTGTCTTTTTTGAGGGAAATGCTCTACATAATATAATTTCTCAAAATGCTTTCACATCTCTTATAATGCAAAATATAAAAATAACTCTACTCAAAATAGCTTACAATGTAGAAATATAATTTTTACATAATATAAAAATAACTCTACTCAAAATAGCTTACAATTTAAAATATCTCAAAATATAATATAATTTATCCTTTATTTGGATAATGCTCTACATAATATAATTTCTCAAAATGCTTTCACCTCTCTTACAATGATTAATATAAAAATAACTCTACTCAAAATAGATTACAATGTAGAAATATAATTATAGTTGAAAAGTTAAAAAAATATAAATTACTAATCTAAAATTAGAATATATATTTTTTAAAGCCATTTAGTTGGCTGACTGTCGTTAACATGTAGCCCGCCATGCAAGTTATAGGGGTCCCGAATGCTACTTCAGCTGCCCCTGCAGATACTCAGTTACCACCATTTTCAGCTTCTCTTTGGGCCTCGATTATTGCGGAGGCTCGTCTTACTACCATGCCAACTCTTTCATCGGTGACAACCACATACTCCATTCCTACAGAGGAACAAGATTTTAAAGTTCATCGTTCTCGAAGCCCCTCAAAGGACAACTTGGGCCTGAGCTTTGACAAGCATCGTAAAATATCCTCGGACGAGGGTAATTTTAGTGGAGGCACTAATTCCTTTAGTTCACTTCGGGGCCTAGGTGATTCCGAGGATGTCATGGATATTATGAATCCTAACAAGTCCTCATGCGAATTGTGCTGATGAAAAACTAACCAAAGCCCAATGCTTGAAGCATAGAGTTTGTTCAGGTCGACTATAGAGGCAGCAGAGGCCGTAGCTTACGTGCAACATGTATTCTACCAAGCATTTTCTTGGGAAAGGAGGAGTTGTTCCAAAGGCAAAAGAGGCCACAACTTACGAGCAACATGTATTCTACCAAGCATTCCAAGCTGAGTCAACCATGGTTCTCCTAAACAAACTCTCGTTGGCGGTAATTTAGATAAATGATGGACTGCCCCAATCTCTTTAGATGACGGTTGACAGTGTATCAGGCAGTGTATCACAAGGAAGATAACTTCTGCTCTTTGATCTTTGTTTACTGATTATGTCTTGGGATGTCTGTGTAATGATTGCTCGTGGCAGCATATAATAATATTTTTGGACTTTGTTTTTATTGAGGAGGTATGATTTCCTCCACCTAGTAGCTTTTATAAACTGGTTTATAAGATGTACTAATTCCATCACCTTTTTTATAACTAATCTTAATTATTATAATTTTTTTTTATTAAAAAACTATAATAAATTTAATATTATAATGAAACCATCAAGCTAATATCTTCTTGGATCATTAAATATAAAATACCATGAAGACCATCTCATAAATAAAATATTTCTACAAGCTAATATAATTTAGAATAGGTACACCAAAAAAACGTCAAAATTCTGGATGCCACTTTGGTGGGACCTGACCAGCCGGTCAAACACGGACCAGGTTAAGGTCATCGAAACTCTCCAAAACCTATTCTAAGCAGTAAGCAGTTGTGATTCCATATACACAACGCATTGGGTATAATATTTTATTTGAAAAAACCGATGAAATTTACGACTCTCAGACTTTTTCTATGCAGGGACTCTTTCACAACTTTGACATGAAACCAAACGCTTCAAACACAAGAAAACTTCACAAATCTGGGTGCCAGTTTTGTGGAGCGGGTCAAAGACGGACCAGGATAAGGTCATCGAAACTCTGCAAAAACCTATTTCAAGCAGCTGTTGTTATTCCAAATGCACAACACATAGGCACAAATGGCAAAGCACTTTCAGCTTCCGGTGGCGCTTGTATTCCTCTTCTCTATTGCTGTTTCCTTGCCCGCTGTGGCACACGCAGTAAGTGTTATTAACTTTACATTCCCCTCCCAGCAAAGTCTACACATGAACGGGAACGCCACCTTCCAAGGGAACATCATACAACTCTCTAGCGACCTGCCAGGTAATGCCGGTTCTGCGGTTTACAACGAATCAGTTCCCCTATGGAACACATCTTCTAATGCGACTGCCAATTTCTCGACACATTTCCAATTCCAGGCGGGATCAGGGGGTAACAGTGGGGGTAACAGTGGTGATGGACTTACTTTCTTCCTTGCACCTGTAAACTTTCAGCCCGCGGTGAACAGCAACGGGGGATATCTTGGTCTGTTCAACGAAACAACAAATGGTAATTCATCTAATCAGATCGTTGCTGTGGAGTTCGACACATTCCAGAACTACTGGGACCACGATGGCAACCATGTCGGAATTGATGTCAATGACATCCGTTCCAAGAAAAACGTCTCTGTGGTATTCGGAAATCTCAATAACGGAAAAAATTGGGACGCATGGGTGGACTACGACGGAAAGAGCGGAAACTTACAGGTATTTTTATCTGGTAATATTTCCAAACCGGAGAGCCCGATCTTGACGTATGATATAGTGCTGAGAGATTATCTTCCCAAGAACATCAAGGTTGGCCTTTCGGCTTCCTGTGGGGCCTCTTCCGAACAGCACACAGTGTACTTGTGGAATTTTTCTTTCGAGTATTCGTGGGAATTGGAGATCCCCACTGAAAGCCCTCCGAGAAGCCCTGGGCAGAACTCTCCCCCTGGAAGTCCTCCAAAGAAAATCAACGACGATTCTGTCAAAGTTATTTTGATTTCTGTCTTCGCCAGTCTCGTGGGCCTCTGCGCTTTTATATTCCTTGGCGTCCGGTGGTATTTGAGCAGGCATGGCGGAGAAGCAAGCCACGAAAGCGACGTGGAGCTGGACGAATGGTTTGCTCAGGGTCCACGTAAGTTCTCTTATGCCGAGCTCAGCGCAGCTACCAGAAACTTCAGCGACGACGAAAAGCTCGGACAGGGAGGCTTCGGTGGCGTCTACAGAGGAATCTTACCTGGAACCAACGAAACTGTGGCCGTCAAAAGAATATCCCAAGGTTCCAAGCAAGGCAAGAAGGAATATGTTTCCGAGGTTACGATAATCAGTAAGCTGAGACATCGTAACCTTGTGCAGCTTTTGGGATGGTGCCACGAGAAGGGACAATTGCTTCTCGTCTATGAATTCCTGCCAAACGGAAGCTTGGATGGCTATATTTTCGGGGACGGCAAGGGCCACCTGGATTGAGATAGAAGATATATCATTGCTTGTGACATAGCTTCCGCTCTTGTCTATCTTCACGAGGAATGGGACCAGCGGGTCGTGCACAGAGACGTGAAGGCGAGCAACGTCATGTTGGATTCCAATTTCAATGCCAAGCTGGGGGATTTTGGCCTTGCCAGAGTGGTGGAACGTGATCATGAGGCGTCCCATACAACCGTGGTTGCGGGAACATTTGGGTATCTGGCACCCGAGTGTGTGATAACGGGAAAGGCGAGTCCTGAATCCGATGTGTTTAGTTTTGGAGCAGTGACTTTGGAAATAGCCTGCGGAAAGCGCCCAATAGACTCGAGTTTAATGGCACATAACTGGAGACTCGTTGAATGGGTTTGGGATTTATATGGACAGGGAAAGATCTTGGATGCTGCAGACGAAAGGCTTGGTAGAAATTTCAATTGCGATGAAATGGAGCGGCTCATGTTAGTGGGATTGCTGTGTTCTCATCCTGATCCAAAGGCAAGACCAAGCATGAAAGAAGCCATCAAGATTTTGAAATTCGAAGCCCAATTGCCTAATGTTCCTCTGAAACTGCCCGTAGCTGTGTATACCAACTCTCCTCTTGCAGATAGTATGACATCATCAGCATCGACTTCCACCACATTGAACTCCTCTATTATAGCTGGTATGTCTGTATCGTCGAGCGCGTCGGCAGCAAATGCATCCTTTTCATCGGAGCCTTCCGCTAGTTCCAAGCCTCTCTTACATGACGTGCAACTTACCTCTATTACTGCTTTGTTCTAATAATATTGGTCCTGTCCACATGATGTAGTTTTCTAAACCTATATTATTGTATAATATGTTTAAAAATTTGTCAATAGGATTTTGGTTGAATAGTTAAGATATAAGCTATGTAAACTATACCAAAAAGTGGTTAGTTGTAGTCTATGTTGTTTATAGATAGATAAATACAATGTTGTGTAAAATATATTTTTAACCTATTATGTCTAACTTCAAAATATAGTCTATTGTTTTCTTGGAGGATTCCTTGGATTATGTGAACATGTAAATTGAAAATTCATTAATTTGAAAGGTTCAATTCACTACTTTACAAAATAGTAGTTCCTTGGTCTAAACCACTTACTGCGTGTGCCACAGCGTGCAAGGAAACAGCCATAGAGAAGAGGGATACAAGCGCAACCGTAAGCTGAAAGTTGTTTGCCATTTGTGCCCATGCGTTGTGTGTATGGAATAACAAGAGCTACCTAAATAGAAATAAGATATACATCTATCATGGAGATTGAACTTGATTATATTATTCATAATATACATAATATTTTTATCTATAAATCACATTCAAAGAAAATATTATACCTAAACTTCAAACGGTCAAATACAAAATTTGTTTATTTAAATTATAACATAATTAAACTTTATGATTTTATTTATCTAAAAATTATATAGTTGGACTTTTACGTTAGATGTATTTGTTATAGTTCTCACATGTATTTTTAAAACGCGTAGGCACACACGCATTTTTGTTTTTTTTCTCAAAGGCCTATGCACAGAGGCAATTTTTTTTTTTTTCCAAAGGCCTATGCACACAGGCATGTTTTGTTTTATAGGTAAGGTTCGAATGATATTTTAATTATAAAGTAGTTTTTTAAATTTTATTTTTTAAAAATTAAAATTTAAATCATGTCTATGTAATAGATAAGTAAATTAAATGATATATAATTAGATAAATATATATTAAATAATAAAATTTATACAATTATTTCATATAATTATAATAAATATTTAAAACTATATTTTTTTGCTTACTTTTTTTATGTATTATTATGGATAAAAGTATAATTTTTATTACATGCATACTTAATATCTTACAACTAAGATTATTAGGCATGCATACCTTACCTTATTTTGGTTGTTAATTTAAGTTTTCCTTTATAAGTTTTAAAATTTTATTCATCTAGCTATTTAAAAGTTTAACTTTAATCAAGTTAGTTAACTGTGCCATGAAAAGTATTATCCATCCATGTAATAATTGAGTGGAGGGGGCCAACTTTAGGGAAATAAAAATGATTAGAGATACTTTAATGTTTACCTTAGGGCCACAAACCAAGTCATCAATGATAAAAAATTCAAAGTGGTCTTTTTTAATATTGATTGAAGGCTTTATGACATAATGTTAGAGATAGTGGGATTCACAAGGAATTTTCTCCCATTGGTATATTTAGGGTCCCTTTGCATTTAAAAAAACTGAAGATAGATATCTAGAGAAATATTTTGAATTGTATCAAAAAAATAATTAATCATTGGTCTCACAAATGGTTAAGCTTGGGGGTAGATTAAATTTTTTGTATTCAGTAATTCAAGGAATGCTAATTTATAAAATTTCTATCCTTGTTTCCCCACATACCATATGAAAAGAGTTGAAAAATATGGTTAAAAATATGTTTTGGGGAGGAGTAAAAGAAGAGAGGAAATGGACCTTGGTAGGTTGGGAGAAATTAAGCTAGCCCAAGAAAAAATGAGGTTTGATATTGAGGAGATCAAAGTTAAATAATAAAGCTTTGGCTAGAAATATATACTGGAGGTGGATATCCCATCCAACTTCTTAATTCAGTAGAGTTTTAACTAGTAAATATTTGCGATAGGTGTGTTAAAACAAGGAACTAAATGATTATTATTAAATCTCTGTTTAAATAACAATCTGCATTCCTGGATTAGCTCGAAGAGGGCGCATCTCAACAGGATGCCGCTGCAACAAGCTGCTAAAGTTAAATAACAAATTAACTAAAAATCACCTATTGTAATATATCGCTAACATCCCCCCTTATTACAATATTTGGGTGATTGAATAACTTCTAGCTATGCTAACATCCCCCCTTATTACATTATTTTGAAATACATAGAGAGCTGCGAAACAATTCAAATTTGACACGTGCAAGTGCCTTAGTGAAAATGTTTGCAACTTGAGCATTTGTGGGAATGTACTGAAGCTGAATTCGGTGCCTTGGAACTTCGTCTCGAATGAAGTGACATTGTGTGTCAATGTGCTTGGTTCTTTCATGATGTACTGGATTCTTGACAAGATTCAAAACACCCATGTTGTCGTAGAACAAGTGTATTGGAGATTTTGATGGAAGACCCATACTTGTCAAGATGCGACGCAACCATATCACTTCGCACATAGCTTCACGTGCGACGCGATATTCTGCCTCTGTTGATGAAATAGCAACCACCTGTTGCTTCTTGTTGTGCCAAGAGACAGGACCAGATCCAAGATGAAACAAATATCCTGAAGTTGATTTACGATCATCATATGATCCGGCATAGTCGGAGTCCGTGTATCCCTGTAAGAAGAATTTGTTGTTCCTCTTGTATTCTAGGCCATATTCCATTGTGCCACGGACATAGTGAAGAACTCGCTTTGCTTGCTTTCTAGTGTGTAGTCTTAGGCTCCCGCATGAACCTCGAAAGATAGTTGACAACAAATACGATATCTGGCCTAGTGTTGGTCAGATATATGAGACTCCCAATCAACTGTCGATAGAGAGTACCATCTACCTGAGGTGAATCATCATATCGTGATAACTGAATTCCTGTTTCCATCGGAGTTGACATTGGCTTGCAATCAGTCATGCGATATTTTTCCAATAGGGTCTTGGCATATTTTTTTGAGACACTTTGATGTAGTGCTCCTTCTGGCTGACTTCCAGACCAAGACAATAATGGAGAAGTCCGAGATCTGACATCTCAAAATATTGACACAAGTCTCTTTTGACAGTAGAGATCATAGTTTCTGAACTCCCTGTAATGAGCAGATCATCAACATAGAGTACAAGCAACACTATTTCAGAACCTTGTTTCTTAAAATAGAGGTTTGCATCTGACGGACATCTCTTAAATCCATGTTATAGGAGGTGATTATCCATTTTTATATACCAAGCTCGAGGAGCTTGTTTCAAACCATACAAGGATTTGACCAACTTGCAAACTTTCTGCTCTTGACCTTCCACTTCAAATCCTTTCGGTTGAGTCATGTAGACTTATTCTTGGAGATCACCATTTAGAAAAGCACTCTTGACATCCATTTGGTGTACTTTCCACCCATACTGTGCTGCCATAGCACAAAGAACTCGAATGGTTGTCATCCGAGCAGTAGGTGCAAAAGTTTCCTCGTAGTCAATGCCTTCTCTTTGAGCATAGCCCTTTGCAACAAGTCGGGCTTTATGCTTATCTATTGTCCCATCTGCTTTATACTTAACTTTATACACCCATTTGCAGCCTATGGGCTTCTTTTCGTATGGCAGATCGACAAGCTTCCAAGTTTTGTTTTTCATCAAAGACTTATACTCTGCATCCATAGCGGCCTTCCACTGAGGCTCACCAAGAGCATCTTGCACTGATGCAGGTTCAAGATCATCTATTGAAGACATAAACACCCTATCATTATCAATATCCATATCTTCTGTATCTCTCTCTGGATCTATAGAAAGTTCCTCAAAATATTGACACAGATCATCAACCCCAGTATTCTCTGTTGCAGCTTTCTCCTATCGAGCCATGTTGCGAGTACGAGGCCTATCCAATGTCAAATCTGGTGGAGTGGATAGCTTAGAATCTTTGATTGTATTTGTATACCACTTTGGATTCTTCTTCTGAGGTGTTGAAGAAGATGAAGAAGGACCTCCAACCTTTGATGAAGGAGATTTATCAACCTTAGTTTCCACAAGGTCTAGGTATACATCTGATGTGTTTTTTGATGTGAAAGCCTCATCAAAAACTACATCTCTACTAATGTGTATCTTCTTGGTCAAGGGATCAATCAAACGATAACCCTTAGAGTGCTCATCATAGCCAAGAAGAATACACTTCAATGTCTTCTCATCTAGCTTCTTCCTTTTCTCTTTTGGTATGTGCATGAAAGCTTTACATCCAAAAATGCGTAGATGAGAAATGGAGGGTTTCCTACCACTCCATGCTTCCTGTGGAGTCATTCCTTGTAGGGCCTTTGTGGGTGCCCTATTCAACAGATATACTACTGTGGTGACAACTTCTGCCCAATATAGTTGCTCAAGACTAGCTCCTGTGAGCATGCAACGAACCATTTCCATGATGGAACGATTCCTCCTTTCAGCAACTCCATTTTGTTGAGGAGTATAAGCAGTAGTTAACTATCGTGTGATCCCATTTTCTTTCAAGAACTCAGAGAATTATTTAGAGGTGAACTCCCCCCCTCGATCTGAGTGGAGGGTCTTTATAGAAGTCCCTGACTCCTTTTCAATAGATTTCTTGAATTGCTGAAAGAAGCCAAATGCTTCAGATTTCAGTTGAAGAAAGAATACCCACATCTTTCGTGAGTAATCATCCATGAATAACTAAAAATACCTCTTACCCCCACAACTGTTGGGAGTTAAGGGACCGCACAGATCGGTGTGAATCAACTCCAGAGGTTTCTTTGCTCTTGTAGAGCTCCTTTCAAAAGGCACTCTATGTTGCTTTCCTGCCAAGCAGTCAGAGAAAACTGGTAAAGTGGTAGAAAGGGAAGGAAGACCCTTTACCATTTCATACTTACTTAACTCAAGTAAGTAACCAGAACTCAAATGTCCATATCTCTTGTGCCATAGGGAAGTTGCCTCCTTTGTAGAAGCAATCATGGCTACATCTGGAGAAGAGATAGTATCTAGGGAAAATAAGCCATGCTTATATGAAGCGGTTGCAATGTTCTTACCTCTCCTGGTGATAGAACAACACTTCTTGCCCCCCTCAACACTGAAATTTACAACCATATTTTTGTCCAGAATTTGTGTCACTGACAATAAGTTGTTTGCCAGTCCTGGAACATAGAGGACTTTCTCAATCTGGCACTTGCCATCAGGAAGAGTGACAGAGACTGTTCCTTCTCCCTGAACCTTGTAGGTTTTATCATCGACAATAGTGACCGGTTTGCCCTCTTTGGCCTCAAAAGACTCAAACCATGATTTGTCACCAGTCATGTGCTTACTGGCTCCAGAATCAACATACCATATAGGATCCGTCTGCTTGGACACTTGTGGTAGTCATGAGAACTTTGTGGGCTCTCTCAGAATCCATGTTGGATTCTTCAACAACAACATTCACTTGTTGTTTGTTCTTTTGTGGTTTGTTCTGGCCTTTCTGTTTTGATTGTTTATTCTTATGCCAACATCTGTTTGTATCATGACCTTCTTTGTCACAGATCTTGCAATATCTCTTTTTCTGTTGAGGTTGTTGAGTTTGTTTCCCTTTTGAATCCTTTTGTGAATTCCCTCCCTTCTAAAAATTACCCTTCTTCTGGTTTTGCCCTTTCCTGTTGATGTAGAGGGCAGTGTTAGAAGAATCATCTCGTTGTAGTTGGCATGCCTCCTCTTCTTGAAGCATATTAACCAACTCTACAAAAGTAACTTTCCATTGTGACACCTGAAGGGAAGTGATCAACACCCTATAAGAATCAGGTAAAGCTCTCAATACAATTGAGGTAAGGAGCTTGTCATCAACTGGTTCTCCCAAAGAATTCAACTTTGCTTTCAATTCAGACACTCTGCAAAGAAAAAATTCAACTGTCTCCCCTTGCTTCATGCTTAGACTGTGTAATTGAGATTGAAGAAATAGAATAGTGGAATCATTATTTCCCTCATATATAGTATTAAGGGCATCCCATGCCTCTTTACTATGTTCACAGTCAACAATATGGGGTTGAACTTCATCAGACACAACAAGCAAAATGAGCACTTTTGCTTTGTTGTCTTTCTTATCAAAGTCTTTCTGAATGGCAGATGGAGTTGTAGCGCCAGCAGCAGATGAAGGTCTTGTTGTTGTTCCAGATACAACATCCCATAAGTCATCCATTGCTAGGATTGCCTTCATCTTGTTTTTCCATGGTGTGTAATTAGGACCTTTCAACAACTGATGAGAATCAGTCATTAATTTTGTAGACATGGTGAAGGTTCCTTATAACACCAATTGGTCCCCCTTTCGATATACCTTATGCTAGGCCGTTATACCGTACAAAATACCCGCCCTTACGTGAGGGAGACTATAGGTATTTAGAAAGATAAAAAAAAATCACCCGCCCTTACGTGAGGGAGACTTTAGGTAATTTTTAGAGATCATACGATACGTGGTACTTAAGCAGTATTGAAAGGGAATAGTCTTGTTGATGGCACCTACCATAGAAAGTCTGCAATCCTCATGCGTGGGGCGTAACTTCCCCTAAACACTTTGGATTTCAGAACTTTCGTCAGGATTTACGCCTAAACACAAGAACTATTAGGGTAATGGATGGAGTAAAAAAATGCAAAATGGCAAACTTATCTCTCCCCGACGATTTATAGAGAACAAGCTCAGACGTCGTTTTAGCAGATATATTAGGCGGCGGATACAGTAGCGCAATCACGACAGACTTTACCTGTAAGTGCTGGCCAGAGGTATCACAAATACCGAACACTATAGTGCAATAAATTGCACGGATGGGTTTTAATTATTCCGGGGACTTAGGGAGTGAATTTGATTTTAACTTTTAATGATGTAGTGCAAAGCAAAAAAATGCAACATACAACATAAAAGTGCCCACAGAAAATAAACCTCTAGGTGTCGGGCACTGCCGAGAATGCACCTTTACAATAATGCCAAATTTGCTTTTGAAAAAATTACTCACTTTCCCCCTTTGATTTTGGAAAAAAAATACCCCCCCTTAAAAAAAAAATTCTCTTAATAAAGCATTTTTATAACTATTGTATAGTTTTAAAGTTAAAAAAAAATTAATTTTAATTTATATAGTTAAAAACTATTAAAATAAATTAAAATTAAATTTTAATTTATATAGTTAACAACTATTAAAATAAATTAAAATTAAATTTTAATTTAACTAAAAAAATAATAATTAAAAAAAAACGTTATTAAAAAAATACCTTTTTTTTTTATGTTGGGGGGGGGTCGACGGGATTCGAACCCGTGACCTCTGGGTTCCCAGAACCCACCACGCGGCTCACTTGCCAGTGAGCCCGTGGGCTGATCTGGGTATAGGAACCCAGGTCGGGCCCCTTATACTACTCGGGCCGCGGCGGTGAGCGCGCGGGGCCGCGGCTACCTCCGTTGCTGGCGATGGCAGGGGCCGTGACTTCCTCCGCTCTCTGGAGGCGGCGGGGGCGTAGATTCCTCTGCTTTAGTGGCGATAGGGGGCTGCGACATCCACTATTGCAGGCGGCTGTCAGCAGTAGTCGCGTGGCTGTTACATGGGAGTCGCGCAACTAGGGCAACCGTAGGAAGCACATGGGGGAGGGGGGCAGGGATGCCGGGGTGGCACACGGGTGGGGAAGCCCGCAGGTAGCACGCGAGGGTGGTGGCATGCGGGAGGGGCGGGGAGCAGGGATGTCGGGGTGGCGCGTGGGCGGAGAAGCCCGCAGGTGGCGTCCAAATATTTTTTTTCTTTTAATTTCTAAGGACGAACCTTAGAGAAAAAAAAACTCTTCTTCCGCTATCGCCAGGCCTTCACGCGCGCTTCCGAGTTCTCCAGGAAAGCTTCCATTTTCTCCAGGCAAGCTTTCGCTCTTTTTTTTTTTCAGACCAGCTCTGCAAAAAAAATTATTTTCGCCTATTCTTTCAGACTTCTGGCTCTGATGCCATGTTAAAACAAGGAACTAAATGATTATTATTAAATCTTTGTTTAAATAACAATCTGCATTCCTGGATTAGCCCGAAGAGGGCGCATCTCAACAGGATGCCGCTGCAACAAGTTGCTAAAGTTAAATAACAAATTAACTAAAAATCACCTATTGTAATATATCGCTAACAAGGTGAACCTGAATGAGGTGAGTCGCTTCCCTTTAGATGTTAATGAGTCCTTAGTGTGGTAGGATCTAAATTTAGGATCTCAAGTAGTGAAATATGGATTATTTTGGAAAATGGGGAGAGGGGAGAAGTCATGATTTTGGATAGATTCATGGGATCAATATCCACCTATAATTATTGAATTCTTAGAACTACAATTAATATAAATAGCCATGGAAAGCGAATATATTCCAATGCTTTTACAAGAAAGTGGAAGAGCAGATATTACAAGTATAAGTGCACAAAAATGAAATCCTCCAAAGTAGTTCAAAAGAGAAGAGAGATAGACAGTGTATAAGATCCCCAAAGAGATCACCAAAACTCCATCAAAGAGAGTATCAAAGATAAAAAACACATACTCAGAAATGGTATAATAGGAATACCTAATGATATCTCAAGGTCTGTTCCCCCTAGGTCATCCTCTAGCATGTAGGAATGAGCACTACTATGCTTAAAAAGGGCCTTGTAAAAATATCATTCAATCTTCAATAAGTTGTAATCTCTTCACACCAATCATGCTGAACCATAAGCATACACCCAAAACTTAGTACAAATGATCCTTCCAAGCAAGTGTCTTGTAACTATAGTTAGTGGAGGAAGAGTAGAGGAAAAACCCTAAAAGTGTCCTTATGTAAATATGTTCATCTTACTGGATTACATGGATAACCAATCATGATAACTGTCAAATGTAAGAGAGGATATTACTAATTATGAGGTTCACTTGAGGAAAAAGGTATAAATCATTACGGTAAAATACAAGACATAGAATGGAGTGTTAGGTACCACCATATTGCACTTCTTATTACAAAATCATAATATTGAGAAGAAGGATTCAAAAGTTGAACATAACTAAGAAGCTAAAATAGAAATTAATGTGGAAGCTGATGCAAAAACGGTTCTTGATGTGGTTTTGATAGATGAAAAATATATGAAGAGACAAACCTATTACAGGTAAAGACAACTCCAATGTACAAAGTACTCATGTGGTAACAATGCTCACATAGAAAGGACCAAAGATCTTATGATGGAAGAATTTTTTCTAACAGTCTCAAAGAATCATGGTGGATTGAAAGAGTATTGGGTTCAACTAAATATGTACTCCATATTTAAATAGTTTTTTTTTAAAAGAAGATTTCAGCAACCCAAACTTTAGAGCACCATAGGTCAATATAGACCTTCATAAAATATTAGAATAATAGTTCTATTGAAACTGGATTGAAAAGAGCTTTCCAACAACTATATGCAAGCCTATAGTTAGAAAACAATGAGCCTCTAAAATTGAGAAAAAACATCAAGGAGTCTACAACAACAAAATAAATAGGGTAGAATACCCTTTACAATGTGAAAGGAGAATATTCCATTGTAATATTTGATAAAATAACATATTTAAAGGCTTATATCATGAATCAACCAGAATTCAACGATAGAGCGATCAACCAGGTAGATGATCAACGATCACCGAGTGTGCTTGTGGTAGATAAAAAAATGATCGCCACATGTGGGAGGCCCCTTGACTATTGTGTGGTGGTCAACCAATAAATGGGTCCTCCATCTTCTTAAGGCACTGAGAGTGTCATACCACAGAGAATATGGGATACAAATTTAAACAATAGAATAATTTTTTTTACCACATTCACCCCATAGATGTGCCACGTGGTGCAACTAGAGATGTCAGGTTTTCAATTCAAATTTAAGTGGTAATATTATAGCTAAAGTACGTAAGCTTATCCAGGCACAATGGTTGGTTATTCCTTCTACGATGTACTAGTTCCTTTAAACATGAAAAATGTGAGATAATAAAGATAAATAAAAATGGTCTATGTCCACTATATCCTATTGCAATACTTCCAGTTGTGCTTAGGTGGATATGTATCCAAATAGATCACCATGTGATATTTAAATTGATTGTAGAATACCCTATCACTATCAATGATCCATGGGATGCATTATTATCCAACCCTAAGTAGTAAAATATTCACCATTCGATAGTTTGGTAGCTAGCACCCTTGAAACCCTAATATCTTAGATTGATGTACACATGGTACAAAAGAAAAATATCATCATTTTAATAGGGGGTACAATAGTATGATATATTTATTCATGTTTTTCCATTTCTACACAAAACTCCAAAGGGCCCCATCACAATAAGAACTAGATATGTGAGCATAGATGAGTGCACTCAAAGTTGTTTTTAGAATAGGATCCAGTGGAAATAGGAGATCTAGCTACAATTCATGATAGATCTAGTGGTCAGAGATGAGCACAACCTCATACCATTATCATCATCTTCCTAGAGGTGATGTTTGCTTATGAAGAAATTGAACCTCCTCGACCTTATCCTCATTGTAGAGAGTCTTATGCACCCTAGGCAAATGCATGTTTTGGTGGTGCTAGGTAACAATGCAAGTATACAACATCATCATGTCTGTGATCCAAAAATTTTGGTGCATCAATCAATGTTAGCTTTATTGTTAAGTAGAACATAGTCTGCTAGTGTACCTTCATGAAAGGCTAGGGATCCAAACTCTAGGTCATGTGTGACTTTCATTATTTCTCCATGGCTCATCTGATTTTAGCATCCCCTATTTGTCTATTGCAACTAGGGATTTTACCCTCATATTTGTGTTTTAGGGCCTTTGGAGGTGTTATAAATAGGGTGCACCTAGTGCACATATGTTTATATTACATAGTTAGGAGTACCAACTGGCTACCTGGATATGTGCAATATTAGAAATGTGCACACTCATCAGCCCACCCTAGGCTTTCAATATGGATTAAACCACTTATCAAAATTTCCTTTTGCCTAGATGCAATGGGCTCCTCTAAAAAATCCAAGCATGCACTTTGCACTTTTAATTTTCTCCTCTCCTAGGACTCATAGGCCTAAACTCCATGGGTAAATATAGAAGGAGAAGGTCAGTGTTACAAGACATAGAGGGGGAGAGAAATTTCCATGAGGGAAATTTCCCCTCATAGGGAAGGATACCCCTACTTTGATACCAATAGGAAGGGTGAAACCCCAACTAAGAATTTTATTAATTTATAAATACTTATAGGCATTCACAAATACCAAATTTATAGAATAATATTTTTCAACAAGTATACCTTGCTGACATTACAAACTACAGATAATGCATGTCGATATTTAATAAAATCTAAAAATATTTTATTAAATTTAACTTTGGAAAATAAAGCTGACGATGTCATTTTAGATCATTATCATGGATCCATATTGAAATTTATTTCAACACTAGTCAGTTGGGAGATTATAAGTTTAAGCAGTTTAAGAAGTTGGATGAGTGGCCACTTCCAATCCTTTCAAAATTGACACCCATCATGACTAAAATATTGGTATAAATATTTATCATTGGTAGAGATAAGGAGGATGAATTAGCTTGGGGCTATGGAATCCTTAGAGTCTACATAGTGAAGGATAGATATGATAAGATCCTTTTCGAACCTCCTCCTCATGCAGATCAGGTTGAGGATTAGAGAAAGGTTTGGTAGTCCAATGGTTGGCTGAAAGTAAATTTCTTTGCATAGCAGTTCATGCAAAATGGAATTCTTAATTTTGATAATCTAAGGCATAGGGGAATCGTTGGTCCATATCAATATATTTTATGCTAAAATAGTGAGGAACCATATGACTGCTTGATGTTTGAGTGTCATTCATGCACCAGTTCTAGGAGTGATGGTTTTTATATGGTGATTTGAATAGAATTAATATTTGGAAAATATGGAAGAGAGGTAGATTTTAATCTAAAGCTCTTTGTATTAGTTGAATACTTGGATTAAAATTTATTTAGTGGTAAGTGTGGTTGGAGAGAAATGATAGAATTTTTAGAGAAACCTTTTCATCTTTAGGTGGCATTTGGGAAGTCATCTAGAGCAAAGTAAAAAAAAACTATGGCAATGTATTCTAAAGAGGAAACTCGCACTAATATAGGGACAAGGGAGGAGGAATTCAAAGTGCAAGAGGGGTAGGATAGAGCTAGTTGTAAACCACCCCTAGAAGGTTAGATTAAAATTAATATTGATGGAGTTGTAAAAGGTTATTTTTGGAGAGTTGGAATTAGAGTGGTTTACAAGAATCATGTTGGAAAAATACTCAATTGGTAACTACAAGTCTTTTATAGGACCATGAATAATGAAGAAAAATCCTTAGCTATCAAATTTGCTTCTATCTAGGTGGTAAGACAAGGTTATAGGAGGATAATCATAGAATAAAATTATCAAATATTGGTAGGATATTTGGATTGCATGAGGAACTTTGCTTTGGAGACATGGAGGTTGAGAATTCTTGTCACCCAAATTAAGAAATTGTGGAGGGAATTAGATGATGTGATTCCAGTTTATGTGGATAGAGATCTAAATAAGGTGGTAGACTTCCTAGCTAATATGGGTACTGAGAAGGAGGTATATGTTCAATGGTATAGTGGCATGACTATTGAGGATGAGAGAATTAGGTAGGTTGGTGAGCAAATCCATTGTTTAGCTAATTTGTACAACCATTGTAGATATATAGTTTAGGATATTTGGCTCCAATACAAATCTTGTTTTACTATTGTAAACATGTGTTCTTGCTAACTAAGGCTGGGAGGAATCTCATCCCTACTTGTAAATGATATTGCTTTAATATATTTTTTTTTTAAAACTAATTGAGCAGAGGGAGTTTGTTGGTATGACTCAAAGAAATAAATTTTTGGAGCACAATGCTTTAAAATAAAAATGTTTTACTGCCTAAAAATAATTCCACTACATTTGTATTCTACTGCATATAGGTTGAGCAAAAATAAAATATTGCAAGCTAAATATTAGCATTCCTTGCATTCATATTGATTAGCCTACAACTTAAATAAAATTTTAAACTAAAATTTTAAACTAGCATAGTAGGAAACGAACTTCGAATATTTATGCTAAATTTAATCTACTCCTAATATAAATGAGCTGCAAAGAAATATCAAAGGTTTAGGAGGAAGAGAAAATAAAATAAAACAATTAAATAGTATCATGAGACTTCATTTCCAGTATAGTAAAGCAACAATTCTAATCTAAACCAATCTTAGACCAACCAACATTCACATAGTCTAAAGCTCGAATTGGTACAATCTTCAAAGAGAAAAAGGTTTGAAATAAAGCTAAGTATAACCATCACCAACATGTGTAGATTGTACCCAAAATTTTTTAGAAGTGTTGTATTATAAAGATATTCATGGAGTACATTTGTTTCAGATTTGCTCACTTTGATGGATTAAAGAGCTCAAAACAATAACAACTCATATTAGAAATCCATCCAACTACAAATGATAAAGGACAAGAAAAAAAGAGCCAACTATTGGATGGATTTTGACCTTTGTAACAAACTAGTGAGCTCATATTTATACAATTTGATGATGCTCCTTAGGATTACTTTTAGTCATACTCTAGCCATGCCTCATTAAATTTCCATTCACGTGATGCTTGGGGTCTTTGGAACAACCATGCTTTATTAAATATCAAATACTCTATCAAGTTTAGGCTGAACATTAATTTCACAATGTATGCTACTTAGTACATCTATACTTACCCGATTAGCATTAAAATCACATGTCCATCATCGTTTAAAATTAAAGCATACCCAATAAATATATTTCAAATTAAAACAAAAGTGTAAGCATTAAAAAATATTTTTTTCAATTGGTTATATGGGATTAAAATGGGCCCCACTCATATTACGTCATCACCACATAGTGGTATTACAACAAAGCTTGGATATTATCCATGTATCTCTTGGCAATATTTGAACCTTGATATCCTCCTTAAATGTTGAGGAATCTAATTGGTTGAGCTAATGCCACTTGATAGGCATTAGAAAATATAATTATAATTACTAAATTTATTTTTTTTAATTATTTTTATTTTTATTTCTTTTATTTATTTATTATTTTATATAAATTATTGCTTTATTTTTATTTTATTTTTGTGTTTTTTTTTAAATTAGAAAAAAACTATGTTTTTTAGGGAATTTTTTTCATTTTTTTTTAATTTTAGTAATAATAAAGGATGCATTTTACCCATTTTACCCTTTCCTACAATTTTTTTGCACTTTTCGGCCAGTTTTTTTACCTTTTTTGGTAATATCATGGTTGCATTTTTTACCCTTTCTAGCAATTTCTATATTTTTCAAAAAAAAAATATTTTTCGACAATTTCTTTACACTTTCTAACAATTTTTATATTTTTGAAAATTTTACCCTTTTTGGTATTCTTTGAATAACATTATTGGGGCTACATTTGGCGAGGTTGATTTTCAATTATCCAGATTGATTTCCAATGAGATGACTTATGATAGAGGTTTTATCCTTCATTTAGCTGCAAAAATTTCTCTTGGTAGGGCCTTTGACACTTTTCTTATGTTTATTAGGATTATAAGTTCATTATCATTTTTATTTTCCTATATACAGCTTTTGGATTTCTAGGATTTTAAAATGGTTATGCTTATTATGTCATCTTGGAAAAATCTTAGGTTTGTGCTTTTGGCTTCCTAAGTTTAGGCTTTGTTTTAACTTATCAAGCTTCTAATGTTTCTTTTCCTAGGGAAGTTTTCACTCAAGGCTTAAATTTTCAATAGTTGGGACTGATTGTCACTGATCTAATATTGAGGTGATTTTCATAGTCTGAGCTTTAAATTTCTAATGCCTAGGGTAATTTTTCCAAAGGCTACAATTTCTCAAATGGTCAAGGCAATTTTCAATTTTGAGATTTCCAACTACTCTGGATTTTAGGCCAAGATTTTTCTTTGTAAGAAATTTTCTATAATTTTGATTACGTCAACACTTGAAAGGTTTGACATTCTTATTGGAAATGAAATGGAACAAAGTTAGGAGCTAAATATTATTAACCAGAATGAAAAATGCGATAAAATTCATTATTCAAAACCTCAGTTACAAAGCTTAAATACTAGATTAATAACCATAATCTAGATACTTTAGTGAAGGAAGAATAATAGGGAGGAAAGGAAAATATTAACTTAGGAGTCTAAATCCCTGCCGTCCATGTCATCCAATCCTGTCGAGTCAGCTTTCGTCCATGAAGGTAAAAGGTAAGATCCAAAGCTTACAGTTGTAAAAACATTTTTACCCCCATTTTCTAGTAAAACCCTTTTTAACTTCCAACATTCTCCCTATTAAAGTTGAGAGGACTGACTATACAGTCTCTTAGCTTTATATATTGAGCTTTAGCCATGCCTTTGGTGAAGATATCTGCAATGTTATCCAAAGTACTGTAATATTTCAGCTCAACTATCTGTTGTTCCACCATGTCTCGAATGAAGTGATACTTCATATTGAAATGTTTTGATCTACTATGGTGGATTGGATTGTATGCCAATTGATGGCACTGATATTATCACAATACAGTCTAGTTGGACCACTTTGACTTCCTCTAATATCTTAAAGAACTTTTCTCAACCATAGGGCTTGAGTACTAGCATGAGTGATGGCTATATACTCAACCTCAGTAGATGACAATGCTAAAACAATTTGCTTCTTGTTAATCCATGTTATTAGTCCTGATCCTAGACTAAAACAGTTCCCTAATGTAGATTTCCTATCATCTATATTGCTGCCCCAATCACTGTCACTGAAGCCAACTAATTTCACAGAATTACATTTGCGATAATGGATTCCAAAATCCAATGTACCTTTTACATACCTTAAGATTCTTTTAGTTGCTTGTAAATGTAGCTCAGATGGACTTGCCATAAACCTTGAAACTAGAGAAACAACATATTGAATATCGGGTCTTGTGTTAGTGAGAAACATCAAACTCTCGGCCATGCTTCTGTAATTGGTCATGTCAACCTTTGGTGCTCTGTCTTCCTTGCTCAATTGGATCCCATGTCCAATTGGAGTTGCAACTGATTTGCACTTCTCCATGGCAAATTTCTTGATCATGTCTCTAGCATACTTGTGTTGACATATGAAGATCTCTCTATTTTATTGATGCACTTCCATACCTAAGAATTATCGCATTAGACCAATATCTTTCATCTCGAACTGTTTCATCATGGATTTTTTGAACTCCGTATTCATTCTGGTGTTACTACCCATAAATATTAGATCATCCACATACAAACAAACTATGATAATGCTACATACCAAACCTAGCCATCGGCTAGGTTCTCCAAGTGCATAAATTTTCATATTTATTAGCGTAGTTGTTTCATTAATTCATTTTATCTCATATTTTATTCTAATTCACTGCGTAATCGCACTGTGCCTTAACGGCGGGATCTGCCCTCCTAGTGGCTATATTCTTTTACATAAAATCATTCTTCCTCTGATTCATTTTTTATATCCGCTGCTTCTACATTCTCTGTTTACTTATAAGATCTATAAGGTGCGTAAGCTTGGGTTTGGCGAAGGAAGGTAAGGAAGTGCTTACCAAGTGGTATCAGATTCCTTAAAAGATCCTGACGAAACTGCGTTTGGCACTCTCGCATCCTCCAATTTTAAACAACATCCGTAGGTGTTTCCAACATAGTCCGTCGACAGTCGAGAAATAATAAACAACATTCTGAAGGATATAACCGAGCAAAATCACACTTCCCAATCGCTCAAAATCTAAATGAAAGTAAAAAAATCACCAGTTGCACACTCGTTCAGGCACCCAATCATTCAAAAATCAAATCAGTGTGAAATAAATCGCTGCAGGATAGCGCACGCAGAAGCCTTCCCTCATGAACGCGTCGGCCAATCAAATTGCGAGAAAAAGACTTATTTCATGCCTAAGATAATGTACTAAAATTTTATTTAAATTGTGTTCGGGATATTTATCCCACATGCAGGGTAGAGTGGCAAAAAGCACGTTTATAAGTCGATGGACGCACCTATTGAGCTATGACTTAGGTCACATGCTCGTTGGTCTCTCTCGCGTATGCCAAGCCGATCGTGGTCCTTCGTATTCTGTGTTGCTTATTTCGTTTCATGTTCTTTCCACCTTTCTATCATCGTTCGTGTCGCTAGTCCATGTTCGTGTGTCGTTTAGTCCAGTTGCTTAGCTATCGTGTTCGGTCTATCATCTAATCATAGTGTCGTTCCCTGTCGTGTTCGTGTCTATCATCTAGTTGTCATGTCATTCCCTGTCATGTTCGTGTCTGTTGTGTCTTCCCGTTGCGTTCTTCGTGTCATGTGTAGCTTAGTCGTCCTCGTTGTTCATGTCGCATCTATCATTGTTCGTGTTGCGTCCTTGGTGGTATAGTCCTCTCATAGGTCAAGTCGTGTCACCTCCGTGTCATCCTCATTGTTCGTGTCGCTTGCGTTCGTTGTTGTCCCTTGTGCCCTCGTCTCGAGTCTTGGGTCCAACATAGCATCTCGAGTCGTGTCTCACTCGTGTTTTCAGTTGGTCTAGGTCATCCGGTGGTCTTGTCCTCCGTCCAGGTTAGTCAAGAGTCGTGTCTCGCTCAAGTGTAAAGTTGTCATCATCGGATAGTGCTAAAAGTTGTCAAGAAATTATCCAAATTTGTCCTCAAGGAGCCAACAAAATTCAAATCCGCACCACAGTTGGAGTGGCATTTAAGGCGAAAAAACAACAATTTTTTTGCCAAAAGATAACCCAAATTTTGCAGAAATTGAAGCTCAAGGATTACTAAGCAGGAATTTTTGAACAGTGCATGAGTAGAAGTTGGATAAAAGGACCTGACGGTCGACTATCAAGCTCGGAGACGACCAATAACAACGCAAGAAGACCTCATCGAAGCCCAGGTACAAAAAATTCTCCTTTCAAAATTGGCAGTTATAATCCACATCATCCACTGGTAGACCCTATGGCTACTAACCCTCCCCCAACTCATGAAAACATCACACAAGGAGACTCAAGTAACTCGGCCATTACCACGGATGAAACTCTTCGACTCTTACTAGATGGTATGCGCGAAATTAGTGTCAACCTAAAAAACCTAGTGAGCGCACAAAATCGACTTAATCTCAATACTAATCCCCAAAATCACTCCCATGCACAAAGGAATGAAGAAAATGATGGCCAGGATGACGATTGGGAGCAGCAAAGAGGAAATCCAGATAATTATAGGGATCGCTATCATAGACAGCAGTATAACAAAGATCAGGAAAGGGATATGGGTTATCACCAACCGAGAGGCCCTAATAATTTTCCAAGCATTGATATGCCCACTTTTGAGGGTCATGATCCTCATGGTTGGATAGCCAAAATGGAAGGCATTCTTGACTTATACCAAATTAAGGATTTTGATAAAGTCCCTTTCGCTGCATCAAAATTAGGCACTGAGGCCTACCAATGGTTCGTATGGCTTAAGCGAGAGAAAGGAGCTACTATTAACTGGAAAAAATTCACCACCTATTTTTTATAAAGATTTGATGAAGGACCGACATCGTCATACACACTAAGACTGTTATCTCTTAAACAATAAGGATCGGTTAGCGAGTTCGTTTCAGAATTCACCAGTTTACTACCATATACATTAGACCTCAGTCCCGACATAGTGGTAGGAGATTTTCACAATGGATTGAAAGAAAATATTAGGGTGGAGGTGGACATTCAAAATCCAACCTCACTGAACGATTGTATAAGAATAGCCAAGCTGGTTGAGAAGAGAATTCAGTTGTATGCACGACGTGAAAATTATAGTCGTCCTTCGTATCACAACAATTCCTTTTGTAGAAATGATCAACCATCAAGATACTTTTGTTATAAATGTCACACTCATCATCCCAGGGAACAAGCATGTGCCCAAAAACAAAACTTTCATATTGAATGCGATCAATATGAAGGAGAAGAGGAAGAAACTTACCACCAAGAAGAACCTATGCAAGAAGAACTACCAAGTACTCTAGAAGAGAAGGAAGAGGATACAATGGCAATCTCCGAGCATGCCCTCATGGGCTTAACCGCCCACCATACCATCAAGGTACCAGGATTTCTCCGCCAAAAAAAGGTGAATGTGCTAATTGATTCTGGCAGTACCCACAATTTTATCGACATCAAAACAGGAAAAGCTTTGAATTTATTCATTAACTCTTCCAATAAAGACAAATTCCAGGTTCTAGTGGCCAACGGGGTGAACGCACAATGTGTTTGTCGAACATCTCAAGTTTCCATAAAAATGGGAACTTATACCTGGTTTGGATCCCTTTTTGTCATGAATTTATTGAACTCTGATGTCATTTTGGGAGTTGAATGGTTGGAAACATTAGACACGGTTAGCTTCAATTTCAAAAAATTATTTGTGGAATGGAAGGAAAATGGACGAGTCATTCGCTTACAAGGCATTACTACTCCTCCATAACAAATGGTGAGCTCTCATAGTATGGAGAAGATGTTAAAAAAGGGTGGATATGGATTTATAGCTCAAATTAATTGTTTGGAAACACAATATCTAGAAACTTCAGATATTACTGCTCCAGATTTACGAGACATCGTAACAAATTACGAAGAGGTTTTCCAAGAACCTAAAGGATTACCACCTAAATTATCTCATGACCATGCCATCCATTTGATTCCAGGGAGTGTCCCACCTAAAAATCGTCCTTACCGCTATCCTCAACCACAAAAGACAGAAATTGAACAGATCGTTCAGGATCTGCTAGATCATGGAGTCATTCATCACAACACTAGCCCTTATTCCTCACCTGTAGTTCTGGCTCTATGAAAATATAACTCTTGGCGTATGTGTCCTAATTTTCGTTCTCTCAATAAACTCACTATCAAGGACAAATTTCCTATCCCTGTCATAGATGACCTACTAGATGAGTTGCATGGTGCAAAATTTTTTACAAAATTAGACCTTCGCTCAGGATTTCACCAAATTCGTGTCAGAGAAGAAGATATTCCCAAAACTGCTTTTCGTACTCATGAAGGTCATTACGAATTTTTGGTCATGCCTTTTGGTCTCACCAATGCACCATCCACATTCCAAAGTCTCATGAACCAAGTGTTTCGTCCACTCCTCCATAAGTTTGTGTTAGTTTTTTTTGATGATATTCTCATATATAGCAAAACATGGAAGGACCATTTACATCATGTGGATAAAGCCCTTCACATTTTACACAGAGAAAAGTTATTTGTCAAACGTTTCAAATGTTCATTTGGTGTCCAAGAAGTCGAGTATCTTGGTCATATAGTTTCACACGAGGGCATCAAAGTCGACCCCAATAAGATTAAGGCAATTCAAGAGTGGTCTTTACCTAAAACCATCAAGAAACTTCATGGTTTTTTAGGTCTCACGGGCTACTATCGCAAGTTTGTACGAAATTATGGTAAGATTGCAGCACCTCTCACAGCACTCACAAAGAAGGATGATTTTCGTTGGTCAGAAGAGGCCACTCAAGCCTTCGAAGCTCTTAAGAAGTCCATGTGTACAACTCCAATTTTAGCAACTCCCAATTTTCACAAACCATTTATTATCGAATGTGATGCATCAGGAACAGGATTAAACTAGAAGTTGGACTTCTATTTAGAATATATACACTGGTTCTTACATCATCAGCCCAGTACATATTAGTCAGATGCTTAGTCTGAAGCATTGTTCTTGCCATCTCAACAATGGTGATTCTTTCTTTCGGCTACACCATTCTGTTGTGGGGTATAAGCAGTGGTGAATTGCATTTTGATCCCATTTGCTTTACAATATGCCAAGAATTCTGTTGAGGAGTATTCACCTCCTTGATTTGTATGAAGACATTTTACATAATTCCCACTTTGTTTCTCTACATTGTTTCTGAAATCTATGAAGCAATCAAAAACTTCATCTTTATGTTTCAAGAAATAAATCCAGCACATGCGAGAAAAATCATCTATGAAAGTGAGAAAGTAAGAATTGTTTCCTAGACTCTTTTTCTACATTGGACCATAGATGTCCGAATGTACTAACTGAAGTGGATAACTGGCTCTCCATGCTTGTCCTTTCAGAAACTTTGATCTTGAGTGCTTTCTGAAAGCACATCCTATGCAGACTTCCTTCTGTTCTGTCATTTTGGGAAGTCCTGTCACCATAGCTTGAGAAGTTAGTAATTTCAAGCTAGCAGGATTAAGGTGACCATATCGCAAGTGCAAAAGTACACTTGGATTTTCTATGGCTAGATTTGCAAGTTTAGCTCCCCCTGGCTCACAAAAATTGAGAGGGAATAATCGATTCTTGGTCATAGGAACCTGTGTGATGACTCGATTACAATTATTTTTATCAATAATGAGACATTTTCCTTCATCAAAAACAAGTTTGTAATTGTTCTCCATCATTTGCCCAACGCTTAGCAGATTGTGTTGAAGCTTTGGAGTGTAGTAGATGTCATTCACTATCTTGAGTCCTCGTTTTGTTGGAACTTCCATGGTTTCGATGCCTTTGACTTGCAAAGCTTTATCATCCCCTAATTTGATTTTGGATGTATAAGTGGAATCTAGAGTAGAAAATAGATTTTTTGCTACCACTCATATGGTTTGAGCAACCAGTATCCAGAATCCAGGTGTCATTGAGATTCTGTTCTGATTGACCATATGAAAGAAAAATATTATATTGTTCATCTTCTTCTCCATAGGTTCCATATTGACTGCTGTTGTCTTGAGAAGATTTTGACCAGCAATCGTGAGCAAAGTGACCTGTCTTGCCATAGTTGAAACAAGCTGATTTGGACTTGTCACTTCCTCGCCCTTTATTTCCACTTCGTTCAACTATGTTAAATAGAAGGATAGCGAGAGGAATATTATTTCAGATTCTCAATCAACATTTAGCCTAGTTTTATTTGTTTTACTAAGATAGGGCTATGTTGCATTTGTATGATATTCTATTATTTTTTCTTGTATATCTTTTGAGCTTTGTGTAAAGGATCGAGGCTCTTCAACCCCTTTTTTTATCAATACCCAAAAAAAAAATAAAAATAAAAAATAAATGTGGAAAATTTGAACTCTATGTAGATAAAATCTTAGGCTAGTTTAGGCTATAAATTTCTAATCAAAGCTAGATCTGAAAAAACATATGTTTTCTCAATTGAGTGATTAACTTTCAAACTATTCCCAACATCAAGCCTAGGCAAAAGCTAAACATTCCTTGGAATTTGAATTATGACTAGCTCTTCTTCATATCTTCTATGGAGGGAAGGCTCCCTATAGATTCCAACAATATTAAAAAATTCATATGAAGTAGCATTAATGGCTGAAGGACCAATCTATATATATATATATATCAACCCAAACCTCTTTGGTCAGGTTAATCTAGTTTCGGATTATCTATATTTCAACCGAGTTTTCTTATTCTAACCAAACATTTTTATTTATTTTTTATTAAATATGTAGAAAAAGTTTACATAAAAATAATATTTTTTTAAAGTATTAATAAGTTGTGGTAATAAATTATAAGAAAGTAAAATTGAATATAATATAAGAAGTTTCAAAATTATTGTAATTTTTTTTTTTATAGGAATTTTAGTTTGAATGATAGATATTACATTAAAAATTTTTAAAGTAAAGAGTTTTCTTATTGGTAAGTTAGTAAAGTTAATTTATAAGTCATTAATAAAGAGATTTATTATTTAGAACATTTTCTTAGAAGATGTAAGATTTTTTATAAAATTAAGTATATACAAATATATATTATTTGTTTATTTTAAAAGTATTTTTATAAGTTTTTTAAGATTGACATATATAATGCTTAAACAATAGACTATGATATCTTTTAAATTATTATTATAATCAAGACTTTAAGATGGAATGTCATTATAACTATACTCTTATTAAAATGCATAAAAAGCTTTTAGGACCATCTCTTGCTTCAATTTATTCCAAGGCTAATACTAGCAGGCTTGACATTTAACCTCTTTAATGAAATTCCTTGAAGCATACCATGAATTTAAATAATTTAATTCAAAACTTAAGCTTTAACTAATAATTTTCTATCTTTGCCTATTGTCATGAAAAAAAGCTATTATAGGTTAAATCCTATTGGCATTTTTGCCACATTGAAATTTTGTTGTAAATTTGCCAGTAAAACTTACAAATGCTTTTTGAGTGTTTTCACACATTGAACATTTTTGATGGGTGTAATTTTGGGCGCAATTAAAGTAAAATGCTTTTCCCTTCTCCGAAATGCTTTTTGTCCGAAATGGCCTTTTCGCTTTCCGAAATGGCTTTTTCGCTCTCCGAAATACCTTTTGCTTTCCAAAATGTTTTTTAAATGCTTTTCCTTTCAAAATGGCTTTTTCACTCTCCGAAATACCTTTTGCTTTTCGAAAGGCCTTTTGCTTTCTTTGTTCTCATTAATTTTCAAAAAAATCAAGTTTCCAAGATTGGCCCCACTTATGGCAGTAGAATATTTTCCCAGAAAAAGTCGGAAGAAAAGGACAAATATTGGGGTACAATTTCATTTCACATAGGATGAAAGTATTAAATGCACATTCCAAGCAAAAGCTCGTTCCAGGCTAATTGAAGATGAAGGCCCATTTTTTGGGTGAAATTTCATGTTTTCAATGAAAATCTTCTTTGAAAAAGGATTAAGATTGATGAAGTTAATTCCTGTGGCAATATTATCACCAAAACTACCAGGTGCTTTGGACTCCAGTGCAATATTGTTCATTTTTGAGGCACCGACCATTTCGTGGGTATGCATTTCCAAGGCGCCACCATAGAGAATGAAATCAGATCGTTGATTCCTGTTGAAGCCTGATATGCCATGTGATAAAATCAGTAGATATTTTCTTTGGCATTTGTTCATTGGTTCATTGTTGTTGCCGAGGAGAGAGTTGCTGCTATTGGTGTCTGAGTGGCCGACACCTTGCCTCCAAATGTATTTAATGAAAGAGGCGAAAACCTCTATAAATACTAATCAAATTTCCATTGTAAAGGAGGAGAGACATTTTGCAAGAAAACTTATCAAGTTCTCTACGTAAATAAGAGATATTTGGCTTCTGATTTTGCAAGTGACTTTATGTGTGATTTCCTTCTATTTTATGCATTTCTCTTTTATGCTCGTATTTCTTATCTGCTAGTTAAATTTAAATTCTGCATCTGAGTTTAAATATTGTTGGTGAGGAAGTGAGTTTTGGAATGCAATCCTAGAGGTTATCTGTGCAAGGTTGTAAGTAAATTATGTTGCTCTCTTTTATTATATGCTATTCATGTGCTTGAGTGAAATTCCTACTGTTAATATTTCCCCAATCTTACATTTTTGGCCTGTGGCCATATTTCCCATCTCTTTCGATTATTTCCAATTTCTTTCCCGCAACTCTAGTCTTCAACAGTGTAGGATTTAGTAAGGGAACCAACCCTCTCTAGAGATTGGTCCGGAGGACATCTCTTTCCTTCGGCCTTTCAATGTTGGTCGAGTCTAGGGTGCACAAGTGATCATATCTTGTACTTAGGCAGATTTGTGACCAACAGTTTTTGGCATGCCCGGTGGGACTTAAAAGAGTCCATTCCTAGTAGAATTTAGGTTTGATGTTCACCTTTTTTCTGTCGAATGATTAGAACATCTGGCGACTCGATCATATCCAAAAATCTCCGAACGTGGGGATGGTGAAAGCTATACTTCATGATCACAAGATCGAAGGCTGAAAAATCTGAAAACCCCATTGAGTTTTTTGAACTCGATATCCAAAAATTAGGGGAAAGCCCTAGGTTGGTCACCCCATCACTTACGTCATTCGCAACATCCTCACAAATAGTTGGTGTGTTTTCTATTTCTTCAAGTCCAGTTAGTACTGCCACCAGTGTTCCTCCACCCCCACCTCATATTCCAGTTCACATGGCACAGCCGCATCAACAACAACAACCACCAAGGTAGTTCCCTGCATGGAACAACTTGGGAGCCTTGAATTTGCAAGCACAGAACCTGGTTCCTCAAGCTGCATTAAAAGCTTTGCCGACCTATGATGGTACTGGAAAAACTGCATATGAGCATATCCAAGATGTAGCTGCTTTGGCAATGATTCATGACATTCTAGATGAGGATGTGATGGTTAAGTTGTTGGTCTTGTCACTGAGGGGAAAATTGCTCTATTGGTACCGATCATTGGAGCCTGGCATCATTACTTCATGGGATCAGTTGGCCGAGTTGTTGATCAAGAATTTCCATGAGCAAGCTGATCCATATTCTTTGTTGCACCAATTTACCACCATTCAGAGGCATCCTCAAGAAGAGATTATAGATTTTAATGTCCGATTTGCACAAAGTTGGCAAAGAGTTCCAGATGGTTTGAGGCCTACGCATGAACAAGCGATATTCTATTACCTTCGAGCGCTTAGCACTGATATTGGTATGGCAGTGCACCAGGCCAATGTGAACACATTTCCAGATTTGTATACACAAGCTCAAAAGGCCGAAGCTGATTTGATTGTTGTAGGTAGGCTTCCCCCGAAGGTAACCATACCCATTATTCTTGATCTCCCACAATATCTTCATTCTAGCATGTTTTCATAGCCAATGCCAACAATGTATCCAATCCCCTCATGGAATTTGACACCCCCTCCGATCGCTCCTATCCCGGTATCACAACAATCAACTTCTAGTTTTCCATAATTACCTACCCCATCAGCTCCTCAATGACCTCCATCTATCCCATTTCCTGCATTACCTACACCACCAACACCACTACCTTTACCAACACCTCCTGCCCCCTCAAATCTTGATCCTTATACGACACTTTTACAAGAAGTGAAGTCCGCTAATTCAGCTATAAGAGCAATGGGCAATAAAATCATAGTTATTGAAAGAAAGCAAGCCGAGAGAGATTTCCAACCCAAGATATTTCAACCTCTACCAATCACCAGGGAACAAGCGGCTTCAACAAGCAAGGCCCCTGAAAGGAACCCAAATGTATCGATGAATGAGGAAGTTGGCCCCATAGATAGAACATACTAGTGCTCTACATGTAATGATCCACATGGTGAGGAGACTTGTATGGTTCATTTGAACTACGTGCAAACACTAGCTGCAAGCTCTTCTAGAGGTCAGGTTAACATGATTACTGAAATGGATCACAATTTCATGGTTCCATCCGAAGAACAAGTTTCAGTTCTCACAAGAGCTGGAAAGAAGCCAGTTACAGTAGATCTAGCTGAAATGGAACCGTTAAGGGTACCTACTGACCCAAAGGTGCAAGATGAGAAGAAACAAGTGAAAGCTCCTGCTCCAACACCAAATCCAAATTCACCTATTCTATTGAAAGACCTTTTACCACCACAAGCGAAGGAAATATTACAAGAAAAAGCATCGACTTCGCAGGCAAGAGCTGAAATAGAGGAACAAGCCAGAGAAAAGCTCAAGTACCCATATTTGACTAAAATACAGAGGGTAGAAGCCACACAACAATATCAAAGCAAATATGAGGCCACTAACAAAGAGGAGTCTGGTACATCCGCATACAACATTGTTGAGGAGTTGAAGAAGATTCCTGCTAAGGTTAGTCTTTATGATGCATTACAATTGCCTGGGCAAGTTGATCTGTTACAAGAATCATTGAAGTCTATGAAAGATAGTAGGAAAAGCCCTACCCAGACAATTTTTGCTCAAGCATTGACTACTTCAGCCACTGGAAAGAATAGACCACCTCCTTTCTATTTGTCACTCAGGATGGAAGGTTGGATAGTGCACAATTGCATGATTGATTCTGGTGCTGCGACAACTGTCATGCCAAAGGTAGTTTGTGAAGTCATGGGTATGGAGTATACAAGGAGTAGCCCTAGAGTCTTGCAGTTGGATGGGACACCTATGAAAATAGTAGGTGTGATCAAGGATATTCCCATTGTCCTTCATAGTATGCCATAAATCATGGTCATCCAAGAAGTGGTAGTAGTTGACCTGGAACCATACTTTAGCATGTGCCTCTCGAGGGAGTTCACGGCTAAGCTGGGAGGATATCTTTCCTTAGACTACTCGCATTTGGAGATACCATTCAAGGGAAAGAAGATTCACATTCATAATGAGAAGCCCTCACCTTTTCACATTGAGAAGTTGGAAGAAGAAAGTTCCCCAGGAGCGGTTAACATGATGATCGAGGAGTTAGAAGAAGTTGATTTAATGGAAGAAGCATTGGGTGAGCTTCACCTTGAGGATGAGTTTTCACTCATGGAATTCAATGTGATGGTTGGAATGGACATTGGCTGCTATACTATTACGAAGCCAGAGCAGATTGAAGAGAAGGTTCCTGATTCTCTTGATCCTATTGTCGACCAATTATGGAGAATGTATTTTGATGGTGCCAGATGCAAGAATGGTGCAGGAGCTGGCATTGTGTTGATCTCTCCCGAAGGATTGCAAAAGACCTATTCTTATAGGCTAACTTGGGGTTGCACAAATAATGCAGCTGAATATGAGGCACTATGCCTTGGATTGAAGAAAGCTGAGAAGTTAGGTATTAAACAACTACAGATTTTTGGTGACTCTGAACTCATCATTAATCAGATCACTAACAGGTGTGTGTCAAAGCAACACTACTTGAAAGCTTATCGCAATAGAGTGTGGGACTTGTTTGAATCTTTCACTACTTTAAATGTTTAGGCGATTTCGAGAGAGCTAAACAAACATGCAGATATTCTGGCCTCTCTTGGTGCTAACTACTCCCCTATGGAGCAAGTAGTTAGAAAGCCTAAGATAGTTAGGGTAATTTATAGACCCTCAGTTCCCGACAAAAATATTCATTGGCAAGTGTTTGACAATGATGAGCAGATAGTCAATTTCCTACTTAAAGAAACTGCAAGCGCTGATGATAGAGTTCTTGCCGAAGAAGAGAGAGAAGGGATGATTCAACTAAAAAATAATCACATCCCTAGGGGACTGATTACACTTGAAAGTCTATTTGACCAGAGTGATCGGGTTGAGAAGCACAAGATTAGAATAGATGCGAAGGATTATAGAGAGTTGAATTTGGAGCCTGAGAAAGTCATCAAGGTTGGAATAGATGGCACCCCAGAAGAGCTGGAAGATATCAAGAAATTGTGTTTTGAGTATCCAGATATTGTTGCTTGGAGCTACCATGATTTGAGGGGTTATGATAAGAATGTGATCCAACATACTATAGAACTGCAGGAAGGGGTAAAACCTTTTCATCAGAAACAATGGCCTGTCAATCCCAAGATTGAAGTCCTCATGAAAGCGGAGTTGTTGAAGATGCTAGAGGCCAAGATAATCTATCCAATCAAGCACTCAACATGGGTGGCTAACCTGGTCCCAGTACGAAAAAAGAATGGAGACATTCGGTTGTGTGTTGACTTTCACAATCTAAACCAGGCATATTTAAAAGACCATTACCCTCTACCTCAGATCGATCAAATACTTCATGTAGTAGTTGGCACCCAGAGATTCTCATTGCTTGATGGTTTCTCTGGGTATAATCAGATTTGGGTGAAAGATGAGGATCAATATAAAACAACATTCACCACCAAGTGGGGTACTTTCGCCTACCAGTGGATGCCATTTGGACTTTCAAATGTTGGTGCCACTTTTCAGAGGGCTATGGACATTGCTTTCGGTGAGTTATTGAATAGGATTATTGTAATCTATCTTGATGATATGATTATGTTTTCACATCACAGAGAAGACCACATTGCTCATTTGAGGCAGGTGTTTGAGAAGTGTCATGAGTTTGGGATCTCGATTAATCCTAAGAAGTCCATATTTGTTGTCAAATAAGGGAAGTTGTTGGGCCATGTAATCTCACAAGAAGGATTGGCGATCGATCCTGCAAGAGCTGAAGCCCTCCTGAGGCTACCATTGTCGGCCAATAAAAAATATTTGCAATATTTCTTTGGCCAAATCAATTTCATTCGTAAGTTTATTGTTGATTTCGCTCAAGTGGTGAAACCCATGACTGAGATTTTGAAGAAAGGTGTTGAGTTTAAATGGACTGACACAAGAAAATAGGCTTTCAAGGAAATCAAGGAGAGGATTACTCAGGCTCCAGTATTGATTAATCCTGATTATTCTAAAGATTTCATTCTCTATGCAGTCGGTGAACAAGAGAGTTATGCTGTAGTTTTGACACAACCGCAAGAGGATGGAGGTGAGAAGCCAATTGCTTTCTTGAGTCAGGTTATTTCTCCTCATCAAGAGAAATATAATTTTATTGAAAAACAAGTATATGCAGTAATGAAAGCATTGAAGAAATTTCGACACTTCGTTTCTCAGAGCAAAATGGTTGTGCATGTCATACACCCTGATGTAAGAAATTTTATTCTCCAAGGAGAATTAGGAGACAAGAGAGCAGGTTGGGTCTCAAAAATTCAAGAATATGATGTGGAGATCCGACCAACCAAGTTAGTTCGTGGGAGAGCTCTATGTCAGGAACTAGCCAAAAGTGCAACTTCTGAGTCATTAGATATGTTGCATGAGGATAGTCTGGATGAAAAAATTTGTGCAAACCATACCACCAATGATCTTGATTGGACCGAAGAGCTAATCGATTATTTTAACTCAGGCATATGTCCATCTCGCCTTGATGCTTCGCAACGTCGGAGATTCAGGTTGCAAGCTCTCAGATATACTTTGTTGCCTGAAGGGCTATTTTACAAAAACATTGATGGAATTCTTCTCAAGTGTGTGAGGGACTCCGAAAAAGAAAATATTTTAGAAGAATTTCATTCTGGACTATCAGGTGGTCATTATGCGGGAAGGCCCATGGCCTTAAAAATCATTCGAGTAGGCTATTTTTGGCCTACTTTGTTTGTTGATGCTCACAAAGTAAGTACTCATTGCGACAGTTGTCAGCGATATGTTGGTAGAGTCAGAAAAGGAGCATTACCTCTTCGCCCGATTCAAGTAGAAGCACCTTTTCAGCAGTGGGGCCTTGACTTTGTGGGAGTTATTGAACCTAACTCATCTGCTGGCCACAAGTATATCTTGACTGCGACTGATTACTTCACCAGATGGACTGAAGCAATTCCAACCAAGAAAGTGGATCAAGCCACGATCATTACTTTTCTCGAAGGATTGATCACTCGCTTTGGTGTCCCAGATGCAATTATAACAGATAATGGAACTCCTTTCATAGGTACCAAAATTAGTGAATTTATGGGTACGTATGGAATTTATTTGAAAACTTCATCTAATTACTATCCATAGGGGAACGGCCTGGCTGAGTCAACAAACAAGAACCTACTCAAAATTTTGAAGAGGACCCTTGGCGACAATAAGCGGAGCTAGCACTTGCTTTTGAACCAAGCATTATGGGCTGATCGCATCTCGATAAAAAAATCCATCAAGACATCCCCTTATTCCTTGGTATACGGTAAAGAAGTTATTTTGCCTATTCATATTGAATTACCAGCCCTCCAAACTTGGCATTTGGTTGATGATGAAAATGATGAGTCTGATCCCATGAGCATGAGGTTGGCTCAACTTTTACAGTTGGAGGAAGAAAGGGAGAAATCGTACCAAGCCTTCATAGAGCATGCTGAGATGACGAAGAGATGGTTCGATAAAAAGGCTTCTGAAATGACCTTTAAGGTTGGCGACCTTGTATTGAAGTGGAATGAAAAGAAGTCAAAGCCCGACAAACATCACAAGTTCGAGGTAATATGGGAAGGTCCATTTCAGATTACAGGTGCCAATCAAATTAATTCTTTTTATTTGCAAGATATGGATGGTAATGCACTATCAATTCCAGTTAATGGTCTTCATTTGAAGGCCTATTATCAGTGAAAATAGAGATTGTGGATGTAAATATGTACATATTTTCCTTTTTACGTCTTTTCTTTCTTCTAATTTTTAAAAATTTTTGAAAAAGTGGTCAAAGACCGGGACTTCCCAGGAGGTCACCCATCCGAGTACTACTCTAGGAAGGTTATGCTTAACTAGGTAGTTCTTAGAAAAATTGAAACCAGAAGATCAAATGGGATGATGTGTTTAGAGGATCCAAAATTTTGGAGGTGTAAAAAAAAAAAAAAAAAGGCTCCACTTTTTGGGCCTTTTTTGAACCATGGCATGGCCTTACCTAGAACCCCCCCTTTTTTGGATTTTTCTTTTTTTTCCCCTTCCCTTCCTCTTGCCATAAAAAAAAAAAACCATTCCTTCCCTCCATAGACTTAACATTTGAATTTTCGAATTCAAATTTTCCCCCCCTTTCCCCTTTCAAACCCTTTATTCCAATCCTTTTTTTCTTTTTTCAATTTAAACACTTCCCCAAAAAACTTATTCCTTCTATCCTCCTCCCCGAAATTTCCTTTTTGACCCCCGAGATTCCCATTTCGTCTCCCAAAAATGCCATTTCGATCAAAAAAATCCACTTCCATTCAAACCCTCATGCCCATATTTTCCTCCATGAAACTCCATTTCCATACTGCACTACCCGTCATCTCCGCATATTTCCATTTCTTCGCACCACGTCATTCACTCCGCCCATTCATCACGCTTTAAAAAAAAAAAAAAATCATCATTGGAATGCATGTTGTGCCCATAAAATTAGCAAGATTTCCAATGGATACACATGAAAAATTATAAAAGGAGGCCAATTCTTCGATTTTCAATCAAGCATTTGCAGAGTTCCTATGAAGAAGTCTTGCGAGTTTCTTTTGCCCCAGGGTTTGTTGTTCTTCGCTGCATATTCCAAGAAAGTTGAAGATGGGGAAGAAAGCCACGAAAGCCAAGAAGATGAAAGTGCAGAAAAATCCTAAAATCGAAAAGAAGCAGCGAAAATCTCGAGCGGACGAGGATGAAGATGTTGAATTAAAACCCTATGATGATCGTCTAGCGCAGATCAATGATTGCAATATCACCAACAAAGGAGCGGAAAAATTGCGTTTGGATGTCGAATTTGCTGCACAAAAGATGTCTGTTGAGAGTCCCCGTACTATAGCATTTCATTCTCATCTCTCCTGGTATCTGTGTACACCCGTGCACCCATGTCCCGAGCTGATTTGGGCAATTGCGCAATGTTATAATGTTGATTCAAGAACTGTCCAAAATGCCCATGGAGAAGATTTATTCAGTATTTCAGCTAATTCCATACGGGATGCATTTGCTTGTGGTGTGCAACCTCCATCTTATGCCACACACAAAAAGCTTAATTTTAAAGAAGAGGAAGAGAGGTATCAATCCACCATTCACATGCGACAATTCATGGAGAGCCAGTTATTGAAGACACCATGATTTGGAGAGTTGCCGAAACTACCAGCGCCATTAAAGAATTTCAAGAGCCCAGATTTGTATTCAATGATAGCATGGCTGATGGGACTATCTTCAGATTCCATAGTGCACAAGTGGCAAGCGTCATTGGTGCAACGCATTTCACAAGTAGGGTTTTATGCTCCGACCGCCATGACAGCAACTTCAAACCCGATTTTCTTTGATTGGGTAGATTTTTTGGAATGGAGGATACACTCACAATTGCAAAAGGTACAAAGTGGAGAAGACATTACTTTCAGGCATTGTTCTCTTTTGGCATGGTATTTTTTCTATCATATGCACTCTCACTTTGCCTTCATAGCAATAAATAAGATAGATGAAGCAGGAAAAGCATTGCCAGTATACTCATGGACTCAAAGTTTGTCGAAGAAGGAGTCCTATTATAACTTCAACAAGATATTTTTAGGACCCGCCTTGGAGTTAATTTATGGAGTATGCAACAGAGTGCCTCGGGCCTTGCAAGCAGAAGTGGTTGATCAGAAAAGAGGTGATGTATTTTTACTGACACAAGGCATGGTGGTTAGAATGTTTGGTTTTACTGGTAAACCTTTTTTGCTGCCATATTTTACAACTGAACACCTTTTTGCCTTGGAAGTAGCCCGACAAAGTGATTTCATCAATGATACCTATGGGTCAGGCCGGGGAAAGAAGAATACATGTGCTATGCCTTTCAAGTTTGGTGATATAACAGTTACTCAGAGTGGGCAGAATGAATTAATTGCTGAGATGCTCTATGACCATGGATTGGTTGAGCTTCCTCAATGATGGAAGTATGATCCTTTGGGTATTTTTTCCAGTCACATCAAGGCCAAGACTTTTCATTGTTGCCCTAGAGAAGACATCGTACAACAAAGGAATAATCCCAAAGGTCATGACCTTGAATGGCATGTGGAGAAGATGATGTCACTTCCTCCCTGGCATGATTTTTATGAGATGGAGGTCGAATATGATCCAAAAAATCATCCAGAGCAAGTTCCTCCTTCAGGTCTGTTTGAACAAATGAAGACAAAATTGCCTGATTGGTCTGATGAGAAGATTGCTGACTGGTGGATCATGAGGATTCACCGAAATAAGCCCAAGGCAAATTATCCATTGGTTATGGATGATGCATTTTCAATGATCTATGATGAACAATATGAAAAGTACCAGCCCCTCTCCCTTGCTGATTTAGTGCCTAGAAGTATTAGCAGTCCAGATAGAGAGGAAGATATAAGGAGACAAGAGGAAGCATCAAAAGAAGAGAGGATAACGATTGAAGATGAAGAAGAAGAGCAATTTCCATTGGAGGAGGAACTTCCACAAAAGAAGAGAAGTGCAGCTATGAGAGTTCATTTCCCTAACATAGTGAAGAAACCTAGGAGTGGGGCCCTTTCTGCGTTGAGCACCAAATTGCTTCCTTCACCAACAATTGAGCCAATTGTTTCTTCGGATATATCTTCTTTGGCTCAGTTGGAACAATCAGGTCCAATGGTGACAATAGTAAATCCGAATGTGGAGAAGGCAAGATCAGAAGGAGAGGACAATATTTCACCATCGGCTCAATCAATGTTAGAGCCCGTAGGTATGCATTTTCTTTCTTCTTCTCTTTCTAACAAGCATTTGGTGACCACTGTCTTTTCATCTACAGTTCCCATGTCAACTTCACCCCCAATTGCTACATCCACCTCTTCCATCCCCATTTTTGTCCCATAGTCACAGGTCACCAGTGCTTCCCCAATTTCACCCATTTCATCCTTTTCCCTTTCTTTTAGTTCATTCATGTCTGCCCCAAATCCATTCTTCCTTCCATTATCCTCAGATTCATCTTCCATGCCTTCTCATCCTATTTCTTCTATAACCATGCAAGCTCCTCTTCGAGTAAGTGTGGCTGAAGCACCCTCCACTTCCATCCCTATGGTTGAATCCAATCCTCAACAAGCCCTGTTCTTGTCTTCCCCAATTTTTGCAGTACAGGAGCCACTAGCTTCTGAGATGGAGTTGTTACCTGAGCGCTCGATAGCAGAAAAAATTAGTAGGGCATGACAAAGTTCATCAAGATGGTTGAAGAATCGCAAGAGAAAGGATGCGCTAGCCATGGCAAAACCAATGAAGAAAGTAACTTTTGATCCAGCAGCAATGGAAATGCACACGGTGACAATGGTTCCTCAGGTTCAGAAACCTCAAGGAGAAATGGTGCCCACTGATTATTCCTACCAAGCAATCATCGAGGACCTCACAAAGATGGATCCAACAGAGCAAATGGGCACCATACAAGTGGCATCGAGTTCAATTTACTTGCAAGCTGAGCATTATAAGGATTGTTTCATCAAGGCTGAAGCAAAGATCAAGGAGCTAGAGGAGGCCTTAGTAGCACAAAAGGTCAAACTAGATACTGCACAGTCTGAATCTCAACAGTGGCAGCAGCAGGCAATTCGTTTGGAAGAGGAAATCATGGAGATCAAACAGGCAGCTACTCAGTTCCAGGCATCAGAGCAAGAAGCACAATTAAAGATCCAAGCCTTGCAGGACCAGCTTCAGAACTTGCAGAATCAGTTGGCGGTGAAAGCAATGCAATCCGTGACTCTTACCAAGGATAAGATTAAAGAAGCCCACAGTCAATTGTTGAATGATTGTAGGAAGATGGCAATCAAGGCTACATTAGTTCTCATGTTTCTTCAGGAGGTACAAGCAGTTGTTTCATATGGCGGGCCTATAGTGGACAACATAGAGCAAGATTTAGAGCCAAAGTTGGAAATGGCCATGAAGATCCAGTCAATGACTCAAATGGATCTTTGGTTTCGTCCAATGAGTGAAATAGCCCATGATTGGGCAAGTGCCAAGATTACTGTGCATAGTTTTTTCTCCAAAATGGAACTGCTTAAAGAAGCCCGTAGACTACAGGAGACATTTGAGCATGAGAGGCGCATTTCCTTGGATCACTTTGAAACCATCGTAGCTAATGGTTTTCCTAGCTTTGTTGATGATCAGGGGAATATTCTGGCGAAGAAAGACCTGGATGCATTATGGGTGGTTTTCATGGATGATACCTCAGATATTGATAACTTGGAGGAGCCCATCACCGAAGAGCATGTACTATCATTGATGAGAAAATTCATTCGCATTGAGTCTGGATTACTGGAGCTCAGCCAAAAGGCTAAATATATTGATCTAGAAAAGGTGGAGACTTTTCGATATCTTGTGGATACACTCAAAGTTCGTGAGGCAATTACTATAGATGCATGGGCTGATGCAGTTGCAGTGTATGAATCTATAGTGGCACATCTCAAAAAGTAGGATGAAGCTGGTACCAGTAGCCGACCATCAGATGCAATTGATAGTGGGGACTCTATGCCCAATGAATGAAGACCTGGGATCGATTGAATTCAGGCGAGCTGAATACCCCGTGAGCCACCAGAAATGTTGGCATTTTTGCCACATTGAAATTTTGTTGTAAATTTTCCAGTAAAACTTACAAATGCTTTTTGAGTGTTTTCACACATTGAACATTTTTGATGGGTGTAATTTTGGGTGCAATTAAAGTAAAATGCTTTTCCCTTCTCCAAAATGCTTTTTGTCCGAAATGGCCTTTTCGCTTTCCGAAATGGCTTTTTCGCTCTCCAAAATACCTTTTCTTTTAATTCAAATCCTTTTCTTTCCAAATAGCCTTTTCGCTCTCCAAATTACCTTTTCTTTCGAAAGGCCTTTTGCTTTCTTTGTTCTCATTAATTTTAAAAAAAATCAAGTTTCCAAGATTGGCCCCACTTATGGCAGTAGAATATTTTCCCAAAAAAAGTCGAAAGAAAAGGACAAATATTGGGGTACAATTTCATTTCACATAGGATGAAAGTATTAAGTGCACATTCCAAGCAAAAGCTCGTTTCAGGCTAATTGAAGATGAAGGCCCATTTTTTGGGTGAAATTTCATGTTTTCAATGAAAATCTTCTTTGAAAAAGGATTAAGATTGATGAAGTTAATTCCTGTGGCAATATTATCACCAAAACTGCCAGGTGCTTTGGACTCCAGTGCAATATTGTTCATTTTCGAGGCACCGACCATTTCGTGGGTATGCATTTCCAAGGCGCCACCATAGAGAATGAAATCAGATCGTTGATTCCTGCTGAAGCCTGATATGCCATGTGATAAAATCAGTAGATATTTTCTTTGGCATTTGTTCATTGGTTCATTGTTGTTGCCGAGGAGAAAGTTGCTGCTATTGGTGTCTGAGTGGCCGACACCTTGCCTCCAAATGTATTTAATGAAAGAGGCGAAAACCTCTATAAATACTAATCAAATTTCCATTGTAAAGGAGGAGAGACATTTTGCAAGAAAACTTATCAAGTTCTCTGCATAAATAAGAGATATTTGGCTTCTAATTTTGCAAGTGACTTTATGTGTGATTTCCTTCTATTTTATGCATTTCTCTTTTATGCTCGTATTTCTTATCTGCTAGTTAAATTTAAATTTTGCATCTGAGTTTAAATATTGTTGGTGAGGAAGTGAGTTTTGGAATGCAATCCTGGAGGTTATCTGTGCAAGGTTGTAAGTAAATTATGTTGCTCTCTTTTATTATATGCTATTCATGTGCTTGAGTGAAATTCCTGCTGTTAATATTTCCCCAATCTTACATTTTCGGCCTGTGGCCATATTTCCCATCTCTTTCGGTTATTTCCAATTTCTTTCCCGCAACTTTAGTCTTCAACAGTGTAGGATTTAGTAAGGGAACCAACCCTCTCTGGAGATTGGTCCGGAGGACATCTCTTTCCTTCGGCCTTTCAATGTTGGCCGAGTCTAGGGCGCACAAGTGATCATATCTTGTACTTAGGCAGATTTGTGACCAACAAATCCTTATTTCAACATTGAATATAGCTAGTTATTTATGGAACCAAATAACTACACTCAAATTGATTTGCATCTTACTTTAAGAATATAATTTTTATGGGAATATGAAAGTAGACAACATACATTAGAAAATAGATCATATTTACATGTAAAAAAGTTTTCACAACAAAAATATGCTAGATATCTTATATAACAATGGATTGCATATAATATTAATTGACATGGATTAGTGGCAAGAGAATATTTTGAAGAATTGATTAAAAAAATTTCTTAACACATCGAAAAACTAAATTGATGGAAAATAAATTACACATTTGGCCTTTCTAGGCAAAAAGCTCTTTTAGCCAAGATTTAATAGAGGAAACGTAATAATAATATTTCTAAGCTTGGAAACTAAAACACACTAATTGATCTATAGAGAAGCTAATACAAAGTAAAAATGAACTAGATACATCTAGTACTAGAGCCATTCAGGGAAAGGATATATAGAAGAAAATCACTAATTTGCGAAGCCCGCCATCTAGGAGGTTGGTCATAGCAAGTAATATTACCTTTGTTCAACGCCCAATTAGCCAATGCATCAACAATCTTGTTTTTTTCTATGACCACATTATTGTATTATGTTATCTTTTCAGGTAGATTAACTCAAAAAACATTTTTTGCAGGAACAAGTATAAATCAAATATATGTCACTAATAAAAAATAACAATGAATCTTAATATTGGAATAACAAAAATATCTCACAAATATAACTCAAATATACACAATATCAAAATATTACAAGAATGATTCAAATTAATTACATTGCATGGAGCTTTGTCTCCAATATATATATATATATATATATATATATATATATATATATATATATATATATATATATATATATATATAATATGATTTTTTAGTATTTTAACTATTGCTCTTCTCAAACATCCGGGAGATGCAACCTTTCATATTCCTCTCATAAAGATAAAACTCTCATATTACCACATATCATGTGACTCTTCATTCTCTATCCTAACACTTTGCACTTTCTCTCATATTAACACATACATTATATAAATCAACTACCAAACTAATATTTACAAGGAGGCTAAATAATATAATACTTCCAACACCCCCTTTTATTACATTATTTGGCAGGAAGGCTTTTTGCCTTCATTTTTTTATTCTTCTCTTTTCATTCTTTATCTTTGACTTTGGCATGGTTGGATATATGCAACCTTTATTAGGTATTCCTTTATAAATTATATATGTTTACCTCTAGATCAATGTATCTAAGTTGCCTCTGGTTCTCTACCTCTGGGTCATTGCATTTGAGTCATTCCCACTAGATCATTGCCTTTGGATCACAACCTTTAGAACTCTACCTTTGGGTTATCTCTAAATTATCATTATCTCTGGGTTATCCATTAGAACATTCATAAGACTATCATATATGTAGGATCATCACTACAAGTGCTTTCAATATTCTCACCAAACTTTGATTATACTTGGTTTCCTTCTATATAAACCATACAATATCTATTTTATCTTATTTCATCCATTCATGTTTATCCATCTACAATCCATTTTCAATTTGTTATCTTTATTTTCTTTTTATAATTAATTTTTTTGAGAATGATTATGTCCTCCATAAGTTTCACAATAATGGAGATTCCAACATATCTCTATCTTATGTCCATATCTACCACAATGATTACATATATTATATGTTATAGAATTTCTTTTACCATTTTGTCCTTCATTATTACTGATTCTATTAGTTTTTATCACAAATTTGATGTCAGTATTTTCTATCATAAAATTCATCCCTTACTCATTATTGCTAGTATATCCTGTATATCCAAGACCTTCACAATTGGCTCTTTCGTTCCTTGTTCATATTTTTCGAACCATGTATCTTGATATCCCATTTTATTTAACAATTTTGAACCAATTCCTTTAGTATACATTTCAAAATAAACAAAAAGATCATCAAATTGATCCCTATCAAAATCAACACAACTCTAAGCATCACTATCTCTATCATCATTTGAATCTATGTCATAAAACAATTTTATAGCATAATTTTTTTTTGAATAATCATGAACCGTATTTAAATCCTTTGTATCACATGTAACATCTATTTTTATAATAAGTTCTATATTTTTCATGAATTCTAAGTCACAAGTATCATTGCTTGCATCATAAATTTTTATTTTATTCTAATGAGGATCACAACATGCATATTTTATTTTTGATGAAGATCATTAGTATCACAACATGCATCTATCATCATGGGATTTAAATAATTTGTATCACAACAAACATCTTTCATCATTGGTAATTTATTCCCTAATTGTTCAATATTTCCTTGTTTTCTTATCCTAGAAATATTTAGAGTGATTATTTCCTTGTAGATTATTTTCAATAAACTAACAGGTATAGCAACAAATTTTTCATAACAATCACTAGCATCATTAAGAATACTTTGCATGCATTATTGAAGTATTAAAATTCTCGTTTGTCTACTTCACTGGTAATATCAATAAACTTATGCTTCAAATATTTAGTCATATTCTCTTGTTTTCTATTCTGACCTTTGAGAACATCATTAGAGAGTAATGACATATACATTATATTTCCTATATCATTAGGTAATGCAAAAACACCTTTAGTGTCTTCAACTGCTTCATCGAGCTTTGAACTTAGATAATTTCCAAGCATTAAAATTTTTTCATCTTAAGCTTCTCTCATAATTGATTGTAAGACTTTCTTTTATTATTTTGTCCTTCATTTTTTTTTTTTAATAATGTATTGAGTACAATATTTTAAAACTTGCAACATTTCCTTAGTCTCCTCTAGTGAGACATCTTGTATGTATATTTGTTCTTCTTGAAAACATAAGTTTTCTTTTGAATTTGTTTTTGAAAACTCATGTTTTTGTATCTCTATTTTTTGATCATTTATTTTTATTTTTGTTTGTTTTTCTTGCCATGTTCCTTTGAAGTTGAAAACCTTATAGCTCCTTCAAAAAATTAAATTTTACAAATTTTTAAACTTAATTTTCTAAACCTTTGAAGTAGTAATCCTTATAACTCCCTATTAAATTAAGAAAATTCTTAAAAAACTTTCTACTAAAAAAAGCAAATCAAATTTAAAAGCTCAAATCCTATTTGAAGTAGAAAACCTTATAACTCTCAAGTTCAAATAATAAAAAAAATTATACAACCTTCGACTGAAAATATTTTAACTTCCTAATTTGATTTTCAAAATTTCTAAATTTCAAATACTTCAATTAAATTTCAAAACTATTAAAGTTTAAAGTTATTCAATTTTCTAAAAAACTTAAAAAAATTTAAATGATCAAATCTTAAAAAATAATATTTGGTTGGATGATCACTGAAGTCGCTGAGAAACCTCCTACTAATCCAAGTCAGAATCCCTTGCTCAGCCAAATCATTAGCACTATGATAAATTTTATGACTCTTGATGCTTCCAAGGTAGCATGGACCATCTACCAACAAGCTGCAAATATTTCGGATGAAATTCACAGTCAACTAAAGAATACAAGTGATCCTCCAAACAATAACCCGAATGCTAATGACAACACCAAAAAGTAATGCAATCATGCTAGTATTTATATGAGACCTTCCTTGCTAGGTTTGGTCGGGACTGTTATGGCGGGATCATTGTGTGGATCCTTCACATGGGACTTTTTTTATTTTTATCTATTGCAATTGTATGTCCTTGATTGCTAGTTATGTTTTATTTATAGCTATTTGCCCTATTCTTCAACGTTGTAAAGGTGTTTTTGGTCCGATGACCTGTTGCCTTTTGTAAAAGGTTTTGAGGTCCTTTCAAAACCCATTTGTTAATATAATCTTTATACCTACCAAAAAAAATCTTAAAAAAATAAATCACTCCTCTCAAGAAAATTTAATAAAACCTTTTAACTTCAAAAATAAATATAACTTTTAAATCAAAAAAAAATATTTTTAACTTTAACCTTATCTCTCCGCATACAAAAATATAATTTCTAAAAACGTCTTATTACTCCTTAAGATTATAATTAGCTTTTATAACTCTTAACCTTTTAAAAAAAATTAAATAACAAAAAAAATACTTATATCTCCTTTAATTTTTATATCTCCTTCAATAAAAAAAATTTAATTTAATCCTTATATCTCCTAAATTTTCTAATTAAAAAAAAAACTTATAACTCACGAAAAAACATGAAATTAAAATATTTAAAGCAATCAATGCATGGATAAAATTGAGGCATTCAACGTACTTGGAAACTTTTCTTATAACGTTTTTTATGCACCCTTTGTATCAAATGATATCAAACTGTTATGCCTTTGAATATATTTTGTTCTTTATTGTAACGTTTCCACCTATTGCGCAAGCTATAAGTGACACGTTTTCCATTGCATGCAATGTTTTGATTTATTAAGCAAACTTGTAATGCTCTATCATTATAACAACTTTTGAGCAGACTATGACTGCACTTTCGTTGATTGAGTTATTGTCGTTACAATAGTTGTTGTCCTTGAGAGATATATTTGAGATGACTTCACCAAGATTGGCTTGTCTTTTCATGATTTTGATCAGCCTGGGTTGGAATGAGATCTTGATGCCCCATTAGTCAGTGTGGAAGGAGAGGAGTATCACCCTATTGTATGAGAGGAAACAAATTGAAGCCTAGAAGCAACAAAGTGATGCAAGGAGTTGAATCGTCTATGTAGGAATTAACTAACAGACTACAGGAACCACAATCCTATCAAGGATAAGTTTATGTGAGTGAAATCACTCAAAATCCACAACACAGCCAAGTCAAAACCCTATCTGCCTCTTCTTCATACTTGTTCTCCAGAAAAATATTATCTCTTTGAGGCTAACGATTGGCCTTCTCTACTTGAAGCACAAGATAAATCTCAAACTTTTGAGTAGGATAAATTCTTAGCCTTTTTAAATGAAGTAGATAATAAATGTAGGTGAAATACATTAGAAATATAGTCAATATTTTCATAATGTAACATAGAATTCTTAGCCTTTTTAAACGAAGTAGATAATAAATGTAGGTGCAATACAGTAGAAATATAGTCAATATTTTCATAATGTAACATAGGATAAATATCGGCTATATGTAGATGATAGTCAATCTACATTTCATGGAGATCTATACTGGATATATCACATGTGGTGCTCGAGGCAGACTTTTATCGATGTCAACTAAATGACACTACACTTATTGATTCCTCTTTTCTTCACATTATTCAACAGTTCAGTGAGAGTGCATTTTTGGCCCTTTTTTACCATTAGTTGATTGATGGTGTAACAACGGTTCAGGTACGATCAAACTTTAATTCTTTTTTATGCATTGCCTAAGGTCACCTACTATGCTGCCATTCTGTATCTTGGTCTTTGAGTATATCTCATACTTCTTTCTATTGCTCTATAATAGACTTCTCACTCTTTGATAGTTCATTTCACTTTTGCTTTGCTTTCAATGGTGGTTTTGACTGCAATATAAAGCCTTCTCCTAGATTCGAATCTCTATGTGACTTTTTCTTTATAAAGCCTTTTTCTTTTCAAATATAAAAAAATTTAAACTTAAAAAAAATAGATATATTTAAAACTTTTAAATAAACTAGTTGAATTTAGTATCACTCCAAATTAGTTGAATTTCTTAAATAACTAAGTAGATATCATTATTATTCTATACTTAAAATTATTGAGACCCCAAATAATAACCTTATAACTCCTAAAAAAAATAAACCATTAACGCTATACCTTCTTCAATGGTTTAACTAAAAGATTTAATAATAAAAAACCTTTGATTTGCTTGCGATTTCAAATTGCATGAGCCCTAGTCAATACTGATGGAGCCTCTAGAGGGAACCCTAGAAAAACCAGTGTGGGAGGAATTGGTAGACTTTCAGATGGCTCCCTGGTTTTTACTTTTGCTGAGAATTTAGGTATTCTTTCCAATAACCTTACTGAGGGGTATGGTATCCTCAGAGGTCTTCAGGAAGCTACTAGGGTTGGATGGGAAAAGGTGTTAGTTAAGTCTAACTCTCAACTTATGATTAATCTCTTGAAGACTCATTCTAAGAATCATAAGGTGGATTGGAGAATGAAAAGAATTATTGAGAAGATTCAGCTAATCCAGATGTGATTTTTGAAAGTTGATTACAATCATGTGGTTAGAGATCAAAACAAGAGTGTTGATGATTTAGCTAATTGGGCTTTGGACAAAGGTGATCTTACTTGTTATGGCCACCCTCTTATATGGTGGGCTTCTCAAATTAGGAAAGCTCTTCTTTCTATCATTTCTTTGGATGGCTCCAGTTTTGAAGGTACCTAGTTTATTCTTGTTTTTTTTTCCACTTCTCTTTGGTTCATTCAGTTTTTTTTTAGTTCCCTACCTCATTCTATTCTTTATTTTGTTTCCTTTGTTGATTCTTGCCTTAATAGTCTTCTGGTCTAGATAGGTCATTGTTTTGTTCATTTTTTTTTTCTTTTTGCTTTTTTGTTTTTTTTGTTTAGTTTTTTAAGGTGGGTGGGTTCTTTTATTTTGTTTTGTTGTGTTCTTTGTGTTGTTTTTTGTTGTTTTGTTTTTTTTTTTATGTTTTTTGTTATTGTTCTTGTGTTTTTTTCATTCTTGTTCTTGGGTTTCTCTTTGTTTGTGTTATTTCGTGTTTTTATGTGTGAGTGTTTTCTATGTATTTTGTTTTTTTTTATTGTTTATTGTCTATTGTTGGTTGTTTTTTATTTTTATTTTTATTTTATTTTTTTAATTTTTTAGGTTTTGGTGGTGTTTATTTTTCATGTTTTTTGGGTTATGTCTTTGTAGTGTTCTGTTATTTTTGTCTTGTTTGTGTTTTGTTATGTGGTTCTTGTGTTTTTCTATGTGGTTTGTGTTGTGGTTTCTTTTATCTTATTGTACGTGTTTGGTTGTGCTTTTGTTTTTGACACACTCAAGGAGCATGTTTTTTATTTTATTTTATTATTTTTGTTGTTATTTACTTATTTTTAAATTGGTTTTGTGTGTTTGTTTGCTCCTTGAGTATGTCAAAGGTGGTAGGCAAGGTCCGAGTCTTGGGAATTTTAGGCGGAATGGATACCCTTGCCTCCTTGGGTATTACCCGAAAGTGGCATCCCTTTTGGAATGTTTTCCACAAATAAAAAAAAAAAATTGCATGAGCCCTTCGGTCTATTCGGTCTCTTCGCTCTCTTTTGCAAAGTGACTTTTCATAGCACTTAGTGGGTTTGATACCATTATTAGCTTTCTAGGTAGATTAACTCATAGAAAGCTTTATCCATGAACACATATAAATCAAATATATGTCATTAATAAAAAATAACAATAAATCTCAATATTAGAATAACAAAAATATCTCACAAATATAACTCAAATATACACAATATCAAAATATTACAAGAATGATTCAAATTAATTATATTACATGGAGCTTTATCTCCAATATATAATTTTACATGAGTTTTTAGTACTTTAACTATTGCTCTCCTCAAACATCTAGGAGATGTCACCTTTCATATTCCTCTCATAAAATAAAACTCTCATATTACCACATATCATGTGACTCTTCATTCTCTATCCTGAAACTTTGCATTTTCTCTCATATTAACACATACATTATATAAATCAACCGTTAGCTTTTGAAGCTTAATACTTAAGATAAGTAAACTAAAATATATGAAATAAACTCACAATCCAATGTTTATGATAAAGACAATATTTTGCAAGTATAAAACAAAAAAATAACTCTAATTACTACTCATAAATATGCCATAAAAAAATGCTCACAAAAATGGTTTCATAGCTTTGTAAGTACCAAGTAATGACATTACAAGTCACGTCACTTTACATCCTTACATTACTCTCCATATATAATGTAATGTGACTCTTCATAAGGAGCACTCTTGGCCTTCACACTTCTATACTCTTCAACTTCCTATTCTATGAACTCATGTACACCTTGACTAATGTGCACACTTACATTATTGAATATTATGCACACTTGTGCATTTATTACATTGCATAAAGTAAAGACTAAACCTAATCTAAGACATGTACCAAATAATGTAATATATTTTAACACCCCCAATATTACATTATTTGGTTATTGAAGACTTTTAGTCTTCAATATGGATCTTCATTCTCTTGTTGGAGCTCATGCTCTTCTTCATTCTTCTCCTTGTATGTTTTTTTTTGTCAAGCAAATGATTAGTATCTTCATAAAGTATAACTGAAAGTGCTTTGGCTTCACGTTATTTTGTAACCTCTTGTAATTCTTATATTTCTTGGACTAAGTTACCCTTTTTATTTTCTTCTCTATATTATAGTTGAAGAGGATTGTACTGTTGTTGGAACTGTGGTTAAGATGATCTATATAGGTTTGAATATGGTCTTGGTTAAAACAACCTATTTGGTTGATTTTTTTGGTTTCCTTAAAATTGATTCCTTGGATTAAATCTACAATAACTTGTACTATGACCTCTTCTCTTACAAATTTGAAAATATCGATCATTCCATTTTAGTTTATCTCTTGAGATAGAAGCAAAATTTCCTTTCTAATAATATTTTGAGACTAATACATTATTAGTCATTTCATATTCAATTGAGCTCATCATTTCATGTTATTATAGTATATTAACCAATTCATCAAATGATGTATCTTTTTCTAAAATCTGTAAATATGTAACTAAGTACTTGTAACTTTCAGTAAGTGCTCTCAATATTACTTGAACCAAAAATTTATCTTCTACCATTTCACCTAAGGTTAATAACCTTATCTTTATATCTTTTACTTTTCTTAGAAACAACTTTATACTTTCTCCACTGTTAACTTTTAGAGAATGTAACCGAGTTTGAAGATTCAAGATGTTAGTTTTATTCTTTCCTTAAAATATTTTTGATAGGGTGTTCCATATCTCTGTAGATGTTCTTGTTGAACTAATATATGGTTGATTTTCATTTGTAATTGTAAAATTTATTATCATTAGATTTTTTGCTTCATCTTCTTCATATTTTTTAATTCTCTTGCATCTTCAGTAGGTTTAGATTTTGCTCCTTTAATTATCTCCCAAATATTTTCTACTATCAATATAGATTTTAATTTGTTTTTCCATGATGCATAATTAGGACCTTTAATCAATTGAGATTATGAAAGGATGAACTTATGTGTTATAATTATTAACCAAGGTAGACTTATTTGGAAAAATTGGAGGAACCGAAAATAATCCCCTATGGATAATAATATGCAATTAGGAATGTCAGCCTATGGGGGTAGCAATTACAAAAACCAAGGTCAAGCCTAGCCACCCAACATGGGTTGGTATTGCCAACAACCTTGGAATCCATATCCCCAAGGAGCTAATCCTTACAACCCTTACCCTTGGAACCAATACTAGCAGTCTAGACAATCATGGAGAAATCAAAATACTTGGAATTAATATCCACAATATACTGCTCTAGCTCCACCATAGCCAAGCCTGCCTACTCTCCCTGCTCTAAGGACTCCTCAGTTACCAGCATAGCTAACAACAAACCCAAATAACAAGCAGCAACCAACTTATCAGATAGAAAATGAGATGTACCCTATGTATAATATTAAGGTAGATTATGATCCTATCCAGTTAAGTTCAGGAAATCAATTAGGTGTAGAAGGCACTCCTATTGTATAAGAAGAGGAACTAGTAGAAATAGAAAAAATGGAATCACCCCTTATAGAGGATATAGAAGAAGAATCAACACTTGTACATAACAAATATGAGTTTCCACATTTTCCACAAAGGTTGCAGGAACCCAATAAACCAATACAAATAGAGTTTGATATCCTCTCTAGTTTAAAAACTTAACAATCACAATCCCTCTATTTCAAGCCATTAGGGACATACCTATCTATGGAAAGTCCATAAGAGAGTTGTGCCTTAAGAAACCAGGGAGAAAACTAGCTAAAAAAATTAGTTTGGTAGGTCAGTTAGCTAACCTCATGTTAGGATATACCTACAGCCATAAGTACATAGATCCAGGAAGCCTTGTGCTGTCTATAAAAATAGAAGGTTGTGTTCTTTCCAACACACTAGTAGATTTGGGGGTAGCCATCAATGTCATGCCCTAGGAGACCATGCAAAAATTAAAATTGACTAATATGAAGCCCACTAAAACTATGCTACAGTTGGAAGATAGATCTATAGTGCTCCCTGAAGGAATACTGGAAGATATTACTATCACAATAGATGCATGGAAATATCCAGTAGATTTCCTAGTGCTACAATCTAAATTTGGATTAGGTGGATACCCATTGATATTAGGTAGACCTTGGCTGGCAATAGTTGATTCTTACATAAGTTGTAGAGATGGAAAAATGACCATTTTAGATGGTCATAATATTAAGAAGCTATTCATACATCCATCTATATAGTCTATAGATTTGTTGGGAGAACTTGAGGATGAGAGTTAAAATATTGATGGTGTATTAATGATCCAACATGTCATGACACTTGAGGAGTTGGAAGATGAAATTGATGAGGAGAAGGTGATATCTCACTTTTTTTATGGCCCAAAGGCCACCTCAAGTAAATTTTACATGATGGTGCGACATTTCCATGTCTAAAGGCCACATCAAAGCAACCATGTCTTTTGGCAAGAAAGACGATAATTTTCTTAAAATTTTTAAATCATATTTTTCAAGGCACCACCATACCTATTTATTGACCTAGAGCATAGGTGATACCAATTTATTTTCCCAATGCAACAGTAAAGCATCGCTATTGGCCCTAGAAAAATGATAATGCATGGTAGTTGGTTTGTTGAAGGTGGCACACAAACCGAAGCATCTGATAACATTCAATTTTAGGAGTGGGATGTGTACCACCAACCATAGTTATTGCATGTCACCTTGTCATGCACATGCATGTCTACTTGTATCATAGAATTATTTTCTCTTTAAGCGCTTCTTCATCCTCTGCATTCTTTTCCTCCCGCTCAATGCACTCCCTGCTTTCTCAAAATAATCCTGCAAAACTCCGCTAAGCATATTCCAGGCTATTTTTAGGTCCAAATCACAGCAAGTAACCATGATGGCTTCACAACCAACTACTAATAAATTGAAATTAAAATCTACCAAGAGTGAAAGCAGATTCATGGACCCGGATATTCACATCACTAATACCAGGGTGACATGGAAAGACCTAGAGCAAATTCTAAGGGACATAACAGAAAGGGTTGCCAAGAATGTCACGACGTCGTGTTCAAGCATGTTTTCCTACCACACCCTGCTATCTTGGTATATCTACACCCGAGTTCATTCTGAAGAACACAAGCTTATACTGAGAGGGGGGTGAACAGTATAAGACCACTTTTTACTTCTCTTTTCAAATCAATATTATGTAGTGTATAGATAGCAGTATCAATAGTAGTAATCAAAGCAATGCACAAAACACCATACACAATAGAGACATAATTTTAACGTGGTTCACCCAATGTGGGCTACCTCCACAGAGAAAATATTTCTTCTAAATATTTCTCAAATAATCTCTTGGGAATCCTTCCCAAATTACAATGTTTATGGACTTCTGTCCAAAGGAGATGTTGATCCCCTAATCTCAAGTTCGTGGATCTCTTCCATAGGAGAACTCTTTCCCCTTCTGCTCTGGCTAGTGATCTTCTAGAAGACTCTATCTCTATGCTTGCACTGACTGGTGGATCTCTCTCCACTTGAAGACTCCTCACTCAGATCTATCTTCAATTGTCCTGGCTATTGGATCTCTATCCATTGAGACTCTATCCTCTATACTCTGTCACCTCCAAAGCTCTGTCTCAATATTGTACTAAACATAGTTCAGTCGGTCTAGCACAACTTTGCTCAATATCTTGCACTAAACACAATATAGTCGATCTAGCACAAGTCCACTCAAATCTACACTAAACACAATTCATTCGGTCTAGCACAAACTTGCTCAATAGGTCCACTCAGAACCTTCTCAAATCTGCTCAACAGGTCCACATAGAACCTGCTCAAATCTGCTCAACAGGTCCACAAAACCTGTTCAAATATGCTCAATAGGTCCACAGAACCTGCTCAAATCTGCTCAACAAGCTCACACAGAACTTGTCCAAATCTGCTCAACAAGCTCACAAAACTTGTCCAAATTTTCTCAACAAGCTCACATAGAACTTGTCCAAATCTGCTCAATAAGTCCTCTCTAGGACTTGCTCAAATCTGCATAGCAAGCTTTCACAAAAGCTTACTCAAATCAGTCCACAAGCCTTCTCAAAGACTTGTCTCAAATCTGCTTAACAAGCTCACACAAAACTTGTCCAATCACATAGAATCATAAAGAGAATTGTTAGAGACTCAATATGTTCTAAGCTCAATGTTCAATCAATATCTCAACTCAATCTCATAGAAGCATAAAGAGAATTGTTAGAGACTCAATATGTTCTATACTCAAATCCCAATCTCAACTCAAATCAATCTCATAGAAGCATAAAGAGAATTGTTAAACTCTATATCACCATCCCAATCTCAACTCAAAAAAAGAAAAAAATTGTTAGAGACTCTATATGTTCTATTCTCAAATCTCAATCTCAACTCAAATCAGAATATAGAATAGTTTGTTTCTAGGAACTTGAACAACCACTTCACACAATCACTTGACTAGGCTCAATCAACTCAACTCAACCAATCACCTCAAGGATCAATCCTTTCTCACAAACCCTAGTCCAAGCATGTATCAACCAACTCAAAATGTTTCCAACAATGCTCAATCACAAATCTCACATAACAATGATACTCATGTTCTTCTCTAACTCAAGTTCAAGTTCTTTGCACAACCAATGGGCTTCAACAACAATGCTTATAAAACAAGGTTTAATCACAACACACAATCCAGAAAACCTTGAAGCATTCACCAACCACTTTCAAAAAGGAAACCACAATCAATCCTTTTCACTCCAATGATATTTCAGAAATCAACCACCATAAACAATCAATAGGAGAATGTGCCCATACCTTTTAGATGCCTTATGAGTTGTCCACTAAATCTGCCACACTCAACACTTTTCCTTTTTCAATCTCAACAAGGGTTAGAGATCATGAGTAATAACACAACAATAAAATAATGTCCAAATAACACCTTATTACTCCTACTTTATATTCACATCCACCAAAGTTCCTTCTAAAGAAAACCCTTACTCTAAAATAACTTCCATTAAAATAACTTTATTAAAAACCCTTATTGTTCCAAATAATTTCAAAAATTAGAATTAAAAATTTAACTTACAATTCAAACAGCCACCATAACCTTATTCCTAAGGTTTTTCATCAAATCAACAATCGAAGCATTTTACCCCTTATCACTCCACCTTAGGCAATAACAAAAATGACAAAAACTTCAATACCTGCCTCTAGGGGAATCGAACCCATATCCTATCCAACGTGAACACCTTAGCCATTGCCAAGCTTTCGCACAAGCTACAGGCTCATTGTGAAGAAAGAAGCACTCGACGCTTCTTGTCCTTCACACATTTCACCAAGCGAAAACGAAAATGCGCCTTAAGCACCTCAACAAATCCAAAACAATTTTTATGGGAATCAAAAACTTAATCTTTTTGCCATCAACGGCTTTGCACAGTACTAGCTACCACTAGTCCATGCTGCCCAACATGACTCGGGAAATGATCACAATTCATTTTCAATGTTCGTTGCTTCACAACACAGAATAACACGAGCTCTTTCTTCGCATAAAAAAATTGTAAATCAACGAGCAAGGATGATTAATCTTCAACCATTTAATGGCATATATATATGCCTTCCCTTAGCTTGGAAACATCGGTGCTTTTGAACCTTCCTTTATGACGTCGGTGAATATTCTTTTTAATTTAATTTTAAAATTTAAACTAAAATTTTAAAATTAAATATCTCCATCACCGGGGCACCTTTTTCGATGAAACAAAAATCCAACTTGGGTTTTAAGAAAAACCCATTTCAAATATGTTATCCATGGTTTTAAATAAAACCTTTTATTTTTCCTACCTTGGTTTTCACAAAAACCCTTCCTTGCACTTTTCACAGAACATAGTGCATGCCATCATAGATCCTTTTGACATCAAATAACCTTTTGACATCAATGACAACATTTTAGCTTAGGGACTCAAAATGTCCAACAATCTCCCCCTTTGTCATTGATGGCAACCCAAATCCTTTTATTGAAATCTGACCTTCTTTTCTGCTCCCCCTGGGACTTTGCTCCCCTTGGCTCAATGCTCTCTCAAATATCAAATCTCTCCCCATATCAAAAACTCTCCCCAATATACACAAATATCTCCCCCTTTGACATCAATGGCAAAGGGTCACCTTTGGGGCTCGGGGCTAAGAATGAGCCTCTTAGCTTAGCCCCTCCCCCACCTCCACATGAGGTGGTTAATTCTGGGGTGGGAGTATTTCTACTCCCCAAAAGCATTGTTCTCTGCCTTTATCTTTCCCTCTTCTTTTTTGAGTTTGTTGAATCCTCTCACTATTTCTTTCCAAGTCATCATCCTTGTTCCTATTCATGTTCTTGTTCTCATCCATGTTCCTATTCTTGTACCTATTCCTGTTCTCATTCTTTTTTGAGTCTCTATTATTTTCTAAGTCTCTATTTCTATTCTTTGAGTCTCTATTCCTGTTCATCTTCTTGTTTTTGTTCATGTTCCTTTTTCTGTTCATATTCTTGTTCCTGTTCATGCCTATTTCTAGAATATTTGCTCTACACCATCTTGCTATGTGACCATCATTATTGCACTTATAACACTTAATGTTATTATTCCTTGGATGTGCAATTGTCTTAGGATTTCTCCTAGTGAAGCCATATCCTCTTCTATCATGAACCCTGCAATTCATTGCCTTGTGACCAAACTCATTACATGAATAACAATATCCTTGGAAAAGTTGTCCTTTTCCATATACCTGTCTTTCATGTGTCCTGCACTGTGAAGCCATGTGCCCAAACCTGTGACATGAAAAACATCTTCCATTGAAGCTTCCTTGTCTTGACCTCATTGGTCTCCTATTCTGATTGTTGTTCCATCTATATCTTCTTTGCCCATTGTCTCTTTTCCTGCTGGACTCACTACAATCTGACTCATCCTTAGAAGTTTCACTTTCACTTCCACTTTCATCTGAGAATCCCTCTTCTGAAGTACCTTCTTCTTCAAGACTTGAAGTAGACTTTTCTTCCCATTTCTTTTGAACCTGTTTAGAACCAAGACCTGTCTTGTTTGATGCTCCTCTTTGTATCTTGACTATTTTATCCACATTCTTTGCACTGGTTACATACTTGTATAGCTTATTCTTGGAGTCCTCTAAATATTCTTTTAGTAGTGCCACTTCATGTGTTAACTTTTCACATTCCAGAATCTTTGCTTCTAACTTATCTTTGAACTTGCTTGCCTTAGCTTTTGACTTCTCTAAATCCTCTATGAGCAATAATATTTCTTCATCACATTCTTGAAACTGACTTTCAAGCTTAGAGTGTTGCTTTCTTACCTTCTTTACTGTGTCAAGAGCATAGATAAGTTCTCCCTTGAGATCATAACCATTCTCTATTGAATAATCCTCTATTTGTTTGCCTTTGTCCATATCATTTCTTTCTTTTGACTTATCTTCTTTAGGATCACTCAATTCTTCTTCTTCTAATGCCATTAGAAGATTTTCATCTGTTCTATCAAGTGCATCTTCAAAACCATCATCACTGAAACTATAGCCATCCCTTGTGCAATCATCTTCAAGATGTCCAAATTTACCACATCTAAAACACTTGAGAATAACTGGAGTCTTTTTCTTAACTGGATCTTTTTCTTCAACCATAAACAAGACTTCATCTCTATCATTGTCTGAAAAACTAGCATCACTATCAATTGAGTACTTACTTGCATTATCCGCATAGTAGCTTCTCTTTTGCCTTTGGAAGAACTTCTTCCCTTGTCTATTTTGTCCATCCCTGCTTTTCTTTTGGTACCTATATTTTTTAGATTCCCTGTACCTGTGATCTTGTTTTTCTTCATCATTGTTATTCTTTGGCTCTTTGCACTCTATTGCAAAATGTCCATACTTGCCACAATTAAAGCACTTAATAGATCTCATATCTATCGGTATTTTGGAACCTCTATCTCTTCTACCATAGTTAGCTTCTTCATCACTAGAAGATTCATTGCTTGATTCTATCTTCTTACCCTTTTTCTTATTGTCCACTTTGAATGCAACTTCTTTTGGAGGAATAGGATCTTTTGTTCTTATCTCAAAAGTTGTAAGCATACCAAGCAAAATATTTCTTGTTAGACTATCACTATCAATTGATGTTTCTATGGCAGAAACCTTTTCACTATACCTTTTTGGAAGAGTTCTCAAGATCTTATCACAAGCATCAGATTCATCAACCTTCATTCCAAGACCTTTCATCTCATGTATAAGTTCATCAACCTTGTTGAGATAGTCATGAATGCTTTCATCATCCCTCATTCTTAGATTCTCAAATTCTCCTTTGAGATTTTTGATCTTAGCTTTCCTGACACTTTTATCTCCTTCATATATGGTATGCAATAGTTCCCACATATCTTTTGTTGTTTCACATTCCATAACCTTCATAGATTCTGATCTACATAGTCCTCTTATAATTGCATTCATAGCTCTTGAATTTGCATGCATGAGAAACCTACCTTCCTTATCTGTAGGAGGATTAACTGTTGAATCATATCCAAATTCCACTGCATCCCAAACTTCATTGCCAAGTGCCATCAGGTGAAATCTCATCAACACACACCAATACAAGAAGTCACTTCCATCAAATATTGGTACTGCATTATTGAAGACCTCATTATTTTGATCCTTTTGATCCATTGTGTTCTTAGACCACTTTTCCTTCAAGTTGTCAAACTCTTCTGAAGGAACCCGCTCTGATACCAATTGAAGAACACAAGCTTATACTAAGAGGGGGGTGAACAATATAAGACCACTTTTTACTTTTCTTTTCAAATCAATATTATGCAGTGTATAGATAGAAGTATCAATAGCAGTAATCAAAGCAATGCACAGAACACCATACACAATAGAGACAAATTTTAACGTGGTTCACCCAATGTGGGCTACCTCCATAGAGAAAATATTTCTTCTAAATATTTCTCAAATAATCTCTTGGGAATCCTTCCCAAATTACAATGTTTATGGACTTCTATCCAAAGGAGATGTTGATCCCCTAATCTCAAGTTCATGGATCTCTTCCATAGGAGAACTCTTTCCCCTTCTGCTCTGGGTAGTGATCTTCTAGAAGACTCTATCTCTATGCTGCACTGGATTGGTGGATCTCTCTCCACTTGAAGACTCCTCACTAAGATCTATCTTCAATTGTCCTGGCTGTTGGATCTCTATCCACTAAGACTCTGTCACCTCCAAAGCTCTGTCTCAATACTGTACTAAACATAGTTCAGTCGGTCTAGCACAACTCTATCAATATCTTGCACTAAACATAGTACAATCAGTCTAGCACAAGTCCACTCAAATCTGCACTAAACACATTTAATGTCTAGCACAAACTTGCTCAATAGGTCCACTTAGAACCTTCTCAAATCTGCTCAATAGGTCCACACAGAACCTGCTCAAATATTCTCAACAAGTCCACATAGAACTTGCTCAAATCTGCTCAACAGGTCCACACAGAACCTGCTCAAATCTTCTCAACAAGCTCACACAAAACTTATCCAAATCTACTCAACAAGCTCACACAAAACTTGTCCAAATATGCTCAACAAGCTCACACATAACTTTTCCAAATCTGCTCAATAAGTCCTCTCTAGGACTTGCTCAAATATGCATAGCAAGCTTTCACAAAAGCTTACTCAAATCAGTCCACAAGCCTTCTCAAAGACTTGTCTCAAATCTGCTTAACAAGCTCACATAGAACTTGTCCAATCACATAGAATCATAAAGAGAATTGTTAGAGACTCAATATGTTCTAAGCTCAATGTTCAATCAATATCTCAAATCTAGAAATAAAAAATAAACTCAATGTCTATACTCAAATCCCAATCTACTCAAATCAATCTCATAGAAGCATAAAGAGAATTGTTAGAGACTCAATATGTTCTATACTCAAATCCCAATCTCAAATCAAATCAATCTCATAGAAGCATAAAGAGAATTTTTAGAGACTCTATATGTTCTATACTCAAATCCCAATCTCAACTCAAATCAATCTCATAGAAGCATAAAGAGAATTGTTAGAGACTCTATATGTTCTATACTCAAATCCCAATCTCAACTCAAATCAGAATATAGAATAGTTTGTTTCAAGGAACTTGAACAACCACTTCACACAATCACTTGACTAGGCTCAATCAACTCAACTCAACCAATCACCTCAAGGATCAATCCTTTCTCACAAACCCTAGTCCAAGCATGTATCAACCAACTCAAAATATTTCCAACAATGCTCAACCACAAATCTCACATAACAATGATACTCATGTTCTTCTCTAACTCAAGTTCAAGTTCATTGCACAACCAATGGGCTTCAACAACAATGCTTATAAAACAAGGTTTAATCACAACACACAATCCAGAAAACCTTGAAGCATTCACCAACCACTTTCAAAAAGGAAACCACAATCAATCCTTTTCACTCCAATGATATTTCAGAAATCAACCACCATAAACAATCAATAGGAGAATGTGCCCATACCTTTTAGATGCCAAGAAGTTGTTCACAAAATTTGCCACACTCAACAAAACTTTCTTTTTCAACTCTCAACAAGGGTTAGATATCTTGAGTAATAATACAACAATAATTATCCAAATAACACCTTATTACTCCTACTTTATTTTAACATCCACCAAAGTTCTTTTTAAAGAAAACCCTTACTCAAAAATAACTTCCACTAAAATAACTTTATTCAAAACCCTTATTTCTCCTAATAATCTCAAAATCACAATTAAAAATTTAATTCACAACATAAACAACCACCATAACCTTATTCCTAAGGTTATTCAACAACTCATCCAACAAAACATCTTTTCCCCTTATCACTCCACCTTAGGCAATCTAATTAAAATTAAAAAAACTTCAATACCTACCTCGAGGGGAATCGAACCCCCGTCCTGTCCAACGCAAACACCTTAGACATGGCCAAGCTACAGCACGAGCTACAGGCTCGTTGTGAAGAAAGAAGCGCTCGACGCTTCTTGTTCTTCACAACTTTTTCCAAGTTAAAATAAAAATGCGCCTTGGGTGCCTCAACAAAGCCAAAATGACGTTTGCGGGAATCAAACACTTAACCTTCCTACCACCAATGCCTTTGCACAATCCTAGCTACCACTAGGCCACGCTGCCCAACACGACTTGGAAAATGATCACAGTTCGATTTCAATGTTCGTTGCTTCACAACACAGAATAATATGAGTTCTTTCTTCGCATAAACTAATCGTAAATCAATCGAGCAAGGATGATTAATATTCAAACATTTAATGGCATATATATATGCCTTCCCTTAGCTTGGAAACGTCGGCGCTTTTGAACCTTCCTTTATGACGTCGGTGAATATTATTTTTAATTTAATTTTAAAATTTAAATTTAAATTTTAAATAAATTAAAATTTAAACCAAATATTTAAAATTAAATATCTCCATCATCGGGGCACCTTTTTCGATGAAACAAAAATCCAACTTGGGTTTTAAGAAAAACCCATTTCAAATCTGTTGTCCATGGTTTTAAATAAAACCTTTTATTTTGCCTGCCTTGGTTTTCACAAAAACCCTTCCTTGCACTTTTCATAGAACATAGTGCATGCCATCATAGATCCTTTTGACATCAAATAACCTTTTGACATCAATGACAACATTTTAGCTTAGGGACTCAAAATGTCCAACACATCCCTACCCCAAAATGATTAAAGCTATGACAGGATTCTATGACATCAAGCAAAGAATTATGAAATACTCCAATGGAGGAGTCATATTTATGCTCGATGCCAACTCAATTAGAATTACCTTCAGTTGTGGTAGAAAGCCTGTAGTAAACCCCATCCCTTTCAACCCCATTAATTCAGTGAAGTTTTATACCAACACCAAGAACATTAGATTGTTCCTGCAAGAACATTTTTTAGACCCTCTCCTTGAGGGAACCTTCCCAAAATCTCCAATTTCCTTATCTAAATTCAAGAACAAGGAGCTTTTTTATATGCTAGCCATGGTGGCAGGGTTAGAAATAGATACACAAGTCTATGGATGGCAGGTTGTAGTAGCATAGTACATATCCAACCCTATGCATCGCACATGGACCCGAAGATAGTGCCACTCTACTTAGACTGGATGATATACTTAGCCCAACAACTACATGCAGGCCTTTTCCAACTCTAGAGAGATATCTCTAAAGCCTTTATATTTTCTTCTTACTTGGTATGGATTTTCTTTTTCTTTCAAGAAAATAATTTAAGTTTTGTCCCTACCATGACAAAATACCAGAATGGAAACCTCCTAACTATGTGTGAGTGAATGCCTCTCCTTTCAAAGGTAGAATCGTATTACCATTTTAAGATGGAATTATTGGGCCCTACATTGAAACTCATGTATGACACCATGCCAAGAATTCCCCTGCAGATGTGGGATACTTTGTAACACATCCATGTAGAGGAAAGGTATTGGTTTATTTTGATACAGGGAGTGGTCGTTAGACTATATGGTGTCATAGAGAAGCCTTTTTTGCTACCTTATTACATCACTAAGTGATTGTTTGCTCTAGAATACATGAGGGTACCTACATGATGCACTAGTAGAATAGGTACCTACCTCATGCCCTTTTAGTTTGAGGATGTATCAATATCAAAGAAAGGGGACCACGAGTGAATTGCTTGAACTTTGAGAAATCTAAAATTGGTGGAGTTACCATAGAAATGGAAATATGACCCTGCAAACAAATTTGCTCAAAATTAGGCCACCCTTAATCAAGCCCCCTTCAAGAAATTTTATTCATAATATAGACAATTTGATAATCAATGCAGTAACAATGAGGAGGATCAACCATTAGATTGTCATATTGAAAATATGTAGCCACTACCTCTGTGGCATGATTTCTATGAACACTTGGTATATTGGAGCCCTGATGTGAACCCAACCCACAAGATGGATAACAAGATCATCAAAAAATAAAGAAAAAAGGGGAATATTGGTATCATGCTAAAATATTGGCATGGTGGCAAATGAGATGTCACATACAAATATTTTCCAAGTATGGGACGAATATTGACAAAGATTTTTTTGAAAGATATGACAAGCACCATGATGAATGGTCTAAAACTCTTGTAGATAAAGTCCCACTGGTCATCAATGGTATCCCCATCAAACCCACTAAAGGTAAAATGGATACTAACAAAGATAAAAGAAAAGATATTGCCACTGATAAAACATAAGTATCTAAAAAGAAACCTTGAAGCTTCATTCTCCATTTCGGATCAAACATGGAGTCTAATGATGATGCTCTCCTCATCCATAGGAAATAGAAAGTAGAATCAAGAAAGTATAAGGCTGAATCGATGAAGGAAAATGGATGAAAGAGAAGAAAACAAGCAGAGTCACACTTTGAAGAAACAGAAGACTCTGAAGAGACATAGGAACATGAATAAATAGGGGATCAGAAGGAAACAAGGGATCAACAAGAAGCAGAAGAATAGGAAGAGATGGAGGAATATTTTGAGTAGACTTATGAGCACCAAGAAATAGATAGCCAAGAATCGGTCGATACAGTCGAGAAAACCCCTTGCAAAAGAAGTCCCTAGCAAAGGAGAGGCCCTAGCGAAAGCTACAATTGATACTGATGACTCGATCTTGAAGAAAATTATAGAAATTTATACAGAAACTCCCAATAATATGATAGAAATTGAAGACAACGACCCACAAAAAAGGCCAGGTATATCTCTTATCAATATTGATACTCCTCACTCCTAAAGGAATTCCCCCTCCCATTATACAGGTCAAGGCAATACTTCCCCACCTTCCACTTACTAGCTTCCACTGTCACCACCACCATCCCAAAATGATCCAAGAGGATCCTTCGTGGCCCTCACAAACCCCCTCACTGAGCAGTCAAATGTGGACACCTCTCTAGACACTATTCCCTTTCCTTATACAACCCATCTCCAAAGCTTTCAAACCATTCTAGCTTCTTATTTCAAAAGCAACCCTACCATTTCTAAGTTTAAAAAATTAAAAAAGGTAACCTTGAATGTTGCTACGTGGTTGAAATCATGTAGCACTCAGAGCTCTATAGCTATAGCCTGCACCAAGGAAGGGATAGTCCTCGACCCAATCAACATGCAACGTTCCACCCTAAAGATGATGTCGCTCATTTAAAAGCCTAAGGGAGAAATGACCCTAGAGGACTACCAAGCTGAGATAACTATAAAATATATCACTCAACTACCAATGGAGGACAAGTGGATAAAGGCTCAAGTCCACATGGGAACCATATACCTAAACACAAAATACTACAAAGAAAAGTACCTAAGGGTTGAGCAAGCAAAAAACCATTTAGAAGAGGTTTTGAACCATAAAAAGACGATCAAGAAGGCCTTGAAAAATAAAGAAAAAAATTAGGAGCTAATATTCAATGAAGAAACCCCCTATAAATAAAAATCTATCAAGGCCGAAGAACAAATACAACTGTTAAATCAACAGGTTGAAGACCTCAAGAAATAACTTTCAGATAACACTGACAAGACCAATGGGTTGTCTAAAGAAAATGCCAGAGTAGTAAGAAAATAAATTATTGGAGGTAACCAAAAAAGGAGCATGAAGGCAAGGCCCACTTTGTCATACTTGGTCAGGATTAAAGAAATTCTAGGTCAGGTGGAAGACAAATTTGATAAATCTATTAATCTCCTAAAAACAAGGTTATCTACAACGACAAAGATTCAAGTCCTAGTAGAAAGTACACAAACGTTACTTGGATACAAAACATGGGACAAAAAATGGATAAGAATATGGAAATTAAAGGCCTAAGAATATATGGTGACTCCAATCTAATTTTAAATCAGGTCAATTCTCAATGCACTACAAAGATCAAGCACCTGAAGCTATATAACCATCAAGTCTAGGATCTATTAGAAAGTTTTAATACATACAAAATCAAAGCAATTCCTCGAGATCTAAATGCAAAAGTAGACTATTTTGAAGGAATGGAAGCTTGATTCTACCCCACCAATGATATGCGGGATAAACCTAAAGAATTGAAAGGAGTCTTCAGATCAATTATTCCTAATAATTCTAATCATTAACAAGTATTTAACAATGATAAACAAATTATAGAGTTTTTAATTAGGGAGTCTTTATACACTAAAACAATTAATGAGTATGGAGATGACATCAAGGATGGAGTCATATAGCTAAATTCAAATTAGCTATCCAAGGGTCTGATCACTCTAGAAAGTCTATTTAATCTTGATGATTGCACAAGAAAAACAAGTATCAAGGAAAAATCCTCTGGGTATCTTCCAGTTGAGGCGGTCGAAGGGAAGAATCTACTATTTGAAACAAATTGTACTTTGAAAGAAAAGGAACTTTTCAAAGAGCTATGTGATAAGTTTGAAAATATTATTGCATGGTCATATGAATATCCTAATGTCTATGATAAAAAATTAATAGATCATACTATCCAATTGGAGCTTGATGCTAAACCTTATAGACAAAAACAATGACCAATGAATCCAAAAATAGAGCAGTAAAGAAGAAAAATTTATTAAACTCTTGCAAGCTTAAATAATTTTTCTAATCAAGCACTCCATCCAGGTTGCTAATTTGGATTTAGTGCACATCAAAAATGGTGGTGTAAGGCTATGTATCAACTTCAAGAACTTGAACTAGATATTTTAAAAAAATCACTATTCATTGCCCACCATTGATTATATTTTGTAGGAGGTATCTAGGTCATAGATATTTTCTCTCCTTGATGGCTTCTTAAGATACAACAAGTTCTGAGTTAAAGACGAAGAGCAACATAAAATAACTTTCACCACCAAGTGAGAAACCTTCATTGTTCAATGAATGTTGTTTGGTCTATTAAATGTAGGGGCAAATTTCTAAAGGGTTACAAATATAGTATTTGTTAGGCTTGTATGTGAGACCATTCTCATATACCTTGATGATTTAATTATATTTTCCAAATATAGGAGTAAGGAAATTGACCATCTTGAGTTAGTATTCCATAGCTATATAGAATTCCATATCTCTCTTAGGCCTAATATGTCTATTTTTGGTTCAAGAAGACAAATTATTAGGTCATATGGTATCAAAAGAAGGTTTATCCATAAATCCTAATAAAATAAAATTCATCCAAGACCTCCCATTGCCCCATTAGTTAAGGGGATTAGTTCATTCCTAGGCCAAATCTAGTTTGTTGCTAAGTTCATCATAAATTTTACCCAAATAGTCAAGCCTATAAGCAAGATGTTGAAAAAGGGTGACAAACTATAATTTACTAATGAAGGAAAGAAGCCTTCCATAATGTAAAAATACCATAACCAAAGCTATGATCTTGTTCAATTGAATTTGTTTAAATATTCTAGATTGTATTTATGTGGTATAGATTAAAGCATCACAACTATCTTAACCCAATAGAATGATAATGATGAGGAAAGTCTCATCTCCTTCATGATTCAAGCCCTTCATAACTACAAGGAGAAATATACATCATTGAAAAGCAAATATTTTCCATCATGAAGGTCCTAAAAAATTCAAGTACTATCTATCACTATGTAAGACTACCATCTTTTTAGTATACTTGGATGTTTGATCGACTATACTACATGGTGAATTAGGATACAAGAGGGTCAAGTGGATTAATAGAATTCAAGAATTTAATAATGAGATCAAACCCACCAAGCTAATTAGTGGAAAAACCTTATTTGAAAGGCTAATAATGATGATTTATGAAGATTAAATTGATCTAATAAAAGATAGATGGATTATAAGATTGGATTGATGGGAAACATACAAATATATGACTACAAGATAGGTATCATAAGGGTTGAAAACCTTGGAAATATCTCGATCTATATAGAAATAAATGCATTATCATTGCTAGGTGGTTTCTTACTTATAAAAGGGTATGATAGGATCTTACTGCAATACATAGAAGAAGAAAAGGCAAGGACCCTAATCAAGCAATACCATGACGAAGGAGAGGATTTCTCTACATCCACAACAACTCATAAGTTCTTGAGATTTGGATACTATTAGCCTACCATTTTTATTGATTGCTATCAATGGATTAAAGATTGCAAATCATGCTACTTGTTTAGGGGAAGAAAAATAAGAGCTCTAATGCTCTTAAAACCTATCATTGTGATTGAATCTTTTCAACAATAGGGCTTAGACTTCATAGGAAAAATCAACCTACTATTAAGGGTGGGATATTAGCACGATGATCTAACCAACTAAGCTAATAGACCAGTTTAATTTAATTTAATAAATAACACAAAATTTAAAAATACAAAAAAATTAAAAATAAAATATTTTCAATTAAGTTAAATTAATTTTTTTAAAAAGGGGAGTTAAATAATTCTAGCATTTTCCAAATAATTACAAATGTGAGGACTATTTTGGGAAACCTAGAAGAAATTCAAGTTAAACATATTTATAGAGAAGGAAACAAAGTTGTCGATAAAATGGTGAATATGCAGTTAAATCTCAGAATTTCAAAGTATGGTCATATGCTCCCATGAAGTTGGAAGAAATTATAAGAATTGATAATGAAGCTAGCAGATAAAGAGAGCAGAGTAAAGTAGAATACTTATTGGGATCATGCGATGAAGGATTCAAACACACTAAATTACATTATTATTAGCAGTTTATTTATCAGTTATGTAAAACATTGAGCACTGCATCAACTATGTTAAATAGAAGGATAGCGAGAGGAATATTATTTTAGATTCTCCATCAACATTTAGCCTAGGTTTATTTGTTTTACTAAGAGAGGGCTATGTTGCATTTGTATGATCTTCTCTTATTTTTTCTTGTATATCTTTTGAGCTTTGTGTAAAGGATCGAGGCTCTTCAACCCCTTTTTTCATCAATACCAAAAAAAAAATTAAAAAATAAATAAATGTGGAAAATTTGAACTCTATGTAGATAAAATCTTAGGCTAGTTTAGGCTATAAATTTCTAATCAAAGCTAGATCTGAAAAAACATATGTTTTCTCAATTGAGTGATATACATTCAAACTATTCCCAACATCAAGCCTAGGCAAGAGCTAAACATTCCTTGGGATTTGAATTATAACTAGCTCTTCTTCATATCTTCTATGGAGGTAAGGCTCCCTATAAATTCCAACAATATTAAAAAATTCATAAGTAGTATTAATGGCTCAAGGACCTATTTATTTTATAAGGTGCACAAGATTCTTAGAGATAACTTTCCAACTGTACCTAGATGGAAACATAGTTGATGCAAAGATGTAATTCCTAAATTTAATTTATTCTATTGGATAGTGATGCACTTTTGAAAACTTGAGAAAAAGAAATGGAGCTATCAACTGCACAATTAATACATAGAGACATATGTCACTCATCCAATGTAGTGACATCCAATGTAGTATGTATAAGAATATTGCCAAGTTGATACTGCCAAGTTCAGATCAGATTCATTGACTGCCAAGTAGGCAAATAATGAAACTAACTTCCAGCTCTGACTTACATCCAATAAATTTTATAAATAAATATTATTAATATTATTTTTTAATGATTTTAAATATAAAAATAAATAACTACTCTTTCCGAAAAACGTGTTGCACTTAACGAGCGTGGAATTATTATTCGTAAACAATACTTCCAGAGTATCCAACAAATTTTATAAATAAATATATACTAAATATTATTTTTAAATAACTTTTAAATATAAAAATAAATAGCTACTCTTTCCGAAAAATCTGTTGCACCTAACGCGCGTGGAATTATTATTCGTAAACAATAGTATCTTCCAACTCTGACTTACTCTTGGCTAAAGTATCTAACAAATTTTATAAATAAATATATTATTGATATTATTTTTAAATAACTTTTAAATATAAAAAATAAGTGTAACTACCCTTTCCGGAAAACAGTTGCACCTAACGCGCCTCGAATTATTACTCGTAAACAATACTTTGCGTATGGTATCTTATTAAAAATTTCGTAGTCTTGTTTTTGATCAAATTATTTACAAATATTTCTTTAAAGAAGGTAAGCATCTAAACGTAATTAAAAAATAAAAAATAAATAAATAAATATTAAAAAAAACTAAAGAATATATTAATTTCTTGAATGTCGTGGGCGGTGAATTTTTTTTTTTAAATTAAAAATAATTGTTTTAACGGATACTGCCTATTCTCTCCACATCGGATGACCGCAATTATAATTATGTTATATGAATTTTGGTCTCTCTACGCATCGTATTTTGATTTTCTTCGCATCGTGGATTTTTATTTTTATTTTTTAATAGTATTTAATGCTTATGGTATCTTATTAAAAATATTGTAATTTTTTAAAAGAAAATAATATTTAATATAATATTTCTAATAAAAAAGAACATTAAAAAAATATAAAAATATCACTCTTGGATGTCGTGGGCGGTTGAATTCTTTTTTTTTTTCTAAAACAAAAATAATCGTTTTAATGGGTCGTGCCTATTCTCTCCGGTAACTATAATTATGCCATTTGCACTATCGATTGTCCTTTCTTTTCTATTTCTTGGGTTGGACACTATCAACTTTGACGTTGCACTACCACCACACCACGAGATACAACATCTCATCTTCTGTATCAAAGCTCTAGATTTGCAGATGAGTCACTGTCGTTGCCACGTTCACCCATGATAGCCTTCCACAACTCGTCCATCCTTGCCACCATTCAGATCCCTTCTTCAACCTTGAACGAGACCCATGCCAAAACCCAGACCCATGCCTCCATTACCAAATCTTCTTTCACCCAGACCTTGCTCACCTCCAGTAGAGCCATATGTCTATCCTATGCCTATTCCACATACGCACCTTTCCAAAATGTTCCATCATCTCATGCACCAGGTCTTATTGACCTACCTGAGATTTGACCTACCGACACCTTGCATCCTAAACCACGTAATTATAATGAGAATCAATTTTGCACCTACCATCGCCAGCCAGGTCATGATATCAAAGAGTGTAGATCATTCGAAACCCTGGTACACAAAATGTTGCACGACAAGCGTACCCCATCAACAGAGCACTATTTTCCATTTAGCCAACTTTTCAGTCCTCCATGCGGCACTACTCCTAGGACTTTACCACCCCGCAATACCCTAACAATGCCCACCCACTATATTCATAATATTTCCAACTATGGATCTAGTCGCAACTCTAGCCATATCATCACTTCACCATCCCATTCTCACCCAGATCTACGTCATTTCACCCGATAGTAGTGTTAGTTACTCGTCTTCTTCTATCTCATTCTTCTACTTCTTACATATGTTGATTCATTTATTCTCTTCTATAATTGTCAGCCGTTGGTTATCCCCTTTCCTTTATTGGTTACCAATGCCTATTTCTTCTCACTTCTTCCACCTGTACATTCTACTCTTACATTTTCCTTCTTCTTGGTGACTATTACATACACTTATACAACTCACAACTTATACATCTACTACACACACTGCACATGTTGGGTAACCATGATCATAGCATCGTGCTTTTTGTCATCATTACACACTTCAATCATTTGTAAATAGGTTCTTCTAAAATTCTCCTTCTACACAACATAGCTTTCTTCTTATAAATATCACATTCTTCCACTTGCATAACTTATAGTTACATTCATTGCACATATCCATATGCTTTATAGTTAAAATTTTAATTCATGTTTGTACATTCTCCCCCAAAATGCACCTTAGTAGGAATAATACATGCACTTGTTAGCATCACCACCTAGATGTCCATTCCCCCTTTTCAGGATCAGGGTATACATAGGTGTCATGTTTAATTATGATTACTCTATAGTTTAGGTAATCAAGTGTCACCCATAGCTATTGAGTCTTGTACATTCTTCTTATGGTATTTTAGGTTGGTTCAAATTCTCTCATGAATCACTCACAATAGGTTACACATTAATAATTTTGAGCCTACGAAAGAGGACATATTGACTAGATATTGCCATCTAGAAAATGATATCCTCTGATCGTATTATCACCTGCATGGTCAACATACGACCTGGGAATAAAAAAAGGGATCAAGCATAAGAAAAATTAAATACCTGGTTAGAAAACAAACTTCATCGCCCATACAAAAAAAAACAAATGAAAAGAGGACTACCACAATCATATAGGTCAACACTAGAACAGGGGTAAAACAAAAAAAGGAAACGCCTCTTGATATCACACATGTTATGCTTATCACCTTTGGTCCTTAGGTTAAACATAAAACTATGGTATAATTCTAAAAACCTACCTACCAGTGGAATAATCTTATAGGTGATAACAAATATCTTACATTAGTACCTTTCTTTTGTAGAAATCACTATTGTGGACGGATGAGCTAGCTAGTACGGTAGAATCTACAATGGGTTAATCCTACCTCTCCCAAAATGGATAAATTAACATTACACATTCATACACATAGGTCCAAGACAAACTTTGAGCCAACCCGATCATGTTATAAGTTTCCACAAAACTTGCATAGCTAAGGGTTTAAGATTTGATTGTCATAACTATGTTAGTCAAAACCATTACACATGCCTCACATTATCCACTGATCTTGAAATCATGGAATGGATAGCATTCATACATGTAAATGCAATGATACAAGTGATTTCTTGGTGTATTTCAGTAAGTCCATACATGCATACATGCATCTATGTCAGATACATTTGATACACATTATAGTATTGCATTCATCCTACATGCATTTCATATCAAATTACATTTATTGCATTCATCCTACATGCATTTCATATCAAATTACATTTATTGCATTCATCCCATATGCATTTCAAAATTGCATCATAGTATCGCAATCATTATACATACATTCATTACAAAATCACATTTGATATCACATTATATCACATTGGAAATGCAATCATAACACTCCTCTACAATCCATTTATACCACAACATGATAATAGATCTAAACCATGTCATACATGTATATCTATTAATCAGATATATCTACAAATTATGTTACGCTAATCCATGTAAACAAAAACAAGAACATATTTCAAACCATAAAAATAACACATGTATATAGTGTGTTCCTCAATCCTACACCAATGCATCAAGGATGTGCATGAGGAACAAGTTCATGTGGTTCTATAAGATGAAGAGCCATTTAAATACATGCATCAGGTCAAATTTTCGAGGGAATTTTTCCTCCCATAGACACACCTATACATAAGGTCTTTTTCCCCCACCACACAACCAAAAAATAAGAGTAAATCATTGTGAGGTGATCCATCCACATAAGCACCACTTACGACATCTAAAATTACTGGCGCTTCTAAGAAGACTTCAACATCTAAAGAAAAAAATACTGAGAAGCTAAAAGCACCCCTAGTGGAGGAAGGACCTAAGGAAATTCATACTATAGCAGCTACAAAAAATCCAAATACCATGGAAGAGGGAGATTCCCAGGACATAGCCGAGGAGGTACCTCAACTTGCCTCACCTACTTCATCGATGGTGTCATCTACGCTACAGGTGATAGTTCACTTAGCCAACACAGGGCTAGGTGAATATATTGTGAATAATGTGACTTTCACGCCTATTATCAAGTATGCACGAGATATGGGATGTCCAAGAGTCTCAAATCTACCAATAGGGATAGTGGTTCCATTAGGGATTCCCCCTAACCAAACCAACTTTATATATCTTGCTGGTTTAGACTGTACCCATGATGATTCTGATACTAAAGAGGATGAGGATGAACCATTCACCATGAATTTTAATTACTTATCAAATAATGAGTTTGCTCTAAGGTACTTTGAGTGATGTCATTGGTATGACTATGGCTTAGGTCTGTACAAGCAAGGACATCAAATTTCATTTTAGTTGCAATACTAGTTGCCTACTGATAGGTTTGGTTTAGGATATCATATCTAGAGCCATGATGATTCATTAGTAGCAACCTTGGATAGAATAAGCTTAGGGTTAGGGGAAGATATTGACTAGAATCCATATAAACCCCCTAGCAAAAACTACTTAGGTGATGGATGTGTGGCTATGGTCAATATTGAACCACCCGATGAGTATCACCTAGATTCCTCTCTTAAAATGCGCCCATCAAGAATTATCCTATGGGAGGACAAGAAAATCCATGGATATGAGCAAGATGAAAATGAGTATGTCACTAGTCAAAGGACTCAACTGAGATGATACTAAAATGCTAATGGATTCTTCATAAGAGACAATGGTTATGAAGATGATACTAAAATGGCCTATCTCAAGCATCAACAAACAAGTCACACATAGTTCTAGTGGGCATGAACGAGGGTTTCTTTGTAAGTGATGATGATTTCAAGGATGAGACCAAGATGGTTTATCTTGGGACTCATCACTTACATCAGGTCAATCTACTTGTTGAAATAAAGGAGATACTTTGCATGATATATCCTAATCCTCGCTTCAGGGGAAGACCGCTCACTTTTGATGAAACCTATCGCATGGTTTTCCTCGATCCACCTACGTTTAGGGAGTTGTGGTAGCCTAATCATCCCATAATATCATCTATTAATATGCTAGATCCTAAGATATCCATACCCCCAGAGGCTCATCTTGGGTATAGGAGGTAAAACACCAATGCCAAATTTCACCCACATGGTCCTGGAGATTTCATGTTTTCCATCAACATGATCTCCATTGATTTAACTACTCCACTTTATAACCCAGTAGATCCTTCGAAACCATTGTGTCTTAACTTAGATGCTATTGATTGGGATGATGCTGACTCACCCCTAGAGAATGAATATTTATTTCCTAATGAAGAGATGTTACAACCATTTCATTTTGCTCCAGGCTACACACATGATGTCTATGATGCTGGTTTTGACCATGATTTAGTGGAACATTTAAACCCAGTAGATGACATCCATTTAATCCCCACTCCTCACCAAATTGAGGAGGGATCACATATGGCAATAGAGGATAATTTTGAAGTGGACATCAACAATTATCCTTCTCATCCAAATAAAGTCATGTTTAGAGATAGCTTATCTCCAAAAGAATAGGCCATCATTATTACTATATTGAAATAGAGACCAAATATCTTTGCTTGGACCTACAAATATATACTGAGACTAGATCAAAAATTGGTTGTCCACAACCTTTTGCTAGACCCCATAAAGAAGTCGATCAATAAAAATCTAAGAAAGTTGCATCCAACTATAACTTTGATGGTAAAGAACAAGTTGCAAAAACTGTTGGATGTGGTCTTTATTGTTCCCATCGACTATCCAGAATGGGTATCAAACATGGTGCTCGTAGGAAAACCTGATGGAAGAACCCCCATTTGCATGGATTTCAGAGACCTCAATAAGGCAACACCCAAGGATTCATTCTCATTGCCTAAAATAGATGCTCTTGTAGATGCAACTGTAGGTCATGAGATGCTCTCCCTAATAGATAGTTTTTTTTGGTTACAATCAGATTTAGATTAAACCCAAATACCAACATAAAACCATGTTCATCGCCCTATGGGGAATATTCTACTACAAAGTAATATCATTCAGTCTTAAAAATGCTGGTGCCACATATCAACAAGCTATGCCATACATTTTCCATAACTACATGCATAAGATCTTAGAAGACTACATCAATAACTTATTGTCCAAGTCATTGTTGCATGAAGAGCATGTCGAGGTCTTGATAAAGGTCTTCGATCACCTTATTGAGCAAAATGTTAGGTTAAATCCCAAGAAATATGTATTTGGCATAACATTTAGAAAAATCTTGGGATTCATCATTTCTAAACGAGGCATCGAGGTAGACCCAATAAAGGTAAAGGCTATCCTGGAAATGGCCCTGCCCATTAACATCAAATATCTGAGAAGATTACAGGGCAATGTAGCATCCATAAAATGATTCATCGCATAACTATCGAACAAATATCGACCCATGAATCGGCTACTACACAAAGGGATCCCATTTTAGTGGGATGAAGAATGTTAGCAAGCCTTTACTAAAATCAAGAAGTACCTAGCAACACCGCCAATCCTAGCTCCACCAAGGCTAGATGTGCAATTCCTACTATATATATCCGCTACCAATTTTGCTTTTGAAACCATGTTAGCTCAAAAGAATGTGCAAGATAAAGAACAAGTGATATATTACATCAGCCACATCTTAGTGAGCTACGAGATATGATATGCATACGTATAAAAGCTCTGCCTAGCAATGGTCTTTGCAATCAAGAAATTGCACCATTACATATTGAGCCATACAACATATGTAATATACAAACAAAATCCTTTGCAGTATATTATGAGCAAGACATCACAATACATGTACTGCAAAGTGGATCATGTTATTGACATAATTTAACTTGGAATTCATAAGCCAAAATTCCATCAAGGAACAAGTCATAGCAGATCAACTAGCTGAGGAACCTCTTCAGAATAGTAAGCCCCTCACCAAAGAACTTCCTGGTGATGTAGTCTTTGCATTATCAGAAGCACCCAAACCTGAAGAGCCCAAGAGTAAAGCTGACATGACTTTGTTCTTCGATTTTTCAAAGTGTGAGCAAGGGTGTGGTGTAAATATTGTGTTCTTCACACCACAAGGTACTCAAATGCCCTTGTAATTTAAGCTATACTTCTCTTGCACTAATAACAACATCAAATATGAGGACCTAATCTTGGGTATCCAAAAAACCATTGCTATGAAGATCAAAAGGCTAAATATCTTTGGTGATTCCCTTATCATAGTCAACCAAGTAAAAGGACTATTTCAATGCAGGGATCCAATCCTAAAAGCATACAAGAAGCTTGTTGACACCTATCTAGCCTAACTAGAATGGTACGACATCGATGCAATCCCTTGAATGTCAAAAAAATTTATAGACACTATGGAATATTTGGCATCTTTGATCCCTCATAACCCATATGCAAATTTCACTATCATTCATGTGAAAATGCTCTCGCACTCAGCGATGTAGCGTGAGGCCTTCGATAAAAAATAATCAGTCAACATGATTCATATAGAACCAGACCATGGCTAGTTCTATAAAGCAGAGACTTTTTAAAGAAGATGCCTTGGGGGTCCTTGATCTCACAGGGTCATATGAAGAATGGTACCATCATTCACCACAAGGTTGTTTCTCAACTTGCATTTGTCAACATCAAATCACAGAAGGAACAATTCATCTTATCTATTGAGGATGTAGTCTTTCAGGATTGGCTATCCTAATTACAAGATTTCCTAAAACTTGGAATTATCCCACAGGGATTATTGCATGTCAAAATATGAATATTCAAGTAGAAAGTGACAAGATATGTCTTGTTAGGAGGCATTTTCTATCATTGAATCTATGGAGTCTTTATTTTTTGCTTAGAGCCCCAAGAATCATCTTGGGTAATTTTACAAGCTCACGATGGTACATGTGATGACCACTTCAGTAACATAGTCATTGTCAAGCGCATCCTTTGAATGAGTTATTACTAGACCACCACGGAGAAGTATTGCTATGAATATGTCAAGAAATGTATTAAATATCAACATCATACAAATTTGATGCACCTCCATACCAGATTTTACAACCCATTAAGATGGCGTGGCCATTTTATTAGTGGGGTTTCGATTTAATTAGAAAGATCTCTCCCCCATATTCAGGATGACACATATTTACCTTAATGACCACTGAGTACTTCACCAAGTGGGTGGAAGTGGTCCTCTTAAAATCAACAATTGGACCACAAATTGCAGAGTTTATACTTCACAACATCATCTATCATTTTGGGATCCCATTCAAAATAATCTCAGATAATGGTTCGTCATTCAAAAACAAAAATGTGTAGGCTTTAACATACAAATATAACATTCAGTACAATTTTATGATACCATATTATCCACAGGCAAATGGACAAGCAAATGTCTCAAACAAGACAATAGTAGCCATTTTAAAGAAGACGGTGAAAGAAAATCATAAGGATTGGCATTTACAATTACCTCTTGCATTATGGGATTACAAAACTAGCATGCAGACACCCATTGGGGCAACACCATTTTTGCTTGTATATGGTGCTGAGGCCATTATACCATTAGAGTTGGAAATTCAAACATTGCATGTTGCATTGAAGAAGTTCATCAATGATGAAACTACATGACAAGCTCACTTTGATTAGTTATCCTTCTGGATGAGTGTCACATCAATCCTCTTGAGCATCTTCATGTTTACCAGGATCATATAACATGAACTTATAATAATAAAGTCTACCTAAGAGACTTTAAGGTTGGGCATCTTGTGCTTAAAGAGAACTAGCAGAACTGAAATCTACCCCTGTACCTATGAGATAAATTTGCAGCCAATTGGATAGGTCCTTACATCATCTTTGAGAGTATTGGACCTAGGGCATATTGCTTAACATCGTTGGAAGGTGTTGAGGAGCTAGAACCTCTCGAAATTTTTTATCTAAGGGTTTTCACACATAAGCACAAAAAAACATAAAAACATTGAAATAAACCAAAAAAATATCAAAAACATTCAAAAATTTTAAAATCACAAAAAAAAACTGTAAAAAAAAAGGCTCCAAAGGCATCATAAGCTCTTTGGTCAAATCACAAAAGGCTCTCAAGGCATCATAAGTCCTTTGGTCAAATCACAAAAGTCTCCAAAGGCAGCATTGCACCTTTGGTCAACTCACAAAAGGCTCCAAAGGCATCATAAGCCCTTTGGTCAAATCACAAAATGCTCCAAATGCATCATAAGTCCTTTGGTCACATCACAAAATGCTCCAAAGGCCGCATTGCACCTTTGGTCAACTAAAAAAAGGCTCCAAAGGCATTATAAGCCCTTTGGTCAAATCACAAAAGGCTCCAAAGGTATCATAAGCCCTTTTGTCAAATAACAAAAGGCTCCAAAAACATTATATACCCTTTGGTCAAACCAAAAAAGGCTCCAAAGGTAATCATAAACCTTTGGTAACCTCACACAAGGCTCTAAATGCCGCATTGAATCTTTGGTCAACTTATAAGAGGTTCCAAAGGTATATAAACCCTTTGGTAAAAAACAAAACACAAAATCACAAAAACAGGTAAAAGTAAAAAATATCAAAAACATGTAGAATAATCAAAACTCAAAAAAATAATTGAAACATTATATTATAAAAACATTTACATTATGCATTCACATTTGCATTCATGTAGTTGCATTGCATATAGGCATTTCCATCCATTGCACTTGCATTAGGATAGGTTATGTTTGCAATCTTACAAACAACACCACATTTGTACCTCAATCATGCATCTTCAAAATCCATCATCATCCATAACCCATGTGAGTAACTGTGTTTTTCAACACAACCCCTCCTATTGCTATAAGGAATATACTAGGGTTTTCCAGTCACTCAACCATACCTAGTGATTTTATCAGATTTTGTAGAAAGCTATATTCACTAGCAGAAGATGAGATCTAGTTTTGAAAGTACCTAGCATATCTCAAAATCTTATCACTAATAAAAATACTAATATCCTAGTTGGAACAAGGGAAATATGAACACTACAAAGTGGTACTAGGTATTCTAAGTGAAAGGTAATCACCTGCTCATTTTGTGATGCATGTGGTTTAGAGTTTTGATCATTGGAAAAAGGAAAAGTTCCCCCTACCTAAAGAAATACCTTGATTTCATTAAAATAAGAAAAAATCCTAAGATAAAGCAAAAATTCAAAAGCAAAATAAAGAATTATTATCATCACTACAAAAATCCCTTGCTCAAAATAAACATAGATTTTCATCACTAAAGCATGAGCAAGTATCCCAAATAAATATGAAGAAAATAAGGGGGTGAAGAGCTTGAATCCCTGGAATGGTTGATCTCCAAAAACCATTAAGTGATTCCTAATAGAACAATGGTTTGAATGAATCCTGCCTGGCATTAGGGTAAGCTCTAAGAAATTTACAAAAAGAGTTAGCTTTAGGTGCCCTATATTGCCTAGTGGTCTAATCCAACTGAGTACAACTTAGGATCAGGATGAACATTTGAGGATCCCCAATACAAAAATGGACTGAATAAATCCCGCATGGCATTGGGATATGCTTATGTTTTATCTAATATATTCATTTGCACACACAGGTATAACGAGTATCAAGGTCTTCATAATAAGAAATTTATCTTTAAGAAGTCCTGTATGGTCAGTATGCAACTTTTGATAAAGTAACTAGGGTGTTTGAGTCTCATGGAAAACCTCAAAAATCCCCTCATAGCAACAAATCACGTCATCAATCAAATAATTAGCTTTCTTTAGGAGGTTTTGTTCATTAAATAGTGTGCATGAATAGGACAGATACCGGATAAATATCAGCAATGAATTTAGATGACCACTGACTATTTTGTACATTTATTTTAATTTACAAAAACTTATAAAGAAAGCACATACATATCACATCATGTCATATCACATTCTAATATTTAATTGATTAAATATTATGTAAGAGTTATCAATTACATTAATGATTGTTTTACATTTTGTGGTGTCATCCATTAGATTGTTAAACTCATATCCAATTCATTCCTAATGTGTTAAGTGATTAAATAATATAGGTTCAATTGAATTATATTATCACCCATATAATTAGTGCATCACATCATTTATCGTATCATAGAACATAGATTAAATGCATAAGCAATTGAAACAAATTACATATGTATTTAACATCCATCAGTACACCTATAATAATGCATCCACATATACGTACATCACAAGTAGTCCATATACACATCTATATCATAGCATATAAGCATTTCATCCATCATCTAGCTAATGCCTGTCAATACATCACATCATATAGCATAAAATCAAAATACTACATCACATAAGCATAAAAATAATATCATAAGAATACACATAATGAGTCTAAAAAATAATGTCATATATAAATATATGTGTGTGTGTGTGTGTGTGTGTTTCAGATAAGTGCATAAGGGTACAAAATTTCTTGCAAGCTATAACTATGTAGGTCATATGACATTACACTAAAAATATACAGTCATAACAATAAATCCATCAAGTTGGTCGTACACCCCCTGCCTCAATTTCATCCTCATCTTTGTCCTTATGATAATGGTAGGATCTAGTCTTCAAATTCCTCTTTGTATGGGTCCTGGTCCTCTGGATAGGTTGGACCAAAGACTACCCTGATGCGCTATGTTGTGATCCCCCTGCTATAGGTCTCTCTCGAGGAGTGGCACCTAGCATCCAGATTTGCATATGCAGAGATGAAATGTAGGCAACATCTCTCGTAGTCTAAATATCACACTCATCAAAAAGACCCCACAGGCACCTAATAGCCCATGTAATATGGGAGTAACTGGTACAACTTGTCCTCGGGTAACATCCCACTCAGTTGTAAGTTGCTCAACCTCTTTTTGAAGCCCAAAAATAGTGGAGTTCCTCTACAAGATCTAGATCTAAGTCGATTGAAGCTCAACCTCCATGCAGTGTAGTTGAGTTTAAAAAGGGGACTCTTGCTCCTCTAGAGTTAACTCCTCCTCCTCCTTAGGAGCCACTTGCTCCTCAACCACCTACTGCTCTACATTCTATTCCTAGTTCTCTATTCGATCCTGCATTCAACACCCATTAGGATCCTCCCCTGCAACTACCTCGTCTTGATCCCTATCTAAGCTACCACCACTATGAAAAAGCCTTATGACACACCATTGAGTGTATGCCTCTATAACCCTAGCATATATAATACCAGCATCCACTACCAGAGAATCATCATCCTCTATGATTACCTCAACTTGAGGTGGGAGAAGATCCCTCTTTACAGTAATCTGCTTGTATAAAACAAGCTTGAAAGGTACATCCTACTAGAGGCCATACTATTTAAGCACCCAAGAATAATGGATAAACTCCCTGATGCTGCCCTTGTGACCAATAACCCATCGATCATGCTTGGTCCAAACTGTAAACCTGTCTCCCTCTGGCTAGTCGAGGCAATGATGGTAGGGCCTCCAAATGATGTCCTTGGACTACATGCCAGTTAAATATTATATGTACTGATAAATCTCCCTTGCATAGCACCAACTCTTGCACTCCTTATGATCCCTAGGCCACCTACCTACATAGCATTGAGCCACATTTGCTACATAAGTAATCTCAACTAGTAATCCTCCTGGACGATCCACCCTAATGTGCTCCCAACCCCAAATTTGGAGTAGCAAAATGTAAGCAATGCTAGATCATTCAGGATGTTGTATCCGATAGAGATCATTATAGGACTAGGTCAATAGTGCACTTCCCCAAGCCATGATGATGGGCTCCGCACTATCCATTAGGTCCTGGACCATATATAGAAGGTTCCATGGGACCTCACTCTAGAGTAGTAAGGTAAAAGCATGTTACATATAACATGCATTAATATTTCCTATCGTCGAGAGAAGACATTCTCCTAATACCACAAATCCATAGAAATTTCACCATGATGATAGTCACCAAACACAAAAACTACATGTGCTCCAAAGACTCACAAAGACTGCATCTCGGGTATCAGTGGGAGAAGACTTAATGGGGACTCCATCAAAGGGGATATAGAAGATCCTGTAGACATCCTTCGGTGTGATGGTCATCTCGCCCGTAGGGAGATGGAAGGTGTTAGTCCTAGAGTCCAACCTATGTGCTAAGTCAGTGAGGTAGGCCTGATACGACATGATCAATGAAAGCTAGTAATGTATTGGATCCTGTAAGCATCAAACCAATTCCAATTTGTAAATTCGTAAATTAAAATCTAAAGATCTAAAGAGTGTAAAGTAAATTCCTAAATTAAATGCACTTAAAAACAAAAAGGAGCAATAAAATCCAAAAATGATGCAAATAATCCAAGATGAGCCTAAGGCTATGAGAACAATGGCTGAATGTACCTAAACAAAAAAAAATCAAAATCCCCACTTCAAAATTTCAAAAAAATCAATTAAAATCCTTAAAAATAAAAAAATTGCCTAAGGTTGTGTAGTCGCTCATGCTAGGAGTAGCCACATAGCAGCCATTGAAGCCAACAATGGTTAACCACCAATGGTAAAATAATTGACTGTTGGAAATTAGACTAGTTGCCAATGGCAAAAACGACCCCTCTTTGGCCATATAGGGACCGCTCTGAGCATCAATGACCATGGGGTGACATGCCAACGACATCCCCCCTCGACCAAAAATAACAAAAAAAATTGAAATGCATAAAACTAAGATGGACCCACTAAAATTAACCCTAACCTAGACTTATTGACCAGTTCGATTCCTTGCCGATGGGTTGTTTGGTTCGTTTACTGATTACTTAGTGAAGTTAATTTTACCTAATAAAATAAATAAAGAACTAGGGTTTGAGAGATACCCATGAGTCATCAACTCCTCCATTGGTCGATGCCTCACCCTGGTTTACCATGGTGTAAGAATTTGATAGCGTCCTGGATCACAAACAATCAATGTCACCTAAGAGCTCAAAAGTATAATTTCCAGTTGGCAAACAATGAAAAGTCAAACCCTATAAATTGCTTTTATATTTTCAATTTATGCCTTGGTTGCTATTGGTATTAGTGGCCCACACTTTCTAGCCGTTGAACCTAAAAATGGCTATGAAATGGCAATTAGGGGTCACTGGACCTGACAACAGCTAGAAAACAAAGAGAAATTCACTCAAAATATCACCATGAGGCACCTCAAAATGGGCCATTAAGCATACCTATCGGTCCAAAACAATCAAGAAGTACCAAAATACCAAAAATCACGTAAATCAAAACAAAAAAATAATATGAATTGTAGCACTATACAAATTTATTCCAGAACATCATTCCATGTGTGCGTACAATAGCAATGTAAGGACATCACATGCTATGGTGGAGAGCAAATGAAACTATCTTTAACACCACACCTCCTAGCATTAAAATATCAAAAATCTAAAAAAAAAAATTAAACTAACACAAAAAATCAAATAACATCAAAATATCAAATGATCCTTGTATTCAGTTATTTACTCTATACACTCGACGGTTGCAGCGACTAGCACTCCATGCAATCTGGCAAGATGAGTAAATTACCATAAGGCCACTTGGGGAAAATTAGTTATGATAGAATTGAGACACTTCATGTCAATCCCTAAGAAAGCCATGGTGGTTAAACTACCCCATGAGAGTGAGGATTCATCTCATTTCTCCTATAAAATATTTTAGAAAATCATCGAATATAGTGATTCAACATAAGCTTGAATGGAATTGCTAGCATCTTGATTTCCTAAAAAGGCCATTGCGGTCAGACCATTCCTTGGGATAAGGATATAAAATTACTATTAATGGTTGAAATCACACCTAAGAAGGGACCTACCCTATAACAACAAAGCAAACCTCTTAAAAAGGGTCCAAATCATTCATCTTGGTCAAGCAACTCATCACTTTAGTTATTTTCCTTCCCTTATTGACTCATCGTTTGAGGGGGTAGTCATAATATCAAAAATCATAATTAAAATAAACAAAAGATCACTCAATCATGTCAAATTGTGTTCATATTATGAATCATTGTCAACAACTATCATAAGCTTACCCTTTGCTTAGGCAAAAAACAAATATGATAGTTAAGTTTGTAGCTCTCCTCCTTTCGGATCTATAGTAGCACTAAAGCCTATAGTAGCACTGAAGCTACCCGATTGCCTAATGGATGTGTGCAAGCTTTTACAAATTTAAGCCTTCCATTCTATTGGAAGCAATGATTCTAGGTTTCGTGCCCTTTCTCATGACTGGGTCATCCAATGTTGATCCGATCAATGATCATCACACACCCTACAATGTGGCCCTATGTGGTTTATTTTTGCTCCACGCTATGTTTTATCAAAATGTATCCCAAAAATGGGCATCTGTAAACACCAAAAATATGTCATGTTTAGGATACTACTTATATGGGCATATAAAAAGACCATATTAATGATATCTGACCTCTCCAAGAGCTAGGAATGGTATTAACAACTCAAAAGGGGTAGTTCTAGCCCATTCAGGCTTGATCGCTGTCAAGCAGAGTGACCGCTAGCATTGGTTGTTGAAGCTGAGAGTGACCATGCCTAGCCATTGCTCTTGATAGTAGCTAGCACCAAAACCAACTATGGATATAAATACAAGCCCAAATCATGTAGTCTGACTACACCTTGCATGGCTTACAGGTGGTTTTTGGCATGGAACTACCAGAGCTCCTCCTGACTGCCCCTTCAATGCAAATTTGTGACTGATCCTTCCCCCTCGAGATGGTTAGTTACATGCAGATCTAGATTTTGGCTTCTCCAAGAAACCAAGATCCATATATAGATTTGAATATGAGGGAGGTCTATATATGGAATCTTCCAAGCAAAGAAAATGATCGACAAATATCAAAATTTTGTGTAGCGAAGCACTAACCAATCAGAGGGCAAATCCACACTCCCTTTGAGGAGCAAATAAACATTGTTTGGTTGAGTTACAACTACACATTCATATTTAGATCCACTTATTCTTCATCATCCATAAGTGTACCAGACACAAGAGGCTACCCTTGAACATCATTTGGAGCAAGGAATCTAGTGCTACCACCTTGGTTCATGAGGAAAAGAGCTTCATTTTATGACCGTTGTCATTGATAGTAGCCTGCAGGCATAGCCTAGGGTTTTTAGATATTATTTTCAAATTTCTAGCTTAGATATATTATTGCTTTGATTTATTAATTTATGTTCTCATAGATCTGATTTCTTTAACGTATTTACATCGTATTTCTAAGTTTTCCATGCATTTATTGCTTAAATTGTGCTTGTATTTTATATTATCATGATCGTATATCATGTTTATCATATCTTCTAATAAGAGCCTCATCCAAAGAGGTTGCCCATGCTACTAATAGTATTATATTATTTCTATGCATGCAGGTTACATGTTTACAAGTCCGATTGCATTCAACGCATAAGATCCCTCTAGGCAAAAGGAGAAGGAGGCATCTGTAAGCCCTCATACAAGTTTGTGTGTGAGATCAAGAGGCTTATGGAGTGTACCACCCCTTTGTGAGGGGACATCTACACCATTAATCAGCTTGTATCTTATTGTATCAAACTGGGTATCCCTCAAAAGGACCAATATGTAACCAAGATTTACAAGAATTAATAAAATATCTTTCTTTATTTGTCATTTCTATGTTATCTATTGCTTTGTGGTCTTTTCATTTGATATAATATTGCAAGTGGGGTAGGGGTGCACTCTTCCCGGGGTTGCACATACCTTAATATGAACATTTTTAATGGTAAAGAAATTTCCAATTGTTATTCGATGATGTAATGTTGGCTATCTAGTTCCACTTGAATTACCAAGTAAACATACGCTCCTTTGGTTCTAAATGAAGAAGACTCTAAAACCTTACGTTCCTTTGTTATTGCATAATCTGACCACCCTTCTCTTCTTTATCCAAGAAGGTTTAAGGCAGAAGATAGAAAAAAATTGCTCAAGGTAACAAACTCATAACTATCCATAATTACATTTTGCTATGTTGGGGTCATTTTTCAAATCAAAGATATTGCAAAAATTATTTTCTAAATGTCCTTATTTCTTTTATTCTAAAGTTACACATAGTCCTTCAGAAAATATGTTAGTAATGTCCACTTAATGCCATCTATCATTTAAGTGCAAGTATAACATGACAATATTGCAAAGGCATAAACTAGTTTCAAAATAAATATCTTATATGTCAAATTATTTTGGCTTTATAAACCATCAAATTCTTGCTCGTTTGCAATGGTGTTTGTTCCTACAAAAATACTAGTCTATCAACAAATATATCACATAGTTTCATAAATCCTTCATATGAAAAAGTTTGATAGGGGAGGATCATGACACTTACCTTCATTATTTTTCTCAAGACATGTAGTATCATTGGGTTTATTGTCTCTCATTAGTTCAATGGTGGTACAATACTTCTTACCATTCTTCCCTCAAGATGTCCCTACTTGAAGAATTGTATCATCAAATACCTCCATCAGTGTTAAACTATGTTTGAGGATCCTCCAAGGTGGCCTAAATAGATTTGTTACAACAATGATGACATGTTCTTTAGCTTAAAGATAATTTGACCCAAGCCTAAAGCCACATGAAGTAGGAGCAATATTCACACTGTTCTAAAAGATAACTTGTCATGGGAGATATAGTCTTTTTACACTTGCAACCCTATAATAAATTATCCTTAAAGACCAAGTCTATTCAAAATTTGACTCCTCAATTTTATGGTCCTTACAAGGTGGTTTGTTGCATTGGTGAAGTGGCATATGATTTAGAGATTTCATCATCTTCCCACATCCATATTGTATTTCATGTATCTTATCTCAAATTAATTTTTGGATAAAAGGTATAGTCCTAGACAAAGCTTCCAATCCTCGATGAAGAATATTGAATCATTTTCTATCCAAATTCGATGTTGTAATCCAAAGTTCATCTTCTACGATCTTGACAGATTCATGAGTTTCTCATCAAGTGGTGATACCTTTTAGAATAAGATGTTACATGTGATCTTGAGAGCATTTTATAATATTTTTTATATTTGAGGATAAATATTTCTAAGGGAGAATCCATGTAACAACTAATAACCATGTCAGTTATCTTTATTTTTATTCTTTGTCCTTAGGTTTAGATACTTGACCCTCGAGCATTAGGGTTAAGGTTAATGTTGATTTATTTTATAAATAGAAAGAGTTATATAGTATTTGAAAGCATCTTTCATATTTGAATCTTAGTTGTCTCTTTTGCACATATGAGACTTCACTCTCTTTAAGTGGCTAATAATTTTTATTTATTTGAATTTGGAATTTGATTATTGCATATTTAATTTTCTCATTGGATATTGATTATTGCACATTATTGGATTGTTATTGCTATTGATATATTCATTAAATTTGTTTCATTATAACATTCTAGAGATATCCTTTATGGATTATTTTCACAATATCATATTATTCTAAACATCTCTCTTGGACTTTGGACTTTTCTTAGAATATTTATACTTACATGATATAATCAAAATATCACATGCATCTAATTTTTTTTTTTTTAAATTTTTTTCATGATATTTTATTAATTTCATAATACTTCTAAAAATATTTTGTACTATACAGGACTTCTTAGAAATTTTATAAAATACTATTTATAATATGCCTCAAGATATTTAGCAAGGACAATTTACCATAAAACTACATTTTTACCATTTTTTTTTATATAGAAGCAATGGTTACAATTACGATTTTTAGTAACTACCAGCACAGCTTACTTTTTATTATTAACTTTTTAATATGTATTGTTATTTTTCTTTGTAATGTGTCTCAATCGTAATATTATTTTTTTACTCTAAATAAACATAAAAACAATTAAATATTATACAAAATAATAATAAAATAAAATATAACATAAAACTACATAGCATTAACGAAATTTGAATTAAACAATACATTCTTATTCAAAAGTTAGATACAAAAATAAAATTGTACACCCCATAATAATAATAACAATATCCAATCGAATAACCCCATATATGTGAGAATATGGTAAACAATGACCTTTCATATTCTACACCATAAAAACTATTTAATTTATAGTGTACTATGCAATTATATGATGGCAGTCGACAACTAGTTGTTCAACAGATTATCTGTAACAAAAATATCTGGTTAACTACTTGTAAATTGACACAAACTCAATTTCTCCTAAATCAAATAGAGGCCTCTTTAGGGTAGTTCTTCAATGCATTTAATTTGAAGATATTGAAATCTTCTATGTTGGGGGGGCATTACAATGCAAATAAACTATCCAAATCTACTGGCATACCCAAAGGAAAAAACAACAACTCAACATTGAATCTAAAAATCCTAAGCACTTGCCCCATTTTGGGTCTTGCTTTGGAGTTGCCAACACAAAAATCAATCATTATTAGTTAGTCCATTTCATTGGTATTAATATTACCATTATATTTTTTGATAGTGGCATCTAGAACTTACTGGTAAAAACAATTATTTGATAGGAGTCGACAACTAGTTGTTTAACAGATTATTTGGTTAACTAGTAAATTGACACAAACTCAATTTCTCCTAAATCAAATAGAGGCCTCTTTAGGATAGTTCTTGAATGCATTGAACTGGAAGATATCGAAATCTTCTATTTTGGCGCATTACAATGTAAATCTACCGGCATACCCAAAGGAACAAACAACAACTCAACATCTAATATAAAAATCCTAAGCACTTGTCCCATTTTAGGTCTTGCTTTGGGTTTCCAACACAATAATCCAATCATTATTAGTTAGTCCATGTCATTGGCATTAATATTACCATTATATCTTTTGATAGTGACATCTAGAACCCACTCGTAAAAAAAAACACACAGAAAGAAAAAAAAATAGTCAAAATTTCTACAAATGAATAGAAAAAATATATATTTTGTATTAAAATAATTTTAAACAGTTGCCACAACATCATTACATTTTTTTCCTTCTCACACCTCCTTGAAGTGTCTCATTTTTTTTTGTTTTTTAAATAGTAGATTCTCCTTGAAGTGTCTCATTATTTTTTGTTTTTTTAAATAGTAGATTCGTAAATAAGGCATTACAAAACAAGAGATACAAACCAAGATACTGTAAAACTGCTTTTCAACTTGTCAGGCTTTACAAATAAATTTTAACTTATTTCTTAGAGATTTTCTAAGAGTTGTTGAATGCTAGGTACTGTTGGGCAGGTATTTCTCTTAGTCAAGAGGTTTTTTACTGCAAAAATAGATATATTATGTATTAAATATTATTAATTCCTATATATAAAAATGTTGATAAATGTGCATAATAAATGATAGTGTCAGTGATAGAAATTTGGGTTATTTTTAACACTTTTTTTTAAATTAGATTTCTCAAAACTATGACACCCAAAAATATCCTCAATATTTAAAATTCTTCTTTTTTTAGATTTTTTATTAATATGTATGTTACTTGTTCCTTTGATTTACAAAATTTTAATTTAATTTCTTCATTTTTTTTGCTGATGAAGTGGAATCTCATATCAATGTGTTTGCTTCTTTTATGAAATACTATAGCTGAATTATTATAACAAAATATCTTAATCGTATATTCTTGTACTTGGCTTATTTCACTTAGAATCCTTGTAAGTATTATTTCTTAACATGCAATTGAGGTGACAATTATTGTACATTTTGAGTAGATGAGTTATCATTGATGTCAAGAGTGAGTGGTCATTATGTTAAGCTTTTAGCACCAGTTAGTGGCAGTTTCAGTGGGCAGCATCGGTTTCAAGTTCTTTAATAAATGCAAAAGGATAGTTTGCCTAGGAAGTTAGATAAGGTCTAAAGAGCAAAAAAGAGGCCCATAAAAATAACATTATAATAGTTTATTATAATATTAAAAAGGAGATTTAAATTAATTATAAATTAATTAATATAATTTTATAATAAATTAAATGTTACTTAAGTTAATTATAAGTTAATTTTAAGTTAATTTTAATTTAATTATAAATTAATTTTTATTAATTTAATAAACCCTAAAAAGGGTTATAAAGCAAAGTGATAAATTGAATTATTAATTCTATGGGAAGCATTAACGTATTACAACATCAAGGAACTATGTATATATATGGAGGCAAAACCTTAGCCTAAGTCCTCAAGTGATCATAATTTTTAATGCAACGATTTTGGTTTGAAAAGTCTTTGATGAAATTAAAAGGTACAAAGAGGAGCAAGGCTCCTTCCACTGTGCACATGCACCATGTAGTGCAGTTGGTGACGACGGTAAGTGTTAAGACGATCACTGGCTAGAAGACGCAAGTTCAAATCCTTCGGGGTTCGCATTTTGCATGGTAGAAGGTTTACATTTTGCAAATGGTGCCTAGCATGAGGAAGAAATGGAGGCTAGCACCTTCCCCTTCTCGTGAGAGTGCCTAGTGTTAGAGTAAATCACTATATAAAATATATTTATATAGAAAAGCAATTATAGTGTTTCAAACTTTAACGACAGAATTAAAGAAAAATTAGACAAACACACACAGAAGAAGAGACAACGATTTTAACGTGGTTCACCCAATGTGGGTTACATCCATCGAGAATTTTCAGTCCTTCATTTTCTCAATCCAAGCAATAGAGGGTTACAACCTACAGCAAACATCTGCTGTAATTTCCTCTCTATATTTCCAAGGAATCTACACAGTAATTTTCTTTTTCATAGTCATCTTTGTTTTTCCTCACAACTATATATAAGAAAAAAATAGAAAAAACAAATTGCTTTTCTTAATACATTCCAAGATTAACATTGAGTTCCCAACATCTAATTTTGGGATAAAAACAAAAAAAATTTCCCTGGTTGTCCTGTTGCAAATCCGAAAACTTTCTCTGGTAGACTAATAGACTGTAAATCTGGAAACTTTCCCTGCCCGTCCTACAGTAAATCCAAAAAATTTCTCTGTTTAGCCTCCTCATAATTAGGCTCCATTCCTAACAATCTCCCACTTGGAGACTAATTCCATTGCACCATACTGCAACCAAGGACTGAAAAATTCTCATCATGGCCTCTTATTCCTTAAGGCCAACTGAAGTTGAGCAAAAGCTCAAATTTTCTCTTGACACCACTTTTGTAAGCATATCAGCAGGATTTTGTGATGTGTGAACCTTCCCTAATTTCAAAGATCCATCTTCCACTACTAATCTAATGAAATGATACCTGAGTTTGATGTGTTTAGTTTTTGAATGGAATGCTGAATTCTTTGCAAGGTGTATAGCACTATGGCTATCACTCCACAACCTATTATCCTCTTGCTTCTTCCCTAGTTCTTCCATTAGTCTTTGCAACCAAACCATCTATTTGCTTGCTTCTGTAGCAACAACATATTCAGCTTCAGTGGTTGAAAGGGCAACTACGTGTTGGAGTTTAGAAATCCAACTAACCGCTCCTCCTCCTATAGTAAATATGTAGCCGGGAGTGCTCCTTCCACCATCAAGATCACCTGCCATATCAGAATCTACAAAACCTTTCAAGCATATATTAGAGCCTCCAAAATTCAAAGAATAATTTGAAGTTCCTCTCAAGTACCTGAGTATCCATTTTATCGCTTGCCAATGTCCTTTTCCTGGATTACTCATAAATCTACTCACTACTCCCACTGCATGGGCAATATCTGGTCTTGTACAAACCATTGCATACATCAAACTTCCAACTGTTGATGCATAGGGAACCTTAGCCATATGCTCTTGTTCCTTTTGTGTCTTGGGACACAAATCTTTGATGAGTTTGAAATGATTTGCCAATGGAGTAGCAACAAACTTTGCATTGTTCATGTTGAATCTCTTAAGCACTTTTTCAATGTATTTTGCTTGTGATAATTTCAGAGTGTGAATCTCCTTGTCTCTTGTTATTCTCATACCAAGGATTTGTTTGGCTTCTCCCAAATCCTTCATGGCAAAGGATTTAGCCAACTTCTTCTTGAGCATGTTTATATCTTGCATATTTGTTCCTGCAACTAACATGTCATCCACATACAATAGCAAAATAACATAGTTACCATTTCCAGTTTGCTTAAAATATACACGGTGATCACTTTGACATCTTTCAAACCTTTGATTAAGCATGAACTTATCAAATTTTAAATACCACTGTCTAGGAGCTTGTTTTAACCCATACAAGCTCTTTTTCAGTTTACATACCCAATCCTCTTTACCTTTCACCTGAAAGCCTTCTAGTTGGTGCATATAAATTTCCTCCTCCAAATCACCATGAAGAAATGTCGTCTTCACATCCAATTGCTCCAGAAACAAATTTTCTATAGCTACAAGACTCAAAATAGCTCTAATAGAGGTCATTTTTACAACTCGGAGAAAAAATCTCATCAAAATCAATACCTTTTTTCCGAGCGAATCCCTTGACCACTAGTCTTGCTTTGTATCTCTTATGCCCTTCATTCTCCTCTTTAATCCTGTACACCCATTTATTGGTCAAAGCTCTTTTACCTTTGGGTAGCTCAACCAAATCCCAAGTTTGGTTGTGAAATAAAGAGTCCATTTCTTCATTCATGGCAAGCTCCCACTTATTCCTGGTATCCATTTGTAATGCTTCTCGAAAACATTCACGGCTCACCGACATCGATGATACAAAACATAATCAGAGAAACGTTGAGGAATTTTACTTATCCTGGTAGAACGTCTAATAGCACTTTCTGGAGATTGAGGTGCTTGTTGTTGCTGTTGTACATTTTGATCTTCTACCACCTTTGGAGTTACCTTTTCTGTGTCCATCAAGGTCTATGTATTCAACATTTTCCTCTTTCTATTTCTTTCCCTGCAACTGATATTTATACAAGTTTTTTTCATTAAATATGACATCCCTACTTCTAATGACTTTTTGGTTATCACAATCCCATAATCTGTAACCCAAGCCATCAATACCGTAACCAATAAAATAGCAATTTTGGGCCTTAGCATCTAACTTATTTATGTTCTCTTTGTCTATATGCATAAAAGCCTCACATCCAAATACCTTAAGGAAAGAATAATTTACTAGTTTACCTGTCCAAAGCTCTTTCGAAATTCCTCCATCCAAGGCACTAGACGGTCCTCTATTAATCAGATATACTGCAGTATCAACAACATGAGCCCATAAAAATAATGGTAAGCCTGCATGTATTCTCATGCTCCTAGCACGCTCCATGATGGTTCTATTCATTCTTTCTGCAACCCCATTTTCTTGAGGTGTTCTTGGAACTACCTTGATTCTTCTAATTCCATTTTTAGAACAAAACACATAAAATTCTCTACTGCAATATTCTCCACCATTATCCGACTTTAGACACTTTAACCATTTTCCAGTTTCATTTTCAACTAATGCTTTCCAATTCTTAAAGGTATTAAAAACATCACTTTTATTCTTAATGCAATATATCCATGTTTTCCTTGTTGCATCATCAATAAAAAGTACATAGTAAGAGGAACCTCCAAGAGAAGTTACCTGAGTTGGGCCCCAAACATCTGAGTGCACAAGCTCCAATTTCTCTTTCTTCCTTTCCTTGCCATGCTTGAGAAATCTAACTCTCTTTGCTTTAACATAAACACAATCCTCACAGAATTCCAAATCAATCTCTTTTAACTTAGGCAATAACTTTCTTGAATGTAAAATTTCCATACCTTTTCCACTCATATGGCCAAGTCTTTGGTGCCACAAAGATGCACTCTCACCTATAGAAACTAAATTCATGGAGCAGTGAGAAAAATTAGTAAGTAAATAAAGAGTACCCACCAATTTACCTCTAGCTACTATCAATGAACCTTTAGTAACTTTCCAAGCATTTTCTCCAAATGCAACCGTGTATCCTTCACCATCAAGCTTACTTGCTGATATAAGATTTCTATTTAAATCTAGTATGTGTCTCACCTCTTTAAGAGTCCATTGACATCCATTTGAGGATTTAATCAAAATCTTTCCAGTACCCACGATTTTACATGGTTGGTCATTTCCCAACAGAACCTGTCCATAATCTCCAAAAACATAATCTATGAAGTATTCCCTATGTGAGGTAGCATGGAATGAAGCACCACTATCAATTACCCAATAATCACTATTTCTATCAAGAGATAATATTAAAGCATCTTGTAGAATTTGTCCAGTAATATTGGCTTCTGAAGTGTTACCATTATTATCATTACCTTCATTTCCATCACCCTTTCTTTGCCAACAATCCTTCTTGAGATGACCCTTTTTGCCACAGTGCCAACATTGTAGCTTTCCTTTTCCACGTGATTTGGATCTGCCTTTGGATTTTCCATGATGTGAACTCTTGCCTCTTTCTCTTCCTCTTCCTCTATTCTCAACAGTTAAGGCGGTGCTAGATGATTCTCCTGTGGTTTTTCTTCTCATGTCCTCACTGAGTATCACACCAACCACATCATCAAATTCTAATTTATTTGAACTCGAAGCAGAGTTACTTACCACCATTACCAAATTGTTCCAACTTTTCGGAAGAGAGCATAATATTAATAAGGCCCTAAGCTCATCATCAAAATCCAATCCTACTGAATGCAATTGATTAGTGACAACATTAAATTCATTTAAATGATCATGCACAGATCCCACTTCACTCATTTTCATGTTAAATAACCTTTTCATTAAGAATACCTTATTTGATGCTGATGGTTTCTCATACATCTTGGCCAACTTATCCATGACTCCCTTGGTAGTCTTTTCATCGAGAGATGTTGAAGGCTACGGTGGCTCCCAAGCACAACCTCACAGTACCCAATGCCTTTCTATCAAGGAGACTCCACTCCTCATCAGACATAGATGAAGGTCTCTCTGTTTCCCCCTCAAGAGGTAAGTAAAGATCCTTCTGGTACAAGTAATCCTCCATCTGCATCTTCCAGAATTGAAAGTTTTGGCCATTGAATTTTTGAACTCTAAACCTCCCTTCTTCCGCCATTGCTCCCACTTGATCCGAGAAATTCTCCTTTGTCAAGTGCACCCAACAAAACAACCGCTCTGATACCACTTGTTAGAGTAAATCACTATATAAAATATATTTATATAGAAAAGCAATTATAGTGTTTCAAACTTTAACGACAGAATTAAAGAAAAATTAGACAAACACACACAGAAGAAGAGACAACGATTTTAACGTGGTTCACCCAATGTGGGTTACATCCACCAAGAATTTTCAGTCCTTCATTTTCTCAATCCAAGCAATAGAGGGTTACAACCTACAACAAACATCTGTTGTAATTTCCTCTCTATATTTCCAAGGAATCAACACAGTAATTTTCTTTGTCATAGTCATCTTTGTTTTTCCTCACAACTATATATAAGAAAAAAACAGAAAAAACAAACTGCTTTTCTTAATACATTCCAAGATTAACATTGAGTTCCCAACATCTAATTTTGGGATAAAAACAAAAAAACTTTCCCTGGTTGTCCTATTGTAAATCGGGAAATTTTCTCTGGTAGACTAACAGACTGTAAATCTGGAAACTTTCCCTGCCTGTCCTACAGTAAATCCAAAAACTTTCTCTGTTTAGCGTCCTCATAATTAGGCTCCATTCCTAACACCTAGCCCATGTGGTGGGTTAGCGCCTTGGTAAGGCACTCGGTGAAGAGGTTTCGGGGTCAAAACCCACCAAGGCCTTTTTGCGGATGAGACAAAGGTATGCACTGTTGATTGTTGGGTTTGTCGGTTAATTTGGGATGTGCTAAGTTTGAAGGAAAAATAAAAATATTTTATGTACCTAAGGTTGAAAAATAAATTTTGAGGGTTTGTAATATTTAATTTTTGCCTAAATTAAATTCGGTTGTTAAGTGTTTAAGGGAGATAAAAGGGTAGGCAGTTATTATTTTTGAAGGGTTATTTTTGAGAGTTTGATTTATTAATTTGGATATTATAAGGAGATTTTTGAGTGATTATTTTTATGAGTGATTTGACGATTGCTAATTTCAAGGAGTAATAAAGTGTATTTTGTATTGATTACTTTTGTGTTTGAAAAATATTTTGAAAGAGAGTTAGTGTGATATTCGTCATCTAACTATTAAAATTGGCAAAGGAAAAAATTATGATTGAGACAGGTTTTTCTAAGGGCACTTCTACATCAAACAAAAGGTATGGGCACATATTCCTAGTGACTGATTGTTGAATGTTGTGAGTACAAAGTTGGAGTGAAAAGGATTGTTTGGTAAACATTGTTGAGTGTGGCTTGAATTAATGCTTCAAGGTTTTATGGAATAAATAGTTTTTAATAAAACCTTGTTTGATAAGCATTGTTGTTGAAGTGATTAGTTGAGTGAAATTAAACAAGGGTTTGCAAAGAACATGCATATCATTGTTATGTAAAATTGTTTTATAAGCATTGTTTTTGAAGTGATTAGTCGAGTGAAATTAAAAAAGGATTTGCAAAGAACATGCATATCATTGTTATGTAAAATTGTTTTATAAGCATTTTTTTTGAAGTGATTGTTTGAGTGAAGAACTTGAACTAGGGTTTGCAAAAATCATAAGTATCATTGTTATGTGAGATTGATTGATAAGCATTGTTGGAAACATTTGAGTGAGTGTTCATATGCTTGGACTAGGGTTTGTGAGCAAGGTTTATTTCATTGAGTGATTGGTTAAGTAGAGTTGGTTGGCTCTAGTCAAGTGGATGTATTGAAGTGATAGTTCAAGTTCTATAAAACAAATTGTTCTATATTATGAATTGATTTGAGAAAGAGGTTTAGTATTGATGAGTGTGAAACATATTGAGTCTCTAAAAATTATCTATATGTTTTTGTGATAAAAGAGAGATTGAAATTGATTGAGAGTTTGTGAGTATGAAGCATATTGAATCTCTAACAAATCTGTATATGTTTCTAAAAGAGTGATTGAAAATGATTGAGCATTGAAGTGAATGTGAAGCATATAGAGTCTCTAACAATTCTCTATATATTTCTAAAATAGTGATTGAAAGTGATTGATAATTGTAATGAATATGAAGCATATTGAGTCTCTAACAATTATATTTATGTTTCTATAAGATTGGATAAGTTCTAGTGAGGACTTGTAGAGAAGATTTGAGTCAAGCTTTGTGTTGAGGCTTGAGGAAAGATTTGTGCTAGACTGAAAGACTGTGTTTATTATACATCAAAGGATAGAGTTTGAGGAAATATTTGTGCTATACCGAAGGACTGTGGTTAGTATAGATCAGAGGATAGATATTGAGAATAGTTTTTGGTATAGATTTAAGGACAGGTTTATGCCAGACCAGAGATAGAGATTGAGCATATTTGTACTAAATTGAAGCACTATGTTTAGTACAAATTTGAGATAGATATTTGAATGTGATAGAGTATAGAGGATGATAGTCTCCAGTGGATAGAGATTCATTATCCAGGGCAGTGAGGACATGTGTCTTCATTGGATAGAGATCCATTACCCAGAGTAGTGGGGAAAACAATTCTTCTAGAAGATCACTAGTCAAAGCTAAGGAGAAAGGAGTTCTCCTATGGATAGAGATCCATGAACTTGATTATGGGATTGGTGTCTCATTTGGATAGAGATCCATAAACATTATAATAGGGAAAGGATTCCCAAGAGATTGATTGAGAAAATTTTAGTGAAATATTTTCTTCGTGGAGTAGCCCATATTGGGTGAACCACATAAAATTGGTGTCTTTATTGTGTGTGGTGATTTATAGATTGCTTTGATTACTATTGTTGATATTGCTATCTATACATTGTATAATATTGATTGGGCCAAAAAAAATAAAAAGTGGTCTTATACTGTTCACTCCCCCTCTTAGTATAAGCTTGTGTTCTTCAATTGGTATTAGAGCAGTTTCCTTTGAAAGAGTTTAATAGCTTGAAGGAAAAGATTTCAAGAACACAATGGATTCTAAGAATGTGTCCTTAGATAATTCAACACCAATATTTGATGGAAGTGATTATATATATTGGAGAATGAGAATGAAGGTTCACTTGATAGCACTTGGCAATGAAATTTGGGAAGCAGTTGAAAATGGATACATACCACCAAATGATCCACCTATAGATAAGGAATGTAAGATTCTACAACATTACAATTCAAAAGCAATGAATGTAATTTTGAGATGTTTGCATAGAACAAAATCAATAAAAGTTATGCATTGTAAATATACAAAAGGAATTTGGGATAAGTTGCAAAGCATATATGAAGGAGATAAAAGTGTCAAAAAGGCAAAGATACAAAATCTCAAAGGACAATTTGAAGAATTAAGAATGAAGAATGAGGAAAACATTAGTACTTATCTACTTTGGATAGATGAGGTCATAAATGCTATCCAAGGACCTAGAATTAATGTTGAAGAATTGGATGTTTGTGATAAGATATTAAGGTCTCTCCCAACAAGATTTAGTGAAAATATTTTAGCTATAGAATAAGAAAATGATGGTGATTCTTTTACAAGAGATATATTATTTGGTATTATTATAAAATTTGAGGAGAACAAAATAGGAACCTAATATTCGAAAGGAAGCAGCCTTCAAAGCAATTAATAAGACAAAGGGTAAGAAGTTAGAATCAAGAAATGAGTCATCCAGTGATGAAGAATCTAATTATGGCAGAAGGAATAAGTATTCAATAAGATTTAAAGATGCAAAATATGTTAGATGTTTCAATTGTGGAAAGTATAATAACTATGCAACTAATTTTCAAGAAGCTAAAAATAACAATGATGAAGAAAAACAGGATCACAGGAATAGGAAATTAGAAAAATACAGGTACCAAACTAAATGTAAGGATGGACAAGGTAGACAAGGCAAGAAGTTATTTCAAAGACAAAAGAGGAGCTACTATGCAAACAAGGAAAGTAAGTACTCAAGTGATAGTGATAATATTTTTTAGATAATGATAAAGATGAAGTCCTATTTCTGATTGATGAAAAAGAAGAAGTCAATTAAAGGCCACCAATAATTCTTAAAGTATTTTAGATGTGGAAATTTTGAACATCTTGAAGATAGTTGTACGAGGAATGGTTTTAGTTTTAGTGATGATAAATGTGAGGATGCACTTGAAGGACCAGAAGAGAATATTCTAATGGTACTAGAAGAAGAACAAGGTGATCCTATAGAAGATAAGTCAAAATAAAATGAAGATGTTGAAAAAAGTAAACAAATCGAGGAAAAATAAAAAAAAGAAGGATTTTATCTCAAGGGAGAGCTTATTTATGCTCTTAAAACTTTAAAAAAGTTAAGAAAGTAAAACTCCCAACTTGACATTCAGTTTCAATAATGTGATGAAGAGAGAGTAAAGCTTATAGATGATCTAAATAAGTCAATGACTAAGACAAAGAAGTTCAAAAATAAACTATAAGGAAATGTCTTAGAATGTGAAAAGTTAGAACAAGAAGTAGCTCTACTAAGGGAATGTTTAGAAAAGTCCAAGGATAAGCTACACAAGTTTAGAAAAAGTTCAAAGATTGTAGATAAGATGATCAAGGTACAAATAAGGTCAACAAACAAAGCATGTCTTGGTTTTTAACAAGCTCAAAAGAAGAAGAGTCTACCTCAATTTCTGAAGAAGAAGAAACTTTAGAATAATAAACGTTAGAAGAATACAATGTAAGAGAAAGTGAGACTTCAGAGGATGAGTTGGACAACAGAAAGTTCAATAAGGAAAAGGACAATGCACAAAGAAGAAACATATGGAACATGAACTAGCATAGAGAAAAATATACTAAGAGACCAATGAGTTCAAGGCAATAAAATTTCAATGGACAATGTTTATCATGTCACAGATTTGGGCACGTGGCTTCACAGTGCAGGACACATGAAATTCAAAAATATGGAAACTTTTGGAACATACAAATTTTCCATGGGTATTGCTACTCATATAATTAGTTTGGTCACAAGGCAATGAATTGCAAGGTACATGACATGAATAGATATGGCTTCACTAGGAGAAATCCCAAGATATTTGTACCTCCAAGGAATAATAGCATTAAGTGTTATAAGTGTAGTAATGATGGACATATAGCAAAGTGGTGTAGAGTAGATATTCTAGAACCAAGCATGAACATGAACATGAACAAGAATATGGATGTGGACATAAATAGGAATAGGAATATGGACATGAATAGGAATAGAAATAGGAACATGGACATAAACATGAACAGTCAAACGAATCAGAAGGATAAGATGAGAAGGAAATAGGACAAAGGTAAAGAACAATGCTTGCTGGGAGTAGAAATTATTGGAAATGAAATGGCACAAATTTAGGAGCTAGAGATTATTAACCAAAATGAAAAATGAGACAAAATTCATTATTCAAACCCTCGGTTACAAAGCTTAAATACTAGAATAATAACCATAATCTAGATACTTTAGGGAAGGATGAATAATAAAGAGGAAAGGAAAAATTAACTTAGGAGTCTAACTCCCTGCTGTCCATGCCGTCCAATCCTGTCAAGTCAGTTGCCGTCCATGAAGGTAAAAGGTAAGATCCAAAGCTTACAGTTGTAAAAACATTTTTACCCCCATTTTCTAGTAAAACCCTTTTTAACTTCCAACATTCTCCCCCTTAAAGTTGAGAGGACTGACTATACAATCTCTCAGATTTATATATTGAGCTTTAGCCATGCCTTTGGTGAAGATATCTGCAATGTTATCCAAAATGCTGCAATATTTCAGCTCAACTATCTGTTGTTCCACCATGTCTTGAATGAAGTGATACTTCATATCGAAATGTTTGATCTGCTATGGTGGATTGGATTGTATGCCAACTGAATGGCACTAATATTATCACAATACAGTCGAGTTGGACCACTTTGACTTTATCCAATCTCTTCAAGGATTTTTCTCAACCATAGGGCTTGAGTACTAGCATGAGTGATGGCTATATACTCAGCCTTAGTAGATGACAATGCTACAACAGTTTGCTTCTTGGAACTCCAAGTTATTAGTCCTGATCCTAGACTAAAATAGTTCCCTGATGTAGATTTCCTATCATCTATATTGCTGCCCCAATCACTGTCACTGAAGCCAACTAATTTCATAGAATTACATTTGCGATAATGGATTCCAAAATCCAATGTACCTTTTACATAACTTAAGATTCTTTTAGTTGCTTGTAAATGCAGCTCAAATGGACTTGCCATAAACCTTGAAACTAGAGAAACAACATATTGAATATCGGGCCTTGTGTTAGTGAGAAACATCAAACTCCCGACCATGCTTCTATAATTGGTCATGTCAACCTTTGGTGCTCCATATTCCTTGCTCAATTGGATCCCATGTCCAATTGGAGTTGCAACTAATTTTCACTTCTCCATGGAAAATTTATTGATCATGTATCGAGCATACTTGTGTTGACATATGAAGATAAATCTATTTGATTGATGCACTTACATACCTAGGAAGCATCGCATTAGACCAAGATATTTCATCTCGAATTGTTTCATCATGGAGTTTTTGAACTCCGTATTCATTCTAGTGTTACTACCAATAAATATTAGATCATCCACATACAAACAAACTATGAGAATGTCTACTCCATGCTTTAGGTAGTACAGTGTTGGTTCACTTTTGCTTCTTATGAATCCCAACTTGTTGAAATAGCCATCAATGCGTGAGTACCAAGCTCTTGGTGCTTGCTTGAGGCCATAAAGTGCTTTTTTCAATTTGCAAACTAGGTTTTCTTTTCCCTGTTCCTGGAAACCTTGAGGTTGTTGAACATACACCTCTTCTGTCAAGTATCCATTTAGGAAAGTTCTTTTTACATCCATGTGTTGAACATTCCATCCTTTATGTGTTGCTAAGGAAAGAACTGATCTGACTATCTCTTGTCTTGCAACAGGAGCAAAAGTTTCCTCGTATTCAATGCCATATTTCTAAGTAAAATATTTCGCTACTAGTCTCGCCTTATGCATTCCAATGCTTCCATCAACATTGTACTTGGTCTTGTAGACCCATTTACATCCAACACATTTTTTACCTTTGGGTAGCTTGACTAGCTCCCAAGTATCATTATTTTTTATAGAGGTGATTTCCTCTTCCATGGCTTCTTGCCATATATTTTGATTACATGCCTTCTCATAGCTAGCTGACTCTAGCCGTGAACTAGTCAATAAAGCATAATTGAATTCATCTCCTCTAGGTTCATGAGAGTCATCATCCCCATACAATTGCAAGTTTTCAAGTTTTTGCAAAACTGTATTCATTTCACTAGCTTGGCCTCTAGTGAATCTTCACTAGAAATTTTGATCCAACATTTGATATGATGGATGATGTTGTAAAGTTCTTCTACCTCTTGATGGAGAGTCAATGTCCATTGGTGAAGAACTTATAGATCTTTGTGGAGAAGGACTTGCACTGGTGTCTGATGTACCTGTAGTACTCTTGCTTGAGCTTGGAGGGGGTGTCCCTTTCTTCTTTGGAGACATTTGTTGTACCTGCTGAATCTGTGTAGAATTTACATCTTGGGATCCATCATCAATAAATTTTTTTTGATGACCCCATTCTCCCCCTTCATCAAAAATTACATCCCTGGAAAGGATAATCTTGTGGGTCTTGGGATTGTAGAGTCTATAAGCTTTAGTAGACTCACAATACCCTATAAATATACAAGCTTGACTTTTGGGATCAAGATTTTTCCTCTTCTCATCAGGAATGTGTGCATATGCTAAAGAACCAAAAACTTTGAGATGCTTTACATTTGGATTCCTTCTGTACCACCCCTCATAAGGAGTGACACCATCTAAACTAGAAGTTGGACTTCTATTTAGAATATATACACTGGTTCTTATAGCATCAGCCCAGTACATATTAGTCAGATGCTTAGTATGAAGCATTGTTATTGCCATATCAACAATGGTGTGATTCTTTCTTTTGGCTACACCATTCTGTTGTGGGGTATAGGCAGTGGTGAACTGCCTTTTGATCCCATTTGCTTTACAATATGCCAAGAATTCTATTGAGGAGTATTCACCTCCTCGATATGTCCGAAGACATTTTACATAATTCCAAATTTGTTTCTCTACATTGTTCCTAAAATCTATGAAGCAATCAAAAACTTCATCTTTATGTTTCAAGAAATAAATCCAGCACATGCGAGAAAAATCATCTATGAAAGTGAGAAAGTAAGAATTGTTTCCTAGACTCTTTGTCTGCATTGGACCACAGATGTCCGAATGTACTAACTAAAGTGGATAACTGGCTCTCCACGCTTGTCCTTTCAGAAAATTTGATCTTGAGTGCTTTCCCAAAGCACATCCTACGCAGACTTCCTTTTGTTCTGTCATTTTGGGAAGTCCTATCACCATAGCTTGAGAAGTTAGTAATTTCAAGCTAGCGGAATTAAGGTGACCATATCGCAAGTGCCAAAGTACACTTGGATTTTCTATGGCTAGATTTGCAAGTTTAGCTCCCCCTGGCTCACCAAAATTGAGAGGGAATAACCGATTCTTGGTCATAGGAACCTATGTGATGACTCGATTACAATTGTTTTTATCAAGAATGAGACATTTTCCTTCATCAAAAACAAGTTTGTAATTGTTCTCCATCATTTTCCCAATGCTTAGAAGATTGTGTTGAAGCTTTGGAGTGTAGTAGATGTCATTCACTGTCTTGAGTCCTCATTTTGTTGGAACTTCCATGGTTTTGATGCCTTTGAATTGTAAAGCTTTATCATCCCCTAATTTGATTTGAGATGTATAAGTAGAATCTAGAGTAGCAAATAGATTTTTGCTGCCACTCATATGGTTTGAGCAACCAGTATCCAGAATCCAGGTGTCATTGAGATTCTATTTTGATTGACCATATGAAAGAAAAAGATTAGATTGTTCATCTTCTTCTCCATAGGTTCCATATTGACTGCTGCTGTCTCGAGAATATTTTGACTAGCAATCACGAGCAAAGTGACCTAGCTTGCCGCAGTTGAAACAAGCTGATTTGGACTTGTCCCTTCCTCGCCCTTGATTTCCACTTCGTCCTGAATTTCCTCCTCGATTTTGGTTTCCACCTCTGTTTTGATTGTATCCTCTATTGGAGTTGCCTCCTCTGTTCTGATTGCCTCCTCTGTTGGAGTTGCCTCTGCCTCTACCTTGTCTCTGACCTCTGCCTTGGCCTCTTCCACGTCCTCTTCCAGTATTTTCATTTGAGGTGAAGGCTTTATCATCACCTCCATAGCTGGTGGAAGTAGATTCCTATAATCTATCTTCATGAGACATTAGTGATCCGATTAAGGCATCAAATGAAAAAGTGGACAGATTTTTTGATTCTTCTATGATCATAGCAACATGATTCCATATTTTTGGAAGTGTTTGCAACACTTTTGTTACAATTGTCTCAGGCTTAATATCCTCTCCAAGTGTAACCATTTTATCAACAATTGCTTTTACTCTGACAGTAATCACCTACTTTTTCATATTCTTTCATTTTAAGATTTTCAAAATCTCTTTTTAGTGTTTGAAGCCTCACTTGCTTCACTTGATCACTACCCTGGAATCCATCTTGTAAAGCTTTCTAGGAAGCTTGTGTAGTTGTACAAGCAGCGATTCTAGGGAATATATTCTTCTCCAATGTTGATTGAAGATGAGAAAGAGCAGAAGAGTTGTTCTTTTGTCCTTCTTTTAGTGTTTTCTTATCTGCGACACTTAAAATTGCCTAGTTTGTGGGTTCTGTGTAACCCTCTTCTACTATGTCCCATAAACATTTCCCTAAGAGAAAGGTCTTCATTTTAATAGGCCAATACTCGTAGTCATATCCATTAAATTTTGGAATAGGTATGCTATTTCTTGAGTCCATAGTTTCTAAAACACTTTTATTTCTCGGTTACAAAAAAGTACTCTACTTTTTGAAAGAAGGAAGAAAGAAGAAAGAAGAAAGAAGAGATTACAAATTTAAGTCAAATCTAGCTTGACTCACTCTATCACTGATGGCTTGTTCCTCTTGCTGTGGTGCTGCTACTTCTTGAGGAACAAAATTGTCTGCTATTTCTTCTTCATCGTCGCTAATCAGAATGATCTCTGGTGGATCTGGTTCTAGAAATTCTACTAAATTACTATAATGAGTATATTCAGTTTCTTGATGTTCAATTGCAATTGATTCGGATTGCTCAAATTCACTCCTCAATGAATTGTCTTCAAAATCAGCCTCGTACCCTGAGTCAAGATAGCTTTGATGTGTGATTACTGCATTTTGAAGTTCATTAAATACAACATGGAGTCTGTAACTCCTTACTCTGTCATCAAATCTTTATGGATTTGCTCTTGCTAAAATTGCACATAATGGATGATAACAACCATTCGGTCTTATCATTAATGCCTAGTCACAATTTTACAATTTTTTTTACAAAATTAAGCCTCTTGGGCTTTTTAGTCTCAATTTGATGATTCCCCGAATCAATAAAAAAACTTTGCCTTTTACAAGAAAATTGCCTCTTAGGCAATTGCTACTATTATATTTTATTTTAAAAAAAAATTATAAACTTATTTAATAAAAATAATAATTGTTCTTTTAGAAGAATTAAAAAAAAACAATTATAATTGATTTATTAAATATGGAAATAAATTTGAATTTAAAAAAAAATTAAAACTAAAACTAATTTAAAAAAAAAAAAACTTTAATCAATAAAAAAAGGCAGCGGGCGGGAGTCGAACCCGTGATCAAGCGGGCGACTACGTCTTAGGCTGGCTCCTCGAGCCAGTCGGGCTGCGTGGCCCGATGGAAGCCAAAGGAGGCTTCCCTCCTTTGAACTGTCGCGATCGCACAGTTCCAAAAAAAAAATGGGACTTTAGTCCCACATTGGCTGTGCGCAGCCAATGTAAGGGTTTAAAACCCTTTGAAGACACAAAGGTCTTCGATTGCCTTCGGGCGATCGTCGATCAAGCCTTTTGCCTTCATTGTTCGCCACTTATCACATGCCACTTGTTGCGTCTGTCTCCCACATATATCAGCCACGTGTAGCATCTGTCTCCCATGTGTGTCCACCACTTGTCACATCTCTATTAGTCTATATGCTCACCATATGTCAATCTGTCTGCTCACCATGTGTCAGTCTAGTTAGCTCCTCGGTCTGTGTGCTCTGATCTCCTCGAGATCCATGTTGTTCGATGGGCCTCCTCTAAGCTCATCGATCTACGGGCCTCCTGGACCTCCTCATGATTTGTGTCCGCATTTCAATCACCTCGAGCTCTGTGTCTGCCTGTCTAGCCTGCTCCTCGGGATCCGTGTCCACCGGCTCTGATACCAGATATTGGAAATGAAATGGCACAAAGTTAGGAGCTAGAGATTATTAACCAAAATGAAAAATGCGACAAAATTCATTATTCAAACCCTCGGTTACAAAGCTTAAATACTAGATTAATAACCATAATCTAGATACTTTAGGGAAGGAGGAATAATAGGGAGGAAAGGAAAAATTAACTTAGGAGTCTAACTCCCTGCCGTCCATGCCGTCCAATCCTGTCGAGTAAGCTGTCGTCCATGAAGGTAAAAGGTAAGATCCAAAGCTTACAGTTATAAAAATATTTTTACCCCCCTTTTCTAGTAAAACCCTTTTTAACTTCCAATAGAAATACTCCCACCCCAGAATTAACCACCTCAAGAGGAGGTGGTGGAGGGGCCAAGCTAGAAGACTCATTCTTAGCCTCAAGACCCAAAGGTGACCCTTTGCCATTGATTTCAAATGGGGAGATATTTGAGTAAGGGGGAGAGATTTGGTTTAAGAAGAGAGCAATGTCCCAGGGGGAGCAGAATAGGAAAAAAATCAAGTTTTGGTAAAAAGAATTTGGGTTACCATAAATGACAAAGGGGAAGATTGTTGGAAATTTTTAGTAGATGAGTTGTCATTGATGTCAAGAGTAAGTGGTCATTGATGCCAAGATTTCAACACCAGTCAGTGGCAGTTTCAATGGGCAGCATCAGTTTCAGGTTCTTTAATAAATGTAAAAGGATAGTTTGCCTTCAGTTGATAAAGACCTGGTTCCAGAAAGTCAGATAAGGTCTAAAGGGCAAAGAAGAGGCCCAGGAAAATAATATTATAATATTTTATTATAATATTAAAAAGGAGATTTAAATTAATTATAAATTAATTAATATTATTTTATTGTAAATTAATGTATTAATTAATTTAATTAAATATCATGTTACTTAAGTTAATTATAAGTTAATTTTAATTTAATTATAAATTAATTTTTATTAATTTAATAAACCCTAAAAGGGTTATAAAGCAAAGTGATAAATTGAATTATTAATTTGATGGGAAGTGTCGACGTATTACAACATCAAGGCACTATGTATATATATGGAGGCAAAACCTTTGGCTAAGTCCTCAAGCGATCATAATTTTGAATGCCCCTAAGTTTGAAAACGAGCGTAGAGAGAAAGTAGCAATTTTGGTTTGAAAAGTTTTTAGCAAAATTAAAAGGTACAAAGAGGAGCAAGGCTCCTTCCACTGTGCACACGCATTGTGTAGCGCAGTTGGTGATGGCGACAAGTGTTAAGACGTTCGTTGGCTAGAAGATGCATGTTTGAATCCTACGGGGTTCATGTTTTACGTGGTAGAAGGTTTACATTTTGTGAATGGTGCCTAGCATGAGGAAGAAAGGGAGGCTAGTGCCTTCCCCTTCTCGTGGGAGCACCTAGACCATGTGGTGGGCTAGCACCTTGGTAAGGCACTCGGTGGAGAGGTTTCTAGGTCAAAACCCATCGAGGCCTCTTGGTGGATGAGACAAAGGTATGCATTGTTGATTTTTGGGTTTGTCACTTAATTTTGGATGTGCTATGTTTGAAGGAAAAATAAAAATATTTTATGTACCTAAGGTTGAAAAATATTTTTTGAGGGTTTGTACTTTTGCCTAAATTAAATATAGTTATTAAGTGTTTGAGGGAGATAAAAGGGTAGACAATTATTATTTCTAGAGGGTTATTTTTGAGAGTTTGATTTATTAATTTGGATATTATAAGGAGATTTTTGAGTGATCATTTTTATGAGTGATTTGATGATTGCTAATTTCAAGGAGTAATAAGCTGTATTTTGGATTGATTACTTTTGTGTTTGAAAAATATTTTGAAAGAGTTAGTGTGATATTTGTCATCTAACCATTGAAATTGGCAAAGGTGAAAATTGTGATTGAGATAGGTTTTTATAAGGGCACTTCTACATCGAACAAAAGGTATGGGTACATCTTCCTAGTGAGTGATTGTTGAATTTTGTGAGTGCAAAGTTGGAGTGAAAAGGATTGTTTGGTAAAAATTGTTGAGTGTGGCTTGAATTAATGCTTCAAGGTTTTATGGAATAAATAGTTTTTAATAAAACCTTGTTTGATAAGCATTGTTGTTGAAGTGATTATTTGAGTGAAATTAAACAAGGATTTGCAAAGAACATGAGTATCATTGTTATGTGAAATTATTTTATAAGCATTGTTGTTGAAGTGATTGGTTGAGTGAAGAAATTGAACTAGGGTTTGCAAAAATCATGAGTATCATTGTTATGTGAGATTGATTGATAAGTATTATTGGAAACATTTGAGTGAGTTTTCATATGCTTGGACTAGGGTTTGTGAGTAAGGTTTATTTCATTGAGTGATTGGTTGAGTAGAGTTGGTTCAGTCTAGTCAAGTGGATGTGTTGAAGTGATAGTTCAAGTTCTATGAAACAAATTGTTCTATATTCTGAATTGATTTGAGAAAGAGGTTGAGTGTTGATGAGTGTGAAACATATTGAGTCTCTAACAATTCTCTATATGTTTCTGTGATAAAAGAAAGATTGAAAGTGATTGAGAGTTTGTGAATGTGAAGCATATTGAGTCTCTAACAATTCTCTATATGTTTCTAAAAGAGTGATTGAAAGTGATTGAGCATTGAGGTGAATGTGAAGAATATTGAGTCTCTAACAATTCTCTATATGTTTCTAAAAGAGTGATTAAAAGTGATTGAGCATTGAGGTGAATGTGAAGCATATTGAGTCTCTAAAAATTCTCTATATATTTCTAAAAGAGTGATTGAAAGTGATTGAGCATTGTGATGAATGTGAAGCATATTGAGTCTCTAATATTCTCTTTATGTTTCTATGATATTGGACAAGTTCTAGTGAGGAATTGTAGAGCAGATTTGAGGCAAGTATTTGAGAAGACTTGTGGGCAGATTTGTGTGAGCTTTTGTGAAATATTACAATACAAATTGAGAGTAGATTTGAATAAGTTCTAGTGAGGACTTATTAAGCATATTTGGACAAGTTCTAGTAAGAGCTTCTTGAGCATAGTTGGAAAAGTTCTAGTGAGAACTTGTTGAGCAGATTGGACAAGTTCTAGAGAGGACTTGTGGACAAATTTGTGTGAGCTTTTATGGAAGCTTACAAGGCAGATTTGAGATAAGTCTTTGAGAAGACTTGTGAGCAGAGTTGATTTATTGATTTTTTCAAACCTTGACTTAAGGTTTGGGGTAGATCTAGCAATATTTATTTGAATCTACATTATTGTTGTAGTCATTCTTAAAAAGTTTGACTTGTTACATCTAGTGTATAGGTTGATTTGCTATTATCCATTATAAATATTTTTTAAACATCTTTTTCATATTTGCATTCTGAAATGAAGATACCATCACCCAATTTTAAGACTTCAATTCCAAGGAAATATTTCATCAAACCTAATTTATGATTTTAAATTCACTCTTCATTACTCTTCTAAATTCATCAAACAAATTGTTGTTGCGAGTATAAATTAAATCTACATACAAATATATTATTACAATTTATTCTTGTTAATTGGTCTTAATATAAAGAGTGGGATTACATGAGAACTTAAGAAATTTATTTTTTTGAAAGTAAGAGTCAATGTGACTGCACCAGGTCCTATGTGCTTTTTGGAGTCCATACAAATATTTCTTCAATTTGTACATCTCTCCTTCTTGTCCTTATAATTCATAAATTTATGACTGATCTATGTAGACCTCTTCTTCTAACGCTCCATTCTAAAAACTATATTTAACATCCATTTGATATAATTTCTACTTTTTTGAGTTTCCAATGCTAGAATCATTCATATTGTATCAAGCCTTGTTATAAGTGAACAAATTTGAAATTGATTGCAAAGGTATAAGGGAATTAGTAATGTTTATTGTTTATGTTATTTATAATGATAAATAAACTCAGGGAGGTTTCCACCACTACCATAGATGGTTGTGGTTTATCCATCATTGTTGTTTCCCAATGACAACTGAAAATACATCTGCAATTTTGATGAAAGCTTTGACTATGAAGGAGGTAAGCATTCCTATTTCTTACATTTAAATTTTCTTTGGAAGAAGTTTGTCAATTGCAATCATGAAGTGCATGCAATGAAGCTAGGGCTTACAAATTAAAGCACAAAGGAATTAAATCAAAGGGGTGAAAGGATTTACTTTTCTATGGAGGAATATTTCTATGCATGTGAACATTAGTTTGAAGAATTTTGTTGGCTAGAATTATGGAGTGCATGTAGTAAATCTAGGGTTTACAAGTGAAGCACAAAGAAAAGTAAAAAAACACAAGAAGTTGCAAGTATTTTATTTTTCCTAAAACTAGAATGTGCTTAGATCTATTCATGTGAATAAAATGAAGGTGGATCTAGTTCTTTACTGATATCTTTAAAAAAATGACAAAAGAAGCATCACCATTTTTTAAAATTGAAGTGCACTCAGATCTATTCACGTGAAGAAAATGAATATTGGACAAATTACTTTCTATATTCGAAGCATGCAAAAGGTGAAAGGGGTTACTTTGACAAGAAGGAATATTTGTGTGCATGTAAATAGTTAATTGAAGAAGTTTGTCATTTGGAATCATGAAGTTCATGCAACAAAGCTAAGGTTTGCAAAAGAAAAATATTAAATTTTATTTTTATTTGGTATTTTTAAAATGGTAGTATAGTTTGGGAAATTTATTTCTTATTTTGATGGAGAATGGAGAGGAACATTTGGACTTCTCAAAGGATCATTTTGAGAGGTAATATATATTTTTAACTCTAAGGGTCAAGGGTCCCATTTTTGGACAAGACTTAGAAGTTGAGAACTAGGGGTCCTTAGGTTTTTTGAGTGGCCAGAATAATACTACAAGTTATCATACTTTAGTGGATAGATGAGAGTCTATGTCAAGAGGTTCATATCAAGTTGGTTTTCATATTGACTACTCACTCTTAGGTGGCTCAAAACATTCTACTCAAGTTATGGGTCAAATGAATGAGCAAGCATTTCATTTTGGGGTAGAAAACCTTGAGCAAGCTCCAAATAATCCAAACTCACTTTGTTTGATTGAGATTCCTTTGTTTGATTCTAGTTTTATTGGTAAAAGTCTTTATTTAGAGGCCCTAAGTAGAGTGGATCCAAAATTTCAATCACCACAAACTACAACTCTAATTACCAAAGTGTGTAAGGCACATAAAGTGGTTAAAAATAGAAGGTTGAAGATTAGAAAGGTACTTGGGGAAGACTTAAGGATGGAACAAGTTTTAGATTTTTTATGGAAGACCCTTATTGGAAAGTTTCATGGATGTCAAATAACTGATAATACACTAAAGGAGTGGTTGCAGAAGGTATGGATCCGAATTTTAGGATATGGGATAATTTTTCACTTACTTGCCAGAAGATGGATAGTTTTTTTTTTTTCAATATGAGGAAGATGCATAGAAATTTTTTAGAGATAATTGGTATTGGGGGTCTTCTTTTTTGGCTTTGAAGGCTTGGATGACTTGCTTTGATCCTAGGATTGAAGTTGCTAGGAGAGTCCTAATTTTAGTAAAACTTCCAAGTCTATAAATGGAGTTATGGTTAGAAAAAGCTTTGAAAGAGATTGGAGATTCATTAAGTAAAACCTTGGATATAGGTATTTATTTCAAATCTAGTGATTTTTAGTCTGTAGGTTGGGTTTTGGTTCATATGGATATCAATGGAGGCTTACCAGATTATCTAGAGATAGTTGTGGGGAATACAGGTCATAATCACATATTAGACTATTTGAAGATTCATTTTAGATGTGTTAATTATCATGTTTATGGACATATTACTAAGGAATGTTCTCAATATTTCACACAAAAAGTATGGAGGAGAAAACAAATGACTAGTGGATATTTCAAGTCAACTAACAACAATCAAGAGATACCTATTTTTTAAAGCTCAATAGTGCTCCTTGATTTGGCATAAAAAAGAAAAAAGAATGTTGTTGAACCTAGAACTAAAATTTTCAAGGAGGAAGAAATTTTGGGCCTAACTTTATCTCCATTTCACTTTTCACAAGATGTTAGAGAAGGAGACAGAGTCAAAGAAAATGATGAAAGGATTGGAACTCGATACTATTAAGTTTGCTTGTCATTCATCTAAGCCTTATGACAATTACTATCCAATACATGTGGAGAATAATCTAGACTTAGGTAATAAATAATTTTGTACACTTCCTTATGAATCTTTGAATAAAAGTCCCAAGGACAATTTTTTTTTTAGGATTTTGGAAAATGAGTCGACAATCTCACACATTGAATAGGAATTATGAGCCAAATATTTTTGCTATTAGGGGAAATATTTGTGACCTATCAGGTGAATCTTCTAAGGAGGTATCTATTTTAAGGGATGGTTTGAAGACAAGCTTCTGTTATAGATATTTGTTATATTCTAGGAAAATGGAATCTAAGTTGACAACTTGTGTAGTTGTTGGAAGGTTAGGGTTAGGTCTCGACCTTATAAAGGAATCTTCCACTTCTTCAGTAGGTAGGAATTTTTTTTCATGCACATGAGAAGGATCTAAGGGAAATTCAATAGGGTAAATAAAAAATTATAAAAGGGCTCCTTAGAGTTGATCAAAACCCATCTAAGATGTTTAAATGATCTTGTTATCCCTTAATATTTGAGGTCTTGGCAGTCCCTCTAAAAGACTTGCCTTAGCCAGGATGGTGGAAATTCATAATCCGAATGTTATCCTTATATAAGAAACCATGGGGGCAAGTACAAAAATCATTGAAGAGTTAAGTAAATTGTTTAGGAATCGGGAGTTCTTGGTTCTAGATGCTACCAAAAATTTAGGGGGTATTTTGACTAGTTGGAAGAACTCAGTATCCTTAATTAATTCTTCCTTTATGGTTTTAGGCTTGTGGATAAAATTATTTTTGAAAGACTTGGGTTTGAGGTTATCAGTTATTAATTGTTATGGTCTCTATGAAGATAGGTAGGTATTTTGGCATGATGTTTTCTTCCAAAGGTTTGTTATGGATGAAAGAGTTATCATTGGTGGGGACTTCAATTTTACTATGATCAGAAGTGAGGTATGGGGAGAATCTACAAGACTAGATATACTTGCAAACTAATTAAAAAATAATATTCAATAATTTGGTTTAATTGATTTAGAACCAATAAATTTAATGCCTACATGGAGAAATAATAGAGCTGGGGAAGCTAGGATCTCAAAGAGGTTGGAAAAATTTTTGATCTCAAAGTCATTATACAATGAAATAGATAGAAAACAATCATGGGTTGAGACTAGAGGTGGCTTAGATCATTCTCCCATACTTATTCAATTAGAAATTCAAGAGGTAAAACCTACCAGTCCTCAATCCAATTTGGTTGGAGGAAGAAGATTTTTAACAATTGATTAGAAAATTATGGATTGGTTATGACCAAAGTTCTAAGTCATCAAGGAGTTTTCAATTTGTTGTTACTTTAAAAAAATAAAAGGAGTTGCGTCATCTTGGATTGAAATTAAAAAGGAGAGTATGAATAGAGATCTTAAGTTGGTGGAGAAGGAAATTTTAGAATTTCATAAAAATAATGAGGTTGGTTTGTTTAAAGAGGAGGAAAAAACAAGTTTGGTTGAACTAGAAATTAAGGAGAAAAAATTCTTGGAGTGGAGGGACGTTGAATGGAGAATGAAAAGTAGAGCTATATGGTTAAAAAAGGGGATGGCAATACTAACTTTTTTTATAATTTTTCTAATCATAGAAATAAGGTTAACACTATGTTGGATATGTAAAATGAAGAAGAGATCTTCATTAGGAGTTTTTCTAAGTTATTAGGTTTTGGAGTAAAACATTTTAAATCTATCCATAAAGAACCTAATGTAGTCAAATATTGGGGAAATTTTAAAGTTAACTACTTTCTTCCCTAGTTTTGTGATAGAGGAGGACAATCAATCATTTTTGAAGATCACAAAGGAAGAACTGAAAGTTGTCCTAACTTATTTCAAGAAGGATAAAAGTTCAAGGCTTGATTAATGGCCTATGGAGTTTTTCCTAGTTTTCTATGATCTTGTTGAGGAGGATATTCTCATATTTTTTAGTTTTGATTCCGAAAAAGAAGAAGCCTTAATTGATGAATTTAGACCTATTTCATTGTGTAACTATATTTATATAATTATTGCAAAGATTCTTATTGTTAGATTGAATAAGACTTTCTCTAAAGTTATTTCCCAAGAGTAGTTTGGGATTATAGTAGATAGACAAATTTTTGAAGCTATAGAAGTTGCGAAAGAGGGCCTTCACTCTATTAAAACTAAAAATCTTCCTACAATGGTCCTTAAACTAGATATATCTAAAGCTTATGATAGAACTAGCTGGTTGTATCTCATATTGATGCTCTTACATATATTTTTTAGCTATTTGATAATAAAGTGAATTAAGGAATGAATTTATTATATATATTTTGTTGTTCTTAACAATGGATCAACTTCTAAATTATTTAGACCCTCGAGTGGAATAAGATAGGGATGTCCATCTCTCTTGCTTTTTTTTGGTTGTTGAAGGATTGAGTAGAGCTATTTTGGATGTAAAGAGAGCAGGATCCTTATCTAGGGTCAAAGTGGGGGTCCTTTATTTATAACATTCATTATTTGTTGATGATGTATTGTTATTCACAAATGGTAGTTTAAGAGAAGCTAGAAAGTTGAAGGAAATATTGGACACTTACAGTATTGCTATTGGCATGGAGATAAATTTTCAAAAATCCTCTATTTGATTTAATGGTCTAGAGTAGGAGATTAAACATGGTTTAATCAAAATTTTTCCTTTAAATCTCTTAGATTTCCAGGGAGGCTTTAAGTATCTATGTTTTATATTGAAGCCAAATACTTACAGGAAGAGAGATTGGAGATGGTGTTTAGAGAAGATTGAATTTAGGATTAACCATTGGTGTAATATATGGTTGTCTATTGGTGTGAGATTAATGCTTATAAAGTCAATTATTGAGGTAATTCTTGTGTTTTGACACTCCTTGGTCTTCATACACAAAGGAGTTCTAGAGAAAATAATAAAATGCTGCCTCAGATTTATTTAGACTGGATGCAAGGAACATGAAGGAATTCCTTTAGTTAAGTGGTAGAGTATTGCTAGGCCAAAGGAGGAATATTTTTTAGGACTTAAAAATATACATATTTTTGCTATTATTTGGCAGCAAAAAGTCTATGGAGGATTTTTACCATAGAAAAATTATGGAAGAAGATTATTGAGCAAAATTATATTCATCTAGGAACCTTTATGGATAAGATCAGAAGTCCAAAGAAAAGCATTAAAATTTTTTCCATTCAATGGAAGGAATAATTACAAGAATTTCCTATGATTGGAAAAAAATTGGCTTGGAAAATGGGTAATGGTGAACAAGTTAGAATAGGGGTTGATTATTTTTTGGGTTGTAGAGAAAACATTTTGTTGTTGGAAGCTATGATAAGTTCTTTACAAGACAAGGGTTTTTACTTTCTTCATCAAGTGGAGTAATTTGATTCTTTTAGTTTTTGGACCCAAGGTTGGAATTAAGCTTAGGTCTTGGGTATTTCTAATGAGCAAGCTATTTTATGGAAGTCTTACACTGATAGTCTTAATAAGAGTCATATCAAGCTGAGAGCTAAACAAAATACCATTGCTTGGGCATACAACAAATCTATGGGTTAGTATATAGCTAGAATTGGTTATAAAGCAAGTTTTAATCCTCATCCTCAAGGTCCTACTTGGTGGTGGAAGCATATTTGGAAATTATCTACCCCAAAAAAGATAATTATTTTCATGTGGTTAGCTTTGAGAAATAAGGTTTTGACTTGGGAAGTTTTACAGAGGAGAAGTAGATAAGGTTCAAGTATTTGTATGTTTTTTTAGTCAAAGGAGGAAAACATTACACATTTGTTAATCAAATTCCCTTTTTATTATTAGGTTTGGTTAGAATTTGAACAAATAACTAGATTACAAAATATTTGGGAATAAGAAACAGTGGAGGTATGCTTATGATAATGGTTTTTGAAAAAAAATATGAAACAATTTCTTTCTTTACCATGTCTTATATGTTGGGATATATGGTTGGCATGGAATGTAGCTTTTTTTGAAGGGAAGTTAATACCCCTATTTAAAGTCATATTTTGGGTGAGGAATTTGATCTCAATCAATCAAAGGTCTGGAAAACATAAGAAACCTCAATAAGTAGACAATTTATTCATTGAAAAGTCTTAGCCAAGGGGTTTTTTTGATGGGGCCAATCATTGATAGTTGACTTGTAGTAGCCTAAAAGGTATTATATACTTCTTGGATACCCATTATATCAAATTTAAATCAAGTCTTGGGATAGGCTCCAGTAATTTTGCTAAGTTTCAAGCATTGAGATTGCTAATGAAGTGTGTTACGAAGAGAAATGTAAAAAGATTACAAATTTTTGGAGATTCTACTCTACTCATCAACTGGATGAATAGATCTACTCAATTAAAAAATAATCTAGTTAGACTAGTGGGATATGAACTATTGGAGGTAATTTTACTTTTTGAAAATATCCCTTTTACTCATTTTTATAGGGAATTAAATCAAGAAGAAGATAAGTTATCAAAAGAAGGTCCACAAGTTCTAGAAGGTTTCTTACAAATGGAAGAGAACAAGGATGGAGTTTCTTCTTTCACCCACATATCATACCCCTAGTTTCTATGCTAGCTCTGGGTTTTTACTATGGGCCTATTTATTTGATTAGAGCTTTATGGTAGATTTTAAATGTTTCTTTTCTTTTTGCTGGTTTGTTCACTAATTTCTATCTAGGTTTTGAACATGGAAGTTGTTTGGATGATTAAGTATTTGATATATAAAGAAATTTATCCATATTATCTCCATTCTATTTTGAAGATGGGTTTTTTCCTCTTTGATATACCAGAATATGATTATATTTTGGCTCCCAGTAATCAAATTTTATTTGGTTTTTTATTTGTGCCAAGGCACCTGAGAAGTGTAGTTTTATTTTATTCTTGAAATAAAATTATGATTTTTTTCTTGTAAAAAAAAGTGAATAAATTTTATAATAATCAAATCCTAATTTTTGTGAATATCCTTTTGCAACTAGTCTTGCTTTATATCCTTTAACATCACCATTGACATTAAAATTTGTTTTATACACTAATTTCACACAAATGGTTTTCTTTCTTGTTGGAAGATCCATCAATTCCCATGTCTGATTTATCTATATAGCATCAATTGCTTCATCCATAGCCTTTTACCATTTACTATTCTTAATTGCATCTTAAAAATATATACACATTAAGAAAATGAAACAAAGTCAAAAAACTCTTCATCTTCATTTTCATTTCTTGTTATCTCATATACTTCTTGTAGGCTCCTTCTCTTTGATGGTGTTTTCATGATGGGACTAGACCTTGTTATTGCCCTTGGTGGTAAATTTGATGATGAAGGACTACTACCTACATTGGTGCTATTGTTTGAAACCAAGCATTGAATCATACTTTCTCCATTTAAATCTTCCATTTCAATGCTTTTTGTCCCTCACTGATCTACTTTGTTATTCCAGTTTCAAGCTTCATCCTCAATAAATTTCACTTCTATACTTACAATTGCTTTCTTTGTAATAGGTTTATATAGTCTATACACTTTTTATTATTCATTATATTTGATAAAAATGCATTTCTATCCAATATCATCTATTTTTCTTCTCTTTTCTTCTAGGATGTGTGCATAAGCTATAGAACCAAAAAATCTTAAATGTGCAACACTTAGATTTTTGGTACTACACACTTCTTGATGGATTACATCTTATGTTAGGATTAAATAATAAAAATATGAGTAATAATAAAATGTATAAATAAAACACATAAGAATAACACAATACAAGAGAGACATAGATTTACGTGGTTCACCCAATATGGGCTACATCCATAGAGAAATTAACCAGGCCTTTTATTTTATCTAGAAAATATTTACATACACAGTCGCGCGCCTAACTACACATTGTGTTACCCCCTCTTTGGGGGGGTTTCTAGAAATTCACTATAAAATATCTCACATCCACACACACCCAAACCCTCATGCAAGTGTTGCTTTATATACCAACAATACAACAAGGGGTTTTACAATATCATGGCCGAAAAACCTAGGTTTAAATATATTAACCCAAATAACATAATACATGGGTTCAAATATATTAACCCAAATATAATAATCCATGGGTTCAAATATATTAACCCAAATATAATAATCAATGGGTTCAAATATATTAACCCAAATATAATAATCCATGGGTTCAAATATATTAACCCAAATATATTAACATGGAAAATATTCAACATATTTCCAACATCTTGAACATTTTTTGTAGGACATCTATTTAGCAGGTAAATTACACAGTCAACAAATTCTACCAAAAAACATTTAGTAATGCTTTTTTTTTTAACATAATCATTGCCATATTTATTATATTATGTTCTTTATTTTTGCAACACCATTTTGTTGTGGTGTGTATCTAGTTGTAAATTGTATTTTGATTTCATTTACCTTACAAAAATCATGAAATTCATTTGAAATGTATTCACCTCCTCCATTAGTTCTTAGTGTCTTCACATAATATCCACTTTGCTTCTCAACTGATGCTTTGAATTGCTAAAATATTCTTGTAGATACCTAAAATACCTCATATCGAGGAGATGCCCAAAATACCTCCTTCCTACCCTTCACATTCCACCTTGGGTAGCCTTAGGGATAAGTTGATGGTTTTTACCAATATTCGGTAACTTTTCCTATAAGCTGCCTAATTATATTGAATCGAGATGGTCTCAAAACCATGATTGTCTCGACCTAAGATGATTGTAAAAAATAAAAAATAAAAATAATAAAAACAATAGTTGGCAACTGAAACTGACTGTTAGTGCTGCACATGAGTTTACACTAATTTTGGACACTCTAAATGAGGCAATTTCAATTAATTTCATGCAATCAGTTATTTTGGGGCATGCATATATTTTTCCAATACAAACTACCTCTTTAATTTTTCATGCAGATTTCCCTAGCCTCTGGTCAAGAGATCTATGAAATGGCACTCACCCCTTAGTTTTGAAGATCCTCAACTTTTGAATTTGTGCAACGAAGTGTTACTAAAATTCATCCCTAGATCCATAAACTTTGAATTTAATTCAACGAAATGCTACCAAAATCAATCCACAAGGTTTTCCCACTTCTAACACCATGTTGTTGAAATACCACAAAGGATTGAATGTTGTACTTTACAATTTTGCATAGCCAACAACACTTGCTACAATGATTGTTCATGTTCTTTAAATTCACCTCCCTATCACAAAAAAACCATTGATAATGCTTTCTAGATCATCCTAAACACTACACGAGATTCACGATAAAAACATAGGCCCATGACAGTGATCATCTTGCTCCAAGATGGTCCATAGATGAAACCATCTCAACTTGAGATGATCACAATAAGGTGATCTGCTTTACTATTTTTACTACATCTTAGGTTAGATCTACTTATTTCACTATTTTGCATGAGTTTATATTTTGTTTATTGCATACATGCACTTGCCTTTTGTTTTATTTATCTTTATATTGAACATGGGTCTAAATTTGGTGGGCCTCGCACATGCTACTAATTTGTGGCTATTCTATTGTGTGTAGGTTATAGGTACAAGGATAGTAAAATATTTCACATACAACCATCGTTCAACAGTCTCAAAAAACCTCCTCCCTTATAAACTGTGTTGGCACATATATTCTTCTACTACACCAAGAGACTTTATTCATGATGTTGTAAATCATTATATCAATTTGGTGGCATCTCCTAAGAGGGAATTTTTATTGTAACACCTTGAAAGACAATACAAATAAATAAAAAGGGGATCCATCTTATTTTACATTGTTTTATCATCGTGTATTCATTCATTACTACTTTGTTTCATTTTGTATGGTGCAAATTCTTGGATTTTATATGGTGATAATGGTGGGACCTAGTTCCTATTTTTCATTACAATGATAATTGTTATTTATTTTTGTGATTGCATATTGTAGCATTAACCCTCTCTACCTGATATGGTCTTCGTTTTGAAACTATCTCTACCCAAGATAGTTCCTATTTTAAAACCATATCACCTTGAGATGGTCACTAATCAAAGATAGCTTTTTGTATAGTTGTACGAATTGCCAAATTTTTTTGCTTGAGGTCTCCACCCTCGAACCTCTAGATAGGGTAAAACCTAGCTAGTTACCCCATATGACCCCATAGGCATTTACGGTGCATACAAACAACACATGATGGAGTACTAAATTACACCACCATACACCTCATTGATCAAAGGCATGAAACAACTACAAATATACATTTCAACATTAAATTTAAGCTTTCAAGGTTAGTTTTCTATATTTTTCTTTCTTTTTCCTAAAATTAAATATAGAAAATATTTATTTGGAGCATATTTGTAAAAATTTTTAGCTTTAAGTTAGTCAAACAACAACCATATTAGGTCGATATGGTCTCTATTTGTGATCATCTCAAGTTGAGACGATCCTTGTATGTTAGTGAGAGATGATATTTGAATACTATTTTTTGGGTTACCTATGTCACTGCTTGTTAAGAGGATGATAATTATCTGGAAAATACTGTATTCTAGGGTTAAAAATTTTATTAGTGAAAGAGCATGGATTGTTGTTCGATTTCATTTTTACAAAATTAAAAGGAACCTACACATACTCACGAGGCATATAAAACATTAATTATTTGGATTTCATAACCAACAATCGATAGCAATATTGTGATGTGTGTATTCATCTCCCATTGTGGATTGCCCCCCTACACCCCTTAGTAACCCCCACGAGTAGATTTTCAAACTTCATCACAAAAAAGTCCCCTACTTTTGGGTATGTCTCAAAGTAGGTTAGGATTAGACACCCTTTTACCATGGGGTTTAATAATTTATGAAGCATAGTTATTGCTATTGTTCGATCCTGCTCGAGGGTGAAGCAATAACCACATTTTTGCTGATAGTAGGACTTATATAGCATGATCTCTTTTGGGAGGTAATTTTGGTTCCTCTATGATACATCCATTGCCAATTGTCCATCTTTGAAGCCTTCTAAAATATTCATAGATCACTTTTTATCAAAGGTGTGGGCTCGAACACACTTTTTTAGATTCCATTTCACCATTTTTCATTCATAATTTCAAGATTAGATTTATTAAAATACACCAAAATTCCATAAAACAATCAAGAAAAAAAATTCAAATTTAAAAAACAAAAAATAATAATACATTGATTGTTTTATTTGTTTGAAATACTTTAGAATTAATGGTTACACCATTTTCTTAACTTATGGTAGTAACATGTAGTCAATCTCAATAAAGAGTGAACACTATTGAATCGATGCAAGAAATCATGGAACAATTACGAATTGATCCACAAGATCATACCTGAGTGGCAATGTGTTTGCCTTGACCCTAATATCATCCATCATACCATGGAACCCACCATGTCGGGTGTCCCCATATCAAATCAACTCACATCGCATGATGAATAGGATATTGACTATTTGAACATTCCCTCCTTATGCGCCTTCTATAAGAACACATATTTTCATACTTAATCACATATAAGGTTGTTACCTTGCATTCATATACCATCTCACCCCACATATCCACTAAATCAAGAACAAACATACACACTACATCAAAATAGGTATAATCAAGCTACCACAACTGAACACCCTGAGTTTAATCATCAATATGAGCATGCAAAAACATACACTGGATAAAATCATAATAAACCATTCATCTCTGCTCATGTTTTGAGGACCTTTGATTTTAATAATCCCTCTACTCCTTGTGATGAAAAACCCACTCAATTTCATTGTGCTTCTATGCCACCTACCTATGTAAAATTTATCAGTCACCCCTAATATCAGGATAATGGGGCCATGCACGATCATGGAAAATAAATTTCTAACCAATCTAAGGCTAGTGCACAATTTCATCAAATGCATACAATACAACATCACCATTCATTACCTCATCAACATCACAATCTATCATCTCAACATCTTCAAAATTCAAGGTGGGTAACCAACATGATTTTTACAAAAGCTTACCAATTGTTGATTGATCGTATTGAATTCATTGAAATAAAAGTATTATGGCAATACCATCAACCCATTTATTAATTAGTTCCATCACCCTCATATCCATCCCATTTTGAGGGGTCTAAGTTTGACAAGTTTGAAGGTGAATATGAGTTATGATGGAGTCACCAACACACTCCTCTAATTTTACAACAAATATTGAATTGGCTCACAAACATTGAGCTACAATTACAACCTCATCAACCTCATAAACCACATAAACCTCATCAAATTCATCCACCTCATCAAACTCATACACCTTGTCCACCTCATTCAAAAATCCAGTCCCTTACTTGGACACCTCTATTTGAGCCCATGTCAATAATCTTTCACAAATTTCAAGAGGCAAAAATAATTGTTTTACCTAACATACACCTTGTAGATTCCAACAGGTCTAAATCAAAGTCGTATATAAAAAATCACTATCACCTCTATCATTGGAAAACAAGCCATGACATCAACAATTGATTTATATTTAAAAAGGTTCTCTGAGAGCTTGTCGATATGGGAGCCATTCCTATAAGTGGCCTGCTCACCCTATCCAATCAAAACATTGATATCTATTATAACCTTAGTGGGGACACTCATAGTATTACACCATCCCCATAAAATGCGTCACAAACATAAATAAATTTTTAGGTGCTCAAATTATCGCACCTTCCCCCATAGAAAAATAAAAATTTAAAAAATCATCAAAAATTCAAAAAACATCATAAAATCATCAAAATCACAAAAAAATCAAAACAATCACAAAAATAAAAATCAATCACACACCGCTCCAAAGCATGTTGCATTCACACATCTCAATTCACATCATCACCAATAATACTTTGGTTATCGTTCAATGCATGCTTTTATCTATTTTTATAGGATTTATTTTGTCACATTAATCAAGGGTGTCTTCCTTATGGTGTCTATCTCACATCATCTCTAATGGCACACATTTTTGCTACATCCATCATCCATAAAAATTCTATGATAGATTTTTCTTTCCCAAGTCTATGGTTTAACAAATATTTAGGTACTTTTAGTTGTTCAACCATACCTAGTACCTCATTCATCCTACATTGAACATCAATAGTCCTTGAGTTCTATAGGTCTTCCTGGTGATCTTAAGTTTTATCTAAGACCACACACATGTATCACAAATTAAGTAAAATTTTGGTGTTTAGGAAAGAGAAACTCATGAGTCTCTATCACAATAAAGTGAATGGTTTCCCCTAATCATCCTATCATGTGCATGGTCTAAAAAACTAAGAATTGATAAAATGACAAGCTCACCCCCAAATTCCCCCAAAAACAAAGTCCCTTGCTCTTCCACAAAATAAGCAACTATCCCAAAAAAAGGAGAAAATCCCTTGCTCTTCTACAAAACAAGTAAGTATTTCCAAAGGTATCATAAAGAAATAAAATCCCTTTGCTCCTCTACAAAATAATCAAAATCCCCATAAAAAAAGAAAAATTACATAAAATCCCAAAGAAAAAGAAGAAAAAGAGCTTGAATCCTTGGAATTCTCAAAATTTGATAACCATGGGGTGATCTCCATCACTAGAAATAGGCTATAGATGCTTGATTGATAGTAAAGTATCCTTACACATGGTAACACATCTATCACATTAGCAACCTTCGTTTATACAAACCAATGTTTGCTTACAAATGAGCTAGCTTGTTGGTATAAGTCACAAATGATGAGTCCAACCTTACCCAAAATCAAAAATTAACATTCATTGCATACACAGTTGGTATTTGTGAAACTTGAATAACTTGGTTGATCTTAGTACCTTCAGGTACCTACTATATCAATAGATGAGTTTGATTAATGTCACTAGGGTTTTTGAGCATCATGAAATCACTTTTAGATTCTTCTTCCCTAAGATAAGCATAGTACAAGTCATGTCCTCTTGGTTCTCATAGTAGCATATAATCCAAAAAGCCTTATATAGCATCCACTCACATCCATTTCACATGTATGTCAGTACCCATGGGTTGATGCCCTTGATTAATTGATTAAATTCATGAATAATGATACATGTCTAAGAATTTTATGAATGAAAATCAAACATAAATCACATTCAACAATTTCAAATATTATTTCCTCACATCACCAACACATATGAGACACATCACAACCATCCACAAAATTTGGGGAGGGTTAAAGGTCTTACACCTTCCCCATCCATCACATCAAATAGTAATCAAATACTTAGGGAGATCAAGGTATCACACCTTCCCCAATAATCAATCAAATACAATTAATCAATCTAATAGACATAATGAAAACTAGGGGTGTTCATCAATCACACCTTCCTCCTAATAATCAATCAATTGGGTATGTTCAATGTATTACACCTCCTCCATTAGCTACATAAAACGATTCACCAACTTAGAACAATAAAGGTAACATACCTTCCCCACTATAAATCTAAATCACTTGAATCATCAATCAATCACATAATAATCAACCAACTTGGGGTTGTCTAAGGTATCACATCTTCTCGACAATAAATCAAATCCACAAAATCACATCAAGTCATCAAAAAAATTGGGGTAATATAGGTATCACCTTCATCTCAATTAATAAAATTAATTAATACAATAAAAGGCTCAATCAATCACTCAATCAATCGCTTTTACCTCACCATCAAGACTTTGGTATGATTTTATCAATGCAAACATAAATCAACGTATCAACTTCTAGGTTTAAAAGGTTGCATCCTTTTTCAAATGTTTCACCCTTTGCTTTGTATTCAAATAAATCAAGACATCACCTTCTAGGTTCAAAAGGTTTTATTATTTTTTCAAAGGTTGTGTCCTTTACTTCATATTTACACACTCAATTAACAAATCAATAACTAGGTTCAAAAGGTTGCATCCTTTTTTCAAAGGTTGAACCCTTTGCCTCACCTTCACAAACCTAAAAAATTTGATTCCATTTGTTTTTCTACATTTTATTTCTTGCATTCATAAACTATATTCAATAGCCTAGCTTCTCAAGTGAGCCCCGTATCCAATGATCTACTTTAGTCACCTAGCAGTTGCAACAACTAGTTATTCATGCATTCTGGTAGGATGGGTAGATTATCATAAGGACATTTTTATACATTATAAATTATGCAATTTGAGCCCAAATTCAATTCAATATAAAATACCCTAAAGGAACCAAACTCCTTTGGTCACATTTCAATTCAAAAATCTCTAGAGGCACAAAACCCCGTTGGTCAATATAATTTAAAAGGCTCCAAAGTAGCCAAACTCCTTTGGTCAATTCAGTTAAAGATGCCCCGAAGGAATCAAAATCCTTTGGTCACATTCCAATTCAAAAGGTCCCAAAGGAACCAAACCCCTTTGGTCACAATTTCAATCTAAAAAGCAATATCCTTGAGTGGACCTTGTATCTAGTGATCTACTCTAGTCACCTAGCAGTTTTAATGACTGGTTATCCATGCAATATGATAGGATGGGTAGATTACCATAAGAACACTTGAGTAGATTCCATATAATTCAATTCAAAAAGCTCCAAAGGTACCCAAATCCCTTTGGTCAATCTAACTCAAAATCTCCAAAGGTACCCAAATCCCTTTGGTCAATCTAACCGAAAGGCCCCAAAGAAACCCACTCCTTTAATCACCATCATTTGAAAAATCTCCAAAGAAACCAAACCCCTTTGTTCATTGTCTGTTAAAAAAGCTCCATAGATACCAAACCCCTCTTGTCAACATCTGGAATAGTTTTTCTTCTTTACTACATTAACTTAGGATTTGCTTTTTGATCATAGATTAAAGTCTCAGGTGAACCTCGTATCTAGTGATTTAATCTGGTCACGTGATACTTGCAAAGATTGGTTATCCATGTAATCTAGTAGGATGAGTAAATTACCATAAAGCCACTCATCCAAAAAAATAAAAAAATAAAAAATACATAAACAAAAGATCTCATGTTGATACAATCACTAAATTTCACATTTACCCAAAGCACCCATCCAAACAATCATACTTTTGTCAAGTGATGTGTCATTATCATAATTTCACATCTCCTCCATCGAATCATAACTTGATGAGGTAGTCAATAAGTTCAAAATTTTCATCTAAAATCAAGTCAATACTCAAACACTCAATGCTAGAAATTGCACACATCTATAGAATCATTACCAAAGACCACCACAAGCCCTTTTTGTTGGAGCAAAAAACAAGCAAAAATTTAACCTAAATAATAATAGGTAGTCAAACTTCTTTTTAGATACTTGGTATACCCTGAAAGGTCTACCAAGAACTTGGTATGGTCAAAGCCTAGAGCCTATATACTAATAATATAGTAGCTAAAACTAGCTATTTGATATGTCTACCCATGGCTAAAAAGTCTACCAAGAAAATTAAGTTCTTAAATTTATCAAAAGTAATGATTCGATGATGTATATATTTTCCATGATTGGGGTATCCCACATTGGATTTTATTTTTGACCATCTTCCACCACTCCCCTTCAAGCTCATTAACATCATCCATTATCAACCTGACCATTTTAGATCATCTATTTTTGCTTCACATTGTACTTACGCACAAAGCATCCCAAAAATGGGTATTTGTAGACACCTAAAATGCATCATATCAAGGAGACTCCCAAAAGACCTACCTCCTACCCTCCACAGTCTACATTGGTTAGCCTTAGGGCCAATTTGATGGTTTTTACCAACATTGGGCAACTTTTTATATAAGCTACCTAACTGTCTTAACCCAAAACAATCTCAAAATCATGACCATATCAACTCGAGATGGTTGTATAAAAATAAAAAATAAAATAGTTAGCAGCAAAAATTGACTATTAGTGCCATGTATGAGCTTATACCAATTTTGGGTGCACTGCATGAGGCAATTTCAAATTAATATCATGCAATCAATTATTCTTGGGGTATGCACCTATTTTTCCAATGCAAATTGCCCCTTTACTTTTTCATGTAGAGTGCCCTAGCCTCTTATCAAAAGATACATGAAATGACACTCATCCCTCAATTTTGAAGATCCCCAACTTTTGAATTTATGCAATGAAGTGTTGCTAAAATTCATCCCCATATCTGCAAACTTTCAATTTTGTTCAACGAAGTGCTACCAAAATAAATCCACAAGGTTTTCCCATTGCTAACACCATGCTACCAGAATTTCACAAAGGATTGAACACTGTGATTTGCTATTTTGGATAGCCAACACCCCTTGCTAATATGACTGTTCAATTTTTTTAAACTCACATCCCCACTATAAAAATCCATCGATAACATTTTCCAGGTCATCCCAAACACCACTCGGTCTTGGTGACAAAGAAACACATGCCCACAATAGTGACTGTATCACTTTGAGATGGTTTGTAGATGAAACTATCTCAACTTGAGATGGTCATTATTAGGTGATATATTTTACTATTATTACTGCATCTTAGGTTAGATCTATTATTTTACTATTTTGCATTAGTTTAGATTTTATTTATCACATACATACACTTGTCCTTTATTTATTTTATTTATCTTCAGATTGAACATGAATACAACTTCGGTGGGCCCTACACATGCTACTATTTTTCAACTATTCTATTGTGTGTAGGTTAGAGGTACAAGGATAGTGAAAGACTTTGCATACAACCCTTGCTTAGTGGTCCCAAAGAACTCACTCCCTTACAAAATATGTTGGCATGAAGATTCTTCTACTATACTAAGAGACTTTATTCGTGATGTTGTAAATCATTGTATTGATTTGGTAACATCTCCTAAGAGGAGATTTTGATTGTAACACCTTGAAATATAATACATATAAATAAAAAGGAGATCCATATTATTTTACATTTTTTTATCATCGTGTATTCATTCATTATTGCTTTGTGTAGATGGGGAAAATTTGTATATGTGTATGATTCCCAAGGTTGGATCCATAGATAAGCCTTTAGGTGATCGTGATGGTTGTTGTAACTCTACACTCGGTGTGGGGGAGGAAGGATTCACCAAGAACTATTTTAGGACTCACTCCAAGTATGGGGTGGAATGTGTTTGATGTGTTCAGTTTAAGATAATCACCTATGTTTGGTCTTTATATAGCTAGCTATGAATGATAAAAGTATGATGCAAAAATAAGATGCAAAAATACACAAGCTAAACATAGAATTATTATTATTTTGAATGATATCTAACCCTAGGATTGCAAAATGAAATATGCTAAGACCAAGAGAAGATGCACAATGATATCTAACCCTAGGATTCCAAGAGAAGATGCACAAACAAGACCAAGCCCTAAATGCACACTATATGCTTTGGTTCTTTCAAATGCCTAGAAATCAATTAAATATATTTCTTTTAAATTTGATCTAGGGTGTTGATAGAAAAATAAATCACTCAACAAACAACCTAAAGATTAATTAGATCACTTATATTTATCTGGTGGTTGATCCAAGTTTTATATTTCGTTTTACAATATCCCACATTTTCTATTCCTGTAAAATAGCTCTACAAACACTTGAAAAATATGATCAGTATTAGGGGGTCTACTTAGGCCGCTATATGGTTGTACTTGGAGGTGCAATAGTCAAGCTCTCTAGGTCATTTTAGCTAACCTTTGGAATACAAAAGTGAAATTTAACCTCTAAAATATGGACAAACATAATGAAATGCAACAAAACAATATGATAAATAGAACACAAAATATGCTATTATGATCAAAATGTAGCATGAAATATCAAACTAGAGTTTGGAGGTAGCAAATTGATCCCAATATTCACCTGAGTGAAATTGCACTCTGTACAGAGTGACTATAATGTTACAAAATAGAAAAATTGCACATCATAATTATTAGGTATGATTTTACAATAGTTGAATAAAACCCTAATAGAAAGCAAATGAACTAATACAAAATCAAATATAACTAATATCAAAATGTAAATGAGTGAAAAAAAATCTCATGGTAGTGAAAAAGTAGATAAAAGGACGGATAAATCTAAGTAGCAGATTGCTTCTTAGGGTTTCAACACTTGTCTAGTAAGGGCAACAATACACAAACAAATGCAACAGAAAACAGAGCTCCAAAAGACTATATTTCACACTTGAACAATGAGCACTTGTTAACTTGCGAGTTAGTTTGATTGTAGAAGAGAAGACATCAAGAAATAGAACTTAGATCAGATTTATTTGGGGAAAAATAAGACTTGAAACCCTCCTTTTACAGTGGATTTGAAATAAGAATGGGTGGGAAAAATCAATAAAAGTTAACCTTAAAAATATCAACTTTGAAAACTAGGGTTTTCTAGGAGAAAACCCTAGCTATGCAAAATCATGCCTCATAGAGGCCAATCGTGATTTCACATGAAGAGGAAATAAAGGAAAAAGAGGCCCAAACTTGTTTAGGGCAAGTTGGAGGGTCTCCCAAAGGATCTAGGCAAAATTGCTCACTCAAGTGGGTCAATGTTTTGGGTCTATATTTTACCTCCTTTTTGATACATTTATGGCCTGATAAATGCATCAAAGAAAAGGTGTAGATGCCTACGGGTGGAGGAGGACAACCAGAAAAGGGGTAGTTGGGTTAGAAGAAATGGATTGTGATAAAATGATGTCATTCCAGACATTTTATTATTTTACATGTAAATCGATATCTTAGTGATATTAAGGCCTCTTAGGACAGGGTGTCCCCTTGAATTTTAGATAGAATATTTATATTCCTTCTGAACCTCAAAAAAGGAGACTAAAAAATAAATGGAGGAAAAAAATAGAAGAAAAGAGGAGAGAGAGAAGCGAAAAAATAGGCACAAAAGGGAACAAGGGTGAAAACCCTAATTCATTTTCACCACATAAAAGAGAAGAAAGAGGGCTCTCAATTTTTTTTGAAAATAGTGCTTCCTGTACACCGTTCAACCATGGTGAGGGGTGAATCTAGTTCAATAGTAGAGTGGGCATAGGTAAGATCAAAAATCCATCTTGTATATTAGGATTAAGGTATATTTCTTTGTATTTTTTCATTTAAAAAAAAAAATTGTCCATCATCATAAGAAACATCATGCACAACCTAGGCATGATTTCATGTCTTAACCACAATTTTGCCCTAGTTTGTGACAACTGACGAAATCATGCCCTGAAAATATGGGGTGCGATTTTACAAAATTATGTCCTAAAATAAAGGGGTGTGATTTCATAGAAAGAGAAAGAAGAACAAAATTGCACTCGAGGCTAGGCAAACACAATTTCACTACAAAGAGAGAAGGCAAGCAAGTAGTGAAAAGAAAAAACACTATTATTTAATTTAAAGGTTTTTAAATCTTTGAATTTTAAATTTTTAATGAGTAGAAATATTGATGTGAATTTTATTATGTTTGTGGATGCAACATGATGTATTGGAGAGTTGTGAGTGGAGACTAACATCCTTAGAGGTGAAGCTATGAGCACTCAAGTAAGTCAAGAGAGATATCCTTGAGGCATTGGGGTTACACAACTTGGTAGAGATACCTCGAGTTGAGGTGGATAGAGTTCTACTAATAGTGCTCATAAAGAGTTGGTAGCTAAAGTCATCGATCTTCCAGCTACCCATAAGGGAATGACAATCACACTAGAGGATGTATAGACCATCCTATGCATCCCCATAAAGGAAAAGGTAGCTTATGAAATACAAAGGTGATCGATCACCTTCCAAAGGTTTTCAAGAGGATGGACCCACCAAGCCCAAAAGAGAATCATCTTGTTCGATCAGATGGTGGGACAATATGGGGTTGATTCATTTATGATCGTGCTCTATGGGATAGTGGTAGGATTATTGATGTACCACACGAGTAGGTGATATCTAACATAGGTGATAGTGGGTGTAGTGGTAGACATGTGAGATCAACAAGTGTTATTTGCATGGGTTCCATATGTGTTGGCCTACTTGTACAAAATATTGTACAATATCATGTATAAGGGGCATATAAGGATAGTTTATACAAATTTGCTCCAAGTGTGGTGCTGGGAGCACATAGTGATATAAACACCTTCTACACTACCATGACCATTGCCTATCCCAAAGCGGCCAATAACATATATATGGGATAAATCACACGAGTGGATCCATATGACGTATATCGAGATCCTACAACTAGGAAGGTGGGTGATACATGAGTTGAGAGAGACAAAGATCATGTGGTAATCCTGGCATATACACCCTATATGGGCTAAGTATGTGAAGGAGCTAGCTCGAGTTAGGAGGATTAGATGGTTCTCTATGAATAAGGGAGAGTTGGAGTTGTACGAGTTCGATAGGATTCAATGGTAGTTCGAGATATTTCATGGGATACCATACTTAGGTGACTATTGATATAGGAGAGTAAAATAAAATCCATCGAGATTCAAGGGAGACCCCAATGTCATGAGGCGAGTAGAGGAGAACCTGGATGATCCATCCTATATGGATCCTAGGGTGGATGATGCTAGAGTGGTCTTCAGATACCAAAGGTGGTACATGGGTGTCATGTCCCAGAGGATATCACCTCTAGTATCAATACAAAGGCACCAGGTGATGAGCCTAGGCATGCATCGAGTATTTTGAGAGGTCACTCAACAAACCATAGAGCAAGCACAATAGGGTCAAGAAACCCCATAGTAGAGGTGGTATAGGATCTAAGTGGAGATAGTGATGGTAACCACTATCTTAGTTAGGATCGAGGATGTGAGGGCAGCTAGAGTTGCCTCCAAGGTGTTCAGGTAAGATCATAGATCAAGGTAATAAAAGGAGGGAGATAGAGGTGCTATAGGCACAAATAGCATCTTTGTAGAGGAATATGAACCTAATTTGATAGGAAAGGACCAAGAGGATGGAGGAGCTATGGAGTGCTCTAGGAACTATGGAGGTAGAGAGGGATGTAACATGAGTAGATATTGACCATCTCTAGGAGAGGTGGATCAGCTAGATGAGGAGCATCAACAAGCTTGATTAAAAGGGATGGTTGTGGTCAGAAATAGGCTAGAAATAGGCATCCAAGTGATGGGATCTACCTACTCTATATGGAACTACAAATAGTGGGTGATATATTGGAGGTAGCCTTGTAGAAGGTAATCTTCTACCAGATGATGTACTACTAGGTAGCTTGAGAGGAAGAGTGAGCATCTCTTTATTCATCCATTTAGATATTGAGTTGGAGTTGATCTAGGTCACAAATAGTTTCATGGTCCATGAACATGGTCCCACCAAGACCACCTTTGATGGGCGGGATTAAGGATATGGGCTCCTAGAGCTCGAGCGGTCGAGATGAAATGTTGATTTTATATTGTGGCATGCATCCCTAGGGGTGGTCAACTATACCAAGGCTCGTCTATGGTACACCAACTTGGAGGACCTATGTATCTCTCTTTTGACTCAAGTAATATCATGTTACTTTTATTTAGTGCAATGTGTGTGCTTATGTGATTGTTTTATGCTTATGATGTTTTTATATTTTTATGATGATAATGCATGTAATGAACTAATTATGAATACACTAATTTAACCTAATGCAAAACTAAATGAGGTGGAAATTATGTGGAAGCAAAACATAAGACACAAGAGCAAGAAAAATAGATGAAGAAAGGAAGAAACAAAGGAGGAGAAACCAAACAAGTAGAGAAAAGGCATAAAAATAACTCTAATCAAAATGGTGCCCAGTAGAGGGAAGAAAGTAGAGAGGGGAGGGCTCTGGTCCCTCCCCTGCTCCCCCTCCCATGGCTCCTAGTTCCTGCCCAGTTCCTGGCTCAACCCAGGTCATCCCTCCCGGGGAGTGGTTGTTTGCAGATGATCTCCTGGGGAGATCCTTCTCCACTATCTGTGCCCCTCCCGGCTAGCTAGGGTTTCCTTGGTTGTTTTTTTAGACTGGTGCTTCCCAGGGATCCCTGTTTGGTTGGGGATCCCTTCCATTTTTCCCTCAGGCTTCCCCCTGGGGTTTTTTGCAGGTTATTCGCATGGATCTGGTCCCCTGCGTTTCTCGGTGTGGTGGAGGTGATGGTTTAGGGTTTGGACAGCTTCCCCTTTTTCTTGTGAATCCTTGGCGGGCTCTGTGCTTGGACGAGATTCTTGGTCCCTGCTGCTGGGATCCTCTTCTATTTTCTCGAGGCGGGTTCTTTGTGGTGCAACTCTTTGGTCACTTCCTGATGGGCTGGATCCTCTCTGTGCTGGCTGTCGGCTTCCTGCAGGATGGATCTCGCTGAACAGAATGTTTTCCCGGTGGGCGGGATGGTTTCTCCACAGGGCGGGATCCGCCAAATCCACTAGTTTTCCCTTGAGGCAGGATCATTTCTTTTCTGCTGGTTTCCCGGTTGGTGGGATTTCCCTGTTGCTTCCCGCTAGGCGGGACTGTTTGTGGTGGTTTTGACTGCTTCCCGCGAGGCGAGATTTTATTGTAACGGTTTTTCTTTGCTTCCTGCTGGGCGGGATCTTCTCGATGGTGGTTTTTGGCTACTCCCCACTGGGCGGGATCTCCAAAACTACTTCCTTTCTTATTTGTCTGTTTCCCGCTGACAGGGATTGTTTCATGCTTACTGTTACCGCTGGGCGGGATTTACATTTTGGTGTTCGGTTTCAAGGGATTGATGCCCTAGGCCCATTGCTTATGTAATCGGGTTTTTTTAGGGGTTTATACATAAATCCAGGAGGCATGATGCAAGGCTGATTTTGTACATAAGGTTTTGGGATCCTCTATAAAAACCCTTTTTTAATCTACTATAATAATTACCAAAAAAAAAAAAAATGGTGCCCAGTAACTTAGGATCGTGATAACGCTATAGAGCGAAATCATGGGCCAACAAGTCAAGGAACAATTTAAAAAATAAAATAAGAAAAGAAGGAAAGAAAGAGAAGAAGAAGAAATAATAAGCAGGAGAAGAAAGAGGAAGAAGAAAAAAAAGAACCAAAGGTCAACAAAAGCAAAAAAAGTGGTTTGAAACCTGATGTTTGAGTCAGCATAGATCATATTAGATCAATGTGACCAAATGACCAAGATCAAACACAAATATGGATAAATAGAGTTAAACCCGCTATGGGTGTAGTACTCACTGATATGGAAAAATTATGGAGCATGACCTGCTATGGGTGTAATGATCGCTAAAATGATCAAGAGGTACCTTATAGGATGTATGCTCATAAATGATTTAGATGGAGGTTGCTCCTTGCATGTGGCCATGAACCTATCCCATGTGGGGTGTATTATGCATGTAAGATAGATGAGCGAGTACAACCCTTGACAAGGGTATGATATGTGTAGCTTATGAGTAAAAAAAGCAAGCTAAGCTAAACAATGTGTGAGTGTATGCAAGTTTCAGAAGAAGGAGAGTTATAAAGCAAGGAGAAAATAAAAATGTGGTGTGCAATGAAGTGAAGAAGGCAAGATAAATATATGAATGCATATCCTTATCTATGAAAAATAAAAAGAAAAACTAAGGTAATAAGAGTATAAGGATGTACCAAAGATAACATGCTTCTTGACCTGGCAGGGAATTGTGGTCATTTGAAAAGCCTTCAAGTTCATGGAAGACGTGCGAGCAAAAAGTAGAAGAAGAGAAGAAGGAAACAAAAAGAGAAAAGGAAATAAGGAAGACACACCCTAAGTTGGGGATGTTTCTAGGTATTACACCCCTAGTGAAAGTTCAATGCATGTGATCTATGATCTAACTAGGTATCATCACATGCCATTGTTGCATAATCCCAAAAAAACTATATGACCAAGCAATCATGAGCAAATAGAAATGAAATTATGACAAGCGAAATACAAGTAAAATAAAATGTCAGGTAAATTATGCAGAGTATGATAGGTTATCATGCAATATGAGCAAGCAAGTGGATGAAATGGAATGATAATTCAAATGGATGCCTAATTAATTATTAGTTTTGTTTTATTAATGCAAGCAGGTAGACCGATAGTTGACACATATTTTGTTTGTGCCTCCTATCTTGATAAAAAGAATAGTCATACCTCATATTGATCCATCAACAAGATTCCTAGAAGGTGGACCTTCTTGATGATTAGAATCACAAGAATAATACTTCAAAGGATTATCTCTAGCAATATTTGCATGGAAATATACTTGCTCTCGAATAAAGCCATTCTTCTTAAAAAACGGAGGAGCAATCCATGGTTTTGTAAGATCCCTATAGGATAGTGAAGTAGGGTCTCCTTTAGAAGAAAATTTTTCTTCAGATCGTACAAAACCTATCATATTACAAAAAATGATGTTAGAAGAATAAGGAGGGTATTTTCCCTCATCACACTACTTTGAATTTTGATGATCTAAATATTCAACATGAATTATAAGATGATCATCATTATAAAATGATAAAGGTTGATTCTTACTAGGTATGTAGCCTACACCACATCACCCAGGCCACACCTCAACATCCAAGGGATTTTGAATACCCTTCTATTATGACCTTAAACTTTTAATGATATATATCATACTAGATAGAATCTGCCTAGAGAGCAGGTAATCATTGGATAAGTAGTAATAAGCACAAAGTACACTCAACAAGAGGAGGATTGCTACCACCAAACTTGTCTTCAAAGGCTATTCCTATGAAGACAAAGGTACACATGCCAATGTGTACAACTTCACATTTCTTATGAGGTAAACCCATAGTCCTTGGTGAAGGTGGTAGCCTAGCTAGATCTAGAAGAGGCTCTTGAGAAAATAGATTATCTTGACCCTGATGAAACATTGATTAGGGGTTCCTCACTCACTTTTAAAATTTTAAGTTGCTCAGATATTTGAGATGAGAAACTTGGAGAGACAAATGATGAAATTGAAGGACAAACATAGATATCATATTGAGCTTGTTCAACCATCAAATAATATTTGAATGGTTGAGGATCACCTGGGATGGTGATAATTTGATATTTATACTCAAACTTTAAACATTGATGAAAAGTAGAAGGGATCACCCTCATATCATGAATCCAAGAATGTCCAAGAAGAATATTAAAATATGTAGAGCAAGGTACTGAATAGAACAAGGTATCTAAATTTTTAGGTCCAACATTAAGAGGGGAGGATATAAGACCACAAGATTCTTGGGACTTGTTGTTGAAAGCTTTGATGTTAATGTCAGATTTAGTTAAGTCTTCTTATTTTAATCCAAAATTTTGGAAGAACTGATAAGTGCATAAATTAAGGAAAGAACCACTATCAATCAAGATACGTTTGATAAAATTTTCCCCAATAAATGCAGTGATGTGAAGGGAAGAATCCCCTCACAAGTCTGAGGAAGGCCTATCATCATCCAAGAATGAGATATGATGTATCCCAAGAGAACCTACAACATTAACCATGACATTGGAAGAAATATTTGGAGGGATAGATTGTTGTATTAGAAGTTCCAACAAGGCTTCCCTATGATTAGGAGAATTTTGTAAGAGTTCTAATATAGAAATATTAGTTGGAGTACTAGCTAACTGTTTTTGGAGGTCAAAGGAGATTTGAGGCTTTAAGAATAAGGGTGGGTTTCGTATTCCTATATTATTTCCTTAATTATCCTTCAAAACCAAAATGGACTGTGAAGATGAACTGAATGAAGAACTCTTTTCCTACTGACAATGTTGTGCTGACTGAGTTTGAGCCTGTTTTCTTGTAGTCACTCCAACCATGCTAGCCATATTACCATATGTAGGTGGTACATTCTAATAAGATATCTGATTAGCTATCAATTGTTTGTAATTTGATATTAGATCTTTGAAGATCCCCATATCTTGATAGTTATAGATGCTTATTGAGTAGCAAGATGGTTATTTTATGGTTGAGGAATATCTACAACAAGTTGCCCTACATCGATCAAGTCTTGAATCATATGCTTTAACTTCTTGCAATAATTTGTCTAGTGTTCCTTCACTCTATTATATGCACAATGTTGACCTGCATTATACCAATTAGTTATAGTATATGGTTGTATTATGGAAGGAAAATCAATCATGTTAGCTTCCAAAAGCTGCTTTAAAGCCACTTCCATAGGTAAGATATGTTTTGTAAAATTCCTTAGTCGAGATTTTTGAAGTATCATCTTTTGTAGGTTGTTAAAAACATTATTAATAGGCCTACTATCTATTGCACCATATCCTACCACACGCCTATTCTTGTGCTATATTTTAGTTTTTCTATCCTCTTTCACATTGAACTATCCACTTCTAATAAGATCTTGTTTAACTTTCTTTGCTAACTCAATTGCTTGTTCAAAGGATGTGATACTTGTTGTTTCTAATACATAATATAACCGTTCTTGCAGATTTTTAATGAAAATTTCAATCATGTCTCGGGGAGGTAAAGCGTATCTCATATGTCCAACTAGACTCCTCTAATGAGATAAAAATTCTGAAAAAACTTTTCTCTTTACCTTGTTTTAAATTGTAGATATCTTTCATGGTTATATTTTCTCAATATATGCATAAAACTATTGACCAAATAGTTCAACTATTTCTTCAAAATTCCTCAAATAATGATTGGGTAACTGATAGTACCATTCTAATGCCATGCCACAAAGGCTCTTAGGGAATGTATTTAATAATAACATGTCATCATATATAATATCATGGCAAGTTATATTGAATATTTACAAACGTTCAACTAGATATTCTATCCCCTTATATATAGGTAAGACTAGCATGGAAAAATGCTCAGGATAAGGTCTATCAGTAACAATAGGGTCTAGGAGCTGATTGTACATTTCTTTATAATTGTAGGTGAAACCATAAGGCTTAATCATCTCCACTTTTGAAACTAGTTGGTTTACCATATTTGTTAAGTTTGCACCTCAGGATCGGTACTACTTTGCAATATCCCTAGACTCCCTAAAGTAAAGGTAAGTTATTGAATATTTACTTGGCCTATGTTGGAGGTATTGATACTATTGTGATATATGGTATCTTACTAGAGAGGATCCCAATAGTTGGTGGAATAGAAGCAAAATTATTGAGATGAGTAGATTGAGGAGGAAATTAAAAATAATTTTGAAGGTCAGTACTAGTTGGAGGGATTTGCAAACTTCCCCCAATATTTGTGGCTACAATAGTGATATAAGCCGGTTGGCGAAAATGTTAGCGTGTTATTTCATTATTTAGTTATTATTTGTTATTGCTAACAACATTCGTTAGCATCTAGTTAGCTTATATTATTTAGGGCTCCTTATGGTTTACGAGATCCACTTCTCATGGGCTAAATAGAGCCTACAATGTATTATTTAAGTTATTTAATGGAATTGATTTCATGTTGTTTCTCTGACATGGTATCAGAGTAGGCGGCTCTTTGTTGACCTCGGCATCACATTTTTTGAGACGCGAGCATGTTTATCGAGGTAGGGCTGGACCTGCTAGGGCATGCTTCTTGAGGCTGAGGCTCTGCCGAGGTTCCACCGGATTGGACATAGATCCTAAGGTCGATACGAATTGGATCTGACTCGACACATTTATTGAGGTCAGATCGATTGACACTGGACCTTGGATCTGACTAGATTTGGCATGAAACCCAAGGTGGCTGACTGGATCGACATGGAACCCGAGGTGGCTGATTGGATTGGACTCAACAAATTTCATGAGGACGATCTGTCTTTGGACCTGGAACGCTACCCAAGGATTGGAATGATGTGGATTGATTGTACTGGACTTGGGCATAATTCTCGAGATCGATAGACACCTAGACACGTGGCGACCGATCGACACTCTGACCTGGACCTGATGCATGGCCACACGTGGGACTGACGCATGGCCACACATGGTACTGACGAGTGGATGATCGTATGGGACACCCTCCTATCACGTGGCACAAAAAAAAATGATGCATTATGATTTCCCGAAGGCAATCACGTAATAAGTGCGACTTGGGGTTTTTAAACCCCAAGTGAGCATCCGCACGACGAATGTGGGACAAACGTCCTCAACATTTTAAATTTTTTTTGCATCTTCTAAGGCACATAAAGGAGCAGTGCTCCCTCTCCACTCTCATCAACGACAGCAGTCGAGGTGGTAGAGCGCCGCCACTCTCCATGACAGGTCGCAGGATCAAATCCCCATGACTACCGTCCAGGTACTCTAGTTCAATTTTTTTTCTAATGTTTTTTTTTTAAATTTTTTCTAAATTTAATTAAATTTTTTCTTTTTAAACAAAAATATATATATTTTAAATAAAAATCATTATTTGAAATATTTTTTTTTGAAAAGAAATTATTTAATTAATTTTTTTGTGAAAAAGTTAAAAAAAAAACATTTAGGAAGAAATTTTTCAAACTTAACAAGAGGGGGAGTATATATTTTTTTCAAAACATCAAAAGGAGGGATGATGAGTAATTTTTTTTTTCTGAATAGGCAATTTTGGCATTATTGTAAAGGTGCATTTTCGGCAACGCCCGAAACCTAGTGGGTTATTTCTGTGGGAACTTTTATGTTGTATGTTGCATATTTCATTTTTTTTGCACTATAACATTAAAAGTTAAAATAAAATTCACTCCTAAGTCCCCGAAATAATTAAAACCCATTCGTGCAATTTATTGCACTGCAGCGTTTGGTATTTGTGATACCTCTGGCCAGCACTTATAGGTAAAGCTGTCGTGATTGTGCTACTATATCCACCGACTAATATAGCTGCCAAAACAATGTCTGAGCTTGTTATTTATAAATCGTTGGGGAGAGATAAGTTTGCCATTTTGCTATTTTTTTTACTCCATCCATTACCCTAATAGTTCTTGTGTTTAGGCATAAATCCTGATGAAAGTTTTGAAATCCAAAGTGTTTAGGGGAAGTTACACCCCACGCATGAGGATTGCAAACTTTCTATGGTAGGTGCCATCAACAAGACTATTCCCTTTCAGTACTGCTTATGTACCACGTATCGTATGATCTCTAAAAATTACCTATAGTTTCCCTCACGTAAGGGTGGGTGATTTTTGTTGATCTTTCTAAATACCTATAGTTTCCCTCATGTAAGGGCGGGTATTTTGTACAGTATAATGACCTAGCAAAAGGTATATCGAAAGGGGGACCAATTGGTGTTATAAGGAACCTTTGCCATGTCTACAAAATTAATGACTGATTTTCATCAGTTGTTGAAAGGTCCTAATTACACACCATGGAAAAAAAATATGAAGGCCATCCTAGCAATGGATGACTTATGGGATGTTGTATCTGGAGCAACAAAAAGACCTTCATCTGTTGCTGGTGCTATAGCTCCATCTACTGCTCAAAAAGACTTTGACAAGATAGACAACAAAGCAAAAGTGCTCATCTTGCTTGTTGTGTCTGATGAAGTTCAACCCCATATTGCTGATTATGCAAATAGTAAAGAGGCATGGGATGCCCTTAATACTATATATGAGGGAAAGAATGATTCCACTATTCTATTTCTTCAATCTCAATTACACATTCTAAGCATGAAGCAGGGGGAGACAGTTGAATTCTTTCTTTGCAGAGTTTTTGAATTGAAAGCAAAGTTGAATTCTTTGGGAGAACCAATTGAAGACAAGCTCCTTACCTCAATTGTATTGAGATCTTTACCTAATTCTTATCGAGTGTTGATCACTTCCCTTCGGGTATCACAACGAAAAGTTACTTTTGTAGAATTGGTTAATATGCTTCAAGATGAGGAGGCACACCAACTACAACGAGATGATTCTTCCAACACTACCCTCTACATCAACAAGAAAGGGCAAAACTAGAAGAAGGGTAATTTTTAGAAGGGAGGGAATTCACAAAAGGATTCAAAAGGGAAACAAACTCAACAACCTCAATAGAAAAAGAGATATTACAATATCTGTGACAAAGAAGGTCATGATACAAACATATTTTGGCATAAGAATAAACAATCAAAATATAAAGGCCGGAACAAACCACAAAAGAACAAACAACAAGTGAATGTTGCTGTTGAAGAATCTGACATGGATTCTGAGAGAGCCCATAAAGTTCTCACGACTACCACAGTGTCCAAGCAGATGGATCCTATATAGTATGTTGATTCTTGAGCCAGTAAGCACATGACTGGTGACAAATCATGGTTTGAGTCTTTTGAGGCCAAAGAGGGCAAACCTGTCACTATTGTTGATGATAAAACCTATAAGGTTCGGGGAGAAGGCACTGTTTCAGTCACTCTTCCTGATGGCAAGTGTCAGATTGACAAAGTTCTCTATGTTCTAGGATTGGCAAACAATTTGTTGTCAATCACACAAATTTTGGACAAAGATATGGTTGTGAACTTTAGTGTTGAGGGATGCAAGAAGTGTTTTTCTATTACCAGGAGGGGTAAGAACATTGCAACTACTTCATATAAGCATGGATTATTTGCCTTAGATGCTATCTCTACTCCACATGTAGCCATGACAGTATCTACAAAGGAGGCAACTTCCCTATGGCACAAGAGATATGGACATTTGAGTTCTGGTTACTTGAGTTAAGTAAGTATGAGATGGTAAAGGGTCTTCCTTCCCTTTCTATCACTTTACCAGTTTTCTCTAACTGCTTGGCAGGAAAGTAGCATAGAGTACCTTTTGAAAAGATCTCTACAAGAGCAAAGAAACCTTTGGATTTGGTTCACACCGATCTATGCGGTCCCTTCACTCCCAACAGTTGTGGGGGTAAGAGGTATTTTCAGTTATTCATGGATGATTACTCATGAAAGATGTGGGTATTCTTCATTCAACTGAAATCTGAAGCATTTGGATTTTTTCAACAATTCAAGAAATCTATTGAGAAGGATTCAGGAACTTCTATAAAGACCCTCTGCTCAGATCGAGGGGGGGAGTTCACCTCTAAAGAACTTTCTGCGTTCTTGAAATAAAATGGGATCACACGACAGTTAACTACTACTTATACTCCTCAGAAAAATGGAATTACTGAAATGAGGAATCGTTCCATCGTGGAAATGGTTCATTGCATGCTCATAGGAGCTAGTCTTGAGCAACTATATTGGGAAGAAGTTGTCACCACAATAGTATATCTGTTGAATAGGGCACCCACAAAGGCTCTACAAGGAATGACTCCACAGGAAGCATGGAGTGGTAGGAAACCCTCCATTTCTCATCTATGCATTTTTGGATGTAAAGCTTTCATGCACATACCAAAAGAGAAAAGGAAGAAGCTAGATGAGAAGACATTGAAGTGTATTCTTCTTGGCTATGATGAGCACTCTAAGGGTTATCATTTGATTTATACCTTGACCAAGAAGATACACATTAGTAGAGATGTAGTTTTTGATGAGGCTTTCACATTAGAAAACACATCAGATGTATACCTAGACCTTGTGGAAACTCAGGTTGCTAAATCTCCTTCATCAAAGGTTGGAGGTTCTTCTTCATCTTCTTCAACACCTAAGAAGAAGAATCCAAAGTGGTATACAAATACAATCAAAGACTCTAAGCTATCTACTCCACCAGATTTGACATTGGATAGGCCTTGTACTCGTAGCATGGCTCGACAAGAGAAAGCTACAACAGAGAATACTAGGGTTGATGATCTGTGTCAATATTTTGAAGAACTTTCTATAGATCCAGTAAGAGATACATAAGATATGGATATTGATAGTGATAAGGTGTTAATGTCTTCAATAGATGATATTGAACCTACATCAGTGCAAGATGCTCTCGGTGAGCCTCAGTGGAAGGCCGCTATGGATGCAGAGTATAAGTCTTTGATGAAAAACAAAACTTGGAAGCTTGTCGATCTGCCACAAGGAAAGAAGCCCATTTTCTACAAATGGGTGTATAAATTCAAGTACAAAGCAGATGGGACAATTGATAAGCATAAGGCCCGTCTTGTTGCAAAGGGCTATTCTCAAAAGGAATGCATTGACTACGAGGAAAATTTTGCACCTACTGCTCGGATGACCACAATTCGAGTTATTTATGCTATGGAAGCATAGTTTGGGTGGAAATTTCACCAAATGGATGTCAAAAGTGCTTTTATGAATGGTGATTTCCAAGAAGAAGTCTACATGACTAAGCCAAAAGGATTTGAAGTGGAAGGCCAACAACAGAAAGTTTGCAAAGTGGTCAAATCCTTATATGGCATGAAACAAGCTCCTCGAGCTTGGTATATAAAAATGGACAATCACCTCCTACAGCATGGATTTAAGAGATGTCTTTCAGATGCAAACCTATATTTCAAGAAACAGGGTTTTGAGATAGTGTTGCTTGTACTCTATGTTGATGATCTGCTCATTACAGGGAGTTCAGAAACTATGATCTCTACTGTCAAAAGAGACTTGTGTCAATATTTTGAGATGTAAGATCTTGGGCTTCTCCATTATTGTCTTGGTCTAGAAGTCAGCTAGAAGGAGCACTACATCAAAGTGTCTCAGAAAAAATATGCCAAGACATTGTTGTAAAAATATCGCATGACTAATTGCAAGCCAATGACAACTTTGATGGAGACAAGACTTCAGTTATCACGATATGATGATTCATCTTAGGTAGATGGTACTCTCTATCGATAGTTTATTGGGAGTCTCATATATCTGACCAATACTAGGCTAGATCTCATATTTGCTGTCAACTATCTTTTGATGTTCATGCAGGAGCCTAAGACCACTCATTAGAAAGCAGCAAAACATGTTCTTCACTATGTCCATGGTACTTTGGAATATGGCCTAGAATACAAGAAGAACAACAAATTCTTCTTGCAAGGATACACGGACTCCGACTATCTTTGGATCATTTGATGATTGCAAGTCAACTTCAGGATATATTTTTTAGATTGGATCCGGTCCTGTCTCTTGGCACAACAAGAAGCAACAGGTGGTTGCTATTTCATCAACAGAGGCAGAATATCATGCCACACGTGAAGCTATGTGCGAAGTGATATGGTTGCGTCACATTCTGACAAGTATGGGTCATCCATCCAAATCTCCAATACACTTGTTTTGCGACAATTAGGGTGTTTTGAACCTAGTTAAGAATCCAGTCCATCATGAAAGAACAAAGCACATTGACACACAATGTCATTTCATTCGAGATGAAGTTTCGAAGCACCGAATTTAGCTTCAGTACATTCCCACCGATGCTCAAGTTGCAGACATTTTCACTAAGGCACTTGCACGTGTCAAATTTGAATTGTTTTGCAGCTCTCTTTGTATTGCCAAATGATGTAATCAGGGGGGATGTTAGCATAGCTAGTAGTTATTTCATTACCCAAATAATGTAATAAGGGGGGATGTTAGCGTGTTATTTCATTATTTAGTTATTATTTGTTATTGCTAACAACATTCGTTAGCATCTAGTTAGCTTATATTATTTAGGGCTCCTTATGGTTTACGAGATCCGCTTCTCATGGGCTAAATAGAGCCTACAATGTATTATTTAAGTTATTCAATGGAATTGATTTCATGTTGTTTCTCTGATAGAAAAGGATTATCATGATTCAAAGATTCAAACAAAGGGTTCGTATGAATGCATCGAGGAGAGACTATTGGAGGAGGAGAAGTCTCATCTTTTTCAAGATGATTTTCTTGTGTTATAGATTCAATCAAATATTCCTTATAGAATTTCATAAAACCTTGCATATGATAAAATTATTTAAAGAAGTAGTGCCCATTGGGCCCTTCAAGGGGGTCATAGTTTATTTTAATTTCCTCATTATCTTACTCTTCTATATCAAGGTTAGGATTCTCTTTATCCATTTGATCATCTTCTTGAGGAATATGATCAGACTGTAGTTGTTCTCACTGACTTCTAAGTATTGGAGCCATTAGAAGAACCGAAAGGATAGAAGAGAAGACTAGAAAAACACACAAGAACAATTTTAAGATATTTATTAATGCTCTTCTAACTCTAGGTAAATAAATTAGTGGTCTTACTTAAAAATTTCCAAAAGAAAAACAAGCAAGGAATATGCTTTCTATCTTGGCCACTAAGATGTGTCTTCACGTTGGGTTCACCAATGATGTAGAGTGGGAAATTTGAGCACTAGCATATGATTTCCAAGGTTGGATCTGTAGAGAAGCCTTGAGGTGACCGTGATGGCTATTATAACTCTACATTCAATGTGGGAGAGGAAGGGTTCATTAGGAATAATTTTAGGACTCACTCCAAGTTTGGCGATGGAATGTGTTTGATGTGTTTATTTTAAGATAATAACGTATGTTTGGTCCTTCTAAATCTAGCTATGAAAGATAAAAGGAAAATGCAAAAATAAGATGTAAGAAGACAAGAGCTAACCCTAGAATGATATTTATTTGAATGATCTCTAACCCTAGAATTACAAAATGAAATATTTTAAGCAAGGATCCAAGAGAAGATGCACAAACAAGGTCAATCCCTATATGCATATTATATTATTTGGTTCTTTCAAATGCCTAGAAATCAATTAAATATATTCCTTTTAAATCTGATCTAGGGTTTTGATAGAAAAATAAATCACTCAACAAATAACCTTAAGATTAATTAGGACACTTATCTTTATCTAGTGATTGATGTAAGTTTTTTTCATTCATTAATATCTCACGATTTCTATTCCTCTAAAATAGTTTTACAAACACTTGAAAAATATGATAAACATTAGGGGGCCTACTTAGGCCACTATATGGCTATACTTGGAGGCACAATAGTAAAGCCCCATTAGATACTTTTAGTTGACCTTTGAAATACAAAAGTGAAAGTTAACCTTTGGAATATGAACAAACAAAATAAAATGCAACAAAACATTATGATAAATAGAACATAGAATATGCTATTATGATCAAAATGTAGCATGAAATATCAAACTAGGCTTTGGAGGTAGCAAATTACCCCCAATATTTAGCTAAGTGAAATTGTGCTCCATACTAAGCAACCATGATTTTGCAAAACAATAAAATTGCACCCTGTAATTGCTAGGTGTGATTTCACAATAATAGAAGAAAATCCCAACAAAAAGTAAATGAAAAAATGCAAAATCAAATCTAACTAATATGTGAAATGCAGATGAGAAAATATAACCTGGTGGTAGCAAAAAATTAGATAAAAGGATGGAGACCTCCAAGTAGCATATTCCTGCTTAGGGTTTCAACACTTGTCCATAAAGGGAAGCAACACATAATCAAATGTAGCAAAAAATAGAGCTCCAACATACTATAATTCATACTTAAAAAATGAGCACTTGTCAACTTGCGAGTTAGCTTGCTTGTAGAAGAGAAGACCTCTAGAAATAAAACTTGGATTAGATTGCTTTGGGGAAAAGAAGACTTCAAACCCTCCTTTAATAGTGGATTTAAAAGAAGAATGGGTGGGAGAAAACCAAGAAAATTTGACCCTAAAAATATCAACTTTGAAAATTAGGGGTTTTTAGGAGAAACCCTAGCTATGCAAAATCATGCCCCATAGAGGCCGACTGCGATTTTACATGAAGATGGAAAAAAGGAAAAAGATAGGGGAAGAGGAGAACCAAACTTATTTAGGAGAAGTTGGAACGTCTCCCCAAGGATCTAGGGAAAGTTGCTCAGTCAAGTGGGTCAATTTTCTAGGTCTACACCTTGTTTCATTTTATAGGGTGCAAATTATTAGATTTCAATTCCAAATGCTTTTCACTTTTGCTTCAAGAAATATACCCATATTTTGACTAAAATCATATCTAAATGTTATAAAATATTTATTATTTTTAAATGAACTCATTTGCATAGTCTCACAAATATCTGAGTGTATAAACTCTAAATATTGTGAAGCCCTCCATGATTTTCCTATAGGGAATGAATCTTCATATTGCTAGCATTTGATACAACCTTCACAAAGTTGATTTTGTTGTTATATTAATGGAAATCCTTTTACCATTTGCTTCTTATACTATAAATTTACACCACTAAAATACAAATGACCAAATTTGAGGTGCCACAACCATGAAGTATTTTTACTATGAAGTATTCTTTGTCAAAATTATATTTGCTATAATTCTATGTTTATGATCTCTAATGATGCAAGAATTAACCATGAGTTAACCATATTTAAAATATACTATGTGAATGTTTTGCATGAGTTAACCAATGCTCAAATAATTATGCTTTAGTCTAGAAATATAATAAACATCTTGTACACGTTTTATTTATTCTTGATTTGTGTGAATTAAAATATTATCTTTGTCCATAACAAGAACCTTATTTTTATTTTCCCTATTTATTTTAGATTTGATAGTTTCATCTAATTTTAATAATACTTTTTTTTATTTTATTTCTAGACATGTGATTGATGTAGCCACTAAGTACCAATAATTTTTTTGACTTTCTTCGTCAACATTACATTTTATCAACAATAAGCCACATACATATTTTCCTTCATCAATTTTGATTTATGTAATTTGCTTCTTGCTTATTGTTTCTAGACATCTTTTTACATTCATAACCATAATGTCCAAATTTTTTGCAATAATAACATTGGGATTTTAATTTGTAATACCTTTAATATATGCCTCCTTGTTGATTTTGGTTGTTACCTCTTCCTCTTACTTCATGAAATTTGTAGTTTCTTTCTTCATTGTTATAATAATTTGTTATTTCTCCTCTTTCAAAACCTCTACTTCATTTACCTCTTTTATCATGTCCTCTTCCTCTTTGAGAACTTGAATGTTTTTGCTAAGATTCTTCTTTTCTAATCATCTTTGAATGAGATCTATTTTTTGAATGCACGATCCAAAGAATAATGAGATGTCTAGTTCAGCCATTGTTCAAGAGTTTGTAAAGAGCCCATTATTTCATCCATAGATAAACTTGAAAAATCATTTGATTCTTCAATGGCAATAACAATAGAGTCAAACCCTGCTACTAAAATTCACATTCATTCTCATTTGATTAACAACACCTATTGCACAGGTAAAGAAATCACTCATAGATTCAAAGTCATTCATTTGTAAATTCTCAAATTATCTTCTTAATTACTAGTTTTCTAAAATCTCTAATGCCTATTTTGAGTTAGTTGTTGTTGCAATTCTTAGAAAAATAGACTCATAAAATGCATATATAAAGAAAATAAGGTTTTTCGTCCTTCTTTTGGTATTATTTTAATAAATATTTTCAAGCTTGAGTGAGTGCATTATATGTTGTATATGTAGGTTTTATATACCCATATTCTACTAAATCCCAAAGCTTTTGTGACCCAAATAGAATCTTCATTTGTATTCTCTAATATTCGTAATTTTTATCATTGAAACATGGGATTTGTAGCTGAAGTGGACTATTATTGGAGGTCATTTTTCAAGATTTCTAGGAAAGGTAAAAAGACCACAAGTACTCAAGTCTACCTTATAAAAGCCCTACAATATACCTGTCATGTGTACCCTTTTGTAAAGGTTTGGTTGTGATTCAATAAGCCTATTCTGGAATAAGAAAGACAACAACGTTCTACAACAATTGATGATATGTAATACAAACATGAATCAAGTACCTACTCTTGTGACTGATCGCTTTGCCTTGTTTATGGTTGGCATTGTAGTGGCTTTAGTCCATCAGAGGAAGAAGAATGAATAAAACTAAGAATTTGTGACTGGCATGCTCATTGCTTATCGAATTCAATAGCACCAATTTATCATAGTCCCTCTTAGACAACCATGGTTGTTATGTTGTCCTTTCTGGCTTTGATACCACTTTGTTGGTATAAACAATACATACAGAAATAAAAAACAAATAGTTAAATATTTTTTAGACTAATGTTGCATTCTTCTTCTCCTCACACCTTGAAATGTCTCATTGTTTTTAATTTAAATAGGAAATTCCTAAACATAACATTAGAAAATAGAGAATGCAAAACATTATATTGCAAAATTGCTTTTCAACTTATAAAGCCTTTACCAAAGCTGCTCATTATTTTTTTATTTAAACAAGAAGTTCTTGAACAAGACATTTTTTTAACTAATAAAACCTTACAAATAAATTTTAAACTAAATATTTTATGAAAGCTGCTTGTTAGGTACTACTTGATAAATATTGCTCTTAATAAAAAAATTCTATTAAAAAAACGAATCTACTATACACTAAAGATTATTAATTCTTATATAAGAAAATGTTGTCAAATATACACAATAGATGATAGTATCATAAGAAATCTGGGTTAGTTCCAGCGGAACCTTCCCCTCTTCATCCGAATACTAGACCCATTCCGCTAATCTCCCATTATGTTAAAGTATGCTCAAGTTCGTGGGCGAACCTTCCCTCTTCATATGAATACTACACCCATTCCACTAATCTCCCATATGTTCAAGTAAGCTCAAGTCTGTGGTCGCCCTCCTTCATCCAATTTCCAAACCCAAAATTGAAGACATCTTGCTCCTCATCAAGTTCCTATGTTGCTTGTCCACCGTCTTTGCGTCTTCAGAAATACCAAAGTCCACTAACGAATACGAAAGCACAGACGGCGAGGAAGCAGACGCAGACGGATATCTGAACGACTTTAAGAGAAGTATAAGCGTTGTTGCTCTTTCCAGGACTTCCGTGGAAACCGATTGCACTAGACATTCCCCACAAAGAAAAATTCCAAGATGGAACGGTGTGGGACTCGGCCACGGTCTAGTTGTCGTTGTTTGAATAAGATATTCCAGTAGAGTCGGAAAAACCGACCTGAAGCGTATGGGGAAGTATATCGCGAAGGTCTATTCTGTACGCCAAAATTGGGCTTCCAGGTTTAGAAACATCATTTGCAGCACTGGGGTTATATAAAAGAAATACCTGAAGACTATGCACTCCGCCCTCGTAATCAACCCATGTGTCCTAATTTTTCCCATTCTTGAGAGATTTCAAATAGAGAAATCGGTTCGATGTATCTAGCCCAGCCCCAGCTTATTTGTGCATTTCCTTGGTATGGGTTTCTGGTAAGTTTTATGTTGTGCTGACAGCAAGTTTTTATACTTTTGTTAGAAAACAAAATAAAAATAATGCTTAATGTGGTGAGTTGTATGTTGCGTTGATGTATGGTAACATGTTTGTATTTTTTTTTTCTTTTGGTTAAGAAGCATGTTTTTTATAATTTTGTTTTTTTTTAATTGAGTAAAAACTCTTTGCGAAGTTGTTGTTTTGGCCTCAAAAACCATAATTTTTTTTTTTTTAAATTTAAGTAAATTTTTTTTGCAAAGTTGTTGTTTTGGCCTCAAAAATTATTATTAGAGGTTTTACACTGTCAAAATTATTCAGGTCGCGTCCAACACTGATGGCACCTACATTATTAACTAGATTTTGGGTACTCATGTAGGGTGGAGATTGGAACAAAGACCTCCCTTGAAAGATTACCCTACCCTCTTCAACTCACCTACAACAAGTAAATGTTTTTTATACTTTTATTAAAAAACATGTTTTTATATTTTTTTAGAAAACAAAAAAATAATATTAAATATAGAAAATATATGTTTTTATTATTATTTTTTATTTGATTTTTTTTAACTAAAAAAAGTCATACGAAACAAATATCAATTTTTTTTAAAAAGTAATAATTTTAAAGCCTGGATTAAAAGTAATAGTTTTAAAGCGTGGATTTTTTATGAGTTGTATCTTGTGCTCTTGTATAAGAGCATGCATGGATACCTTACACTTTGTTGGAAAAGGTAATATTTAATGTGGTAAGTCGAATGTCCTGTTGTTGTACGTAATGTTATATGATAGCATGTTTGTATATCTAAAAAAAATAATGTTATTTGTATATATATATTATTAGGATTTAAATTTACGTTTTTTAAATTAAAAGGTTAAAGTTATATTATTAAAGTTAGATGGAGATAAAGTTTATTGGGATTTTTGAGTTTAGTTTTTGTTATTCTTCTTTGTGTTTTTTTGTGTTTCCATTGATCTAACACAACTCTTTCCTATATTTATGAGGGTTGTTTTGTTTTTGTATCTTCTACGCTACATAATAGTCTTATGTAATTAAGAATTGGTTCCTTCAACGATATTAATAAATTTTATTACCTACTAAAAATATTTTATAGTTTTAAAAAATTATAAGTTAAAATATATATATATATATATATATATATATATATATATATATATATATATTATAAAGTTACAAATATTTTATAGTTTTAAAAAAATATAAGTTAAAAAATATATATTATAAAGTTACAAGGTTATTAAAAAAATAAAAATTACATGTTTAAATTAAAAAAATGTTAAAAAGTAAAAATAAAATTATGTAAATAATTCTATATATTGAAATATCTCACCAATATTCATCTATTCATTTCTTTGGGTGAATCATCCATATGATTCATAGTAAGAATAAATTGTATGAAGAAAATTAAATTATATGAAACAAAAGAGATGACCATAAACCTTATAAAATATATTAAAATTATATATTGTAATAGAATAAATCAATCAATAATCTATTTATTTTGATGCAGCAATTTATACCTTCTCCTTCCTATTAAGATTTGTTCTGAATTTTTTTGTTTTTTAAATCCACAATACTGATGCTCGTATCAGGAGAGAGTAAAGCTAACGGACCTTTCTGCATATGCCCCGAATATAAAACACACAGCAACACGGGCAGAAATGGAAGATGGCAGCAGTAATCGAAGAGTGCTTTGTCATGTTGGTTGTATTAGATAAGTGGGATCAATGATAATTTAATCGAGGTATACAAGTGTCCCCGTAAGTCCTGATAAAACAAAGTTCTCTGAAGTATGTTTTCTCGTATATTTATAGCGGCCTACTTCAGCGTCGAGAAAATTTCAACGTGCCAAGTCATAAACATTTCTGTTGACACAGGCTTTTCCGCTTCGATTAAATCTAAACATCTCAAAAGTCTTTCTAAACCTGCAATCTTATCTCCATTTGAACACGCTATGCATAGATTTATCAAGACGTGGTGAACGCTTTGCCAATGGATTAGCAGGGTACCGCCCCGCCGAGAATAATTTAACTTGAATGCAAAGTCGTCATAACCATGTCCCCATCCCAATCTAATTACCGAGGTGATGTAGCAACCATTTCTCATCATTACGACATTTCTGGGTTTGTGTATAGCCCACACGTTTGTTAGAAACGCAGGAACTCCAAAAACATCGGTTGTGCGAAGGAAAGTGGTATCACACCGAAAATGCTTCAATCTACAGAGGCACTTTGTCGTCGCAATGACCCACATGCAATGCAAGTCACAATCCCGGTCGTCCCCAATTATGATTATATTTTTTTTATTGAATATATAGACATTTTGTTTACACATACACATGTATATATTATTTTTTTCCGCAATTTGAACTTGGGTTTCTTTAAAAAACCAAAATTTTTAACCACTACAATGTTTTATAAAAACTAACCACTACAATATCCTATAAAAAAAACTATTAAGTATGTTATTCTCACACAGAGAGAAACATGAAACCAAAGATTGAACCTTTCATGTACAACCACCAAAAGTTGTCACTCCATCAAAGATTTTGTTGTCTATATTTTTTTCACAAATAATATTATTTAAATGATTTTATTTTCATTAAAATTTATTATAGTAATTATATTTAATTTTTGTGTTTTAACAAATTTAAATGTTACTAATATTATCATAAAATGTTATTATATACCTTATACAACAATACTTTTAGTATTGTTACTATCAAATTGAAAAATTAGATTTTGGTTATAACCTTTACCTTCATAAGATTTGAACCTTAGACTTTTTTCATACAATTACTAAGCTATTGGTGTTAGTTCATCTAACCTTATTAACTAATAAAATGTAGATTTTTTATTTTTTTTTTGTCTTGACTACATTTATAATATTTAAAATAAATGTTTGTTTAAGAGGGTTGAATATAAGATATTGAATTAATTTAATATGATGTTAAAATTAAATAAATTTTTATGAGGTTTTATTTTTTTATTAATTTTAAGTAAAATATTTTAAAAATAACTAATTTTTTAAAATAAAAAAAATCTACATGATAAAAATTAGCCATTGTGATTTATTTTTTTATTTGTTTCCAATAATAGATGTTAGGGTGTATTCTCTAGAATCTCTAATCACATCTAATTATATATGAGTTTGAAACATTTTGTATATCAAGTAACATATTTTTACTAATAGATCATATTATTGCATATGTTGGTATGCACTCTTTGATGTGTTAGTTGCATCCTTTCATATATAGGGTTACATATTTTTGTTACTAAGCCACATATTTTTGTTTCTTAGGTTGCACATTTTCACCACCTAAGTTACAACCTTTTGTATATTGGATTACATCCTTTAGGTTGCATCCTTTCATATATAGAGTTACATCCTTTTGTTATTAAGCCACCTTTTTTTGTTTCTTAGGTTGCACATTTTCATCATCTAAGTTACAACCTTTTGTATCTTGGATCACATTTGTTGAAATCTTGGATTGAACCCTTTGATATATAAGGTTGTAACTTGTCATATCTCTCATCACAACTTTTAGTATATATATGTGCATCCTTTTACATCTTGTTTCTCATAATTATGCATATTGTTTTACACCTTTATGTATTTTATATCACACCCTTTCATGCTTTAAGTTATATCCCGTGAAATATTGGGTCACATATTTTTATTTCAAGTTGCATCTTTTATAATCTTAGATAAACAATTGTTAATATTAGAGGGAGTTAGATGAAGACAAAAAAAAAACTAACTGGAAATATCCACTTGAAAAAATATATAATAGGCTATAATTATGTTGTTCCTAAGCCAAAATGATTATAGGTTAGAATGCTAAAAAGGTTTTTGTCATTGACTACAAGTTGTACCACAAGTTCAAGAGCATGATTCTAATACCATTTATATGGACCAATAGGTCTATTAAATGAAATCTATAAAGGATTTATTGTACAATGTTGTATATAAACCAGATATGAATAGTTTGATGAGTACCATATTAGAACCAAATTGTGAAGAAATTTGAATATCTAATCGAAGGGATAAAATATAAAGGCTCATAACCTCTTACATATGTTTCACAACGAATAATAATTTAGCAAGTTATTAAAAGGTAGCTTATGTACACACATACACATAAAGAGCAGTTAGGTTCACTATAGATGACCACTCCTTATAGAAATTTTTTTGTGGTTTATTTTATATTATACAAACTTCGAAAGGCTTTTAGTATTTATTAATAATAATATCGCTACCAAAAATATAATAGTTTTATTGGTTGTATTCTTTGAAATGACAAAGATCTCATTTTTATGTAAGGTATTAAAAAATATCTCAATAAATGTTTTAGTATGGTTAATTATTAGATGCTCATATTGAGTATCGAAGTGACTATGCTAAGGTATCATTCTTAATATTAAGAGGTTATTATAAGTTTGACAATGCAAGGATTCTAGATGAGTAAAGTTATCACTTCAATTCATTTAAAACCTTTTATTATGTCTATGTGAGAATGGATATCATGTAAATCTACTTTCATCTTGGTTACTAGGTTCAATTGCCAAGTGATGGTGAAGAATCCTAACACAAATTAATGGTTAAAGTGGGCATGCCCAAGAAAAAGTAGACCTCCATTATAGTTTTCGGAGTAGGAATTGACCTCAAATGATAGATTTTTTTAATTGACATGACCTCCATACTTATTGATGATGAATCCTACATACTAAATGTGTCTAGTTATAAATTAACAATGTTCTAAGTTAGTGTGAAATGTTTTCTAACATAAAGTGCTTGTGAATTTGTTAATGTGCTTAATATGTTTGTCTCGTAACTTGTTAAACATAACAATGACATCCACTTATATGAAAAAAAAAATATGCGAATGATCATAACAATATCATTCCTCCTAGACATGAATATAACTAGAATTTTAGTCAAGCCAAATGCCATGACCAATGAATTGAATAAGTTTTCTTTGATTTAGAAATATATCCTTCAAATATATTTCAATTTTAATATAATGGTTCCTCAATTTAACATTGATCTTGGTGATGAACTAATGCACATGAGTTTTTCATGGATATTTTCAATCCAATGAATGGGGACATGGATTTTTATGATACTAGATGATAGTATGATCAAGTTTCTAAAAGGTAATGGATTGGGTTATATATGACATATGTATTGGTGAGCCTAAATTTGATGTTTGATATTATAATTTAAAAAATAGAAAATTGGTAGACTCACATGTTTGGTAGAGAATTTATAGGAAACAAACTAATTAGATGCTTGGATTGATTATGTAGTCATCTTGTTAAAGGTGATCTAGGTAAAGTCAAGATATGGGTAAAAAAAGGGCCTTTAAGTGGAAGTCAAACCTCTAAAACCAAGATTAGATAAACTTAAATAAATAATTTGTGTCAATTAAACTCCAAATATCAACATTTAAATCTATATTTTATATATATAACTCTTATTTATAATTTTTAATGATAATTAAACTAGGTTACTGAATTTTAAATTATGAAATATTGCTTTTCAACAAAATAAGGTACACCTTTAAATGTGCCCAAGGTGAATTAAATAAGAATGATTTTTTTTGAGATATTAATTTACATGATAAGCTAATAAAACTAAAAAAAATTAACATCATGCACATGAAGGCCTAACTCAGGAGAATTATTAAGAAAATATATATTTCTCAATCCATATTTTTTTATTGATAATAAGAGAAATATTAAAGCTAAGAAACACTTGTGAAGTTATATTTTCTTTTAATTTTATTTTTAAATTGTGATCATTATTTACATATATATTTTTAAAACTAATTATATGTCATATAAATATTATTTAATTATATTTTTTATATTAAAAATTATTATATGTTTAAAATGACAACAAATACGATTTTATCAAGGATGAAGAATCCTTTACCAATGTATTATTAGAGTTCCACTAATAATAACCTAATTGAATTGAAAGTCATCATTACAATGACCCATCCCAATCTAATTATTGAGTTGATGTAGCAATGCTTTTGCATCATAACTAAAATTTATTAATGTATTTATTATTTTAAATTTTGTATTTAATAAGACAATATGGTAGTTGAAAATGTAGTTGGATTGTTAAAAAAAATTATTATAATTATATGTAATATTAAATATAGTATTTTTTGGATTTTCAGTGGACATTGAGTTGCCAATATATCTTATTGGATACTTTTAGTTTTCAATACAACATGATCAATATGTATTATTAAGCCCTCCCCTCACTATAGTATTTTATGTTGATGCATAATATTTGTATGGTGATGGTAATCTAGCACATAAAACTTATTCACAATGGAATTTATACAACTACATGAAAAAATTAAATAATAGGAACAAGAATAATATAATAAGAGTGAGACAATGAAAACAAAAATAATTATACTACACATACAAAATATAAGGGTATCCGCTCATGTAGAGGAGTTGGAGAGCAAGTGGGTAGTTAAAACTCTCCAGTTATCAAGAGGCCTAGGTTCAAATCTCTCCCCTCACATGTTGCGGATATGTTGTATATAAAAGGTTCCTCATCAAAAAAAAAAAATATATATATATATAAGGGTACACGGATGCTCACAAGATTGATTTAGTGAATGAATGCAACCTTTCTATTGAGCCTCTTCCTCCTATGGACTTTTCCAATGGTTGTATTCCACACTCTCAATTTGAAAATCCTAGACACACTTTGTATAAGGAGACATTCTTCCTTTGTCTAGCTTGGCTTTCTAACTTTACTCTCATAGTTGTTGGAAATTTGAGCAAGTTTTGAAAATTGATGAAATTAATGTCAAAAGGTTTGATGTCCAAGTTGGTTGAAAAGATAACTCCATTCCATGGTGTTTGAGGAAAAATAATAAGGTTATTTGATGAATTTTTGCTAAGGTGATGGTGGTAAAAGTTTCCCCTTAAAGGCCTAAAAGAGATTTAATATTTTAAATTAATGGAAGGCCCAAAAGAAGTTTAAATATTTAAATTATAATATTTAAATTCATTTGAATTTAAATAATTATAATTAAAATATAATATAATTTGAAAGCCAAAGTCCAAGTTTTAATATGCGTCAACGTTGGAGGTAAATGCCTTAAAAGGTATATTAATAGTGCAAGTTGAAGGTGGAAAATAAAAATGCATTCATCGAAATATTATACATCCTGTTTGTCAATCGAAGCACAAATGAGAGAGAAAGAGGAATTTGTGTGGTTCTATTTCCAAGGTAGAGAAGTGATAAGACAAAGTGGCATCAAGGTTTGGTTTCATTCGGGTGGATTGCCCAGATGGCACTTTCCCTTGATACTAGGTTGTTGCAACAAGCAGGTCTCGGGTTCGAGATGCAATAGCGATAGAGGAATAAAGTTTTTATGGTTAAAAGCTTTTGGCACAAGTGAACATGATAGAGGACAAAAGGCACACTTAAGGTTCCATGTGAGTGATTAGCTCACATGACGGTTAGGCCGCAACTAAGGCGTAGGTAGTTTGAGATGGTAGGGTTCGATTCCCATGGAGGCAACATGCGCATTAATTTTTTAATTAATGCCTAAGGTACTAAGTGCTAAGGTATGAAAATATGAATGTGGCTTTGGGAGTTATAAAAAATTCATTTTTATAAAATGGAATCCATGAAATAATGTGTATGGTGTTATTTTGAAAAAGGGTTTTTGATTATAATAGTTTGATTGAAAATCATTTTAAGAGGGGAGTTAAAAGGTGTAATAGTGAAAAATTATTTGTGTAATTTGTGATCTTATTGGGTTGATTTAATTTTCAATATTAGGAGTTATAAGGTGTAAAATTGGTTTGAATTTTATTGTACATTTTGCATCATGAAGAAGAAATTTTATGACATTATGATGAAGGATTAATGCATTCTCCTTGACATCAAAAGAAGAGTTCTAGAGTATGTTTTTCATATTTCATTGAGAAGGAATATTTGGTGAATGTTGTGAAATATTCATGTTGTGATTTGAGATAGACTATTGTCATCTAACCTTGCAAGTGGAACAAAAGGAATTGGTTGTGATAGAAAAAGGTTTTAAAGACATATCTCCATCAAAACAAAAGGTATTGAAGTTATTTGAGTAAGTTTTTGTGAAATATTGTAGACAAGATTGAGCAAGATTTTATGAAAGATTTTGGATAGAATTGAGCAAGTCTTTGTGAAGGCTTGAAAGCAGATTTAAGAAAGTCTTGTAAATATTTGAGAGAAAATTAAGAGTAGATTTGAGAGTAGATTTGTGCTAGAATTGAGACAAATTTGAGAGTAGATTTGTGCTAGATTGAGGATAGAGTTTAGTGTAGATTTGAGATAGAGATTGAGCAGAGTTGAGAGTAGGTTTTGAGGGTGATAGAGTAGAGGACAACAGTCTCTAGTGGATAGAGATCCATTATCTGGAGCAGTGAGGATAGAGGTCTTATGTGAAGAGAGATCCATAAGATAGTGTAGTGGGGGTATAAGTCTTCTAGAAGATCACCAGCCAAAGCAGTGGAGAAAGAGTTCTCCTATGGATAGAGTTCCACAAACCTGAGCATTAGGGGATTGGTATCTCATTTGGACAAAGATCCATAAACATTGTAATAGGGAAGTGGTTCACAAGATATTTGTTTTAGAAAATTTTAGTGGAAATATTTTCTCCATGGAGTAGCACACATTGGGTGAACCATGTTAAATCATGTCTCTCATGTGTGTGATTATTTGTGCAATGTTTACTTCTTTGATATTATTAATGCTATTGATTGTATTAAAAAGTAAAAGATTTTATCTTATACTTTCCATCCCCCTCTCTGTATTGTATTGTATGTCAAGAGGTTGAGGCACAATCTACTAAGTGTAAGCCAAATTTTTGATTAGGGGCACATGGTTATATTTCATCCAAATAGGTGTGATATCAGAAAGTCTAAAATTGGAGAGCTTATTGCAGATGCAAATAGAACTACAAACAACCTCTACATGCTAAGTGATATTAAAGGATAAAAGTGTTTTCTATCACAATAAGATGAGAGTTGGTTGTGGCATAGAAGAATGGGTCATTTGAACTTTGACAACATAGTGAAAATAAGCAATAAGCAGGCTATCAAATATTTACCCAAGATAAAAAGGCCACAAAACATAATTTGTGCACAATGCCAGAATGGGAAGCAAGCTAGAACAAGTTTTAAGTCAAAAGGATTTATGTCATCTGAGCCATCGAAACTAGTGCACACTGACCTATGTGGTCCTACAAGTACAAAGAGTCTACAAGGAGAAAGTTACTTTATACTATTTATAGATGATTATTCCAGAATGATTTAGGTAGTATTCTTGAAAGAAAATTCAATAGCTCTTGAGAAGGTTAAATATTTTAAAGAATTAGTGGAAAATGAAATAGGTAGAAGGATTAAGGGTTTAATATTATATAGAGGAGGAGAATTTACCTCAAATGAATTCATATATTTTTGTGAAAAACATGGGATCAAAAGAGAATATTCAAAAACAAGAACTCCACAACAAAATGGGGTAGTTGAAAGGAAAAACAAGACCGTTGAAAATATGGCTAAGGCCATGTTAAATAAGTCTAAGATTTTAGATGGTTTTTGGAAAGAGGTAGTACATACAACAATGTATATCATCAATAGGGTTCAAATAAGAGTAAATCACCACAAAACCCCATATGAGCTTTGGAAAGGAAGACCAGCCACTATGAAGTACTTCAAACTTTTTCGAAGCAAATGTTACATAGGACGGGAAGAGAAAAACTTGGGTAAGTTTGACTCAAGATGTGATGAGGGTATTTTTATTGTCTATTCCACTAAGAGAAAATTCTATATATGCTATAAAAAAAGGACACACACTATCATAGAGAGTATAAATGTGACAGTTGATGATCAAATACGATAAAGAGAACCAGCTCAAGAAATTGTGTATCAAGAAGAAGAGAGTTGCCAAGAAGAGTTAGGTGAAGAATCATTAGAAGAAGAAGAAAAACAAAGACAACTACCCAAAAATCCATCCATGTATGTGTAGAAAAAATCATCCAGGAGATCTAATCATTGGAAATCCAAATGAGAGACAGGCAAGGATAAGGATAATAGGAACAAGTGAACATGCAAATTTTTCTTTGTTATCTAAAATTGAGCCCAAATATTTCAATGAGATAAGAGAGGATAAGTTTTGGATCAAGGCAATGGATGAGGAACTAGATCAAATAGAAAAAAATGAGACTTGGAAACTTGTTCCATGACCAAAAGATAAGAATGTGATTGGCACTAAATGGGCTTTTAGAAATAAGTTAAATGAAGATGGTTAGGTAGTAAAAAACAAAGTAATATTAGTATGCAAAGGTTATGGACAGGTTGAGGGGATTGATTTTGATGAGATGTTTTCTCTAGTTGTACGAATTGAAGCTATAAGAATATTTTTAGCCTTCTCAAGTTTCAAATTTTTTGAAGTATATCAGACGGATGTTAAATCAGCCTTTCTAAATGGTGTCCTGGAAGAAGAGGTTTACATTGAGCAACCTAAGGGATTTAGCCTAACTAATAAACCATACTATGTATGCAAATTAAATAAGGCACTTCGTGGACTAAAGCAGGCTCCTAGAGCTTAGTATTCAATATTGGATAAGTACCTTCAGGAACAAGGGTTTAGAAAAGGAATAGTGGACACTAACTTATACATAAAAAATGAAGGAAATGACTTACTAATTATGGTTGTTTATCAGGATGATATAATTTTTGGAGGTAATAATGATAAGATGTGTCAAAAATTTGTAAAGAGCATGCAAAGTGAATTTGAAATTTCAATGCTTGGTGAGTTTTCCTTCTTTCTTGGAATTCAGATTTCACAATCAAATAAAGGTGTATTTCTATAAAAAACCAAGTATATAAAAGATATGTTAAAGAAATTCAAGTTAGAATATTGCAAACGAGTAAGTACCCCTATGATTACAGGATACAAGCTAAGTAAAGATGATGAATCTCCTGAGGCAAATAATTTTTTTTACAGATGTATGATTGGTAGATTATTATATGTCATAGCTACAAGACTAGATATAATGCAAGAAATGGGACTAGTGGCAAGGTTTCAAGCAGCACCAAAGGAAACACATGTAGTGGCAATAAAAAGGATTCTCAAGTATTCAAAAGGGACTATGGATTTTGGGCTATGGTACCCCAAAAGTGATCATTTCACTCTCATAGCATATATAGATGCATATTAGGTTGGTAGTATTGATGATAGAAAAAGCACAAGTGGAGAAGCATTATTTCTTGGAGATTGTTTAGTCTCTTGGCTAAGCAAGAAATAGGTATCAATATCCTTAACCATAGTAGAGGCAGAGTTTATTGCAACAGTTGCTTGTTGTACGCAGGTGTTATGGATGAAGTGAACTTCAAAGGACTTCAAGATAGAGCATGATCACCCTATCCCCATATTGTGTGATAATACAATTGATATAAATATCTCAAAGAATCCAATGATGCACTCCAGGACCAAGCACATCCTGATAAAATATTATTTTTTGAGAGAGCAGGTAACATATAAGCTAGTAATGTTGGATTATGTTACAACAAAGGAGCAGATTGTAGATATTTTCACCAAACCACTTCCAGAAGATACTTTTGAGTATCTCAAGAAATTTTGGAGTATTTTTACTTCCACCCCAAAATTAATCACCTCAAGGAGAGGATATGGGGAGGGGGCTGAGCTAAGACTCTTATATTTAGCCCCAAAGGTGTCCCTTTGCCATTGATGTCAAATGGGAAAAGATTTGAGTTAGGGGGAAAGCATTCAGTCAGGGGAGCAATTTATAATGGGGAGCAAAATTGGAAAAATATAAAAGGAATGCTTAAAGAAAAGAGGGTTGCCATCAATGACAAAGGGGGAGATTTTTGGAAATTTGCACAAGTTTTGTTGTCATTGATTTTAAGAGGTTTGATGTCAAATTTGATGAATTTAATGTCAAAAGGTTTGATTAATATCAGGGGTTTGATGTCCAAGTTGGTTGAAAAGATATCTCTATTTCATGGTTTTTGAGGAAAAATAATAAGGTTATTTGATGAATGTTTGTTAAGGTGATGGTGGCAAAAATTGCCCCTTAAAGGTCTAAAAGAGATTTAATATTTTAAATTAATGGAAGGCCCAAAATAAGTTTAAATATTTAAATTATAATATAATTCAAAATCCAAAGTCCAAATTTTAATATGCACCGATGTTGGAGGTAAATGCCTTAAAAGGCATATTAATAGTGGAGGTTGAAGGTGGAAAATGAAAATACATGCATCAAAATATTATACGCCATGTTTGTCAATTGAAGCATGGAAGAGAGAGAAAGAGGAATCAGTGTGGTTTTGTTTCTGAGGTAGGGAAGCGATAATATGAAGCATAATCAAGGTTTAATTCCATCATGGTGGATAGCCCATACGACACTTTCCCTTAGTTCTAGGTTGTTGCAGTAGGAAGGTCTCAGGTTCGAGACGCAACAACGGTAGAGGAATATAATTTTTATTATTAAAAGCCTTTGGCACTAGTGACCAGGACAGAGGAAAAAAGGCACACTTAAGGTTCCATGTGAGTGCTTAGCTCATGTGGTGGTTAGGCCGTGGCTAAAGCACAGGTAGTTTTAGATGGTGGGGGTTCGATTCTCATGGAGGCAGCACATGCATTAATTTTTTAATTAACACCTAAAGTACTAAGTGCTAAGGTATGCAAATATGAATGTGGATTTGGGAGTTTTAAGGTAAACATTTTATTTTGATAAAAAATAATGCTTGAAATAATGTGTACGGTGTTATTTTGACAAAGTGTTTTTGATTATAATCATTTGATTGAAAATCATTTTAATATGGGAGCTAAAAGGTGTAATAGTGAAACATTATTTGTATAATTTGTGATCTTATTGGGTTGATTTAATTTGCAAGATTAGGAGTTATAAGGTGTAAAATTGGTTTGAATTTTATTGTACCTTTTGCATTATGAAGAAGAGGTTTTTGAGATTATAATGAAGGATTAATGCATTATCCTTGAGATCAAAAGAAGGGTTCTAGAGTATGTTTTTTAGACTTCATTGAGAAGGAATATTTGGTGAATGTTGTGAAATATTCATGTTGTGGTATGAGATAGACTATTGTCATCTAACCTTGGAAGTGGAACAAAAGGAATTATTTGTGAGAAAAATAGGTTTTGAAGACATATCTCCATCAAAGAAAAAAGTATTGAAGCTATTTGAGCAAGTTTTTGTGAAAGCTTGTAGACAGGATTGAGCAAGATTTTGTGAAAGCTTGTGGATATAATTGAACAAATATTTGTGAAGGCTTGAAGGCATACTTGAGCAAGTATTGTAAATACTTAAGACACCATTAAGATAAGATTTAAGGATAGAGTTTGGTGCAGATTTGAGAGTAGATTTGCGCTAGAACTGTGATATATTTGAGAGCAGATGTGTGCTAGACCGAGGATAGGATTTAGTGCATATTTAAGATAGAGATTGAGCAAAGTTGAGAGTAGGATTTGAGGGTGATAGAGTAGAGGAAAAGAGTTTCCAATGGATATATATCCATTAGCCAGGGCATTGAGGATAGAGGTCTTATGTGGAGAGAGATCAACAATCTAGTGTAGTCAGGGTAAAAGTCTTCTAGAAGATCACTACCCATAATAGTGGAGAAAGAGTTCTCCTGTGGACAGAGTTCCACAAACCTGAGAATTAGGGGATTGGTGTCTCCTTTGGACAGAGGTCCATAAAAATTGTAATAGGGAAGTGGTTCCCAAGAGATTTGTTTGAGAAAATTTTAGTGGAAATATTTTCTCCGTGGAGTAGCCCACATTGGGTGAACCATGTTAAATCATGTCTCTCATGTGTGTGATGATTTGTGCAATGTTTATTGCTTTGATATTTTTAATGCTATTGATTGGATTAAAAAAATAAGAGATTTTATCTTATACTATTCACACCCCCTTCTCAGTATAAATGTATGTTCTTCAATAGTAGAATATTTCTTACTTGCTAGGGGAAATCAAACTTGAAAAACCCCTTGCTCAACAAAATAAAAACCTTGGTATTTTCAAACACCACTTCCTCATCATGAGGAAGTGCAACCAAATATCAGAGGAGCTAATACCAAAAGTTCTCCTAATAGATTCAATCACATCCAACAATACCAAGGGTTTGTAGGAGCTATCCATGTGGTCACTAGAGGTCAAATAAATAATCAACAAAATGTAAGGCAACAACCTCAAGCAAGTGTGTCACAACCTCACTCATCACCACCCATTCAAATTTCCCTTAATACTTCATCACCAATCCACATTCCTCGTCAATAAAATCCTCCAATTCCACCTATCAATCATCCACCCCAACCAGTCATCTCATTGAGTAGTGGGTTAACCACAAGTCTAAAGATGGCTTTCATCAAATTGTCAATGTTGAGGATACTTAGGCTTATCCCATTAAGCCTAAGTTTATATTGCATTATTATTATTATGTCTTCTTTTATTGCACTTTGTATGCACGTGAGGCATAGTATGCCCACATAAGACAAAGTTGTTAGGTGTTAGTTAACTACTAGAGATCTTGTTTGTCTCCTAGCAAGTTAGTTTCATCCTAGGTTAGCATTTAGTTAACCATTAGTTAAGTGGTTTGCCATTTGAGGCAACTTGTTGCAACCACTTAACCTACATAACATCTCATTGTATTCCTATATATACTTGCATATTTCATGAATAAAATAGCTTCATACTATCAGTTCCTACATCATTGGTAATCAGAGTTAAGGATATTTTTTGCAGGAAGGAGGACACAACTGCCACTTCACTGCTAGGTCCTAGGTAGATGTTAGTGGAAGTTGGCTTGAGGCCACCCACAACATCAGTTGAATTTGAGGTGACAGAGGGCAGAAATTACCCCTGCACTAGGTGTTAAGCACCAATTTGAGGCCAAGAATAGGTATTTACTGAGAAGAAGCAGATCTGTCAAAGAGTTGCAGAAGAGAGGTCAAAATTTTATTGAGGCCAAACATTGGGCTTTAAATGTGCATGAAGAAATAGAGTTGAGTTCATTATAACTTAACATCAGTCCTCCTTGTGCATGAAAATATTTTTATAGAATATTAATATTTCTATTAATATTTTATTAAAATAAAAAACAAACTTGCTGCGAGCTAGCTCGCGGAGGCGAACTTTTTTGTGATAGTGCATTGGAAATTTTATATTAATATTAATTTTTATTAATATTAATATTAAAAAAAAAAAGGCATGCAGCCAAATTTTCATTAGGCTCTTGCCTATTCTTGGAAAGAGAGACGCTTAACACCGGTCTACAAACCATTCTCCGGCGGCCACACCATCCAGCCCAACAGCGATGTCAACCAGACGACGCAACCAGAGCTAGAAATTGACCAAAAAATTCCAACCACGACCACTGGTGATACCCAATTAGTAGAACAACAAGATACGACCAAATTACGGTGAGTTCCCGATGAATTTATGGTGAGGAGAGAATCACAACACGCAGGCAGACGGACGGTGATTCCTGATGCAAAGTTGGTAATCTCGATGTTTTTTTTCCCCGATGAACGCTGTAACTCCGGACGCATCCTCCCTTCTGTTGTCTGATAGGAGACCACAAGTTTTAGGCAAGGGCTTGAAGCAGATCTTTCCCCTCGACTGTGTCATGTTGCAGCATTTAACAACGACCTACGAGCTCAAATTTTTGAAGGCCCTGATAGGTAAAGATTATATTTGGCGAGTTTTCTATGATTTTCAGACAAAACAACCTGATGAATGTCTATTTAACAACATCACAGTGCACAGGGAGGTTTTTCTAATGAGAAAAACACTTTTTTGAGTGATTTTTTAGCAGGTAGAAAAGTTTCGATATCGCAAAAGTCTTTCCGGCAGGTTTGGTGACCGTCGGCGAGGAGAAATTGAAAATCTCAGGGACATTTGTCCCACATCATCCTTGTAGGGGATAAAAATCACTTAAAAAGTGTGGAAGCGCACTTAAAGGGTCTTGACCACTCATGGTGGTCACGTAGCCAACGTTTGCGTGCGGGAGGGAGGCGGTAGTTGCCTCCAGGCCAGTTGTGGGGCCTTTGCTACCTGGCGCATGTAGATTGCTGCTGACACTGAGTGATGTCAGCTTTTAGTCTGACCTATTGTTCCCTGCCACGTTCCCGATCAGGAGCAGTTGACCGGCCCATCCGATCAGGAGCAGTTGACCGGCCCATCGACTTACCCCAGTTGACCGCGGGTTAACCAGACATCTTTGGCGGTAAAATAAATTTTGGTGCTTGAAAACAAATTTTCTGCGCATAGACCATTTTTTTGGCGGGAAAGTAAATTTGGCAGGAAAATTCAAAATTCAAATTTGAATTTTCAAATTTTCAAATGCAATTTTGGCGCCCAAAACTGCAACAAAGGAGAGCAACTTCAAGAGGTGATATCTTCCTCGTTATTGGTCCGTTTTTGACCAAATTTTTTGCATCGTGTTGCAAATTTTCAGCAGATTGATAATTTTGTATCCTAACCAAATTTTGGCATTGTAAAAGGGCTAATTTTTCATTGTTTTTAGTGCTAATTTGTAATTACAAAACTTGATTTATTTTTGTAAAGAGCACTAAAATAGCCCTATTTTTTAGAGCAATTTTTTTGTAAAATCTAGAATTTTTTTACATTAGGAACATTGTCAAATTCCTAAAGCCTAGATAAGTTCTTGCATCCATTTGGTAATCCTCCTAGTCTGGCATAAACCCAAAATCAAATGGCTCATGACCTCAGAACAAACATGGAAAACCTCACTGAAGCAGTAGATATTTTGGCTAAAAAAGTGAGATATTGTTGTGCAATTTAATCTTGGTTAACTCAAAATCCACCATAACCATGTAAACAAAGCCAAATGTGAGGTTAATATGTATGATGGATCTAGGGATCTCGATGTCTTATGTACATGGATTTTGGATATGCAAACTTGGTTTGCTTATGCTGAAATTACAGAGGACGAACAAGCCACATTTTCTACACTAAAACTCACAGGGCTAGAAAAATTTCTCATTGTAGAAAGAAAGAGCCATAATGCCACCATGAATTGAAAAGAATTAACTCAAATTCTAAAAAATACCTTCTTTCCACCAAAATACCAAAGTGACCTCACTACCAAGTGGTATAGATTGAGGAAAACCTCTGGGATGTCCATTTTTGATTTCATATTCCAATTCAATAGGTTAAGGGTATTGCTTGGTGTGAAAAATTCAGAAGAGGAGTTGATTAATAAATTCACTCGTGGCTTGCAAGATCAAATTTTTAGGGAGATCAAATTCAATGTCTTCCTCACCTTGGATGTGGCATTCAATCATGCCATTCTTGCAGAGGAGAAAGTTGGTGCATATTAAAATTCTCGTTCATCATAGGAGGGCTCTTCCAAAGGCAGGAATCAACATCAAAAGAAGGTGAAGAACAATTCTCAATCTTCCCCTCATTCTTCTTCTCCTCCCACTTCTCCTAAAGTACATTCTTCTTCTTTTCATGCTAAAGATTATTCTTCTTCATTGTATTGTGAATTTTGTAAAAAGCATGGTCATGTAAATTCCAAATGCTATACTTTTGAGAAGTTTAAGAAGAAGAAATCCCTAATTGTACATCCTACATGAGGAACCACAAGATGGTCCCACTTTGGCTACAGGGACAGAAGAAGAATATCCTGCTTTAAAGGGTAAATTGAAAAAAGTTACCCTAATGTCCAATGTATTTGCTCAAGGGGGGTGTGACCATTTGTTTGTCACTAGAGCCCACTTGACGCATGATTTCTATGTTGATTGTATCATTGATAACAGATCACAAAAGAACCTCATTTAAAAGTCCATTGTGAAGAAGTTGAAACTTACCATAAAAACACATCACCAACCTTATGCACTTCGGTGGAAAGATGTAGACTCCACATCCAACATCACCCATACTTGCTCCTTGAATTTTGCTTTTGGTGACAAGTTTGTGGACAAATTTAGGTGTGATGTCATAGATATGGAATTTTGTGGACTCTTGCTAGGTAAAACCTATCAATTTGATAGGAATTCTATTTATAATGCTAAAAATAACACCTACACATTGGAGTTGCATGGTCAAAACTACTTGATACAAAGCACTACACCTACTTCCAATTTGATGTTAAGTTATAGGTAAGTAAGGAAGACATTGATTCAAGCACTTATTTTGGCTCCTACTAGCATTTGTGCAACATAAAATGAAGAAAAAGCACCACCTAAGGAACATGCAAAGGAAGAAGTTTCACTCCCACATGATGAACAATCACAAGAGCAAGTGGTTAAGAAACCCACCATTCTCACTCATGAGAAAGATGGCATTGATTCCATTGGTATAATTTTTGGTACACATACAGCTACTGAACCACTTGTTCCACAGAAGGTACCTTTGGCTTTGCCCACTCCCACCATTGGACACATGGAGGAGCAAGATAAGGTTACTTCCATTCCTAAGCACAGGCAAAGCCTTCTAGGAAAGATACCATAGGACTTGTAGGAGACTCTATAGGGAGTGGTGCGAAAGCATCATAATCCTCACTCACCATAGGTTGGAGGTAGAGTTTGGGTTTGTTTGGATGAGGGATGCTTTTTAGAGACACCATTTTAGGATCCTCTTTTGGTACCTGATCCTGTTTTTAGCCCTACAACAACAGTGGCACCTGATCGTTAGTTTCCACTCATTTCAGATAGAGTTTTTGAGATGAAGACTCATCACACTAGATAGGGTTATTCAACTACTTACCTTGTCGCTCGTCACGATCACTTTCCAAACATGGCTCGCTGGATTTATCACCATGAGCTGGCCCATGACTTTCCACATTTGTTGAGAGCATTGGGGTCTAATGATTATATGGTTGGGAGGAGTGTTGAGGATACTTAGGCTTATCCCATTAAGCCTATGTTAATATTGCATTATTATTATTATGCTTGTACTTTGTATGCACGTGAGGCATAGTATGCCCACATAAGACTGAGTTTTTAGGTGTTAGTTAACTGCTAGAGATCTTGTTTATCTCCTAGCAAGTTAGTTGCATCCTAGGTTAGCAATTAGTTAACCATTAGTTAAGTGGTTGGCCATTTGAGGCAACTTGTTGCAACCACTTAACCTACATAACATCTCATTGTATTCCTATATATACTTGCATATTTCATGAATAAAATAGCTTCATACTATCAGTTCCTAAATCATTAAATATACGAGTTAATCCAACAATCTCCCCCACATCATGAGGCATTAATTGATATTCTCAAATCCATTGAAATACAATCTCGAGATTCTAATACCTTCAATAACTTTTTATGGAACATTCTAACATGCATGGAGTATTCTATCACATTCTATTACTTTGAGATTAAGTTGATCTCATTGGACACAGTAGATCCTCCATTGCATATCATGGTTCTAATGAATAATAAGCCATTTAAAAGAGTCCTAATTATTATTGGTTCCTCCATAAATATCATCACCACATCTACCCTTCATCATTTCAATCTTCCTCCATCTCATATAACCAAGTCATAATTCACCTTAAAAGTATTCAACGATGCTTTATGTTCCAGATTTGACACTATTGTTTTGCCCATTGAAGTAGGGGTCAAAATATTGCACACTATGTTTCACATCTTGGAAGGATCCATGGTGTACAATGTACTCTTTGGAAGACCTTGTATGAGGGAAATGAGATGTTTTCCTTCAATACTACACCAATATTTGAAATATGTTCATGAGGGACAAGTAAATTGCATACCAGTAGATGTCAAGCCATTTAAGTATTGCAATTTTATTTCAAATTTGTATAATTCCACGCTTCCTTCAACCCACATTTTCCTATCACCACCAGCCAATCCATCTACCACTTCGCCAATTTCCTCATCAAAAGCTCTCATTCCTGAAGAGCTTCCTGTCACCAATATCCATCAAGCTCCCATACCCCCATCATATTCATCATTGACTACATGTACATGTGATGTACCTTGATTATTTTTTGTTCTTTGATCTAATGTAATCTATTGCAGTGGATTGGTATGGTGGTGCCCTAGCATTGCTCGAGGGCTAGGAGGGTTGTAGAACTATGGTGTAAAACATCCGCGATCACTTTACAACTACAAGAAATACTTGTGGATGCTCAATAATAATGGACATCAAGAGGCACTTGGAAGTGGAGGAGAAGTGCCTAGGGGTGCTCGAGAATGATAAGGGGTACCCGAAGGCATTTGACGTCTAAATGAGAAGTCTACAGAAGCATATATGGTTGAACGAGGAGGGTGATAGTGGATGCAGAGGCTATGAAAAATGAGGATGGAAGGTGAAAGCACTTGAATACTCTTGGGAACTGATGTTATGAATTGCTTAGGGAAATCAAGACAAAAGACTCAAGATTCAAGGATTACTCAATATTTGAGCCATCAAAATGACTCCTAGTTATAATCTCACCTAGGGCACATTAGGGTTTTTATGAAAACAATTATGTGATCAAGATTAGAATGTGATGGAGGGTGGATATTTAATATAGGGTGTGGCATTGATTGATGTGGATGAAAGAATAGCATTAAGTGAAATCGGATGGTTGGTATTAATTCACTTATATAAATATATATTTATTAAATATATATAAAATATAATATATAAAATATTAATATTTATATATATATATATATATATATATATTATTATAAATATATATGAATAATGGGTGAAAATGGTGGGAACGCTTGAATTGATGACAAGTGGCTAGGTTTTGGTGTCTACACTTGCTTGAGGTTATAATTGCTCAACTTGCCTCCCATAAGGGGGCTCTCTCCTGTTTATAAGATCAGGGTAGCTAGATAGTACATGGATTGGGAAATCTAAATGGGAAGATGTCAACACATTTATAATTGATCCCATATAGCCACATCAACTATCTTTATTACTATTAGCTTGGGACTTAGATTTAGATAATCATACCTTGAGCATTAGGGTTAGGTTTAATGTTGATTTAGTCTATAAATAGGAAGATTTATGTGGTATTTAGAATTATATTTCATATATTATTGTGAAGAATCCTCTATTGTGCATATGAAACTTTACCCTCTTGAAGTGGTTATGAGACTTCACCATCTTTAAGTTTCTAAATATTTGTATTGATTTAAATACATAATTTGATTACTATATATTTTATTTTCTAGCAATTAGATATTAATTATTGTAATCATTGGATGTTGATTATTGCATATTATTGGATTGTTAGTGCTATTGTAGTATTTCTTGATGTTTTTCATTACAAGTGGTATCCAATATTCAATATTGGCTACCTATGGTGATGCAAATTTGTAGCAAAATGATGCAAAAATCATTCTAAAACCTATGCTGAAAAGTACTGCTTTTGTTTCCCAATAAGTTTTTCATAATGTTTTTGGATCATCTTTTGGTGCATTTATCCTCTAAAATATTTTGAGTTTTCTATTGTTACTTCCTTTTCTTGAAATCAATTAAAAAATAAGAATTGGGTTTGATAGAACCCTTATGAGAGACATATCTCATTGTGATTATTTCTTCAAGCCAGTCAAAACAAGGGGTATTTTCAACAACATTTTTTCAAGGAATGTGTTGGGACCCTTGTGGAAGACTTATCTCTATGCGTTCATATCTTTATGATGATAAAATGAAGGAGTACTTATCACAATATTTTTTAGTAGCATTTCAAGGATTTTTTTGTTTATTATTGTAATTACCCCTAACATATGAATAAACCTATTGTCATTACTAATTGGTCATAAATAAATGGTATAATTGCAATGCATTGGTAATTTAAAGGATGTGTATGAGCAAAAATATGTGTCAATCTAAAAATCTTGGTAACCAACACAACACTTCTCTAAATATCAATATTTTATACTAGTGTCTTCTTTATTCCTTAAACACCTTGGATTTACCTCCAAATATATCTAATACTTTCTCTCCTCTTTCCAATAACCCTCTCCATGTCACTCCTCTTGCTACCCATCCAATTGGTACTCTTATTCCTAATATGGGTGATCCTAGTTTGTATGTCTATCTTGAGAAACAATAAATATTGGTTACTCCTATTGTGAATTCCTTGTATGAAATCCAAAGAGTTATACAAATATCCTCTACTACACATCCCCTTGACCACAAGCCTCAAAAAATCATTGAGCAATAACCTTCAAAAATTTCTCAAGCACTAATATAAGGGACACAAGCATTCTTCAATAATTGTTGTTTGATCACAATCCTCTAGTGTCCTTTGAAATTCACTTAGATCCCTATGCTACCAAAGGTCCTCTTCTAGGTATGGGTTGGTTACAACTTAGGCTTTGATTATGATCTAAATTCATCTAGAGGAGGTGCTTCTAGTTTCCTTAAATGAACTCATGATGTTCCTTTTTTAGACATCAATATTCTCATATTTGAGGGTGTCAATCTACATGGATGGGTGACAAATATGGATAACATTATTTATCTTTATTATGCTCTAAAAAAAGGTCATGTCACATTAGTGAATACTATGTTGGGAATCCATACTCATCAATGGTTTTTATGGGATATTTTCCAACTAGGGGATTCACTTTTGTGGCCTTAATTTAAAAAATATTCCTCAAAATATTTGACAAATAATCTTCCACTTTGTATGTGTTTCATTTTATGCAAATAAAATAAACATGAACAATTGATGAATATTGTGTAGAGTTCAAGAGTCTTATCACCTACACCTAACCATTGAATCCAATAATTATATCATCCTTTAACTATGGTCTTAAGCATAATATTTAGTGGGAATACATTGGCATGCTAGGTTACGCATGGTAATTTGCATACGCATCATACCTATGTCTATATTTATATTTTAGTGATTGTTCAACATTAAATTATTAGGAAAAATAATGTAAGGGGTTGTGTCATTTTGGAACAAGGTCTATGGAGGGAAGGAAAGCCTCTTGGTCAAATGATTTACCTTCATTTCTACCTAAGGATATTGTAGTGATAAATTCACTACACTAGATAAATATCATTGAGGAGGATATTTTTGGGTGAGTCATCAATCAATGTTGTTTTAGAAGGAGAATAAGATGAAGGGACCTGAGGCCCCTACAATTTATCAAGTAGTCAACACCAAAAAACCTTCGAGGATGTCACTAAGAAAAAGATCTCATCAAAATTTGAAAGCCAATTTTAAACTCTCTATGTCATGAATCCATGCTAACCAATCAAATTGGATAAAAAATGGTCCACAACCTTTATGATGGTAACTAAATTATTCCCCACCATTGGTAGGATCAATTCTAAAGTCATTCTAGTGATATTTAAAAGGGATCCACTACTATCGATATTTTGACTTATACAATGACTATAAACTCTTCACCTCCCCATAGAGAAGAGGCCATAGAACTAGCTATATTCCACATCTAATTGGGTTTGTAGTCACTACCCACATAGCCATTACCTGGTAGTGTACTTATGAGAACAATACCAAGAAGGAAATATGAGGGAAAAATCCAACAAATACAAGAAATAGAAGGAGATCCAAGGTGTTTGTTCAAAAAGCTAGAAAGATAAGCTCCTATGCATCAATATTTCCATAAAGAAAATCTCAAAACTTATGGTATACTAAATAAGAATATTATTAGAGCATTTCAAGTTGGAAAGATGATGTAGACTACCCAATCCTACCGGTCCATATGAAGACCATCTCAAAAATCTAATGGTAAGAGAGCAAAAGGGATCAATCAACTTAAAACTAGAAAAGAGGAATGACTTGGACACACAAGCTAAACCAAAAAAAAAAATTATGGTCTAGAGGTAATCACCAAATAAAATAAAGGGGTAGGTCAACAACAATAAAAATTTACCAAATAGTGATATTTGCAAAAGGGAAAAAACCAAAAATCTATTTGATATGCATGAAAGAACCCCATAAAGAGGAAACCAACTAGACCATAAAGTAGATAGAGCACCAGACACAAGAACACCATGCAAAGTCAAGGACAATTGAGCATAATAAAAGTGTGATTACCTAGTTCTATATCTATTCCATTTGGTACCTAGGCACAATATCCCAATATGACACATGGTACATTTAAAGCTATACCACAAAGGCATCCCAAGAGCAACCTAGAGCCCAAAGACATTAATGGTAGAAAATCTCATCAGATTTCTAGTATAGGCAACCAATTGAAGTGATAGAAAAATCCATGTCTAGTAGAATCAACCTCCTATAGCATGAATGACTTCAAATATAGAGACCTCAAGACCACTCTAGCTCGATGACGTGACACCTTGATATAATTTTGAACTTGAAATTTTAAATTTCTTGAATTATTTTGGGAGGGAAACTTATTTTGACTCCATCTATGAATATTATACCTTTTTCATTTGTAGAGGATTGAAAGGTTATCCATTTGTGTCGAGTATCTAGTCTTGTACATAATTTTTATTTCACTCTCTTTCTATATAACAACCTGGCTCAAGCCTTGAGTCATTTTGTTGATATGCTTCAAGTCGCTTTCTTGGGAATGACTGTAATATAGTTATGATATACATGAGAAGCTATAACTATTCACCTTTTTCTTGGTTCTTATGTGTGTTTATATGTGATGCTTTGTGCTTGATGAAATTATGTTCTTTGCACATTGTTAATGGATGATGCATGTGTTCATTAATCTCATTATTGTATAGAAGAGGCTTAGGATATTGGTGCATAGCCTCCCATAACATAGGTTTCCATTTCCATGTCATTTTCTTTCCAATTTTTATTTCTCTCCTTTTCTCCCCTTGCAAATGCTATTAGATTAGGAAGGTGAGCCTCAAAATCACATCCAATTAAGGATTTGGCCTTGTAAAAAACCCCAGAGGTCATTCCCTAATCCATGTCCCATTCTATCAAGATGTAACATCCCCTCTATTTAGTTATTTATCTGGTTGCTACTATTTATGAAATAAGATATTGCTAAGGAAATTTATGAGTGTAGGTGCAGATATTCACTCTCGGCAAGCATAATGGACAAGTTTAGTACCCACCTTCTGGTGGAGACAATGGTTGTTTGCATCAGGTAAGATGGCATATGATGTCGTGCTCAATACACCATGGCTTGTGGGTACATGGAAGCCCACCAAAACAAAAAGCATATAGGAGCATCCTACCTGTGAACATATGTTTTCTGTATTTGCATATTTACATAATGCTTGATTAACATATTGAATGGATGCATATTGGTTTGCGTATTTAAAATGACTTCAAAAATAATAGTTTTTCACCATATATGTTATTTAAAAAAAAAAAGAAAATTGATTTTTTTCACATTAAATAAAATATGTAAAATGAGATATATAAAATAATAAATATAATTATTTAATTAAATATAAAATATAAAAAAGAGAGAAAACTAATATTTTGGTTGCCATGGGTGGTAACACTCGGTATCTCTCCAATATCACATGGCTAGCCTTATGTGTCATTCAAACCAGGTATTCAACTCCTTTTTAAAAAAATACCAAGCTAGTCTCAGATCCATGCATTTACCGTTCGATAATAATCTTACTATGGAAGGATAAAATAGGAAAGTAGCTTGAGCGAGAAGCCTTCTTCTCAATAGCTAGGTTAGATCTGGTTTATAATAGACCTGTATTCTGATATTATACTTGTCTATTATCTGTATTATAGTTGTTCCAAGGTAATCTAAAAACTACCATAGCCTCAAAGCTAAGCTTGTATGTGTGTAAAACTATCAAATAGTAAACACTGGTTTGACGGACATGACTGGGTGAGTAGGTCAAAAGTCAAGTTATAAAATAAAATGAAATGATCAATTAGAATATTTTTCCTGATTGCCTGCATGAGTAGGAGTTGCATAGTAGTGAGTGTGATTCTATGCATTAGACTTCATAGAGCCATGCTGACCCAATATTGTCCAGTCATTGTCATCCACAAAACTCGACTGTGAGTTCGAGGAGAAAGAAAATTTTGAGAAAAACTACCGAATCATGGTGAGAAGGTTCTTTCGTACGAATTCTTCCTGCCAGTATTGGGTTGGTATATTGGTTGGTTGTGACTATTACTATTTTCTATGCATAGAATAGCTAGCAATATGATATGAGTGTATACAGGTATTACATGCTTCACGAAGGAAGCTTCTCTGTCCAAAATCAAACAAAAAAACTAAGCTGGAAGCTTTTAATGTGTTTGAAATTTGGTTTTGGCGAGTCGCTCGTCAAGGATAAAATAGGACTAAAATTTATAATGTTTTCATAATTCTTTTTATAAGGTCGTCAAATGATAGGTTGTTCACAGAACTCTTTGAAACTGTAGTATTCTTCTACAAAAAGAAATAAATTTTGCAAAGAATTGTTTATGATTATATGAAATTTTATAATAGTTTATTTTAATTAGATTTATTATTTGTATTGTTAGTGCATCGTGCTAATCAGGTGATGATAAATTTCGAAGCGGTATGTTTTATTTTTAAAACTAAAAAAAAATCCTATGGATAGTGTTGTGAAGTAAATCATAGATGAACTCTACAGTGGAAAACCTTTCTTTTTCTTGTATATGGTTTTGATTAGTTTCATGTTGTATTGATCCGGTATAGTCTTTTTCTACTGCAATTTGTGACCTAAGATAGACATGGTATTTTGAATATTTGGTAGCTTAAAAAATATATGCTCCTGTAAGGTTTTACATGAAGTCTAGTATTCTTATATGGAAATTATAATTTTAAGTATAATATGCTTCGAAATGCTTTAATGAGAATTTTAATAGTATTGGTATTAGCATCGAATTTACTGTAGAATACTGTTGTGAACTGACGTTACTTCATCTTAAATCATGCAGGAGTGTTTCCAATTAAAATTCATAAAAGATAAACTTTACTCTCCGGTAGAGCAAATAGTTTGGATTAACTAAGTAGGTTAAAATGTCATGTTGAAATTTGATCTGTGTAGATGGATTTTTAGAGAAATCCCTTCAGCTAGTGTAGAGTAGGTTTTATATTATGGTTACTAGACCATATCTGGTAAAGCATACAATGCTTGAGATTTAGAATTGCTTCCTTGTCCTATTTAAACCTCAGTTAAATGTTGAAAGGAGAAACCAAGAATTTTATAATAACACTACATGGTAAAATGTGTTGAAGAACCTGCTAATCTGTACATATCGATGATGTCGGTATCAATAAATACACGATCATGTGTATTTAAAAGATGGTTTATTTCCTACAGCAGTATTGGAAATAGGAGGTTTTTGTTTTATAGAGAGCTTAATTAGAGACCACGCTCAACTACACTGGCCAGATTTTCTGGCAATTTTCTCTTAGGGTCTTAAATGTTTGATAATATTTTTAAACACATCAAAAAATCTGATGTTTTGTGAGCATTGATTGCTAGGAGTACGACTGAACTGAATTATTGTACCTTCTCCTTGAAGAGATTATTGGAAAACTTCCAAGACGTGATCATAGCATAAAATTAAGAACCACCTATTCTTTTAAAACATTAATATCTAGCAGCCTTTGAATGAATAGAGAGTTTCATGATGTTGAAAACCTTGGGAATACCCTTTATGGAAAAACGTAAAGCACATTCAAAATGTTCTTTAGGCTTTTATCATATTGTGCAGGCTCTTTGTAAAATGCATAAAAACACTTGTTTTTAAATCCATGAACTTGATAGGAGGAAACTATGATGTATTTATTTCAATGTGTACCACATTCTCTTTAGCTTTTAAATATTAGTTAATTTAACTTAGTGAAAACTCAAACTATTGTGATATATTAATGTTATAGATTTATTTAAGTAAACAGGGGTGAACCTTTTCAAATATATATATATATATATGATTGGAGTTTTGTTTTGTATTCTAAAATTTTAAAAAATATCAATTTGATTTACTTTTTAGAAGGAGAAAGTTAAGTAACAAATTTTTATTGCTTTTTATTATAGGAAAATTTGAATATTAATGAATATTTTAGAAGTTTGACAAGAAAGTTACTTTTCGAAAAATAAAGCTCTATGATAAGCTAACACACAAATTATCTAGAATCTTGTTGCAAAAAATAATTTTACCTATATGTCTCCAAGTCAGGAAAACCTTTCAATAAATTATCAATATGCACTTTCATCCATTCAACACCGATGGTTTACAAGTGGTGACCATTTTGAATCGGATATAGTTGTTCTCTAGCAGGCTTGTATGGGTCAAGTGGACCTCCTGCTAAGGATGAGTAACGAATTGTGGAATGGGATGTCATTCTAGGTTATCAAACGAGTAGTACCATGAGGGGATCTCACGATCATAGTTCAACTATGAAATTGATAGCAGAAACCTATCACTAGAAGTGCTAGTTTACAGGGCTAGAAGGTCCAACAATGGATGGAATGGGACATCTCTTCGTTAGCTCAACATGATTTGGGATACCCAAATCCAGAGAATTTGTGGGACCTAGCTGTGTTCATAAGTTGATGAATTATAGCTAGGCACAAGGTATATTGATGGTATTCTTGGCATGGTTTATACAAACAAAAGCGGAGCACATGTTAGAGAAACATGTATTGTCCTTAATGCTATGGAGTGAGGAAACTATGCATCCACCCTTCTAGGTATTATGGGCCCTAGAAGGACAACCCATTGCAATGAACTTGGTCTCTAGTATGGAGAAGTTCACTAAATGGCACCTTTTACAGGATCTGGCCAATATCTACCACTCGAGAGACCGTTTGTAGCGATCACTAATCTTAGAGCATGCAAATTATGCCTATGTACTATTAACATGTTGAGTGAGCTTAGTTAAATTTATACTTTTATCTTTTGTTGAGTCAAAAAAATTCTTTGGTAATTCCAAGGAGCAAGACTGGAATCGACAACTGGGTGAGTCATGCTTGGGTTGTTATTGTTGGTATTAGAGCCCTAGGTTGTGAAACCCTAGGTTACAAACTTGTTTTAGAATTTGTGTTTTAAATTATGATAACCCTTAAAAATGATATAGCTCTTTTGTATTCATGTTTAATGGCAAGTATCTCCAAAAGAACCGTTGCTGCTCTACAAGAAGGGCTTGCAAATTTTTTGAGAAAATAATTAATAAGACTTGTTAGGGAGTTCGACCAAGAGCAAGCAGTTGAAACACTTCATCATATCCTAAGAAAAGAAAAAGAATTTGTGGTAGGAAAGACTATGCAAAGAGATGACAATATGGATAAGATGATTCAATTTATGCAAGAGTAGTTAAATCAACAAAAAGAGCATATGGATGTAAAATGAGCTCAAATTAATGAGAACATGGAACAAAAAAGAGCTCAGCTAGCTCAAAAATAGGAAATCATAACCCAACAACAAAAATTAATTTAGAATCTAACCAAAAGTTAGGAACCAGAGGAAATATTGGATAATCTTCCTGAGGGGTATACTAGAGGAAAAGTTGGTGCAAATTTAAGGAAAGAAATAAGAAATTTTGATATTTCCAAATTTAATGGAAAAAGTGATGGGTAGGTAGCTGAGAATTGGCTAAGTAAGGTCGGTGGATACTTTGCTATTAAAACCCTATCCTCTAAATCTAAGATAGCTCGAGTAGCGACTTATATGTTGGGACCTGCAAGATACTGGTGGATGACATATAAGAAAACCCATAAAAATGAGGTATTCGATGTACCTTGGTATGTATTCCTAAAATAATTCAGGGATAAATTTCTCACTCAAAAATTTTATATTAAAAAATATACCGAGTTTATGAATTTACACCAAGATAATATGTCAGTCATAGAATATCACAAGATATTTATACAACTACTTAAGTATGCACTTGAGTATGATAGAAAAGAATAATCTAAAGTAAAAAAAATTGTCATGGGGTTACATACTAAAATTTTATCACCACTTGGGTTAGTTAAGCCAAAAGACTTGTTAGAAACTTTTGATTATGCACGATATGAGGAGTTGAGTCATAAAAATAATAAAGCATACTACTAGAGGATGGAAAAATATGATCCAAGAAGGAACAATAAAAAATTCCCAAGGATGGGAGTCTATACAAAGGGGATAATAGAAATCGGGACAGGGGCAGGTACCAAAATAGCAAAGGGCATCATGATAGAAGGGATTTTTAAAATAGAACTACATAGAGAACCTTGAATTAAGATATAGAAAAGAAAATTGCCAACCAGAAAAAATATGGGGTTGGATGGAAAGGTAAAGCTCCTTTGAACATATATTTCATATGTGGAGCCAAATACCATTATGTTATCCAGTACCCAGAAAGGTCTAACAGAATAAAGCTAACCGAGGATACATACTATAAAATCTATGCAACTACAGGGAACCCTACTCTCTTAAGAGAAAAATAGCTGATAATAATATTTGTATTCTAGTCTATGGTGGAGCTACTGATAGTTTTTATCTACTAGTATTTTGAGAGACATTTTGGAAAAGCATAGGATTATGGCAAATGGGTGGCAATTCGAGAATGGGTATGGTCTAATCTATTTAGTTAACCAATGTTTCTTTGATTTCCAAATTACTCTACCTCAAAAGAAAACAAGTTGGCACCTATATGTAGCTCATTTACATGTTAGACTGACTTAAATCTCAACATCAGTACTACTTATCATCTAGAGAATGATGGATAGACCAAAAGGGTCAATTAAGTAATAGTTGATATATTGCAAATATACTGCATGAATCATCAAAATATATGGGAGATCTAAATTTATCTGGTAAAAACTACCTACAATAATAGATACCATGCCACGTTGAGCAAGGCTCTATTTGAAGCCCTATATGGGCACAGGTGTAGAACACCTTTGACTTGGGATAATCTAGAATATTGAGCAATGATCGGATAAGATATTTTGAAACAAATGGAGGTACAATTAAATAACCCATAGAATGCCATAAGGGCCATGCTAATATTAAAAATATCACCTAGATAATTTGTTGTTGATGATAAAGTTTTCCCTAAGAGTCAAACCTTCAAAAAGTTCAATAAAGTCCACCAAGCTGAGTCCTAGGTTTTTAGGACCATTCGAAATCATTTCTAAAACTAATATTGTGGCCTATAGATTGGCCTTGCCACCTAAATCATCTAAGATATGTGATACTTTCCATATGTCCCTCCCTAGAAAATATATATTAGATCGATCACATGTGTGGATATTTCAAATTTGCAGATGTCAGACCAGTAGCTCATTAAGATCCACCCATTCAGTTCTAAGCAAATTCATAAGAAGACCGATGATAGGGTCCAACGGGACCAATACTCTGATAGAAATGCCATATGAGAAAATGTGGTAATTTTGAAAGAAAAATTTCCATATTTTCTTGAGAAATTCTCAATTCCTGAACATTGATAAATATATATCTATATGCATGTTTTGATTTTTGAAGAATGTATAATGATTTAGTATGATGGTGCATGTAAGTTTAAATAATAATATATACATCAAAATTGATACAAACATAGGGACTATGTTTAATCCTATGGGGGTAATGTAACATCCCCTCCATTTGGTTATTTATCTACTTGCTACTATTTGTAAAATGAGATACTACTAAGGAAATTTGTGAGTGTAGGTGTAGGTATTTACCTCTCAGGGAGCAGAATGGACAAGTTTAGTACCCACCTTCTGGTGGAGACTATGGTTTTTCATGTCAGGTAAGGTGGGATATGATGTTGTGTTCAATGCACCATGGCTTGTGGGTACATGAAAACCCACCAAAACAAAACGCATGTGGGAGCATCCTACATGTGAACTTATGTTGGATGTATTTGCATTTTGCATAATGCTTGATTGACAGATTGCATGGATACATACATGTTGGTTTGCATATTTAATATGACTTTGAAATAATAGTTTTTCACCATATTTAATCTAAAAACTACCATAGCCTCAAAGCTAAGCTTGTATGTGTGTAAAACTATCAAATAGTAAACACTGGTTTGACGGAAATGACTAGGCGAGTAGGCCAAACGTCAAGTTATAAAATAAAATGAAATGATCAATTAGAATGTTTTTCCTGACCACTTGCATGAGTAGGAGTTGAATAGTAGTGAGTGTGATTGTATGCGTTAGACTTCATAGAACCATGTTGACCTAATACTCCCCAACCATTGCCATCCTAGGAGAAATAAAATTTTGAGGAAAACTATCGAATCATGGTGAGAAGATTCTTCCGTATGAATTTTTCTTGACAGTATTGGACTGCTTTATTGGTTGGTTGTGACTATTACTATTGTCTATGCATCAAATAGCTAGTAATATCATATGAGTGTATACAGGTATTATGTGCTTCACAAAGAAAGCTCCTCTATTCGAAATCAAATGAAACACCTAAATCGACAGTTTTTAATGTGTTTGAAATTTGGTTTTGGTGACGTCGCTCATAAAGGATAAAATAGGACTGAAATTTATACTTTTTTCATAATTCTTTTTATAATGTCGTCGAATGATAGGTTGTTCGACAAACTCCTTGAAAATGTAGTATTCTTCTATAAAAAGAAATAGATTTTGCAAATAATGGTTTACGATTATATGAAATTTTATAATGTTTTATTTTAAATAGATTTATTATCTGTATTGTCGGTAAACCTTGCTGATGATAAATTGGAAGTGGTGTGTTTTGTTTTTAAAACTCAACAAAAATCCTGTGGACAGTTCTGTGAAGTACCACATAAAACCTTTCTTTATTTGTATATGGTTTTGATTAGTTTCATGTCGTATTGATCCGGTATAGTTTTTTTATATTGTGATGTGTGACCTAAGATAGACATGGTATTGTGAATATTTGGTAGCTTAAAACTTTCTACTCTTGTAAGGTTTTACATGAAGTCTAGTATGCTTATCTGGAAACTATTGTTTTAAGTATAATATGTTTCGAAATTCTTTAATGAGAATTTTAATAATATTGGTATTAGCACTGGCTTTACTGTAGAAGACTGTTGTGAACTGAGGTTACTTCCTCTTAAATCATGCATGAGTGTTTCCCATTAAAATTCATAAAAGAGGAACTTTACTCTCCATTAGAGCAAATAGTTTGGATTAACTACGTAGGTTAAAATGTCATGTTGAAATTTGATCTGTGTAGATGGATTTTAGGAAAATCCCTTCGGCTAGCATAGAGTAGGTTTTATTTTATGGTTGCTAGACCATGTCCGGTAAAGCATACAATGCTTGAGATCTGGAAATGCTTCTTTGTGTTGTTTAAACCTTAGTTAATTGTTGAAAGGAGCAACCAAGAATTGTATAATAACGTTGCCTGGTAAAATGTGTTGAAGAGCCTGCTAATCTGTACATACCGGTGACGTCGGTATCAATATAAATGCCCTCATGTGCATTTGAAATATGGTTTAATTCCTACAGTAGTTTTAGACATAGGAGGTTTTAGTTTTATATATAACTTAATTAGAGACCACGCTCGACTACACTGGCTATATGTTTTGGCAGTTTCCTCTTAGGGTCTTAAATTTTTGATAATCTTTTTAAACACATCAAAACATTTGATGTTTTGTGAGCATTGTTTGCTAGTAGTACGTCTGAACCGAATTATTGTATCTTCAACTTGAAGAAAGTATTGGAATACTTCCAAGATGTGATCATAGAATAAAATTATGGTATATTTAGGAATAAGAACCACCTGTTATTTTAAAACATTAATATTTGGAAGCTTTTTGATTGAATAGAGAGTTTCATGATGTGAAAATCTTGGGAATACCCTTTATGGAAAAACATAAAGCACATTCAAAATGTTCTTTAGGCTTTTTATCATAATGTGGAGACTCTTTTTCAAAAGCATAAAACCTCTTGTTTTTAAAGCCATGAACTTGATAGGAGGAAACTATGATGTATTTATTTTAATGTGTGAAAGCACGAGGATACGGAAACAAAAAGGAATATGCTGAATACGATGCGTCTAAAACCAAACTTAACGCCAAAAGCCTATGTATTGAAAAATGCATAAAAGGAAAGAACATGAGCGAATCGACACAAGATAAAAGCAATATGAAATATGGTCCTCTTTATTGATATGCTTTCAAAGTCATGTTACAATACGTCTCCTTCCTTTTTAGGGGATAGGAGCGTCAAATATGTTTTTGATCACATCCATGGATAGCAATCCTTCTTCCGCGTGCCCACATGTAAGATGGGCGGACCAAAACGTCGCCGCCGCTTGTGTATATGATTGTTCACTCCTTCCTACTCTTCTGATGTCGAAAACCTACGTTCAAAGAAACAGAAAATATTAGTAGCACCTGCAGATAGAATAAAGCATGTATTTCCCAAGGCCTACTGTCAGTATATGCATGAAAATATTAAAACGATAATCAAATGACCTCAGATCGACCTAAAATTTTGACAGAAGCATAAATATGTTACCAGGAAGCCACTGCAAAAGGAACAGTCTAGAAATTCCTCACAGATTTGTATTCGCTCCGGGGTGGGACGAATAGACCTGCAATAACTTGTCAGAAAGCACCCTCTTCAATGTCCTATCTAGAAAGCTCCAAATGACCTGCAAAGTTGGGGTTAGCTAATTGGGGGTGTTTTGGGAAGACCCAGATGGTCAGATTTCTCCAATTTGGCCTCTATCACCCAGATTTTGCTGGTGCCATCTGCAAGTTAGTAAAGGCGGGAAATGATAAAAACCTGGTCAAAATTGCTCGAAATGAAATGAAATTTAAACTACAGCCTATTTAACAGACCTAGAATAAGATGCAAAAGAAAAATCAGAGAAATCTATCACAGATTTCTAATCATCCCGGGGTGGGGCGAATAGGACTGTGACAGTTTGGGGGCGCCCGGGGGCAGAACGCCCACCGTTTGGGACTCTGTTTCGGCACCAATCCACTTGGGATGGGTCCAAAACTTCTTATGGGGTGTTGTCGACAAATTTTGTGGAATATTGTGGCCAAAAATTGGGTTTTGGGTCCGGATTCGTGCTTCCAATAATCACCCAATAACCTCCCTTTCGAATGAGAGATTAAGGATGTGAAAGGCACAAATCGCAAGTAGGTATGTAAATTGGCAGCACTTCGTTGCTCAAATGCTCCTTCTCTGTATATCTTTTGGGTGAGAAAACTCACCAATTTATAGACCTAGGGTCTCTTTGTTTGGAATGCGCATGCGAGGGCGCCACTTGAGTTGATTGTCCTATTTTGAGAGAAAAGATAATTCCCTGATTTAGAATCTCCTTGCATGAGGTCTCTAAAATAAAGACATGCATGACAGAAGTCTCTCTTCTTGATTTAAAGCTATTCCTCGCAATTGCATGGCCTGAAGCCTCAGTTAACTGGCGGACTTGTCGAGGTTTGACTTTTTGCCAGTCAAACTTGCTATTCGCCTCACCCTGGGGCGAATGTTGATATTCGTCCCTGGGTGGGACGAATGCCAGTTTGTATTCATCCCTGGGTGGGACGAGTAGAGAGCAAGGTGCCAAATTGACCTCTGACCTCCAAAACTACTTTTGGGAGTGGTTAGGACCACTGTTTAACCTCTAGGGGCTGCCCTAGGGGTTGTGTGTGTCAATGCGATCAGCGCTTGTTGTCACATAATCGGATTGGTGCTATTTTGGTGTCTACAGATGCCCCTTTTTGGGAAGCATTGTGCAAGGCACAACACCGAGCAAAAATAGATAACCAAAGCACTAATGATTAGGGTTTCTCAGTAACCTAACCAACTCTTGATGCCCCAAGTATGGAAAGGGCACGCATTCTTGAATCCTTGCTTCTGACGAGCTAAGGAACTTAATTCAAGTGTTAACCTTTTTCGGTGAGGTGTTACTTGAGCTTGGACATTGATCAGTCATGAATAGGCAAAGGGCGCAACCTTTTGTCTATGGGAACCTTGAGTTCATGATTCACGAATGCCAAGTGTTTGATCAGCTTGTGATTATTGCTTGTTTGCTGCCCCAAGCAGGGGCATGATTGTCTTTGTCAATGATCCTTTGAATGCGTGTCATTTCCTTGATTGGGTATATTTTTGTTGATTGGTGACTAAGTGTGACTACCCCCTCAAGCGACGAATCGATGAGGGAATGACCGACATGAGAAAAGCGACGAGTCGCTTGACCCAAGATGACTTAGGTAAGGGTGCCTTCAGTTGTTTACCATTGAATGCGAAAGCAGTTTTTGAACATTCTGACCTATTTTTGGTGGGTGTTAACCCTTTTTGTGATGCATTTTGGAGCTGAAATTGTCAAGAATCCATCCTCCCGTGGAGTGGTCCGGCTATGGTAGCCTTCTTAGGGAGTAGGATAGTGACAATTTGTAACCCCAATGTCTATTTTGGATGCCAAGAATGTCAGGCACAAAAGCGCCTTCGTTCGGCAATGTTATTGCTATTTTTGGTTGGGTTTTGACCCTTTTGGTGACGTCATTTGGGGATGAAATTCTCAAAAATTCATCTTCCCGTGGAGCGGTCCGGCTATGGTAGCCTTCTTAGGGAATAGGATAGTGAGGATTTGTGACCCCGACATCTATTTTGCATGCCCGAAATGTCAAGTGCAAAAGCACTCTTATCGGACACTTTTAGTGCTTGTTTTTGGTGCATTTTGTGCAGTTTTTGCTTTTTTTGAAATTTTTGCTCTGTATTCATCCCTGGGTGGGACGAATTCCTATTTAGTATTCATCCCAGGGAGGGACGAGTGCTAACCAGAGTGCTCATCCCAGGGGGGACGAGTACAGGCTCAAAAAGCCTATTTAAAGGCCAAAACTAAGTTTTGGGCTCATTTGCATTTGTTTTTCTTGGCGATTTGGAGCTCTGAGGAGGAGGAGGTCAATTCTACGAAGCGAAGCGCTGCCAAAATTTTCTTATGACCATGAGTTCACACACCGGATCGAGTGGCAGAGCCGAAGCGAGACCAGTGAGTGCCCTTCCTCTTTATTATTTTGTGTTGCAATTTGAAAACCGTAAGTTGTTTATTTCTTGTTTTTTTTTTTTTTTTGTTTTAAATTTAAAAATGAAACCCTAGTCTATCAAAATTAACACTTAGTTTAAAACTTAGTATAACCCTAGTTAAACAAAGATCAAAATTTAGTTTAAAACTGAGCTAAAAAACTTAGTTTAGAACATAACTTAAAAACTTCACTTAACCCGAATTGAACAAAGATCAAAACTTAGGTTAGAAACGTAGGGTAAAACTGAGCGTAAAAACGTAGCTTCAACCCTAGTTATTTGTTGTTTTTGTGTTTTTTTAATTTATCAGTTAGAGTTAAAAACCCTAGATCTGAAAAATTATTTTTGAATTTTTTGTTTGTTTTTTAATTTATCAGTTAGAGTTAAAAACCCTAGAACTGACAAATGATTTTTTTTTTTTTAATTTATCCGATTAGAGTTAAAAACCCTAGAACACAAATATATTTTTTTTTTTTTTTAATTTAGAATTAAAACCCTAGACATATTTTTAATTTTGTATGTTTTTAATTTACAATAAAACCTATTTTTTTTTTTTTTTATTTAACTATTTTTTAATTTTTTATTTTTTGCTGTACATTTTGATGCATTTGCTGTATATTCATGTTATTGTTGTACAGTTTTTCATTGTTTTAATGTTTTTATGTTGTTTTCTTTTGCAGGTTGTGAAGAGCCGGTACCGTGTGCCCACTGTTTTCACTGAAGCATGTGAGGCACTGACTTTGGTTGATTGGGATTGGCTTGATGCCCTTGGGCTCAAGTAGGTGACTCGGCTAGAGCCGGTGGTCGGGGATCGGGCCTATCTGATGGCCCTGATCAACCTGTGGGATCCCCGGACCAACACCTTCCATCTCCCAACAGGGGAGATGACGGTGACCTTGGAGGATGTCTATCGGATTCTTCGAATTCCAATAGATGGACTGTCGATCCGGACGACATCGTGGGATCGGAGGACAACATACTGATACGTTATTTTGGGCATGGGGAGGAGTTGGGTGTGGAGAGCCCAGTGGAGAGGGCGGAGGGTGACTGCCAGATTGGTGGCATACTGGTTCGATGGTGGCTAGAGAGGGGTGTGTTGGGAGTGAGGCACGCATTACTCATGGGCCTCATTTCCAACATGCTGCTTCCTGACTCGTCGAGCGTGAGGTTCCCGTGGAACCTGCTAGAGGTGGTGTTCAGGTTGGTGGAGTGTCCGACAGATGCACCGATGATCATGAGATGGGGACAGACTCTACTGGCATAGCTCTATGATGAGTTGTACGAGGTCCGCTACTAGAAGTGGAAGGGGATTAGTTGCAGCTACTTGTTGTAGTGTTGGGCTTGGTAGCACATAGCAGTGGAGAGGCCGATGGGGCTGCCCTAGATGACTCGAGAAGAGATGGTAGACCGAGAGATCGGATACGGGGCACTATGGTGGAGGTCAGAGGAGCAGGGTTAGAGTCGATGATGGGCAGGTGTCGTAGGGCACTATGTCGATGCCTTCGCTCGGCTTGCTCCAAGGGAGGTGTTCTAGCGCCCCTACCGGGACTGTCCAGCCTAGCCTGAGGCTGGAGAGTGGCTCCGATGGGTACGAAGGGGGCGGTGGCTGATTGGGTGTCATGGGACTGAGCAGGAGTTCTTCCCATATGGTCGGGTGACACGATAGTTCGAGGTGCACCAGGGGTTTCCTGGTGAGCCCGTGGTCTATCGACACTGAGGGGATGAGAGGACTCTAGCTTGGCCAGTCATTGCGCCACTGGGTGAGGATGCAGATACAACGATTGATGTCCCAGATGTGGATGACATTGGGGTTACCATAGAGTATGAGTAGTGGTGGACTCTACGGTGATGGCGAGGTGAGGGGCCTCTAGGGGGTGTAGCAGGGGATGAGGGTGCAGAGGCACCGAGAGAGGGTTGGGGAGTTTCGCTGGATGATGCAGACATGGTGGAGGTTGAGGATGTTGGAGGGGAGTTTGGGGTGCCAGATCAGCCGGAGATGCAGGACGTCCCAGAGTAGTGGGAGCCAGAGCAGGCTACTATCCCAGATTCATCGAGGCCTCAGGCAGGTTCGGAGGATGTGGAGGCAAGGCATTGCACTGAGATAGCATGATTGGAGGACCTACTATGGAGATGAGATGAGGAGCTAGGGAGGCTATGGGAGAGGGATCTCCTATGAATGCAGCTAGCAAAGTGGGAGAATGCATGGGCTATGTACCATCGATAGGAGGGGGATACCGATGCTGTATGGGAGAGGGATCTCCTTGCGGATGTAGGTAGCACAGTACAATGATACTTTGGCTATGTATTGTCAGTGAGATATGGACTCGATGCGGTATCGGATGGATATGGAGGGAGAGATTATCCACCTTGGTGGGTGGTTACCTAAGCCCCCTAGAGGTGGCTCTTCGCATCGAGAGAGACGATACTGAGCAGTCAGCATCATCTCGTCGTAGGCGGCTAGATGAGGGGGCACTAGTGGGCATGATGTAGGGGCGAGCAGCAGTCACCCTGAGAGGTCCCATAGGACCCACACCACGGGGGGTAGTTCCCGTCGCACCGATCCTACATGATCATGGTGGCCGATGCCCTAGGCTTGGGGGTTTTTGAGTTTTTGGATTTTGTTGCGGGGTTAGAGGACCGGTTCATTGTAGCCTATGGGCATTTTTGATGATATATATATAGATGACTCTTTTTTTGGTGTTTATGCACTTTTCATGGTTTGTTTTTATGTACATGTATTTACATTGATGTATGCAAATGCTATTATGAATGCGATGTTTCTAATTTATATGATGTATGCATATGGAATGAATGAAATGAGTTGTTGATAACTTGTCGATGGCACCATAGACTGTGCAAGATTTGACTGGCTTGCTGTACTTATGGGATGACTTTGTGGAATGACTTTGCATGTGAAAACTTTTGTTTTTGTATTTTGCATATTTTTTGATGGTGATGTACGGAATGAAATGTACCAGTTGTTTTTAAAATGTAGTTAAGCTTTTCTGAGATTCAGATATTTTAACTAACTAGCCAAGACTGTACATTTATCTCGCAAGACTTTTGAACAAGGTATAAATCCGACTTGAATTTAACCAAGTTATTTCACATCCCTGTGTGTGCAATTGAGTTCATTTATGTGGTATTTGTCAGGATACCGCCAGTGCCAGATAGGCTATCAACCAAACCTGTACTGAGGATCACCTAATTAGCTCCACTAACTCCATTGTTGTATTTAGTAAGATTAATCCATGGGACAATCTAAGGTACCATAAGCTAGCTCATCCACATGCAAACATTGGTCTGCGCACATGCAAAGCTAATGTGACAGACATATCATCATGCGGTTAGGATACCGCCATTGCCAGGTAGGCTGTCCACCAAACCCGTAATGAGGATCACCTAGATGGTTTTCGAATGCTGAGAATTCCAAGGATTCAAGTTCAGGTTGTTTATTTGCTCAATGGTTTAGGATACTTGCTCGTATACATAGTGATGAAAATCACTATTTATTTTTCTTCTTGTTTTTCTTTTTGAGCAAGGATTTTGAATAGTGGTGATAACCACTATTATTTGATTTTGGATTTTGAGCTTTGTAAGGTTGAGCTTGTAGGTTTGTGGCTTATGAATGGCCTTGATCCTTTTAGGCCTTGGGGATGACTACCCATCCTGTTCAGGGACGTGTAGTACGAATCCTTATGACTTTGGGAACCAAAGGGGATGATGGAGATTATGAAGTAAGGGCATTGATATTTTAGGCCTTGGGGATGACTACCCATCCTGTTCAGGGACGTGTAGTATGAATCCTTACAACTTTGAGACCAAAGGTGATTGGAGATGGTTGTGATGATGGCTTGTGGGAATTTTGTTTTTGAATGGCATCGATCCTTTTAGGTCTTGGGGATGACTACCCATCCTTGGCAGGGACGTGTAGTACGAATCCTTACAACTTTAGGGACCAATGGTGATTGGGATTTTTGGTAGTGGTGAAAACCACTATTTATTAGGGGGAATTGATGGGGAAGAGCTCGTCCTTTTGTCAATTCTCAGCATTCTTGAACCATTCGCATAGGGGGATGAATAGACTAATCTTTCACCTATGGTACCCTAGACTGCTTTGTAGGTTTCTCTTGCATTCACACAACTTAGGAATTATTTTATGTGTTTTAACTTGTGTAGGGATGTTACGTAACAAGGCATGATCCAAGTAAAACTTTCCCATGTAAAATCTGTTTAACTTTGTACAGTTTTTGGCTAGAAATTTAAAGACAGTTGAATGACGAAAACCCTATATACATTAGGAGACAATTGACTATGCTAAAAAATGGGGATGGTGTTATTCTAGATGTATGCATTTATAAAATGGATTTGATGTGGAAAATGATGGAATTGCCAAGTAATGACAGTCTATGGTGCTTTTGACTTGTATGACCTAGCAAATATGCAATGTATGGATGTGATGCCTAATGCAACCTATATTTTTGTATTTTGATTTTTATGAGTATGCATGGAATTGAAATGCAATTTTTTTTGTTATTTTTGATGATTTTATTGTTTTTGTTTGTTTTTGAATATTTATTTTGACCAAGCGGTTATGGTAACCCTTGGAGCTTTTGGTTTGACCAAAGGGTTTATGGATACCTTTGGAGCATTTTTGGGGTTGACCAAGCGATTGTGGGAATCCTTGGAGCTTTTGGTTTGACCAAAGGGTTTATGGAAACCTTTGGGGCATTTTGGGGTTGACCAAGAGATTATGAAAATCCTTGGAGCTTTTTAGGTTGACCAAGAGATTACGAAAATCCTTGGAGCTTTTTAGGTTGACCAAGAGATTACGAAAATCCTTGGAGCTTTTGGTTTGACCAAGAGATTACGAAAATCCTTGGAGCTTTTGGTTTGACCAAAGGGTTCATGGACCCCTTTGGGGCATTTTGGGGTTTGACCAAGCGATTTTGGTCTAGCCCAACATGTCTTTGTAGGACCATGCAAAAACCTCCTTCTTCTCTCTGAGAAGGGCAATGTAGTCGGCTTGCTCTTTGGGGGATAGACTTACCCCCAACTTGATGATTTGCAAATTCATTGGATCTGAGCCGATGTCTACGTCAGTCATCTCCTCGACCGACATGTGGGATCCATCCTCCAACTGGTGTGGAGTTGGGATCAAGTGGATATCATTTGCTGAATTTAGATCATCGTTTGGAACATCAGGTTCCTCTTCAGCATGGAAGACATCCTGAGTCTATCCTGGGGTGAAATGGAACATCCCACCACAAGGCCAGTACTCTGATGGGGATGGTGGTGTGTCAGCGTGATCCCAGTCGATAGCATCTAGGTCTAGATACAATGACCATGTTGGGTCGGCTGGATCATGGATGGGGGTGGTTAAATCAATGGAGATCATGTTGATGAAATGATTGTGGTCTCCATTACCGTGGGTGTGATAACTTGGACATCCTAGATGATCTTTGTGCTCTGGATCTGGCTCTATGGGTACTGGCACAAATGGATCAACTCTGTGCATGGATACGTAGATAGGGTCTGCCCTAGGCACTGATGGTTTTATAGGGTCTCCAGGTGGAAGATGCTCTCTGTGTACCTAGAGTGGTGGGTGCAGTAATTGCTATAACTACGCTTGGTTTAAGTGCCACCTATGCCTTGGCCCTATGTGTAAGTGTTCAAACATGTCATCTATATCCAAGGGATATTGTTGTTGTCGCATATGATTGAGATAAGCCATCTCGGTTTCATCTTCGTAATCACTATTAGAGATCCAAAGGCCTTCGTTGGCTCCAATAGTGGTTTGCGACATATGAGGCTCATCTTGTTCGAGAAAATTAATGTGGTCCCATCGAGGTTGTTCCGCTCTCTATGGGGGGACCTGATTCTCTTGAGGTGGCATATGCTCAATTGGAGCATCCAAAGGGAACATTGTCAGGAAGCTCTCCTGATCATCATCCATGGGATATACTTGTGAATGATTGCTATCAGACTCGAAAGGATCCCAAGGTGCTACCTCGTACTCTGACTCATCCTTTGAAGACCCTTCTTGGTCTTGTCCATATCCCTCTTGTGGGTGAGTCCTTGAATTTTCTCCTTGTTCGGTCGACGGGAAAGGGTTGTTATGGTCAACAAGGTTGGTTGTTAGCAATGGGAGATAATCTCCCAATGTATAGGTTGTGTTAGGATTGGCATATGGATCTAATGCCAACCCATCCTTGTTGCCTATCCCTAGGCCTTGCATGTTCTCCACCAAGATGTCTAGGGGCAAGGGGTGGTTGAACCCTACTCCTGACTTGTCATACGACATTTGATATCTCGGTTGGCAAAGAACACGCACTCCTTGCTCATACCTACCCAACCCATATCCATGCCAATTGCATTGGCCAAGATATCTCAAAGCAAAGTTAGGGTTGGACAGATAGTTGACATCCTCAGCAAAGGGCTCTTCATCTTCATCTTCTTGCATACAAGTTTCAACGCCATTATCCAGGCCCCCATAAACAAAGTTTGTCTGATTGGGTGGGTAGCCTAAAGGAACCACAGAGCCGATGGGGAGTCGAGGCCTCCCCATGTCCTGCATGGACTCAAGTGTGGGCGTTGCTACAATGTTCCTCACTAGATACTCCCCCAGGCCCATGTTGGCCATCTCAACGGTGACCGTTGGTGGTTGAGGGGGAGCGAATGGGAGTCCTTCCTGAGTCCACTCCATGTGGGGTGAACTAGGCATCTCGACTTCCATTCTGCTAGGCATCTCTTCGATCGAGATGGTTGAGACTAGAGGTGGTTCCTCTTCTAGGGGTTTCTTTCCCTTGTCCTTGGATGTGGCCACCGTAGGTGGCATCGTTGTTGAAGGACTAGCGGAGGAAGATGGACCCGACTGAGGACTCGATGGATTAATCAATGGAGATGCCTACGGAATCGGACCCTGTTGAGATGGATTCAACTAAAAATCCAAATGTGTTGATGGAAGGGTCGATTGCGGCATGAATTGCACTGTATTGCAGTATTTGAAGGGCTCCAAGTCTATCGGGACTACATGCACCTATCCTTCAAATGTATACTTTAGGCACTGATGAGCTATTGAAGGGACACACTTCATGTCCCTGATCCAAGGCCGGCCCAACAAGATATTATAAGCCATCTCACCTTCCAAGATGTGGCACAATGTATGAATAGTCTTTTGTCCCACTTGGATAGGTAGGACAATTGTGCCAACTGTCGAGCAGATTGCATCATTGAATGCTCGCAGTGTATAAGTGGAGGCCACGATGTGAGATGCTGGCAACTTCAAATGTTTCAGTGCTGTTGTAGTGATGATATTACTGGATGAGCCAGTGTCCACCAACACCCTCTTATACGGAATCTCGTTGACCCGTGCAATAACGTGCAGGGGTGGATCCGCCACATCACCAATCACTATTTTCAATTCATCTTCTCTAAAGGTGATGACTGGTTTTGTACATTGTTTTACATGTCCCACAAAGTTGTTGAAAGAGTTTGCTTCATGGGGCTGCAGCTCGATGGCCTTTAAAATCTCCATTAGAGCCTCCCGATGGGGCGCTGATTGTTGAATGAGCTCATATATGGAGAGCCTAGCCGACGTGGTCCTTAGAATTTGGGTAAGTCTAGTCCGAATCATGGCCACTGGTCTAGGGGGGGAAGTTGCGTAGGGTGTTGTTGAGTTTGTGACATCGATGGAACCTCTCTTGTGGCTGCCGTAGGGGCAGCTCCTGGATATCTCTTGTTCCTAGTCACTATGCTTATCATCCCTACATACCCCTGCATGGGGCAATTATATTGCACCTCATTGACTTGAAGAGGTTTTTCTTGTGCCTCATGGGTAGGCAAGGGGTCTCTGAAGACTCCCATATGTTGGTTGTTTGGTGCTACGGGGTTGTCCACTGCCAATGTCTTGTTGTCGATTAGGTCTTGTACCAAACCTTTGAACTTCCAACATGCATTAAGATCATGTCCCTTACACCTATGGAACCTACAGTACAAGTCCTCTCGGTACCCCTTAGGCTTCGGTGCATTGGGGTCTATAGTTTGAATCTCTGGAAGGTTGATCAAGTTCACCGCTGACAAGCGGTCAAACAGAGAGTCCCTGGACTCTGTGTAAGGAGTAAATTGTCGCCTAGGGTGACGCTGCTAATTTTGTTCCTACCTTTGGTTTTCTCTATCATAGTTGTTAGGAGGCACCGCCTGATAGTTAGCCTTTTGAGGTTGTGTTGCTTGTGCAGGCTTAGGGACATTGATAGCAACCTGATTAACCATAGCGGGTTTCGGTTGCGTGGTCCCTATTTTAGTGTTCTTGGTCCATTCTTTCTTCTTAGGTTTGGTGATCTCGCCATCCTGTATCTTGATCTCCTCAATGACTCGGCTTGTGCCAGAGCTTCCTCTAAACTGGCATATTGCTGTAGCTGCAATAGCATGGAGATCGATCTCAAACAACTTTTTGAGAACATTTGGGTCAGATTTGACATGGGAGGGAGGTAAGGCAGCTTTGAAAGCAACGTCCTCCACCGGTTCCCATATGCCACCATGGTCTCTTCCTCATACTACCTGAGGCTAGCTAGGTCACTTAATGACACATTTTTCTTAGTGTTGAAGGTGAAGCATTCGAGGAACGCGTCCACTAGCTGATCCAAGTTACTGATGCTATGTTTTGGTAATTGAGTGAACCAATCCGAGGTAGGGCCTACGAATGTGGTTATAAATGTTCTTAATAACAAAGCATCATTGTCCTGAATACCAAAGCACTGGCTCAGGAATCTAGTCACATGCTCTTGGGCATCCTCCTCCCCTCTAAAGAGTGCCAACTAGGGCGAGTTTAAAGTGTTCCGGGTATGGAGGTGCCGAGCACTGACGGATGCACAGGATGACTACGGAGTTGGCGTAAAGTGGGCTTTTGGGGCCCAGAAGTCTTGATCTCCATAGACTCTAAGCGCTCTAGCAAATGCTTTATATGCATCAGAGGATTTAATTTCTTCCTCCTTAGTTTGCTCCCATTGTGGGTTGTGGGGAACTTGAGGCCTATGGAGGGGTAGCTGGATAGCACCCCCTCTGCCTTGGTAGAGCATTTCAGCCCACTCTTCTTCTTGTTCATACTCCTCATAGGCTTCTTGAGGAGTGCCTGGCCGAGACCTATACACATGGGTGGGTGCCCGTGGAGGGTGCCCATCATTGTTTCGGGGAGTGGCCTCCCGCTCAGGTCTAGGAGGTCTCGGAGGCAATACTTGATAAGGTCACGTGGACCTATCTCGTACCAAGGGGTTATGCCTCTCATACACTTCTACTTTATGCGCACGAGGGGTTGGGACCTTCGTAGGCACATTGTTATGAAGCAATTCGGCTATCTGACGTTGAATGCGCTCTTTGTTAAGGTGATACAGATGCTCTAACTATTGTTGATCTTGCCTGAGCTGCGTGATTTGCGCTTGGTGGGTGGCATGTCTGGCAAATGCCAAGTCAATTTGTTCTACCGTCTCATGTTTAGGAAGCCTAGATGCCTCTCCTACATGTCTATCTCGATCGTGGTGATCCGAGACCCCTATGGGTTGCTTTCCTCTATCGAGGTTAGCGGCATTAACCCGAGGCTCTAGCCTCAATGGGTGATCCTGATACATGGTAGGTGTGGAGGTACATCGCTCCTTGCATTGTGTACTACTCTTGAGGAACATGGTAGTCTTCCTCGTCCTCTCTTTCATATGCATGCAAAGTGCGGGCAGAATTGTCTTGCCCTGTCTGGAAAGCCTGATACTCTAGATTTGGTCTAGTGTTTCTAACAATAATCTGGGGTAGAGGAGGGATGAAGAAATCATGTGGCCCCTCCTTCTGGACCCTCTGTTGTTCTAACACTTCATCACTAGGCCACTCATAACGAGCATCTAAGGGAGGTCTCCTATCTATGTTGAGTGCTACGTGTAGGTTCTCTTCTTGAAAGGACCTATGCTGAGTGGGGGTGCCCCTCAAAGAGGTGCCTCTATAGTCCTGTTCTGTTATGGCATGATGTGGACTATCTTGTGTGTCAGGCCACCAAGGCGGGATGACCAAGTCCTCAGGACTATATCGGAGGTGACTTGTCCCCCTTGGTGCACTTTCTGTAGTGCTTGCCCGTGATTGGGCTCGGCTACGAGTGTACACCATGGTGATGTTTACCTAAAGATGCGTAGATTTTTATCTTTTTTTAGGATTTTTTATGCTACACTAAACAGGAAATATCACACACACAAACAATGATTATCTCGTTTAAAGATTTAAAAGTGTGCCCTAAACCTGGTTTAGTGTGTTTTTGATGTTTGTTTTTGAAAGTTTGTGGAAAGAACATTTAAATGCAAAATGATGGCTCTTATGACTCCCAAAAAATGGTCGCCCCTTCGATATACCATTGCCAGACCGATATACCAACCTCTCTATATACCCACCCTTACGTGAGGGAAACTATTGGTACGTGAGAGCAGATGGTACGTGGAACATAGGCGGTACGAAAGGGGAATCACTCTATTTATGACACCTACCATAGAAGACTTATCCTCATGCATTGGGAATCACCCCAGATACACTTGGTCAGCTTTCATCAGGATTTACGTCTAGCAACAATCACGATCGGGGTAATGTATGCAATATCTCAAGCCAAGGTGGTGATGAAATCCACCATTGGTCTTGCTCAAGGGTTGGGGTTTTACGACCAACTCCTTGTTGTTTTAACTTACCACGTGGTGTGTGGGGTTCTTTTTAAGTTGCATAAATGAAGCAAACAAGCATTCAAACTCTCCTATGCAAGCAAATAACTAGAGAACAAACAACAAAATTTTGATAGAAGGTGTTTAAGACCTCTACCTCTTCTCTGCCCAAATCGGATGTCTCTGAATTTCTGCTCTGAAACAGTCCAACGTTTGAAAACTTGGTACCTGTAAGCAAAAACAAGCAACTTTAATCAGAAATTTAATCTTAAAAATCAAGGGACAGAGGTCCCACCATGATCACCATTGAAAGCACGAGGATACGGAAACAAAAAGGAATATGCTGAATACGATGCGTCTAAAACCAAACTTAACGCCAAAAGCCTATATATTGAAAGAATGCATAAAAAGGAAAGAACATAGAGCGAATCGACACAAGATAAAAGCAATATGGAATATGGTCCTCTTTATTGATATGCTTTCAAAGTCATGTTACAATACATCTCCTTCCTTTTTAGGGGATAGGAGCGTCAAATATGTTTTTGATCACATCCATGGATAGCAATCCTTCTTCCGCGTGCCCACATGTAAGATGGGCGGACCAAAACATCGCCACCGCTTGTGTATATGATTTTTGACTCCTTCCTACTCCTCTGATGTCAAAAACCTATGTTCAAAGAAATAGAAAATATTAGTAGCACCTGCAGATAGAATAAAACATGTATTTCCCAAGGCCTACTGTTAGTATATGCATGAAAATATTAAAACGATAATCAAATGACCTCAGATCGACCTAAAATTTTAACAGAAGCATAAATATGTTACCAGGAAGCCACTACAAAAGGAACAATCTAGAAATTCCTCACATATTTGTATTCGCTCTGGGGTGGGACGAATAGACCTGCAATAACTTGTCAGAAAGCACCCTCTTCAATGTCCTATCTAGAAAGCTCCAAATGACCTGCAAAGTTGGGGTTAGCTAATTGGGGGTGTTTTGGGAAGACCCAGAAGGTCATATTTCTCCAATTTGGCCTCTATCACCCAGATTTTTATGGTGCCATCTGCAAGTTAGTAAAGGCGGGAAATGATAAAAACCTGGTCAAAATTGCTCAGAATGAAATGAAATTTAAACTACAGCCTATTTAAATAACCTAGAATAAGATGCAAAAGAAAAATCAGAGAAATCTATCACATATTTCTAATCATCCCGGGGTGGGGCGAATAGGATTGTGACAGTTTGGGGGGCACCCGGGGGCAGAACGCCCACCGTTTGGGACTCTGTTTTGGCACCAATCCACTTGGGATGGGTCCAAAACTTCTTATGGGGTGTTGTCGACAAATTTTGTGGAATATTGTGGCCAAAAATTGGGTTTTGGGTCGGGATTCGTGCTTCCAATAATCACCCAATAACCTCCCTTTCGAATGAGAGATTAAGGATGTGAAAGGCACAAATCGCAAGTAGGTATGTAAATTGGCAGCACTTCATTGCTCAAATGCTCCTTCTCTATATATTTTTTGGGTGAGAAAACTCACCAATTTATAGACCTAGGGTCTCTTTGTTTGGAATGCGCATGCGAGGGCGCCACTTGAGTTGATTGTCCTATTTTGAGAGAAAAGATAATTCCCTGATTTAGAATCTCCTTGCATGAGGTCTCTAAAATAAAGACATGCATGACAAAAGTCTCTCTTCTTGATTTAAAGCTATTCCTCGCAATTGCATGGCCTGAAGCCTCAATTAATTGGCGGACTTGTCGAGGTTTGACTTTTTGCCAGTCAAACTTGCTATTCGCCTCACCCTGGGGCGAATGCTGATATTCATCCCTCGGGTGGGACGAATGCCGTTTGTATTCATCCCTGGGTGGGACGAGCAGAGAGCAAGGTGCCAAAAAGGTGCCAAATTGACCTCGACCTCTAAAACTACTTTTGGGAGTGGTTAGGACCACTGTTTAACCTCTGGGGGCTGCCCTAGGGGCTGTGTGTGTCAATGCGATCAGTGCTTGTTGTCACATAATCGGATTGGTGCTGTTTTGGTGTCTACAATGTGTACCACATTCTCTTTAGATTTTAAATATTAGGTAGTTTAACTTACTGAAAAATCAAAATATTGTCATATATTAATGGTATATATTTATTTAAGTAAATAGAGGTGAACATTTTTAATATATATTAATTATTGGAGTTTTGTTTTACATCCTAAAATTTTTAAAAAATATCAATTTGAGTTTAATTTTTAGAAGGAGAAAGTAAAGTAACAATATTGCTTTTTATAATAGGAAATTTTGAATATTAATCAATATTTTAGAATTTTGACAAGAAAGTTGATCTCCTCTTTGATTCAAGAATAAGAGTTGCGTTTAGTGAGGGAGGGACATTTTTCGTAGGACTTCCCAAACTGCCGAACTCATTTTGGCCATATCTCACTCATTCGGACTTGAATTGAGATAAAATTTTGAGTGTAAATGCCTGAAAACCCTAGAACGTATCCACAACTTTTAATATCATTTGGAGCAACACAGATCCTAGTGCATCCCTATGAGTGAACGAGATATTTGGTAAGCAGCTATGCGAGGGTTTTATCTGGGTTGAGTGCAAGCGGTTCGAGAGGTTGGTTTTTAGGGCCTTCAGTCCCTAGCGGCCAATATGTTTGTGGTTTATGCTCAATAATTTATCAAGAAATGTTGTAGGGGATCCAATATGGGTTATAAATTTGTCTTTCAATAGATCATACTATGAAATTGAGTGACAACGGCTTCCAATTTTCTGCACAAAATAAAAGTGAAAACCATACCTTTCCATGGCATCTAGGGCAAGGATTAAAGAGATCACGAAACAAGTTTCAAGCATTTGATCAAAAAATGGCTCATATCTCAAGTGAATCTAGTGCTAAGGTGCACCCACAAAACAATTCTACTATGAAAACCCTGTCAAGGGTAAGAATTTTGAAGACTCGGTCCCAAAAATAAATTTTAGAGATGCCCTTCGTGGTGGACAACCTTAGCCCAATGCTAATATCAATCTTAGGGCCTCCCATAAACCTCTAATAATACCTAATATTGATCCTAGGAAAATGGAGTCATGATGTCTTAAAGCAACTCATGGAACTCCTATTGTTAAGCTTGATATGGGTAACATTCAGACTAGTATTGAATATTTGGAAAAAAGAGGACTAATTTTTTGATTCATGGGTTTTCGTTCGAGTCTATCTGCTTTCAAAGTCTTGGCTGTAGAAATCTAGCAAACTAAAGGTGAGTTACAAATCTCTATTTATCCAAATGGTTATTTTCTTGTTTTATTTGCTAATAATGAAGATAAAGAGAAACATTTTCAAGGGGGTCCTTGTTTTTTTGGAAGGGCAGGGCTTTTCATGAAGCCCTGGCATACTAAATTTAAATTCGAAGAAGAGATGCCTTCTATATCTCCTATGTGGGTTAGACTCTTTGGCCTCCCTATTGAATTTTGGAATCCTACTCTTTTTTCTTCAATTGAAAACTCTTTAGGAACTTTTATGATGACTCCTGATTGTAATCAAAATTTTGATCATTTATTTATGCTCGAATTTGTGTTTTAATGGATTTTGACAAACCCCTACCTAAAAATATCACATTACAATTTGGGGAAGACACTTGGGAGCAAGTAGTGGACTATGAGAACATTTATTTTCGTTGTAGAATTTGCCATGAATATGGTCATTTAGCTAGTGCTTGCCCAAATAAAATTCATGATCAAAATAAAGAAGATATAAACTCAGTAGGTTTCAAAATACCTAAGAAGAAGAACACTAAAAAAAACCAATTATGAAGGATCAATCAAAGTCATCTACTAATATGTTTGAAATCCTTTCCACAAATGATGTCCCAAGTGAGGAAGAGGAAATAATGGAAACTGAAATATTAGAAACACAATTTAAATATGAAGGGAAGAAGTCAGAGACAAACCAACAAATCAAAGGTTTTCAACAAAAAAAAAGGGAGAAAATTTACACAAGAAAAACAATCTTTCAAATTTCAAAACTTCAAATAATGCAGGTGCCAATATAGACTCCGTTGAACCACCTAGTAAAATTTTGGCTATGTACAAGCATTCTTCAAGGTTAGAAGCCATCTCAGATTCAATTGGAATAAGTCAAGAAATAGGGAAAAAAATTGAAGATGGATTCTAATAAAAAAGCAGGTCTCAAGACCAATCAATATCATATGGTAAAAGAAGGTGAAAAGCTTGTAGAGGAATGTAAGATTAATGCCCTTTCAAAACTTTTTAGCCCTGGTATTAATGAAGATCATCACTTGAAATATTAGAGGACTCAAATGGAGTCTTTCAAAACAAAATGAAATTAGAATAATGATTCAGATAAATCATTCACATATTGTTTTCCTTCAAGAAATAAAGATGTCAATGGAGGATATGGACTCAATTGCCAGTAAAATTTGGCCAGCTAGAAAAATGGTTTCCCTCAATTCCCAAGGGACTTCTGGTGGCATTGCTTGTCTTTGGAACCCAAAAGAGGTAGTTATTCACCATATGGTTGGTAGTTGGGGTTTGTTGGCTATAGCTATTCAAAGTAGACATTCCAACCAGATTATGCTCTGCATTACTATTTATGCTCCAACTTCTTTGGAGGAAAAAAGAAGACAGTGGAAGGATATTACTCATATTATCTCTCATTTTCCTGAATCTTGGATCTTGATCGGGGGATATTTCAATACCATCCTCTCTCTGGATGAGAAAAGGGGGGGAAATAGAAATTTGGACAAAAGAACTGACCTCATGAGAGAATATATCGTAAACCTCCATCTTGTGGATATCCAACCAGATAATGGCCTTATGACTTGGTCTAACAGAAGGTAAGGCTTAGCTTGTATAATGGAGATATTGGATAGGTTTTTGCTATCTAAAAATTTATTAATCCATGACCACATTCCTAAAGTGAATAATCTTAATAATGTTAGTTCGGATCATTGGCCAATCATGGTGGAAATGTGGAAAACCAATGTGAGTTTATCTCTTTTTAATTTTCAATTAATGTGGCTTAGAGAGATTTCTTTCAGACCTCATGTGCAACAATGGTGGAAGGAAGGTAAACCTAGGCATGGGACTAATATGTTCTATTTTTCCAAAATATTGCAATACATTAAATCCAAAATAAAAACTTGGAACTAGAAATAATTTGGGGATGTTCATAAAAAAAAACATGAAGTTATTGCTCATTTTGAAAATTTGAATAAGAAAATCCATTTAGATGGCCTCATAGGTAAGATAAGTGCAGATGAATTTAAACTCACAAATCAATTAGAGGAATGGAAAAAAAGAGCAGAAATCTTATGGAAGTAAAAATCTAGAATTCAATGGATCAAAGAAGGAGATCAAAACACAAATTTCTTCCACAAATATCTTCTAGCTCGAAGATCTCACAACTTTATTTCTTCCTTAAAATCAGATTCTGGAGATGTTGTTTATACTTGGGATGGCATGAACTCTATTGTTGTTGATTACTTTTCCAATATTTTTGCTGCTACTCCTCTTGACTTAGCTTCACAACAAAATTTTCTTCAATCAATCCCTTCTCTTATCACTTATGAGGAGAACTCTATTTTGACTGCTCCTGTTACTATCAATGAGATTCAAAAAGTAGTTTTTAAAATGCAAAAATAGAAATCGCCAGGTCCTGATGGTTTTCCCATTGAGTTCTATAAAGAGTTATGGGATATCCTTAATGTTGATTTATTAGAGGTGATGGAAGAAGCCAGGAAAGCAAAAGAAATTTTGAAGGTTATCAATAAAACTTATATTACTCTTGTTCTAAAAGCTCAAGAGGTTGATCATATCTCAACTTTTAGACCTATTTCTTTATGTAATGTTCTTCTCAAAATCATTACTGAAATAATGGCAGAAAGGTTGAAGCCTCTTTTGCATAAGATTATTTCCCCAGAGCAAGGGGATTATGTGGAAGGACGTCAAATAGTATATGAGATAGTTCTTGCTCAGGAAGCCATCCATTCCATGGATATGCAAAATTCTCCTTCCATGTTCATTCGGTTAGACTTATCCAAAGCTTATGACAAAGTGGATTGGCACTTCCCTATCAAAGTTTTGAGGCAATTTGGTTTCTCTAAGGATTGGATGGATTAGATTATGGGATGTATCTCTTCAGTATCCTTCTTATTTCTTATTAATGGTAGGTCTTCTCAGTCATTACCAGCTTTCAGAGGTATTAGGCAAGGTGACCCACTATCCCCTTATTTATTCATCATTCTTGCTGAATGCTTGGGTAGGACTATAACCAAAAAGAGGGAAAAAAATGCCTGAGGGAGTTAACATTGCTTATGGAGCTAGACCTATCTCTCATATTCAATTTGTGGATGACTCTACTCTTTTAGGTAAAGCTACGATTAAGGAAGCTTCTAATATTAAGCAAATCATTAGTTGTTTTTCTAAGGCTACTGGGTAGTTGATCAATAAAGACAAATCTAAAGTTATTTTCTTTCACTGTTCTACTAGACAGGAATCCATGGTCTTGGATAAATTAAGATATAAGAAGACCTCCATTCCAATAACTTATTTAGGTATTCCCATAAATATTCAAAGGAAAAAAATAAAGATATGAATTGGTTGTTGGACAAATTCAATAAGAAAAATGGAAAGTGGACCAATAGGTGGCTTTCTTCTGGGGGTAGAATCACCTTGGTAAAATCAGTCCTTCAAGCTATTCCTATTTATGTTTCTTCTGTTTTGAATATCCCAAAGGTTGTTCTTCGAGAATTGGATCAAATCAATCATCGTTTCCTTTGGAGTGGTACTAAGGAGAAAATAAAATGGGCCTTGGTGAAATGGGATACTTTATGTCTTCCTAAGAGTGAAGGGGGGTTAGGATTCCGGTCTTCTATTAATAACAATAAAGCTTTAGTTGCTAAATTATATTGGAGGATGTTGCATAACCCTAATGCTCTTTAGGCCAATAATCTTCATGCTAAATATACTGAGAACAAAAGTCCTGAAGACCTTGTTCGCTATCAACTTCCTACCAAATGTTCTCCCATTTTAGCAGTTCTTAAGACTGGTGAGGATTTGGTAAAGAAAAAATTATTTTGGATCATTCATAATGGTCAACAGGTAAATTTTTGGACAGATTCTTTGGATGGTCACAAGCCTTTGATAACCTAGTTTCCCTATTGGAGGCCTTGGATGGAGGAGCTTCACCGAGCTAATTGGATAAAGGTGGTGAATTATTATCGGTACCATATTGGTAATTCAAAGGCTGGTAGATATTGGATCCCCATTGAGGACTGCCCTATTCAAATGCCAAAAAGGCAAAGAAAAGATATCCAAGGCATCCTTCATATGAGATTCCTTTCTTGGTCCCATGAAAATATTGTTTTGGATGGAACAACACTACTAAGGGTGAGTATTCAGTTGCTCAAGGTTATTTGAACTTATGCCATAATAATCCCAGCCATTCTTCTGACATATTTTCTAGATTGTGGGCTCAAAATATCTGGCCTAAGGTGAGGTTCTTTAATTGGATTTTATTGCATCATAGGGTGCTTACTGGTGAGAAACTTATGAAGCACAGTTTTCATGACCCTTTTAGATGTGAAATGCGTGAAGAGAATGTAGAAACTCTCAACCATATTTTTATTGAGTGTACTTTAGCCTCTGAGCTATGGAGGAGAATGGTCACTTTACTTGGCTTACAGTGGTCTAATTTTTTTATTTTTGAACAACTTTGGAGGGATTGGCCTAATCAAGAGGGTGTTGATCATTTTATTACGCAGTTAGTTTGGATGGATTCTACCATTCTTATTTGGAATATTTTGAATGAAAGGAACATTTGAATTTTTAATCAAGATAGGAAGGATATTCACTATATTTTGCAAAAGACCATAGCCAACTTAGTTGAATCAGTCCATCAACTCCTTAATAACCCCCAAAAATCCCACCAAAGATGGGATCAAGTGATGCAAATATTGAAGATTAAATCTTCTAAGGGCAACCAACTTAAAGGGAATGTGAGTATTAGTAAGATGGATAGGACTAGAAATTGGCAACCTCCTCCTAAGGATTTTGGAAAATTCAATACCAATGGAGCCTCTAGAGGGAACCCTGGAAAAGCTAGTGTGGGAGGAATTGGTAGACTTTCAGATGGCTCCATGGTTTTTACTTTTGCTAAGAATTTGAGTATTCTTTCCAATAACCTTGCTGAGGGGTATGGTATCCTTAGAGGCCTTCATGAGTCTACTAAGTTTGGATGGGAAAAGGTGTTAGTTGAGTCTAAATCTCAAATTATCATTAATCTCTTGAAGACTTCTTCTAAGAATCATAAGGTGGATTGGAGAATAAAAAGAATTATCGAGAAGAATCAATTAATTCAGATGGGATTTTTGAAAGTTGATTACAATCATGTGGTTAGAGATCAAAACAAGAGTGTTGATGCTTTAGCTAATTGGGCTTTGGATAAATGTGATCTTACTTGTTATGGCCAACCTCCTATATGGTGGGCTTCTAAAATTAGGGAAGCTCTTCTTTCTATCATTTCTTTGGATGGCTCCAGTTCTGAAGGTACCTAGTTTCTTCTTGTTTTTTTTTTTTTGCTTCTCTTTGGTTCATTTAGTTTTTTTTAGTTCCCTATCTCATTCTATGCTTTATTTTGTTTCCTCTATTGATTCTTGCCTTATTAGTCTTCTGGTCTAGATAGGTCATTGTTATGTTCAATTTTTTTTTGTTTTTTTTTTTTTTTAGTTTTTTAAGGTGGGTGGGTTCTTTTGTTTTGTTTTGTTTTTGTGTTCTTTGTGTTGTTTTTTTGTTGTTCATGTGTTTTTATTGTTTTGTGTTTTTTTCTATGTTTTTTGTTATTGTTCTTGTGTTTTTTTTCATTCTTGTTCTTGGGTTTCTCTTTGTTTGTGTTAATTCGTGTTTTTATGTGTGAGTGTTTTCTATGTTTTTTGTTTTTGTTTATTGTCTTGTTGGTCATGAATCTGCCATAGGAAAGGATTTTATGTGAAATGCGCCCTAGACCCAGCCAAAATTGAAATGCCGAGAGAAAGAAATGTCTCCCGAACCAATCTCCAGAGAGGGTTGGTTCCCTTACTAAATCTAAGCTTGATTTCAGACTAAAGTTACTGGAAAGGAATTGGAAATATGCAGAAAGAAATGGGAAATTACAGAAAGAGATGGGAAATATGGCCACAGGCCAAATTTATATGATCGGGGAAAGACACTTAGCAATAATTTAACTTCAAGCATATAAATAGCATATAATAATAGAATACAACATAATCCACTTACGACCCTCCGTAGACAACCTCCAGGATTACATTCCAGAACTCACTTCCTTGCTAGCAGAATTCAAACTCAAATGCAAAATTTAAATCTAAAAGTAGATTAGAAAGACGAGCATAATCAAGAAATGCATGAAATAGAAGGAAATCACATAGAAAGATGCTTATAAAATTAGAGGCCAAATATCTCTTATTTACGCAGAGAACTTGAATGTTTTCATGCAACATGTCTCTCAAACTGCCCTTCTCTTCTTCTTACCCGTGAAACTACAACATGTCGCAAAATCATGATAGTTTTCTCTTCCTTGGTCTTCTTCCTCTTGTAGGTAGCGAAAATGGAACATGTCATGAAATCGTGACATTTTGTACCATTTTGTTCTTTCTACGAAAACAAGACATGTCACGAAATCGCGACATCCTTCTCTATTTAGCCTTTTCTCCATACTATGTTGTGAAATCGTGACGTTTCCTTGCTTTCTCTACTGTTTCCACTTTCTATCTCGATATCACGACGTCTTCCTCTTTCTTGACCTCACCTTCAAAAATGTCACGAAATCACGACGCCTTTCATGCCTTATGCTTTTTCTTCAATTTTATCGTGATAATGCGACATGTCGCGATATCGCAACGTCTTTCATATTTTGCTCCTTGTTCACTTTTGTATCGTGATATTGCGACGAGGTTCATTGACATTGCCCTTTGCTCAATTTGTCATGATTTCGTGACATTTTCTATCATTCTACTCCATGGCCATCGCAAGTCGCAAAAACGTGACATGTTGCAATATCACGACAGTTTTGCTGTTTTGCCTCCGTTTACCACTTTGACCATGATTTTGGAACATTTCATGATATTACGACATTCTCCGACTTTGGATTCTCTCCTCAAAATACCTACAATAACACGACATGTCGCAAAATTGTGACAGTTTTGAACCCAAGCTCTCCATGCTATTTTTGGTCGCGATATCGCGACAGTCTTCGAACTTAGCTATTTTGGCATCAAAACTCATAGAGAAAACACAGAGGAGTGAATACTCAACAATTTATGCATGAATAATCAACAATCAAAACAATGTGGCAAAAATGCCAACATTCTTGGCAGCTTGTGGGATATACAGTTCTGTTGTATGCACGAATCTTAGGCCTGAATCCATTGGGCAACAGAGTCAAGGAAAATTGGAGGAACAAAATGCTGACTGATGGGAGACATCTCTCTAGACTGTTGCAAGATGGAATGGTGAAATATGGAGGAATGGAAATGGTGGAATGGAAATAGTAGATACAACAATAGAATGCTACTGTGCTACCCACTGTGGAGATGCTACGAAACAGAGAATGAAATGGAAGTGGATGTAATGGTAGTAGAACCCATAGCTATGATGAAGTACTCCCATGACAAAGGACTAGAAGAAAGGGAAAGTAGAAATGGGAACATCAGAGGGGAGAGTAGAAACAACAGCAATGGCTTGATTACTTGTAGAAGAAAAAGGAGTAGGAGAAGAAGGGAATGAAGAGGGGAAGGAAGAAGTAGATAGGAAACCACTAACTGCTGGGAAGGAAGTAAAATAAAAGAAAGAAACGTACCTACGGGCTCACATGCAAAAAGAGCCAAAGTAAAAATAATTTTTTTTTTTTATATGTACAGGGTAACTCCCGAATTAGCTATGAACTTTTAGGAAGACACGAACCCAAACACGGTTTTGTCTCCTAGATCCCAAACCCTTGAAAGACACTCAGTAGAATCCTGGTTGATGATCAGCTTAGAGTCACCAAAAATTAGAAACTGCTGCACTCCAAGTGTCCCAGCCATCTTGAGACCTAGGCATGATCGTTCAGTCCTAATGTTAGTGCCATTTTTGTATTGTGCTCCATAAAAATAGAGCTGATCTGGCAGAGAGTCTTGACAAACTTGATCAGGAGGCAACTTGACGTCAACCTCTTCAGGCTTTGTAATGGAGTAACATCCAATCTCAGTTTCGATCATGGCATTAAAATTGAGCATTGAAAAATCATCCTCCAAATCAAGATCCTCCAACTCTTCAGTTATCATATGGACAACATGTTTGGAATTTTCTTCTTCTTCTATCTTCTCAATATGAAAAGTAGAAGGCTTCTGATTATAGATTCAGACTCGTCTTCCTTTGAAAGGAATCTCCAAGTGAGAATAATCCAGAGCAAGGTAGCCTCCCAACTTTGCAGTAAATTCTCTTGATAAGCACATACTGAAATACGGTTCTAGATCGACCACAACTATCTCCTGAATTACTATAATCGGAGGCATATTATGCATAGCAATAGGAACATCCTTGATTACACCCACTATTTTCACTAGAGTCTCGTTCAACTGCAAGACGCCAGGGCTACTTCTTGTATATTCCATTCTCATCGCTTCACAAACTACCTTTGGCATGATAGTTGTCGCAGCACCAGAATCAAACAGGCAGTTGTGTACAATCCAACCCTTCAACCTGAGTGACAGATAAAATGGGGGTGGTCTATTCCTTCCAGTGGCTGAAGAAGTTAATGTTTGAGCCATAACTACCTGGGTTGGAGCTTTCCCCTTACTTTGTATGGTCTTCAAGGATTCCTATAAGAGATTTACTTGTCCAGGCAACTGCAAGGTGTCATATAGACTTACCTTAGCTGGTATCCATTTGAGTTCTTCAAAAATGTTATAGTCCATGAAGATTTTTTCTTCTCCTCCACTAGCAGATTCAAATTTGCTTTTATATTGCTGGGTAGCCTCCACTCGTTGTCGTTTGGTCAATGATGGATACCGCAATGTCTCTCTAACTTGTTCCTTTGTTTTTGCTTGCGGCTAGGAAGTAGAAGCTTATTCCTTCTCTTTTTCTAGTGGTGGAAGTGGATCCTTTGACAAAACAAGTGATTTTCGTTGCACTAGGGAATCATGAGCCTTTGTTGGCATTTGTTGTTGGTACAGGAGGCACTTTCAATGGCTCCATCTTAGCCGGATCTACCAACATTGGTTTCTTGTCGCTGCATGTCAGTATTGCTATATGTTCCTCCAGAGACTCCACGGAAGTAAGATCCACCTCTCAAATCATGTTTACACGACTCCCTGCAAGAACTTGCAAATAATTTTGGTGGACCATGCAAGTGGACTCATCATGTGGGTCATTGTAGGAAGAACACCAGTAAGATGGCTCATGTGAAACTTTAGAAGGGCTAGCCTCTTCACTTACCAGGATTGCTGAGTTCCTTTCAGGTGCTTTCTCCATAGCCTTGCTAGGAGCAGGTTGTTCTCTAGTTACTTTTGACATAAATCTTTGTGGCTGATAGTTCCTTTTCGCCTCTCTCCGTTCCATAGATGTCACCTTGTTAGTGAGAGATATCATAGCCGACTGAATTTCTTATAACATAGCCAATTGAGGATCTGGGCTTGAGGATACAGGTGGTGCCGGTAAAGGTAATGGAACCTGTGGGGGAGATAATGCAAGAGTTGGAAGTGGAGGGACTAACCATGGAATGCTCGATGCAGGCAACTGAGGAATAGTTGGAGTAGGAAGCTGGGGAACTGGAATAGGTGTGATTTGAGGTGCACTTGAGCTCCATGATGGGGTAGGATACATGGAATGCATGGGCTGTGAAAGCGAACCAGAGTACAAATACTTAGGAATATCAAGTATGATAGGCATTGTTACCTTTGGAGGAAGTCTACCTATAGCAATCAAATCAGCTTTCGCCTTTAATGCTTATTCGAACAACTCTGTAAATGTAGTCACGTTGGCCTTTTGAACAACCCAACTGATGTATGTGTTAAATGCTCTGAGGTAATAAAATGCAGCTAGCTCATCAACAGGCTGAAGACCATAAGGAATTCTCTGCCAGGTTCTGGTAAATCTGACATTGAAATCAGCTATCTCTTCCTGCGGGTGCCTTTGAATTACATTAAATTGATGCAATAAAGAGTATGGATCAACTTGTTTATGAAAATTTTTGACTAAAAATTCTCCTAATTGATCCCATGACGTAATGGTGCCTGGTTGCAAAATTCGGTACCAATACAACAATTTACCTCTCAGGGATAACACTAACAACTTTATCATTACATCTTCGTCAGTTATGTCATGGATGGCCGCAAAAGAAGCTACATCATTAATATGCTCATAAGAAGTCTTACCAGTACCATCATAGGTCGGCAAAACTTTCAAAGTAGCTTGAGGAATTGGATTTTGTGCCTGCAAATTCAAGGCTCCTGAACTATTCCATGTCGAGAACCTCCTGGGTTGAGGATACTGGGCCATTGGGACTAGTGGATGTGACTGAGAGGACAGAAAACTAGTAAAAATACCAAGGGTTTGTGTGGATATGGCAGATGATGCAAGCAATGGGGAAACCAACCTAGAGTGTTCACCTCTTTTTGTGCTGTCAAGTTCAAAAAACTCAACAAGATTTTCAACTTTTTTGGACTTCGATCTCGTGATCATGAAGTACAGCTTTCTTTGTATCCATGTTTAGAGATTTTTGGGTACTGCAGAGTCACCAAATGTTCTAACTATATGGCATAAAGGTGAACATTAAACCCTCAATACTATGGGATATTTGTGAGACAAAAACAGTCCGTCCCACTAGGCGTGCCAAAAACTGTTGGTCACAAATCTGCCACAAGAAAGGATTTTATGCGAAATGCGCCCTAGACCCGACCAACATTGAAAGACCGAGAGAAAGAAATGTCTCCCGAACCAATCTCCATAGAGGGCTAGTTCCCTTACTAAATATAAGCTTGATTTTAGACAAAAGTTACTGGAAAGGAATTGGAAATATGCAGAAAGAAATGGGAAATTACGGAAAGAGATGGGAAATATGGCCACAGGCCAAATTTATATGATCGGGGAAAGAAACTCAGCAAGAATTTAACCTCAAGCGTATAAACAACATATAATAATAGAATACAACATAATCCACTTACGACCTTGCGCAGACAACCTCCAGGATTACATTCTAGAACTCACTTCCTCGCTAGCAGAATTCAAACTCAGATGCAGAATTTAAATCTAACAGCAGATTAGAAAGACGAGCATAATCGAGAAATGCATGAAATAGAAGGAAATCACATAGAAATATGCTTGCAAAATTAGAGGCCAAATATCTCTTATTTATGCAAAGAACTTGAATGTTTTCATGCAACATGTCTCTCAAACTCCCAATCCTTGTTCTTGAGATCTACATTGATATTTATAGAGGTCTTGCCTCTTTGCAGAATTTAAAACATGAAACGAAATTCCTTGAGATCCATAAAACATACAACAAAAATAAGGAAATGATCCCCTTAAACCAGCCTCGGAGAAATCAGAAATTGAATGAAACAAGGAACCGGTCGTCTTCATTAAATGGTCGTTCTCGGAGCATGCTTGAACCGTTAGAAAATCACAAATAGAAGCTTTGAATAATGGAGGCGTCTTCAATTCTGGTGGCCTGGGCATGTTCTTTTATCTTGTACACATTGGAAAGCAGCAAAACATTAAATTTTGGAGAGCTTTTAATCCTTGGAAATCACAATATTTCATCGGGCCGTTGAACTACTTTCTTGCACAAAATCGTGATGGGTCGCGGAAACGTGACATGTCATGAAATCGTGACATATTTCTCTTCTATACGCTTTTGCCATTTTGGGTCGCAAAAATCAAACACGTCACGAAATCATGACGTATTCGGCTCTTTGTTCTCTTTCGTCACCTTAGGTCGTGAAAACGCAACACATCGTGAAATCACGACAATTCGTACTATTCTGCTCCTTCCTTACTTTGTTCCCGTGAAACTATGACCTGTCGCAATTTCATGATGTTCTTTCTCTCTTTTGGCTTTCTCACTGCTTCCTGTCATGAAAATGTGACATGTCACGAAATCGTGACATCTTCTACTTTTTGTGCCCTTCTCTTCTTCTTACCCACGAAACTGCAACATGTCGCGAAATCACGACAGTTTTCTCTTCCTTGGCCTTCTTCCTCTTGCAGGTAGCAAAAATGGAACATGTCATGAAATCATGACATTCCGTACCATTTTGTTCTTTCTGCGCTTTCACATCACGAAAACAAGACATGTTGCGAAATCACGACATCCTTCTCTATTTAACCTTTTCTCCACAATATGTCACGAAATCGCGATGTTTCCTTGCTTTCTCTGCTGTTGCCACTTTCTATCGTGATATCGCGTCATCTTCCTCTTGCTTGACCTCACCTTCAAAAATGTCACGAAATCGCGACGCCTTTTATGCCTTATGCTTTTTCTTCAATTTTACCGTGATAACGTGACATGTTGTGATATCGCAACGTCTTTCACATTTTGCTCCTTGTTCACTTTTTTTTCATGATATGGTGATGAGGTTCATTAACATTGCCCTTTGCTCAATTATGTCGTGATTTCATGACATTTTATATCACTCTTCTCCATGGCCATCACAAGTCGCGAAAACGCGACATGTCATGATATTGCGATAGTTTTGCTATTCTGCCTCTGTTGACCACTTTGACCATGATTTTGGAACACGTCACGATATTGTGACATTCTCCGAATTTGGATTCTCTCTCTTCAAAATACCCGCAATAACGTGACATGTCGCAAAATCGCGACAGTTTTGAACCCGTGCTCTCCATGCTATTTTTGGTCACGATATCGTGACAGTCTTCGGACTTAGCTATTTTGGCATCAAAACTCATAGAAAAAACACAGAGGAGTGAATACTCAACAATTTATGCGTGAATAATCAACAATCAAAACAATGTGGCAAAAATGCCAACATGTCTATTATTTGTTTTTTTTTATTTTTATTTTTCTTTTATTTTATTTTAATTTTTTAGGTTTTGGTTGTGTTCATTTTCCATGTTTTTTTTGGGTTATTTCTTTGTAGTGTTCTGTTGTTTTTATCTTGTTTGTATTTTGTTATGTGGTTCTTGTATTTTTCTATGTGGTTTGTATTGTGGTTTATTTTATATTATTGTGCATGTTTGGTTGTGATTTTGTTTTTGACACACTCAAGGAGCATGTTTTTTATTTTATTTTATTATTTTTGTTGTTATTTACTTATTTTTAAATTGGTTTTGTGTGTTTGTTTGCTCCTTGAGTATGTCAAAGGTGGTAGGCCAGGTTCGAGTCCTGGGCATTTTTGATGGAATGGATACCCCTGCCTCCTTGAGTCTTACCCGAAAGTGGCATCCCTTTTGGGATGTTTTCCACACAAAAAAAAAAAAAGACAAGAAAATTACTTTTCAAAAAACAAAACCCTATGATAAGCTAACACCTAGATTATCTAGAATATTGCTAAAACAATAGTTTTATCCAAATGTCTCCAAGTCAGGATAACCTTTCAATGAATTATCAAAGTGCACTTTCATCCACCCAACAACGATGGTTTACAAGTGGTGACCATTGTGAATTAGAGATAGTTGTTCTCTAGAAGGCTTGTATGGGTCAAGTGGACCTCTTTCTATGGATGAGTAACAAATGGTGAAATAGGATGCCATTACAGGCTATCAAAAATATAGTACGGTGAGGGAATCTCATGATCATAGTTTAGCTATGTAATTGTAGCAGAAATATGCCACTAGAAGTGCTAGATTTTGGGGCTAGAAGGTCCAACTATGGATAGAATGGGATATCTCTTCATCAGATCAATATGACTTGGGATGCCTGGACCCAAAGCTAGAGAATTGATGGGCCCTGGCTATGTTCATAACCTAATGAATTACATCTAGGTACAAGGCATATTGACGTTATTCCTAGCATGGTTTATATAAACAAAAGTGGGACATAGGTCACAAAAACTTGTGTTGTCCTCCATGATATGGAGTGGGGAAACTATGCATCCACCCTTCTAGGTATTATGGTCCCTAGAAGGACAATATCTTACCGTGAACTTGGTCTCTAGTATGGATAAGTTCACTAAATGTCACCTTTTTCAATATCTAGCTAATATCGACCACTAAAGAGACCGTCTGCAGTGGTCACTAATATCGAAGAGTGTAAATTATGTCTCTGTACTAATAACATGTTGGGTGAGCTTAGTTAAATTTAGAATTTTATCTCTTGTTGAGTCAAAAAAAATTCTTTGGTAATTCCAAGGAGCAAGACTAGAATGGACAACTATGTGAGTCATGCCTGTGTTGTTACACAAAAATTCTAGACTATTCACTTTCTACACAATATTAAATTCAAGTATCAACAACTACATCAAATGGCCATGACATCCTACACAAAAAATATTTATCTTGTAAATTCTTAAGCTTGTATTTAAATTTCTTACATTTTAAAAAATATGTTACCCAAGGATTTGGTATTCCATATCTTCATATATCCCTATAGATATTTTATATTTTGAAAAAGGTGTTACATCTATGATCCTTTAGATATTACTTCATCCCACTACAATATAATGATTTGGAGAAAATCGAGGTCATGGAAATACAAACTAAAAATAACATTATTAAGAATGACCATATTAAGTTGATTACATCTCAAAAAATTGTTTATGATTTGGTTCTACTTATAACAAAATGTATGAATAGATAATATGCTTTGTTAGCATCCAAATTTTAGATATGAAAAATCTATTTATTCTTTCTACCATATGAGACTTCCCAATACATATATTGTCCTATGCATGTCGAAATCTTGAACAAAATCTCAAAGGTCATTTAAATTGACAAAGTAATCAACATAATCCTTTGATAGACCATCAAGGAGTACCCCTCTTTTTTTCAAAGGATATGGAACTATAATGAAATTATTATTGGATTCAAATATTGTAATTGTGAATCATCATTGGGCTTGACATCAATAAATTGATGTCCTTCTACATTATATCTTGAAGAGTGACTGTATTTAGAGCATAAAAATTTATGAATTTGAAGAACACAAGCTTATACTGAGAGGGGGGGTGAACAGTATAATATCACTTTTTAATTTTTCTTCCAATTCAATATTATGTTGTGTATAGATAGCAGTATCAATAGAAATAATCAAAGCAATGCATAAAATACCATACACAATAGAGACACCACAATCTACGTGGTTCACCCAATGTGGGCTACTCCACGGAGAAAATATTTTACTAAAACTTTCTCAATCAATCTCTTTGGGAATCACTCCCAATTACAATGTTTATGGATATCTATCCAAAGGAGATGCTGATCACCTAATATTAAGTTCACGGATATCTTCCATAGGAGAACTATTTCCCCTTCTACTTTGGCTATGTGATCTTCAACAAGACTCTGTCTCTCTACTTCACTGACTGGTGGACCTCTCTCTACTTGAAGACTCCTCACTCAAATTTATCTTTAACTGTGTTGGTTCCTGGATCTCTATCCAATGAGACTCTCTCCTATGTACTTAGTCCTCCAAAGCTTTGTCAATAGGCTCACTAAGAACCTTCTCAATAGGTTCACATAGAACTTGCTTAAAAATCTCACACAGAACCTATCCGATATTGAATAACAAGCTCACATAGAACTTTTACAATGCTTAATAACAAGCTCACACAAAACCTATCCAATGCTAAATAATAAGCTCACATAGAACCTGTTCAATGTTGAATAATAATCTCACACAGAACCTGTCCAATGCTGAATAACAAGCTCACACATAACTTGTCCAATGCTGCTCCAACAAGATCACTAAGAACTTATCCAAATATGCTCTAGCAAGCTCACCAAGAACTTGCTCCAAACTATCCAAAAATATCTCCCAACACTATCCTCAAATCTGTCCCAACACTGTCCTTAAATCTATCCCAAAGGCCTTATCAAAGGCTCAATCAATCATGCTCAAGTAGTACTCAAAATGAACTCAAAAATGAATGGCAATCTCAACTCAAATCCACTTCATAGAAGCATAAAGAGAATTGTTAGAGACTCAATAAGTTCTAAACTCACTCTTAACTCAAATCAACCTCAACTCAATTCAAGTCAACCTCAACTCAACTTAAGTCTTATAAAACCATAAAGAGAATTGGTAGAGACTCAATATGTTATAACCTCAATCTCAACTCAACATAGAATGATGGAATAGTTTATTTCATAGAACTTGTACAATCACTTCACACATCACTTGACTAGGCTGAATCAACTCAGCTCAACCAATCATCACAACGGACAACTCTTTCTCACACAACCCTGGTCCAAGTATGTATCAACCAAATCAAATATTTTCAACAATGCTCAACCATAAATCTCACATAATAATGATACTCATGTTATTTTCTAACTCAAGTTATTTTACAACCAATGGGCCTCAACCACTATGCTTATAACACAAGGTTTTAAACACAACTCTCAATTCAGAAAACCTTGATGCATTCAACCAACCACTTTCAAAAAAGAAAGCAAAAAAAATCATTTTCCATCCAATGATATTTTATAAATCAACCACCATAAACAATCAATAGGAGAATGTGCCCATACCTTTTATGAAGTGAAGAAACCCCTTTGGAAATCTGCCACACTCAACACACTTTGAAAAAGAGTAGAACAATCTTCACTTTTGAACCCATTTAAAAAAATAGAAATATATCTCTATGTACACCTTATTTCTAATTATAAATTAGTTAGTCAAATATCCCTTGAAATAATCTTTCCAACGATATATAATATGATATACTTTTATAAAAGGAAAATACTAGAAATACCTTTTTTTCTAAAAGTGCTCTTAAACTTGCCTTCCAATAAAAAATCAAATCAACCCTCATCACCTTATTCATCCAACATTAGGCAATAATAAAACAATTACTTGCATTTTAGATGGAATTGAACCCTCGTCCCTACCTGCACAATCCTCAACCGTGGTTCCAAAGACCACGCGAGCTACATGCTCGCATAGGACGAAGAGTGCATAATGCGCTTTTGTACTTCTCCCTTTGCTCACGTCAACAAAAACATGGGCCAATTCTCTTGCTCGAAACTCTAACCCATGGGAATAAAACCTCTTCTATTTCACAAGCAAAAACCTTTACACTCCCCTCGCTCGCCGTTGGACCATGCTACCACACGAAGATTTCGACGCTTTTCGTCTTATCTCCTCTACATTCAATTCCAAGGTTTTTGAAATAAAATCCTTTGCATTTATATGCATCTTCCCTTTAATTTTTCAAACGTCAGTGAAACTTTTAAATTAATTTCTTTTTGATGATGACGTCGGTGCTGAGGTAATTTTAATTTTAAAATTGAAAATTAAATTTTAAATATTAAAATTTAAACCAAATATTCAAAAGTGAATATCTCCATCTTTGGGGCACATTTTTTGACGAAACTAAAGCCCAAAGTGGGTTTTAAGAAAAACCCATTTCAAATATGCCATCCATGATTTTAAATAAAACATTTTATTTTTTATGCCTTGGTTTTCACAAAAACCTTATAAATTTCCATGCTTTCCAAAATTTCATAAATGCTTATATATGAAATAATTTTGCCACCAAAACCAAATGTGATCCATGTGACATCAATGAAAACATAAAATACCTCAAATTTCCAACAATATCCCCCTTTTTCATTGATGGCAACACCTCTAATGCAAACATTACAATCACTCCAAAAACCATCTCTGATAATCAAAGTTGCTCCCCTTGACTTAATGCTCTCTTTGGAGGCTACTCCCCTAACTCAATGGTATCTTTGGATGCTGCTCCCCCTAACTCAAATATCTCTTTAGATGCTGCTCCCCCTAACTCAAATCTCTCTCCCTTACTAAAATATCTCCCCATTTGAAATCAATGGCAAAAGGGACACCTATGGGGCTAAAATATGTGACTCTTAAGTTTAGCCCCCTCACCTCCTTCTCTTTAGAGGTGATTAATTTTGGGGTGGGAGTACTTTTACTCCCATACCACTTTGTTTATTTCCTCTATCAATCTCCTTATATATTTTTTTGATATCCTTCTCTTGATGAATTACTTGATTTTCTTGTCTTGAACCTGTTCGACTTTATTGCCTTGAACCTGTTTGACCTTCTTGCCTTGAACCTATTTGGAATTGAGTCCTACACCAATTTTGAAATATTCCCAAATTTATTGCAATTAAAATACTTGATATTGTAGCCTTTGGATGGTACCCATGTCCTGAATTCTTTCTTGAAGTAATTTCCATATCCATTCCTTTCTTGAACCTTGTATTATGAAGCTCTATTTTCATGACCATTATGACCATGAATTTTGAATTGTGTAGCTCTAAAACCAAAACCATGTTGCTCATTTCCTCTGCACTGTAAAGCTTTATAACCAATCATGTTACATGAGAAGAAATGTCTCTGAAAATCATACCTTCTTCCTTTGAAGTTTCTTCTTGCAAAATAAAATTTCTTTGATCCATAGACCCCGCAATGTATAGCCCCGTGTCCAAATCTATTACAAGAAAAAAAATGTCCTTGAAAAGCCCTTTGTTCATGCCTTGGTTCCTCATACCTTTCTTGACCATTATCCCTATGATCATCTTCAACTTGTGCATTGCATTCTTGAACCATATTTGTAGTATCTAAATCCTTTTTCTTAATTTCTTCCTTACTTTCCTCTTCAAATATTTTTATTTCTTTTAAAATTGATTCACCTATCTCAAAACAAGATCCATATTGAATATTTGGAGCCATAGGAACTTTAGAACTTTCTTCATAACACTTAGGTGCTTCCTGTTTCCCTTGTTTTTCTTTAGAACTAAGTCCTGTTATGATGACTGATGACCTTTGTGCATTGATAGTCCTTTCCAAGGTCCTTGAATTTTCCTTGAACTTCTGTAGCTTGTCCTTAGAACCGTTTACTTCCATCCTTAGTGAAACTGTCTCATGCTCTAATATTACATACTCTAGATCTTTTGTTTTTAATTTTTTGGCCATACTTTCTTCAATTTTCCTTGTCTCTTCAACTTTTATTTTGAAGTTGGTGAGTTCCTGTAAAAACCTTGCTTTTGCTTTTTCATCTTCTTGAGATTGAACCCTTAATCCTGAGTTCTCCATTTTTAATTCTTCAAGAGTAACCATAAGTATTTCACATTCTATCTCTTTTACCTTTGACTTTTCAACCATATATTTTTCAACTCTTCTTGCCTTTTCAACCTTATCTCTCAAGTCAGATATATCATGTAGAAGATTTATCTTATATTTTTCATCTTCTTGTACTTGATCCTTCAATTATGAATTTTCTCTTTTCAATTAAACAAGTTCCTTAAGAGTGGCTTCCTCATTTTATTTATCTGAATCTTCCTCTTTTTCAACATCATTGTCATTATAATATTCTATAGCAAACAAACTCTCAAGATTTATTTGATCATTGCTTGTTTCCTTGATGCATCATTTCATCTTCACTATCACTAAAACCATTATAATATCCTAATCTATGATCTCTTTGACCACACACAAAGCACTTTTCTTTTTTACCTTCTATTCCTAGGAGTAGATGTTCTTTCTTTTCTTTCATAATCATAGGTGTTATTTTCTTCTTGTATCTCATGCTTCTACTCTTACCTTTCTTTGCCATTTGTGTTCTAGTAGAATCTGCCCTCAAGTTGTTAGAATTTTTAAAGAAACCCGCTCTGATACCAATTGAAGAACACAAGCTTATACTAAGAGGGGGGTGAATAGTATAAGAACACTTTTTACTTTTTCTTCCAATTCAATATTATGTTGTGTATAAATAGCAGTATCAATAGCAATAATCAAAGCAATGCATAAAATACAATACACAATAGAGACACCATAATTTATGTGGTTCATCCAATGTGGGCTACTCCACGAAGAAAATATTTTACTAAAACTTTCTCAATAAATCTCTTTGGTAATCACTCCCAATTACAATGTTTATGGATCTCTGTCCAAAGTAGATGTTGATCACCTAATATTAAGTTCATGGATATCTTCCATAGGAGAACTATTTCCCCTTCTGCTTTGGCTATGTGATCTTCAAGAAGACTCTGTCTCTCTACTTCACTGACTGGTGGACCTCTCTCCACTTGAAGACTCCTCACTCAAATTTATCTTCAACTATGTTGGTTGCTGGATCTCTATCCATTGAGACTTTGTCCTATGTACTATGTCACCTCCAAAGCTCTTTCAATAGGCTCACTAAGAACCTACTCAATAGGTTCACACAAAACCTTCTTAACAAGATCACACCGAACCTATCCAATGTTGAATAACAAGCTCACAAAGAACCTATCCAATGCTTAATAATAAGCTCACACATAACCTATACAATGCTAAATAACAAGCTCACACAGAACCTGTTCAATGTTGAATAACAAGCTTACACAGAACCTGTCCAATGTTGAATAACAAGCTCACACAGAACTTGTCCAATGTTGATCCAACAAGATCACTAAGAACTTATCAAAATATTCTCTAGCAATCTAACCAAGAACTTTCTCCAAACTATCCACAATTCTGTCCCAACACTATCCTAAAATTTGTCCCAATGCCATCCTCAAATCTGTCCCAAAGGCCTTCTCAAAGGCTCAATCAATCATGCTCAAGTAGTACTCAAAATGAACTCAATAATGAATGGCAATCTCAACTCAAATCCACTTCATAGAAGCATAAAGAGAATTGTTAGAGACTCAATATGTTCTAATATAACTCTCAAACCAAATCAATCTCAACTCAACACATAGAAGCATAAAGAGAATTTTTAGAGACTCAATAAGTTCTAAAATCACTCTCAACTCAAATCAACCTCAACTCAATTCAAGTCAACCTCAACTCAAATCAAGTCTTGTAGAACCATAAAAATAATTGTTAGCGACTCAATATGTTCTAACCTCAATATCAACTCAACATAGAATGATGGAATAGTTTATTTCATAGAACTTGAATAATCACTTCACACATCGCTTGACTAGGCTCAATCAACTCAACTCAACCAATCATCACAAGGGAAAACTCTTTCTCACACAACCTTGGCCCAGGTATGTATCAACCAAATCAAATATTTCCAACAGTTCTCAACCACAAAACTCACATAACAATGATACTCATGTTATTTTCTAACTCAAGTTATTTTACAACCAATGGGCTTCAACCACTATGCTTATAACAGAAGGTTTTAAACACAACTCTCAATTTAGAAAACCTTGATGCATTTAACAAACCACTTTCAAAAAGGAAACCACAAACAATCTTTTTCCCTCCAATGATATTTTAGAAATAAACCACCATAAACAATCAATAGGAGAATGTGCCCATACCTTTTATGAAGTGAAGAAACCCCTTTGGAAATCTTCCACACTCAAAACACTTTGAAAAAGAGCACAACAATCTTCACTTTTGAACCCCTTTAAAAAAATAGAAATATATTTGTACATACACCTTATTTCTTCTTCTAAATGAGTTAGTTAAATAGCCCTTGAAATAAGATTTCCAACGATATATAATATGATATACTTATACCAGAAATATCTTCTTTTCTAAAAGTTCTTTTAAACTTGCCTTCCAATAAAAAATCAAATCTACCCTCATCACCTTATTCCTCCAACATTAGGCAATAATAAAACATTTATTAATAAAAATATTACTTGCCTTTTAGATGGAATCGAACCCTCGTCTGCCCAAACAATCTTCAACCACGATGTCAAAGACCGTGAGCTACGCGCTCGCATAGGACAAAGAGCGTAGAATGCACTTTTGTCCTTTTCACTTTGCTCACGTCAACAAAAATGTGGGCCAATTCTCTTGTTCAAAACTCTAACCCATGGGAATCGAACCTCGTCTCTTTTGCAAGCAAAAATCTTTGCACTCTCCTCGCTCGCCGTTAGACCATGCTACCACAGGAATATTTTGGCGCTTTTCATATTATATCCTATGCATTTGATTCCAAGGCTTTTGAAATAAAAGCCTTTGCATTTATATGCAACTTCATTTTAATTTTGCAAACATCAGCGACACTTTTAAATTAATTTATTTTTTATGATGACATCGACACTAAGGTAATTTTAATTTTAAAATTTAAAATTAAATTTTAAATATTAAAATTTAAACCAAATATTCAAATTGAATATCTCCATCTCCGAGGCACATTTTTCGATAAAATGAAAGCCCAAACCAGGTTTAATAAAAGTCCATTTCAAATCTCCCATCCATGATTTTAAATAAAACCTTTTATTTTTCCTACCTTGGTTTTCACAAAAACCTTATAAATTTCCATGCTTTCCAAAATGTCATAAATGCTTATATATGAAATACTTTGTCCACCAAAACCAAATGTGATCCATGTGACATCAATGATCCATGTGACATCAATGACAACATAAAATACCTCAAATTGCCAATAGAATCGAATTTTCATATTTTCCTCTTTCTTCAAAAACATTCAACCACCTAGGTACTTATTTTTCTATCAATTGTTCATCCTATTTTAGCTTGTATTATATGAACCTAATAGCCACTTTCCCATTGTAAAAATTGCTAGACAATTTTGCATCTTCTTGTTGAAAGTGTACTCTGGCTTGTGGCTAAGGAAGAATCTAATTTTCATATTTTTCTCTTTCATGAAAATACTCAACAACCTAGGTACTTATTTTTTCTATCAATTGTTCATCCTATTTATTATTATCTTATATGATTGTAATAATTGCTTTCCCATACTAGAAATTGCTTGATAGTTTTACATATTCATAATGATTTTGTACTCTAAATTATGGCTAAGGATGTCATTGTATGATGGAATCTTGTATAGGTATATGACTAAGCATTGTACAATTGTATTTAATTTATTGTAATATTTTATTATGTAAGCACTCTGAGATACGATTAACCTTATTATGATTAAACCCACCTTATAACTTGTAATTAACCTTAATACCTCTTGTTATAATGTTGGTTTCAGTTAAAATCATTAATGTAAGTAGGACTTTCATATTGGTATAAATACCCCCACCACTCCATCAATTGTATTGGAGTGTTGTATTTCTTATGTATGGATAATATAGTGACCATATATGGTGCCTAGTGGTACCCACTATATATTTCTCTCTTTCATCATTTTTTATGTTTTCTATATAATACTCAAGTGGATGGATTGCTTTAGTTAGTTTTTGAAAATAGGTGTGAGATTCAACATGGTATCACAATAGGTATGTAGCAACATTACTTGGTCATGTAGAAAAATTGTTCAAAGTTTTCAATCCTTCCTTTAAATTTTAGGGTGGATTACTTTTTAAAGCTTCATGAACATCTTCAACATAACAAGTAGAGAGGAGATTATAATTATTTTGTACTTATTATTTTTTCTAAAATTTATGGATAAATTATGCCTACTTTTAAAATTCCTTGTTGTCATCAAAGAATTTTTAAAATAACTAATGTGAATTTGAATCATATTTGACATCATACTCTTCACCTTTCATAAGTAGGCCACAACATGTTGATTGGTGACATCAATAAGCATTGGCATTATTTTTTTAACATGTACTAAATTTTCAGTGATTTTTCTTTAGGTTGATCACGATGTTTTCTTTAATAGAAACAATGAGCATCTTATTTTGTTTAAAATAAGAACCTTTCTAACTAAATATTGTAGGTTTGAATCCATATTGTGGTTTTTATTGAAATTATATAATAGAGTTTCAAATAAAATAAGGGAATCATGGCTTCATTACATACTGAATGTATGGCACACTAGTTAGTAGAGGTATTTTTAAGACGTTAGAGAAAAGAGTCTCAAAGATTTAAATACATTACCCTTTATTTTGTGTATTGTGGTGGAATAGAATAATAGCATATATAGTGTTATTAAACATTTGAAAACTAGAAGCATCTATGGACAATAAATTATGCAAAAAACACAAGATCATTTTCAAGTCATGAGACCTACCTTCGAGTTGCTTCATTGGGATTTTTAGCAAACTTCTCTCCACCTCCCTTCTATAAGACTAGAATATGATACAATAGGCATCTAAACAAGCTCTCTATTACTTTGGCTAGCATGAGCATCTTAGATCACTAGAGACGTAGGGTCAAATCCCATGCAACAAGTTTTTGGTATATACTAAAAATAACAAGTTTTTGCTATATTCAGAAAGTAACAATTCCATGACTACTATGGTAGCCAAAATGATACCTTTACATATCACATAACATTATTTTTATACCATATGCATTCCCTTGGCCAATCACTGACAACACAATAACTTAGTGGCATCTAAGTGGCACAAATATGTGGCAAATATTAGCAAATGAGTGGATAACACTAGATAAGTTGTGATTTGGTGTTGATTTTACTAAGGTTTTAGAATTTAATTTTTGTATTTTTGGGACTACTTGGTTAATTCTTCTAGAGGCCATAGATTTTGCATACGAAAGCACTTTGAGCCGCATTTTTTCAAATCACATGTTTTTCTGAGCTTTATGCATTGGTACCATCAATTTATGGACCTTTTATAGTGTTAAGGGCTAAATTGTGTAGGATAATCCTCAAGGTTTACTACCCTATTTTTAATGGATAAACTTAATATATTTATGTATTTAGAATCTTTGATCTATTTTTTTGGAATATGAAGTTGGATTTATGATAATTGTAACTAGTTTTGAATATTTCGGAGGTTTATAGGAAAATAATTTAGAATGTGCTTTAGTCAATCCCTCTTCTTCCTTTGGGATATTTATCCAAATTATCCATGAAGATCTAATTCTTCATGATATCTTCCTTCTTTTATTATTCATCTAGGTACTTTTAGAAGTATGTAATAGCTAATTTCTTAAGCATTTCATGCAAGGCCTCTTTTGGTGATAAAATTTATATGGCCTAAGAGCAAGTTGAAGTTTACAAATAATGTTATGTATGCCATAAAAGGAAAAGTTATACCTCCAAGTCCTACGTTATTTGACTATAGAATATTGAAGCAACCTTTCTTTAGAAGTGGTAATCTTGACTTCTCTTCATCATTTGGAGTCCTAGAAAAAGTTTTTTTTTGATATGTGGGTATATTTGATAGTGGTAATGATGACTATGGTCTAGCCTAAGGAGATTCTTTTGTAGAAAAAAAATTTAGCATTGGATTTTATATTATTATGGGGATCCAAATAAGTCTTCCTCAAAATATCGAGGTCTACTAGAGCATCGATTCGGTGGGAAGATATTATTGTTACTAATATTTTCTCTTTTTAGATCCTCAATTCAAATTAAGAGGTGGTGTTGAAAGTGTAATATGACTTATAGCCGAGGACATAATTGTATGATGGAATCTTATATAGGACTATAAGCAAGAATTATACAATTACATTTATTTTATTGTAATATTTTATTATGGAATCCCTATAGGTCACAATGAATATTTTTTATGATTAAACCCACCTTAAAAATTGTAATTAATCTCTTGTTATGTTGGATTAGGTTAAAATTATTAATGTAATTGTGGTTTTGGTATTGTTATATATACCCCCACCACTCCATCCATTGTATTGAAATGTTGTGATTTTTATCTATGGACAATATAGTGATTATTTGTGATCCCTTGGGATGACCACTATATATCTCTCTTTTGTCCTTTTTTATGTTTTTTATATAATATTTGAGTGGATGGATTGCTTTTGTTTGTTTCTATAAATAAGTGTGAAATTCAAAACTTCCAAATATTTTTAAATGTTTCCTTACATTTCTCACCACCTCTTGTACTAAATTAAATTTAGATCTATAAATAAAATTTATTAAATCTTTAATAACTCTAATTTCGGGGACAATACCCATACCTTGAATATTCCAAGATCAACCATCATAATAATTTTTTATTCTTATTTGTGGACTTATCCCTACTTCTTGTTAATAATTATGGTATTTGTTACTAGTTTAGTAAATAAATATATTTTTGGGTTTTTTTTTTTCTTTGTTTTGAGGATTTTCCTATCCCTTTTCCATCAATCCCATCCATTTTCCCATAATATTTAAAATTTAACTTATAATTTGTATAATTATAGCATCCTAAAGAACATGGAAGGCATGACATAACCTTAGAAACACCTTATTTTTATATACCTTAGAAATTCTAAAGTACAAGGGACAACTTCTATGATAGTTACTTTCTTAAACTACTCTTAAAACCATGAAGTGTAATGCATAATTTCCCTACTAATTTCTTTATAATGCTTCCTTATAACCTCTAAAGTACAAGGGTCAACCTCTAGATTGTTTTCATTTTTATTGTAAGGAGATGATTTTTTACTATTGGATAAAATTAGATATGATTTATCTAAGATTGAACATAATATATTCTTCCTTATCCACTTCAAACAATGAATTTGCATATTTCTTTGCAACTTTAATTCCTTTCAAGTTTGAGAATGCACATTACTTTTCCTCATCCTTTTGCATCCTTCCTTATTTTGTTAAATATTTTTTCTAAACTAATCATGATGGTGTTTACCATACGATGAGTTAGAGGGCCTTCTTTACCATGTTTTTATTAATTAAAAATCCTTAATTTTCTATTAGATTATGATACCCTTGTTTCATCTTTGAGTTTTCCTTATCACCAAAACTTATAAGCTCTTTCTCAATAATTTTAATATGAAATATCTTATCTCATATTCAATAATATAATAATTAATATAATAGGTTTGAGTGGTACCTTTGAATTCTTGATAATTAGGGACCATGGATGATAAGTAGACACCATTTTATAGCTCCAAGATTATCTCTTTGAACCCCTAACATTTTGAAGAATGATAAAAAATAAAGATATGAAAATAACAATTCTTTAAATGATATGATTTGCTAAAAGATACAATCCTTGCAAAAGGTATAATTTGTTTTAGACCAGCTTACCAATATTTTGTAAAGTAGCGAATTGAATTACCATTTTTAAAAGAAAATGAGACCAAAAAAATACATAATCCAAGAAAACCTCTAAAAAAACAATAAACTAAGATAATTGACAAGTTATATTTTGAAGTTATACATACTATTTACTTATTAGTAATAGGTTAAAAAAAAATATCTCACAACATTGAATCTATCTACGAACACCTTACAATACAACCATTGAAATTTTAAACCTTGATGTGGTTTCTACGAACACCTTACAATGAAATTTTAAACCTTGATGTGGTTTGCTCATCGTGTCCCAACCATTCAACATTCATTAACAAATTTTTAAACATATTATAAAATAATATACGTTTAAAAAAATACTCATGATGCTTTGTTGATATTACTCGGATAGTTTATGGCCAAATGAATCCTCCCTGTGGACAGGACCAATATTATTAGTACAAAGCGGTAATAGAGGTAAGTTGCACGTCAAGTAAGAAAGGCCTGGAACTAGCGGAAGGCTCCGATGAAAAGGATGCATTTGCTGCCGACGCGCTCGACGATACAGACACATCAGCTATGCTAGCGGAGTTCAATGTGGTGGAAGCCGATGCTGATGACGTCATACAATCAGCAAGAGGAGAGCTGGTATACACAGCTACGGGCAGATTCAGAGGAACATAAGGCAATTGAGCTTCGAATGTCAAAATCTTGATGGCTTCTTTCATGCTTGGTCGTGCCTTCGGATCAGGATGAGAACACGGCAATCCCACTAACATGAGCCACTCCATTTCCTCGCAATTGAAATTTCTACCAAGCCTTTCGTCTGCAGCATCCAAGATCTTTCCCTGTCCACATAAATCCCAAACCCATTCAACGAGTCTCCAGTTATGTGCCGTTAAACTCGAGTCTATTGGGCGCTTTCCGCAGGCTATTTCTAAAGTGACCGCTCCAAAACTAAACACATTGGATTCAGGACTCGCCTTTCCTGTTATCACACACTCGGGTGCCAGATACCCAAATGTCCCCGCAACCACGGTCGTATGGGGGGCGACACGATCACGTTCCACCACTCTGGCCAGGCCAAAACCCCCCAGATTTGCACTGAACTTGGAATCCAACATCACGTTGCTTGCTTTCACGTCTCTGTGCACGACGCGATGATCTAATTCGTCGTGAAGATAAACAGGAGCCGAAGCTATGCCACAAGCAATGATTTATCTTCTATCCTAATCCAGGTGGCCCTTGCCCTCCCCGAAAATATAGCCATCTAAGCTTCCGTTTGGCAGGAATTCATAGACGAGAAGCAATTCTCTCTTTTGGTGCCACTATTCCAAGAGTTGCACAAGGTTACGATGTTTCACCTTACTGATTGCCTTGCTTGGAACCCTGGGATATTCTTTTCACGGCCACAGTCTCGTTGGTTCCGGGTAAGATTCCTCTGTAGACGCCTGCGAAGCCTCCCTGTTTGAGCTTTTCGTCCTCATTGAAGTTTCTGGTAGCTGCGATGCGCTCGGCATATAAGAACTTACGTGGACCCTGAGAAAACCATTCGTCCAGCTCCACGTCGCTTTCGTGGCTTGCTTCTCCGTGAAGAATTTTAATTTTTTATTTTTATTTTTGATGCCGCGCCGAAGTCTGTCTGTCGCCGAAGTCTGCACGGCGCTGTTCGGACAGCGCAGTGCGCAAGTCGGGGGCCCGACGGACTTCGCCCAAACTAGGGCGAAGTGCGAACGTCGGCCACGCCGACGGACTTCGCCCGAACTTGGGCGAAGTTCGAACTTCGGCCGCGCCGACGGACTTCGCCCGAAATTGGGCGAAGTGCGCACTTCGGCTGCGCAGCCGGACTTCGCCCAAACTTGGGCGAAGTTCGCACTTCGGGGCCGCAGCCGGACTTCGCCCGAAACTGGGCGAAGTTCGCACTTCGCGGCTGCGACGGACTTCGCCCGAAATTTGGGCGAAGTTCGAACTTCGGGCAGCCAACGAACTGCGCAGGGTGAAGAGGGGACTGAGGCCAACTTCGGACTTCTCGTGCACTCGAGCTGCTCCAGTCTTAGCCGCGAACTTCGGAAGCAAACTTGGAAAGCCGCTTCAGACTTGTTCTTCTTCCGCGGCTGCCGCTGGGTTTGCCTGGCTTGGCAACACCTGTATGAGAAGAGAGAGACGCCGGAACAGAGAGCAACAAACTGCAAACCCTAAAAGATGCCGGAAACAAACAACAAACTTTATTTATATTAAACGGGGGTTACAGAGTTCCTCAACCGAGGAAATTACAGTCATCTGCAGGGCCGCACCGCAGATAAGCTAAACGAGACAAAATGTCGAGTCGGCTGCTCAGACATTAATCAGCTGAGTCAAACTGCTCGCTGAGATACTTTTCTTTGCCTCTGCTCCTTCTTGCTCCTTCTATTCCTCCTTCTCTTCTTCTTCCTCTTTTTTCTGAAATACCCGAGACGCCTTATATAGCCGCGGGAAGAGGAGGATTAGGGTTTGTCCTCTGACAGGTTCTGACAGGCCCTCAACTAGGGTTTTTGACCAATCGCCGCACAAGCGTCACATCTGTCAGAGGGTAGGTGCGACGTCATGTCAGCCCTTTGCCGGGATCCCGGACTGCGGCAGCGCAGTCCGACTTCGCCCATGTCTGGAGCGCAATCCGGTTTCGCCCAAGGTTCGGAGCGCAGTTGGGCACATGCGTGAAATCTGGGTTAATTTTTCTAACACCCTCCTTTAAGCCTGATTTCACGAGCGCTTTGACTCCAAGTCGCTCTCGCAATCTGCTGAAGTCTTCCTCCTTCAAAGGCTTCGTGAAGATGTCAGCCAGCTGCTCCTTGGACCTGCAAAACTGCAGTTGTACTTCGCCAAATTTCACCAGCTCTCTGATGAAATGATACCGGATGTCTATGTGCTTCGTCCGGCCATGGAACACAGGATCCTTTGAGAGTGCAATGGCCGAATTGTTATCACAAAAAATTGTTGTCGCACCATCCGGAGGAAAGTTCAGTTCACTCAGAACTCTTCGCAGCCAAACTGCCTGGCATGCGGCTGACGTGGCGGCGACATATTCTGCTTCGGCTGTGGACAACGCAACGATGGGTTGTTTCTTGGACGCCCATGATACTGCCCCTGATCCGAGATGGAAAGCATACCCGGAGGTGCTCTTCCGATCGTCGGTACTGCCAGCCCAGTCACTGTCCGTGAAGCCCACTAGCTCCAACTGGTCTTGTCTGGCGTAAAATAGGCCATGGTTTCGTGTCCCGTTGACATAGCGCAAGATCCTCTTGCCTGCTTGCCAGTGCGTGTCCTTCGGAGTCTCCATGAAACGGCCGATCGACCGACTCCGAACATCGGATCCCGGCCGAGTTGCGCCAAATACATCGATCGCCAACTAGCCTCTTGAACAAGGTTGGGTCGACATTCCTCCCCGTATCCAACTTGCTCGCCTTCAAACCCGTGGTCGCAGTGTGATGGCAGGTTTATCGTCCTCCATCTTGAAGCGCTTCAGACATCCTTCGCATACTTGCCCCGAGAAATGAAGATGCCATCTCGCCGATTGGTCAACTTCAATGCCGAGAAAATACTTCATCAGCCCTAAGTCCGTCATCTCGAACTCCTTCTTCATGGCTGTTCTGAACTGGTCGAACAGAACATTGTTGTTGCCAGTATAAATCAGATCGTCCACATACAGGCAGACGATAATGAGCTCACCTGCTGCATTTGTCTTCATGTACAGGGTGTGCTCATATGGGCATTTCTGAAACCCATTCTCCTGAAAATAGCTGTCAATCCGGCTGTACCAAGCTCGGGGCGCCTGCTTCAAACCGTACAGGGCCTTCTTCAGCTTCAGGACTTTGCCCTCCTGGCCTTCAATTTCGTAACCTGGTGGCTGGTCAATGTAGACCTCTTCCTCCAACACTCCGCTGAGGAAGGCCGACTTGACATCCATCTCGGTACATCTTCCAACCTTGTTGGGCTGCCAATGCCAGGATCATCCCAACTGTGTCAAGTCGGGCTATAGGCGCATATACCTCATGGTAATCGATGCCTGACTTCTGCTTGTAACCCTTCGCCACCAATCTGGCTTTATGCTTGTCAACGTCTCCTTGGGCGTTGAACTTTGTCTTATACACCCACTTGACCCCAATGGTCTTCTTCCCCGCCGGAAGATCCGTCACCGCCATGTTTCATTTTTTTCAATGGTCGCTATCTCCTCATCCATCGCTCGCACCCACTTCTGATTCTGACTTGCATCTTCGAACTCTACTGGATCAACTTCAGTAAAGAATGCAAAGTCAGAGTGCTCTTCATCTATGTGGGTTCGGGTTGCCTCGTAAATGTCTTGCAAGCTCCGAGTCTTCGCAGGTGTCCTCAGGTTTTGAATTCTGCTTACAAGTGGAGGCGACCGTGATGGAGTGGCTGTGCTACTGCTGGCACCGCTGTTGCTGCTGGAAGTTGTTGGTGGCTGCACACTTCCTTCTTCCAAGTCAACAGACTGAACTTTGTTGGCTTTAACTGGCCAGTCTCGGACTTCCCGTTCCAGGCTTGATCTTCAAGAAACTTCACATCACGACTGATGATGAGCTTCTTCGTCACAGGGTTGTACAGCCCTATATGCCTTCGCCGCTCACCGTACTCCTGTGAAAATGCACTTCTCCGCTCGATCATCCAACTTCGTCGCTTCTCTTCTCGGAACATGTGCATATGCAATGCACCCGAACACACGCAAGTGAGCCACACTTGGCTTCACTCCGCCTCCAGGCCTCCTGAGGGATTTTGTCCTTCACGCTTTTGGTGGGACATCTGCTCAGAAAGTAGACTGCACATGTTACAGCCTCTGCCCAAAATTCATGTGATAATCCCTTCGCCTTCATCATGCTTCTTGCCATTTCCATGATTGTTCGGTTCTTTCTCTCGCCTACGCCATTCTGTTGTGGCGTGTATCTGGCGATGAACTGCCTTCGAATTCCGTGCTGCTTGCAAAAGTTGTGGAATTCGTTGGAGATGTACTCTCCACCTCCATCAGTTCTGAGAGTCTTCACATAATAACCGCTCTGTTTCTCCACCAGAGCCTTGAACTCCTTGAATCTGGCAAATGCCTCTGACTTCAGCTTGATGGCATAAATCCAAGTCTTCCGGCTGAAGTCATCAATGAATGTCAAGAAGTATTTGTTGCCGGCAAACGTGGTGGTCTGCATCGGACCACAAATGTCTGAGTGCACCAGCTCCAATGGCCGTGATGCTCTCCAAGACTGTCCTACAGGGAATGCATCCCTGTGCTGCTTGCCGACTAGGCAACCTTCACACACTTGGTTTGGTTGCTCTATCAGGGGTAGACCCTTCACCATTCGCATCTTGTGCAGTTGATTCAGGCCACTGAAGCTCAGGTGACCGAATCTGAGATGCCACAGCCAGGTAGCATCTTTCTCAACTGCACTCAGAGACATCAAAGATTCATTCTGAACTTGCAACGGAAACATTTTGTTTTTCGTCATGGACACAGTTGCAATTTGTCCATGGACTTTGTCTCTCATGGAACAGACACCGTCTTTAAACAGTACAGTGTGCCCCTTTTGCACAAGCTGTCCAACACTTAACAGATTGTGCTTCAACCCGTGCACATAAAAAACATCTTGAATTGTTTTTCTTTCACCGTGCCAGGTGCGGATGAGGATTTTTCCTTTCCCCATCACGAAAACTTTGCTGTTGTTCCCCATCTTGACCTCGGACTGGACTCGCTTCATCCAATTGTGAGAACATCTCTCTGCTCCCGACCATGTGGTTGCCGCAACCACCGTCAAGATACCGTATGTTTTTCTTGCTCTCCTCTTCAATACTGCAAGTCAGCAATACATTTCCTCCTGCCGCATTTTCGGGTTCCTCCGTATAATGGGCTTGCTGCTCGATTCTCGTTCGCCATCTTCTTCTTGCACCGTGAGGCATAATGGCCGAACTTGTTGTAGTAGTAGCATTGGACCTTTGACATGTCCTTCTTCCGCCGAGAGCTTCCTTGCCGATTTCTGCCAGTGCCTCTTCCTCCTTGCTGATGAAAGTTGCAACTTGGCTCAGCGTCATGAGGGTTTGATCTCCCTCCTTGCTTGTTACTTCTCCCACGCCTGCTTCTGCCTCTCCCTCCTTGAGAACTAGAAGCGCTGTGGTGGGAGTCTTGTCTGCCGTTGTCTCGGACTGAGGCTTGAGCCCGAAATGCTTGCTCCAGAGAGGTCTGAGATGAACGGCTCAGCCTCTGTTCATGGGTCTGCAATGAACCCATGAGTTCGTCTGTCGAGAGGGTTGTCAGATCCCTCGACTCTTCGATTGCTATCACAACCGAGTCGAACTTCGCAAGCGGACTTCCGAGAATCTTCTCCACGATTCTCTCGGCTCGGACATTTTCTCCATTCAACCGCATCCGGTTGATAATGTCGACCGTCCGGGTGAAGAAGTCGCTCATCGACTCGGACTCGCTCATCCGCAGTGTTCTCAAACCGTCTCCCGAGCATCTGCAGCTTCACCAACTTCACTTTGTCGGTGCCCCGATACGAACTTGCTAGGGTTTCCTGGGCCTGCTTGGCCTTGGTGGCTGATGCAATCCGCGGGAAGATGGTCTCCTCAACCGCTTGCATGATGTAGAAGAGGGCTTTCCGGTCCTTCTTCTTGTGCTCTTTCAACAGCATCCTTGTCTCGCTCGAGAGAGGGCGGCCGGCCGCCGCATCTGCCGGTTCTGGGTAGCCGTTCTCGACTAACTCCCATAGCTCTTGAGATCCGAACAGGATCTTCATCTGGATGCTCCAATAATCGTAGTTCTTGCCGTTAAATCGTGGGATCTGCAACTGCAGCGAGTTTCTCTCGGAAGCCATGCTTCTATCTCCGTGTCACGGCACTATCAGCTCTGATACCAATTTGAAGAATTTTAATTTTTTTTTTTTTTTTTAACACGCCGAAGTCTGCGTCGCCGAAGTCCGCACGGCACTGATCGGACAGCGCAGTGCGCAAGTCGGGGGCCCGACGGACTTCGCCCAAACTAGGGCGAAGTGCGAACGTCGGCCACGCCGACGGACTTCGCCCGAAATTGGGCGAAGTGCGCACTTCGGCTGCGCAGCCGGACTTCGCCCAAACTTGGGCGAAGTTCGCACTTCGGGGCCGCAGCCGGACTTCGCCCGAAACTGGGCGAAGTTCGCACTTCGCGGCTGCGACGGACTTCGCCCGAAATTTGGGCGAAGTTCGAACTTCGGGCAGCCAACGAACTGTGCAGGGTGAAGAGGGGACTGAGGCCAACTTCGGACTTCTCGTGCACTCGAGCTGCTCCAGTCTTAGCCACGAACTTCGGAAGCAAACTTGGAAAGCCGCTTCAGACTTGTTCTTCTTCCGCGGCTACGCCTGGGTTTGCCTGGCTTGGCAACACCCGTATGAGAAGAGAGAGACGCCGAAACAGAGAGCAACAAACTGCAAACCCTAAAAGATGCCGAAAACAAACAGCAAACTTTATTTATATTAAACGGGGGTTACAGAGTTCCTCAACCGAGGAAATTACAATCATCTGCAGGCTGCGCTGCAGGATAAGCTAAAACGGACAAAATGTCGAGTCGGCTGCTCGGACATTAATCAACTGAGTCAAACTGCTCGCTGAGATACTTTTCTTTGCCTCTGCTCCTTCTTGCTCCTTCTCTTCCTCTTCCTCTTCTTTTTTTCTGAAATACCCGAGACGCCTTATATAGCCGCAGAAGAGGAGGATTGGGGTTTGTCCTCTGACAGGTTCTGACAGGCCCTCAACTAGGGTTTTTGACCAATCGCCGCACAAGCGTCACATCTGTCAGAGGGTAGGTGCGACGTCATGTCAGCCCTTTGCCGGGATCCCGGACTGCGGCAGCGCAGTCCGACTTCGCCCATGTCTGGAGCGCAATCCGGTTTCGCCCAAGGTTCGGAGCGCAGTTGGGCACAGGCGTGAAATCTGGGTTAATTTTTCTAACACTCCGCCATGCCCGCTCAAATACCACCAGACCCAAGGAATATAAAAGCCCAGACAACCACGAGACTGGCGAAGACACAAATCAAAATAACTTTGACAGAAGCATTTTTCTCGGGGTCGTTTTCCCAAGAATACTCGAAATAACTTGCTTATTGTTTTTTGCTGCTACAGGTTGTTTTCGCAGCTACAAGTAGTTTTTTGGGTGCTACAAGTAGTTTTTCACTGCTGCCACAGGTCAACAAGAACCAATATTTTAGATGTAGCAGTACCCTATATCCTGGTGGTATAATTGGTAAGATAAATTTGGTATAATATGATGTGAATTAAATTATTTGTAATTAGGTAAAAAGGTTCTTAGGTCAAAAGGACCATAACTTCGGTAGAATATTGTTAATTTAAAATAAAAATAGTTATCAAAGTGCTGTGAGCCAACGAATGGACATTGATCAACACGGTTTAAATTTTGAAATTATTTAATATTCACAACTTTATAATCGTGTTTTACTTCAACCAAAAAAAATTGATATTACCTAATATTAGTTAGGTGGTTAAGCTGCAAACTTAATGTTATTTGGTTTTTTTTTTTTTTTTTGAGGTTCAAGGTTCAAACCTCATTTAGTATGAGGGGACAGGGACCCCTCATAAAAACTTACGTAAACTCATTGAAAATAACATTAGTTAGATGCTTCCTACAAAGTTTTAAAGTATTTTTTTTGGGAGGTTCAACGTTCAAACATCACTTAGTATGAGGGGACCGGGACCCCTCATAAAAACATATGTAAACTCATTGAAAAAAACACTAGTTAGATGCTTGCTACAAATTTTTAAAGTATTTTGTACTAAAGTGATATGATTAGATATTATTTATAATTTATATCAAAATTATTATAAAATTAATAATTGTTAATTATAATAAATAAATATAGTTAATAAGTTATCCTAAAAATGGGCGGGAAAACGAGCTCTGGCGATTTTCTCCTCTGAACCAGATTTTCTGCATCCTCGATTTTCCTCTAGTTTTTGCAGTCTTGCTGAAGTGCATTGAGGTTTTGAGGGATCTGAAGATCCGTTCGGTGCCTCTGGAGGGTCCAATGGGGACTTCTCTGACTCCTGCTTCAGGAAATACCAGCTCTTACACTGATCTATTTAAAGGCGACTCTTCCCCGAAGACTGCTGAAGCGCAAAAGATGGCATACAAGAAGATCTTCACACCGGTTGGGAATCGGCCGTCAGCTCATCGGGTGAATGGTTGTCTGCCGCATGCCGACTCCAGGCCAAAAATTGTCATTGAACCCAGCATGGTTGAAGAATCAGTTCTCTACAGAGCAAACGATGACCTAATCTGCAAGTTCATGGGCATTCGCCCCTCCCTGAACTTCCTACATTCATGGATCCGTCAAAACTAGGAACCCCACGATGAGTACTCATTGTGGTTTATTAGTAATGGTTATTTTATTGTCAGCTTCTCGATTTTGGTCGACAGAAATAAGGCTTTTGAGTCAAAAAAAAAGAACCATGGCTTGGCAGGCCTTTTTGTTCAACCATGGCGGGTGGGCTTCGACCCTCGTGTTGAACCCACTGCTATACCAGTGTGGATTAGACTATACGCCCTTCCTATGGAGTTCTGGGGGGAGCAAGTATTGGCCATGATTGGCAATACAATTGGTAGACATATTAGTGTTTCCAGAGACACTATCGAAGGGAGCATGGCAGTTTATGCGTGAAATCTGTTTTGAGATGGACCTCAGCCAGCCTCTACCGGCTGAGTTGGATATTGAACTGGCAGGTCATACTTGGATTCAACAGCTTGACTACGAAGCCCTACCCTTCAGATGTTGGGTTTGCCATAAGCATGGGCATCTAGCCCGTTTCTGTCCTATTAATATGAATGCCAAAATGGAGGCCCCTTCAGATTTGCCTCATCTATCTAAGGAGGATAAGGTTGCTCCTAATATAGACCCTAATAGCTCTGGTCAGAGCCAGAACGCTCTGAAAGAGGGTTTTGAACAACCTAGAAGAAGAAGACGGACTAAGAAAAATGAGGGAAGGGAACAATCTAATCTCAAGCCTGCCAATAGGTATGAGATTTTTAAATCTTTGGTTGATTAAGAGGATCACTCTATGGAGGGCTTGGAGGGTTTCAAAGAAACTTCTAATATTCCTGGGCAGCCCCACCTCTCACCTTCTCCTATCATACAACAGATAGCTGATCCCTGTGAAGTATCACAACCAGTGTCTTCTGGTGCCTTAGTAGTCCATAACCCTGAGCAATCAGTATCTCAGGATGTCCACATGGGGATAGCAGAGAAGAGCAGAGAAAGGCCATCCTTGGGGATAACTCAGCTGGAAAAAAGACCAAAAAATAGCAATTCTCAAGGAGCAGGGTGGCGATCTAATAAGGAGCTGCTAGTAGCTCAAGGAGATAAATTGATCATGGGAGGATCAATGAGGACAATTGATTCTTATTGCTCTCAGGGTAACCCATGATTATACAATCTTGGAATGTGAGGGGTTTAAAAAGAAAAACCCATCAATCTGTTGTTCAAAGGTTATTGGAAAATAGCAATACTGATTTCTTGCTTTTACAAGAAACTAAGATGTCTTTGGAACTTATGTCTAAAATAGTCAATAGAATCTGGAATGGCGCTAGTCACATGGATGTGGCTGCCCAAGGTGCCTCAGGGGGGATTGTTACTCTGTGGAACTCTCAGGTTTGGTCTGCAATAGATCACCTGGCATGGAGGGGTGTTCTCACTTCTCTCTTTTGGAATAATGTCTCGGCGAAAGTCGTTCTAATTACTAACTTCTATGGATCTCAAACCCTGGAGGGTCAGAGGCGCCAGTGGAAGGCTGTGCATGACATGAGAGTGTCTAGGGAAGATCTAGACTGGATTGTAGTGGGGGAATTTAATGCTAAATTATCTTCTAGAGAACAAGAAGGGGGAACACCCTTTTTGGATCCAGGGGATCGCTTCATGATTGCTCAAGTCCAAGATTTACACCTAGTGGACATCAAATGTCCTGGCAATAATTTCATCTGGACTAATAAAAGGAGGGAGCCACATAGTAGGAAGGTGAAACTGGATCGCTTTCTGCTTTCAGAAGAGACATTTGTAAAATGGAACATTAATTTTTAGATTTTAGCAGGCCCTGTTTTTGATCACTGCCCTATTCTGTTAGAAGGTGGGGCTGGGAGGGGACTTCTTCACAAACCCTTCAGATTTGAGAATTTTTGGCTACAGAAAGAAGAACTTTGGGAGAAAATCCCTCAATGGTGGAAAGAAGGCAGTCCAGCTTATGGAAGAGCAATGTTCAGAATTCAAAAACAACTTCAATATGACAAAACCCAGTTGAAATATTGGAGGCGTTCTAATAAATCTGACTTCCAGGCCCAAAGAGCTCCATTGGTGGCCCGCTGGGATGAGGTTCAGAAATAGTTCAGGGAAGGAGTTATTACAGATCAGCTCAAGGATGAGGATGATGCCTTGCGTAGAGCGGTGGAGGACATGACAACTAGGAGGAAACTTATTGGAGGCAGAGAGCAAGAACTACCTGGTTAGTGGAAGGGGATCAAAATATTAAATTCTTTCATCGGACTGCTTATGCCCGAAGACAGATGAATAAGATGGAGGTCCTTCATGATGAGAATGGTCATTCCTTTGACACTCTTCCAGATATTCACTCCCATGCTATGGATTATTTCTCAAAGCTTTTTAAGGAGAGTCCGGTTCAAGATGCTTCAGCCCAAAATGAAGTTCTTTCTGTCATTCCTGCTCTCATTTCTAAGGATGAAAACCAGGCCCTACTCAAGCCCATTGATAGAGATGAACTGATAGCTATGGTCTTTGTAATGAGTACTGGTAAAACTCCAGGTCCTGACAGTTTCCCCATTGAGTTTTTCTAGGCCTTCTAGGATTGCGTAGAGGAAGATGTTAGAGTTGTGGTTGAAGAATCCAGAGTAAACAAGAGAATGCTTAAAGATCTAAACCACACTTTCATTACCTTGATTCCAAAATGGGAGGAGGGGAACAAGATTTCAAATTATAGGCCTATTGCCTTATGCAATGTGTTGTATAAAATAATCACCAAGGTAATGGCTGAGCGGATAAAACCCCTTCTTCACTACATTATCTCCTCTGAGCAAGGAGGTTTTGTTGAGGGTCACTAGATTCTGGATGGGGTGGTTCTGGCTGAGGAAGCTATTCATTCAATGCACACTTCTAGTAATAAAGGGATGTTCATTAAACTGGACATGTCCAAGGCTTATGACATGGTTGAATGGAGTTTTCTGGCCAAAATGATGGCTGCTTTTGGTTTCTCTCAGGACTGGATTGAGTGGGTCATGAGCTGTGTCTCTTCCTCGACCTACTCTGTTCTTATCAAGGGCCTTCCTTCGCAGCCTTTTGGAGCCTCTCGGGGACTCCACCAGGGGGATCCTTGCTCTCCTTATCTATTTTTTATTATGGCAGAAGGTCTTGGTAGACTTTTCTTGAGAAGACAGCAAGGCAGATTATTGGGTGTTAGGGTGGGGGACGAAGTTTTATCACACCTGCAGTTTGTGGATGACACTGGTCTGATGGGAGTTGCCAGCATTAAGGAAGCACGATCGATTAGGGATACTCTTAATGTTTATCTCAGGGCTACTCAACAGGTCATTAATGACAAGAAATCCAAGGTGGTATTTTTCAATCTGGAGCACAGGCTTGTAACAGAATTTTAGAAATTCTAGGCTTTACTAGGACTGCTCTTCCTGTGGTTTACTTGGGGATTCCTTTGCACTTCAAAAAGCTAAAAATTGACACTTGGAGGCACTTGCTTGAGGGCATCCAGGAAAGAATTAACCACTGGTCTCACAAGTGGTTAAGCTATGGTGGAAGAGTAACTTTCTTACAGTCAGTCATTCAAGCCATGCCTATATACAAATTCTCTATCTTGGCTGCCCCGCTTTCTATCTGGAAATATTTGGATAGGATGGCTAGAAAGTTTTTATGGGAAGGACCAAAGGGAGAGAGAAAGTGGGCCTTAGTGAGCTGGGATAAAGTTACCCAGCCCAAGGTAAAATGTGGATTGGTACTGAGAGGATCCAGGTTAAACAATAGGGCCTTGGCTGGAAAGTTGTACTGGAGGTGGATTTCCCAGCCAACTTCCTTATTCAGTAGAATTCTTACTAGCAAGTACTTGGGTCATGTCAATCCCAATGAGGTGGGCCGCTTCTCTTTGGAGGGTGCTGGATCCTTGGTTGGGCAACCTCTCAAGCTTGGATCGCAGGTTATTAAAGACCAACTATTTTGGAAAGTGGGGAGGGGGGATAAGGCCCATTTCTGGTCTGATTCCTGGGATCAGTTTCCTCCCATCATGGTTGAATTCCCAGAGTTACTCCCAATAAAAGCTGCCATAGAATCCAAGGGTTGGGTCCAAATTGAGAGTTATTTCAATACTACTCAACTGGGAGGGTATAAGTTTAAGAAGTTTAAGAAGCTGGAGGAGTGGCCAATTTCAATCCCTCCGGAGCTAGCACCCATATTGTCCAGAATCTTGAAAGAAAGATTTCTCACTGGGAGGGACGAAGAGGATGAATTATCTTGGGGCTTTGGGAGCCTTGGTGTTTACACTGTTAAAGACAGATATGATAACATCCTCCCTGAGCCTCCCCCATCTGCTTTCCCGATTGAGGATTGGAGACAGATTTGGCATTCCAAGGGCTGGCCGAAAGTGAACTTTTTTGCATGGCAGGTTTTGCACAATGGAATTCTCACTTTTGACAACCTCAGGTGCAGAGGTATCATCGGTCCTTCCCAATGTGTTCTATGCCATCAGAACGAGGAAACAACTGATCATATGTTGTTTGAATGCCCCTTCATGTGCCAGATTTGGAAGCGCTGGTTCTATCATTTTAAAATCCAGCTTAATGGTGATTTAAATCGGATTAACATTCTGGCAAGATGGAAGAGGGGTAGATTTAAATATAAAGCTCTTCGTCTCGGTTGGGAGCTCGGCTTAAATTTCATTTGGTGGCAAGTGTGGTTGGAGAGAAATGCAAGAATATTTCGAGAAATGTTTTCCACGCTTGATAGGGTTTGGTAGGTCATCTGGAGCAAAGTCTCTGAAACAGTTATCGTCCATGCAAATGAGGAATCTAAGGCTGATTCAGACTCAATGGATGAGGGAGTGGAAAAGCATGAGGAATAGGTCAGAGCCAACTGGATACCTCCTCCCATCGGCTAGATCAAAATCAATACTGACGGAGCTGCTAAGGGCAATCTGGGTAACACTGGCATTGGTGTGGTTTGCCGAAATCATGAGGGCACCGTGCTCTACTAGGAGCTGTAGGGTTTGGGTAGAACCACAAATAACGAAGCTGAAGCCATTGCTATCAGAGCTGCTTCTATTTGGGTAGTTAATCAGGGCCATAGGAGGGTAATTCTAGAATCTGACTCTCAAATTTTGGTTGGAGCTCTTTATTGCATGAGGAACTTTGCTTTGAAAGCATGGAGGTTGAGGATTTTGATCTCTCAAATCAAGGAACTTTGGAGAGAACTTGATGATGTGATCCCTGTTTATGCGAGTAGAAATCTTAATAAAGCGGTCGATTTCCTTGCAAAGATGGGTGCTGAGAAGGAGGTTGGGATGCAGCTGCACAGTGACATGCCTTTGGAGGATGAAGTGATTTGGCAGGGCCTGGAATGATCTTTAAGACAATGAATAAAGAAACTGCTAAGGGTGGTTTTTTTCGTGATATCGTGACCTGTCGTGCTGTCGTGGCCTTTGGTGGCAAGCTATCGCGATATCACGACACCATTGCTAATTGGTTGCTCAAGGGAAAAATCGTCGTGATTTCGTGACAGTTTTGGAGAGCTGGCACCAAGGGGAATAATCGTCGTGATATCGCAACATTTTTGAAGGGTGTCTGCCTTGGTGAAAAACTGTCACGATATCGCGACACTTTTGTTGCAAGGGTGCCCAGGAGAAAAATCGTCGCGATATCGTGACATTTTTGGTGAGCTGGCTCCAAGGGGAAAAATGGTTGCGATATCGCGACACTTCTGAAGGTTGGGCTCCGAGACGAAAAGCCATCGTGATTTCACGGCATTTTTGGCAAGATGGCACCAAGGGGAAAAACCGTTGTGATATCACGACATTTTTGAAGGTTGGGCGCCACGGTGATAAATCGTCACGATATCGCGACAATTTTGAAGGATGGGAGTCAAGGGGAAAACTCGTAGCGATTTCACGACAATTTTGGGGAACTGGCGCTATTGGGAAAAATTGTCATGATTTCGCAACACCTTTCATGAAGGGGCACCAAGGGGAGAACTCGTCGTGATTTCGTGACACTTCTGGTGATCAGGCGCCTTTCGGAAATCTCGCCATGATTTCATGACACTTTTGGTGACTGGGCGCCTTGAGCTTGTGCTGTCGCAATTTCACGATGTTTGTGGTGTTTTGGTGCCTCGGGGCTTGGCTGTCATGATTTCGTGACATGTCATGATTTCACGGCTTGTTTCGCTGGCGCGGCCTCGGTTGGGTTTCTATCACAAAATCGTGACATGTCACGATTTCGCGACATGTCACGTTTTTGCGCCTCGTTGTTTTCTTGCTTCTTGCTCTTGGCTAGGAGGTGTTTTCTCCCTCTTGTACTTGTTCTATATTTTAATATAAGTTTTTTCAAATTTTTCAAAAAAAATATAGTTAATAAGTTATATTGTGAAGTTATAAGTACTATTTATTTTTTGTGTGTTAGAAAAAATATTTAGCTCCACATTAGAAAAAAAATATTTATTATAATGTTTTGTTATAATATTTATATCATAAATTTAGAACCCATGTGTTGTAGGTGAGTTGGAGAGGAGAGGGCAATCCTCCAAGGGGACCCAGGTTCAAATATCCACCCTACCAAAAAGCTGAATTGGGTATCCAAAATCCAATTGATAATGTTGGTGCGAGCAGGGTTGGGTGCGACTCCCGAGTGACTTTGACGGTGTAGAACCCCCTGTTCGTGGTCTCTCAGACCAAGGCGACCCCACAAGAGGTTTTTCACTTTAAAAAATATATATATCATAAATTTAGAGTGTAATATTATAAAGTTTTAATAAATTAATATATTAAAAGATAAAAAATATTATTTTCTAAATTTATAATTAATTTTTTTAGCATAAAATTTAATTAGTCACTTTGAGCTATATAATTCATTTGGTACTATCAAGATTCCAAATGTACTATATATAATTCATTTGGTGCTATCAAGATTCCAAATGTACTATTTTCAACCATTAAATAAAAACATATTAATAATTTTTTAAATATATTATAAAATAATATAATTTTTTCTGTAACACACAACCCTATCAAAATTTTAAATTTAATGTAAGATTTTTCAACCATTAGACCAAAACCTATTAATAATTTTTTTATTTATTTTTTTGTACGTAAAAATTATATTAAAAATGAGTTTTGAAAGGACCCCAAAACCTTTTTACAATAGGTCAACCGACCAAACCAAAGGTCAAGAACAATCAATTTGAAGAATCCTGCCCAACGAAAAATAGACAATTTGGAAAAACCCACCCAACGAGAAAAGACAATTTAAAAAAATCCTCGCCTAGCGGGAAACCACCAATTTTGAAAAATCTCGCCCAATGGGAAACCACCAATTTTGAAAAATCGTGCCCAGCGGGAAGCAACCGAAAACCACCAGGTTAGAAATCCCGCCCAACGGGAAACCACCAATTTTGAAAAATCTCATCCAGCGAAAAACCACCAGTTTTGAAAAATCCCGCCTAACGAGAAAATATCCAAGATGATGAATTTGAAAATCCTGCCCAGCAGGAAGTAGATAAAAACCACCAGATTGGAAATCCCACCTAGTGGGAAAACCAAAAGATTTGAAAATCCCTTCCAGCGAGAAATCCCATCCCGCCCAGTAGGAAAACCGGAAAAAAAATGGGATTGAAAAATACCACCCAGTGGGAAAACCAGAAGATTTGAAAATCCTGCCCAGCGGGAAATCCCATCCCACCCTGCAGGAAAACCAACAAAAAATGGGATTGAAAAATCCCGCCTAGTGGGAAAACTAGTAGGAATGGAAAATCCCGCCCAATAGGAGAACTAGCAGAAGAACGGGTTTGGGAAACTGTAACACTGGAATCTCACCAATAGGAGTATGAGGAAGCTAAAAGGATCCAGGGAAAACAAATGCAGGCATAAAGAAAGGATCTCGAAAGCCACAAAGGACCAAGGACCCACCATCCTTGCTCACGAATAGTTCTAGGGAAGAGGAACTAGGACTGGGAACAACTCAGGAACAAGAAAAAGCCCCCTAAGGCCAAGAACAAGCTCTGAGAGTCCACCAAGAAGTAGGACCAGAAAGTAGAATCCCTCGAACAAAAACTAAAATGAAAACCTATGAAGCCCAAGAAAAAAGTAGTAGCAGACACAAATATGGGATCCATGAAAAACTAAACTGAGGGATCTAGGGGTCTACATGCATAGATCACCGATCCCCCCAAGATCGAGACATGTAGCAAAAAACCCAAAGCACCCTAGTAGAAAGGACCAGGAATCCCCATCCTTGCACACGAACAACTTCAGGGAACTGGGACTAGGGTTAAGAACAACTCAAGCATAGGAAGAGCCCCCCCCCAATTCCATGCAAATGCTCAAAGCATCTACCAAGTAGTAGATCCAGACAAAACAAGTCTTCGAACAGGAAAACAAATAGGCTCCCACCCAAAGGGATGAGACCAATAGAAACCAATGGAAACTAGCCCCCAAACCAACCTTGATGAAGAGAGAACCTCATGATATGCACCAAGAAGAGAACGAGAACCCAACCTGCAACCACCATAGACTGAAAAAGCCCTGGTAAATGGATCCTAGTAACAACCTATAAAAAAACCCCAAGGAAAAGCCTAAGGGAGATTGAGGATAGGATCCCAAGAACATGCAGGAAATCCTAGAGGATCCCTGGGAAGCACCAGGCTCGGGATTCAAATTTGGAAACCCTAAAAACTACTGGGAAAGGAGAAAAAGTGGGCATGGATATCCCCCCAAGGAGATCATCTGCTACAAACCATTCCCAGAATGGGATGACCTGGCATGAATCAAGGATTGGGAAAGAACCAGGGAAAGGGGAGCAGGTCCCTCCCCCTCCCCCAAAACCTATTAATAATTTTTTAACCATTAAACCAAAACCTATTAATAATTTTTTAAATATATTATAAAATAAAATAAATTTTTTTCTTTTAACACAATGCATTTTGAGCTATATAACGAATTTGGTGTCATCAAGATACCAAATTTAGTGTACTCTTTATCAATTTTCAACCATTAAACCAAAACCTATTAATAAATATATTCACTCTTCTACTCCAAATACTTGGCAAATTTGTAGTCTTACTTGCTGCTCAACTTTCTCCAAATTCCTTGTCTAATATCTCTTTCAAATCTATGCTAGAGTTATCCAAACTCGTAGCTATCTATCATTCTTCAATGTTTTCCACAAATATAATATTGTGGCTTCCAATCTATTCCAAAACTATTCTACCAAATGCTTAAGTTAGCATCTATTAATATTGTCCCAAATACTATCAATATCACTACACATTATGTAGTTAATACCTTTTTTCTTTCACTATTCAAAACCTGCAATGAAAGTCTCCAAATTTTATATTATGTTACTATCACAAACTCCCTTAATATCCTATTCAATAGCACTTCAAAATCTGCCCAAAACTTCTCCAAATCGTAGCTTTAGGGTACCTTCAATCTATTCTCCTACAATACTTCAACCTCTACTCCAAAACATACAACTTTCTCTTATCAATTCAACCTTCAAAATTTTGTGGTTGTCCTTAGATTTTCCAAAATTTTAGTCTCTTCAATATCTTCTTCTCATGTAATCTCCTTGTTGAATTTTTACTTCAAAAATGATCTCTTATGCTATTTGTTTTCTCAAGAATCTGAATATATTGAGATATTTGAATCCCTTCTCCAAAATTTGGCAAGCTTATTGCCAAACACTTCTTCCTTTTGGGCTTGTTGTTAGATGGTGGCAATTATCCCAAATATTATTTATCAAAAACTTCTTCTTGCTTACAATATCCTATCGTGAACCTTCTTCAGATATCCTCCACTGATAACTTCTTTTGCTCGCAATATCTTGCTTTTCACTTTCTTCAAAATGTCCTAAATGGTAACTTCTCCAAATCTACAATAGTGCTTTATCTAGCCTTCTTCCTCTTCTCCAAAAATTCTTGAGAGCACCTCTCTCAGGTCTTCTAATTTTTCAACTCTTCAATTTCTTTCTCCAACTCTTTACCTTATCTTGTTGAAACTTCAATGGGACCTATTCATGGTCTCCTCAATATTTCAACTATACAAGATCTCTTTCCTGAATATCCAAAATATGCTCCTCTTTAAATCTACAATATGATATAATCTTAGGTCTTCTCTAGCTCCAATATCTAATCTGTAACAAGAACCTTCAGCATGGGTCTCTTCAACCTCTAATTTGTAATCTTCTATCTCCAACCTTCAATCTTCCAAAATTGGAAATTCTTCAATTTGAACTCTTTTTGGGTCTCTTCAACTTCTCCAATCTGTAGCTATCTCCAATCTAAAATATTCTATGGGGAATTCCTTCTTGAGTCTCCTCAATAATCAATCTACAATGGGTCTTTTCTTAGACCTCTTTAATCTTCAATTTTATACAACAAAAAACTTAGATGGTAATAACAAATATATTAGAATTTCTAGAATTCTAAAATAAATCAACTCCACTAGTTATCCTTGAAACTAGTAGAATGAATTTTGTGTTGAGTCATAGTCTTCACAATCCTATAGAAAGACTTTAGCCAATCTGTAATTTGTAGTCTTCTCCAATATTTCTTGGGTCTCTTGATCTCCTTAATCTCCATAATATCAAGATTTGACTTCAAGACCTAAAATCTCCTATTTTTAATTTGTTCTTGGAATAGAAATTCTCCAATATTCTATGGTTTCACATTCCAAATATAATCTTCTCACATTCATTGGTTTCTCCTTAACCAGTCAAATTCTCCTTTGTAACTCAAAAACCTATGCAAGTAAAAACCTTGCAATAGCTCTCCCTATACCCTATCAAACTCCCTTGTGGCTCTGATACCACTGTTAGCTTTTAAAGTTATATACTTAATATTAACAATCTAAATTACATGAATTAAACTCATAAGCTAATGTATATAATAATAGAAATATTCTACAATAATAAAACATAGAAATATATTAAATTACTCCTAAACATGACATAAACAAAATATTACGAAAATAGTGTCATAGCTTTGAAAGTACCAAGTAATGATATTACAAGTCATGTCATCTTACATCTTCACATTACTCTGCATATGAAGAACTCTTGGCCTTCACACTTCTTGAATCTTCATCTCCCTATTCTATGGACTCATGTACACATGGACTAATGTGCACATTTACATTATTGAATATTATGCACACTTGTGCATTTATTACATTACATAAATAAAATACCTAATCTAAGACATAGATCAAATAATTTAATATAGTCTAACAAATACTTCATCAAGTGATGAAGGAACCTCACCAATGGCTAACATAACCACCTAAGTAGGAAAATAGAGGTGTCCACCCTTCACGAGAGAAGGGAATGAGGAGACAACAAGATATATCAATACATGCATAACCATATAGAAATAAAATGGTGATGATAAACTAAATGAATGTTCATAGCTATTTCTCACCATGTTACAAGGACTCACAATAGATTGGTATCTAAAGCAAGAAAATACACCAACCTTTGAATTTTGGAACATGATGAAAGATGCGCTCATCGAGGAATTTTATCCCTTGAGGTTTTATGGCAATATTGTAATAGAAATATATACCACAAAGCAAGGAATCAATGAGGACATTAAAATATATAATTATTGATTAAAGCAACTCATAAACAAAATACAAATATTTCCAGTAGATGCACTAGTTAAATGATGGTTCCTCGATGGGTTACTTCCAAGATATAAAAAGAAGATAAAGGTAGTACCATCCTCAACATATAATAAAGTGTTGGAGAAAGCAAAAAAATTAAAGTAAGGTAAAATAGATTGTAACAAGAATTGTGATACATTACAAGTGTGACGACTTGGATAGCGGTGAAGAAAATATGATACATCAGACCATACAATCATTTCGAAAGGAATTTAAAAATATAGTAAAGAAGACACAAAGCAATATCAAAAATATATCTGGTGTACAGAATGTAAGACTAAGAGATATATGAATGTAAATTACCCCTAGAATGAAAATGCCACATATTTAATGTGCTAGTATATGAAGTAAAAAATTGTCCATTCAATTTAAAGGATTGGCATCAGACTTTGGTGATCCAAAATAGGAAGAAAAATAGAAACCTTAAGGGAATGGATAAGTTGTAACTAGTGGAGGTTATTGAAAATACCATAGAGAGGGAAGGCCATATCAAGACAATCAACAAGGAGGTCAGATCCACTTGTTGTATGATATGAAAGGAAAATTGATCATACAATGTTGCAATTGCTAGGAGTAGAGAAATTTTACAAAAAACTATCATTCTCCCCAAACACAAGAGACAAAACAAAATAATGTTGTATACATGTGTGGATGGTGTTGTTCAGGTAACCACAAGGAGGTTAATTATCCCAAAAAACTAGGCACAAGTTTCTCACAAAATATGAACTTATTGGACATTGGTGTATCCTTAGTCAAAGAGAAAACTGAGAAAGAGGTACTAGCCCTGACACAAAATTAGGCTAAGGACAATTATCCAGAACATGCCAAAGAAAAGAAGAGTGGGTATATGGCGATAAATATAATTGAATAAGAGGTGAAAAAAGGTAGGCACTTGAGGCTAGTAGAGAAAAAATAATTAAATAAGCCATGCATATCAAAAGATAGAGCAATTGTGTAAGATCTAGAAACACAAGTCTTGAATACAACAATAGAAATCAAGATGGCTAGTTTGCTTGAAGACATACCATCATTAAATAAAGTGATGAGGGAAGAGATACAACAAAAAAAAACTAATGGAGGGCTAGAGCTAGCCAGTAAAGGAAGAGGAATAAAAGGATTATTTTATGGACCCAACCATATTAATGATTGATGTTGGGAAGAAACCAATATTGGTCCATATGGAGATACTAGGACATAAGTTAACACAAGTTATTGTGGACGAATGATCCAGTGTTAATGTGCTCCCAGAAAAACATGGAGGGATATTGACACTCCATCATTATGAGGACCAAGTTTCAAGTTGTATGGTGTTGGCGAGTATGACATCAATATGAAGGAAGTATTGATTACACAATAGGTGATAATAGCTGACTAGGAATTTGTTTTGGATTTTATTGTGATTACTATTTAGAAGCTTGCTTATGATGCCTTATTAGGAAGAGGTTGGCTACAAGTAGTCAAAGTTAATCACAACTAGGAAAAGAATTAGATCACATTCAAGAAAAAACAACATAAGTATATGATTAACTTAAAAAATAAGAGAATTAATGAGGATGTTGCCATGATAGATGAATTGAATAGCTCATCTAGTGAAGAAGAATATAACCCAATGAAGAAGGACTGTTGTACCTTAAAGAATGTAGTGAGCACAAAACCCGATTTGATAGTGGACTTCTCCATTGGTAGATGGAGGAGTACAAGGTATTTCACTCCAACTACCTTTGTATTAATAAAAATGAGGCCACAGATAGATAAGATAAATAAGAAACCAAAAGAAGACGAACAAGAAAAAATTTGTGGCTAGCAAAACATTTTCCTTGGAAACGATGCTATTGACATCAATTCCAACATGGTTGTCATACGGGTCCTAGGGGTTCTGGTACGTGTTGAACTCCACAGCAACAATATGATTAGATAAACTAAATTTTTTTGATTCGTTGAACAGACCAAGCCATCCCCCCGTGTTGTTCACCATAGTCTTAAATTCTGAAGGTGCAAGGAAAAAAGTAATTCCATCACCAACCAGAGCATCGTCCACATCAATCTTGAATTGGAAATGTGTCAAGAAATTGGTAGTCGCTAGAGAAGACGCGTCCCATAGGGGAACTGTTTTGTTGTAAACTACCCAACCAGAACTCAATGACATGATGCTAGTGACTTCACTACGGGTGGGTTGTATGGCATTCCCTTGATTGGAGGGCTGGGCATCCCCTTTTAGGGGGGGGAGTAAAAGAAGAGAAGAAATGAGCCTTAGTAGGTTGGGAGAAATTAATTTAGCCAAGGATAAAGGAGGTTTGGGATCGAGGAGATCAGAGTTAAATAATAAAGCTTTGGCAAGAAATATAAACTGGAGGTGGATCTTCCAATAAGCTTATTTATTCAGTAGAGTTTTAACTAGTAAATATTTAGGATAGGTGAATCCAAACGAGGTGATTCGTTTCCCTTTGGATGGTAATGGACCCTTAGTGTGGTAGTCTCAAAAGCTACGGTCTCAAGTAGTGAAAGATGGATTATTATGGAAAGTGGGGAGAGGGAAGAAGGCATGATTTTGGACAAGTTAACAGGATCAATAACTGCCTATCATTGATGAATTTATAGAACTGTAACCAGTAAAAATAATCATGGAAAGCAAGGGTTGGATCCAAATTAAAAATTATTTCAACACTAGTTAGCTAGGGGATTATAAGTTTAAGCAGTTTAAAAAGTTGGATGAGTGGTCGATTCCAATCCCTCCAAAATTGACATCCATCATAACTACAATAACGGTAGAAATATTTCTCATAGGTAGAGATGAGGAAGATGAATTATCTTGGGGTTATGGAAGCCTTGGGGTCTACACAGTAAAGGATTAATATGATAATATCCCTTAATAACCTTCTCCTCATGCATATTAGGTTGAGGATTGAAGAAATATTTAGAAGTATAAAGGTTGGCCAAATGTAAACTTCTTTGCTTGGTAGTTCATGCATAATGAAGTTCTTACTTTTGATAATCTAATACATAGGGGAATCATTGGTCCATATCAATGTGTTTTATGCTACAAGAGCAAGGAAATATCTGACCACTTGATGTTTGAGTGTTTGTTCATGCAACAGATCTCGGAGTGATGGTTTTATCTTATACAATTTGAGCCAAAGAAAATGGTGATTTGAATCGAATTAATATTTAAGAGAGATGGAATATGGGTAGATTAAAATATAAAGCTCTCTATATTGGTTGAAAGCTTGGATTAAACTTCATTTGGTGGAAATTGTGGCTAGAGAGAAATGTTAGAATTTTTAGAGAAACCTTTTCATAATTAGATGGCATTTGGTAGGTCATCTAGAGCAAAGTCACATAAAATATGGTAATGTATGCTAAAAAGGAAACTCATGTTGATATAAGGATGATGGAGAAGAAATTCAAAGAGTAAGAGGGAAAGGACAAAGCTAGTTAGAATCCATCCCCAGAAGGTTGGATTAAAATTAATACTAATGGAGCTACAAATGGGAATCCAGTGAGAGCTATAATTGGAGTGGTCTGCAACCATTGTTATGGGATAGTGCTCTATTCAAAACTACAAGGGCTAGGTAGGGCCATGAACAATGAAGCAAACCCATTATCTATCAAAGTTGCTTCTATCTGGATGGTAAGACAAGGTTATAAGAGGATAATCATAGAATTAGATTCTCAAATATTGGTAGGATATTTGGATTGCATCAAAAAATTTGCTTTGAAAATCAAAGAGCGGGACATACAGGATAGAGCTAGTTAGAAAACCACCCCTAGAATGTTGGATTAAAATTAATACCAATGGAGCTCAAATGGGAATCTACGGAGAGCTATAATTGGAGTGGTTTGCAAGCATCGTTTTGGGATAGTGCTCTATTCAAAACTACAAGGGCTAGGTAGGGCCATGAACAATGAAGCAGACCCCTTAGCTATCAAAGTTGCTTCTATCTGGATGGTAAGACAAGGTTATAAGAGGATAATCATAGAATTAGATTCTCAAATATTGGTAGGAGATTTGGATTGCATGAAAAACTTTGTTTAGAAGACATAATGCAAGCATTTTCAAATATTTTCTAATACTTGCATTTTTGTTTTACTTTGCAAAATATTTTTTTCAATTAATTATATGAGATTGAAACAGGCTCCACTCGTATTACATCATCACCACCTAATAATATTACAATAAAACTTAAATATTATTCAAATGGAAAAATTGGAACCTTAGTTTTAATAAATTAATAAGACTTATTACGTTTGCCACAGCGGGCAAGAAAACAGCAATAGAGAAGAGGAATACAAGCGCAACTGTAATCTGAAAGTGGTTTGGCATTTGTGCCCATGGGTTGTGTGAATGGAATAACAAGAGCTACTTAAATAGAAATAGGATTTGCAAAGTTGGATGGCCTTGACCAGGTCCGTCTTTGACCCGTTGATGAGGTCCACAAAAGTGCTAACAACAAGTGTCAAAGCGTTTGATTTAATTGCAAAGTTGTGAAAGAGTCCCTCCAAGGAAAACTCTTATTGGAATTTGATTCATGTTAATATTTATTTATATAAAAATTTTTAAATTTTATTTATTTTACTTAAAATATAATTAAATTTTATGATTTTATTCATTTAAATTATAATATAGTTGAACTTTCACGTTGTATTTTATTTTTAAAAGGCGTATGCACACTCGCAACTTTTTTTTCAAAGGCCTATGCACACACGCATGTTTTTTTTTTTTTTTTTTTGAATGAAAGGACCTTATATTAATTGGAAATAATTACTTTCATACAAAAAGGTTTGGTGGAATTAACACACCCCGTGGCACACACCCAAAAAAATTACAGGATCACATGGATCAACTCAAAAAGCCAATATTACATCAGAACTGAGTAAAGAAAAGAAGACAAAACAGAGACAAGTGTATGCAGCCACTGGTGCAATTGGAATCAAGCGAACATCCCATCCACTAGAGGTGCGAAATTGGACTGCAGTGGAGACCAATGATGCTAAGAAGTTGGAGCAGATAAATGATCTCTGCGACCACTATGAGAACGAGCTGAAGGTGAGCCTGTGTGAGAGAATCCATGAGTTCTGGACACATGTTTATCAAAAGGAAGTCGGCTAACAGAGCAATGTGCATTATCCCAATGATCCAAAAGTGATCTAAGATATTGCAGGTCCACCTGAACTTTCTCCACCTGAGTAAGGATCTCAGTAACCAGCAATCATAAAAGAGAGCATATCGAGCAAGAATAGAGAAAGAGGTAGAAGCCTCTTGTCTCCCAAAGATAATATTATTTCTTGTTTTCCAGAGATAGTATAAAATATTAAGACGAAAAATATGCCAAACTTCATTTAGGGGAAGAGAAAAATCTAGGGGATCCCCAAGTAGTGCATTAACCCAAGAACATTGCTCCAAGAAAAGGAATTGAAAAAAGAAATAACCCAATCCCAAGCATTTTTGGTTGTTTGACAAGCCCAAAACACATGAACAAAATTGTCAGGACCTCTACAAAAAGCACAAACAGGATTAGCAACCCCCATATATTGTAACCTATGACCAAGGGGAAGACCTTGATGTAAGAAACTCCAGGAAAAAAAAACAATGCTTAGGTTCAAGATAGGACTCGCCAAACCACGAAAAGCGAAGGCTCCATCTAGATTGAGAAGAAACTAGATCCCAACGGTGGTTTAAAATATCAACCAGAGGAGCATTAGGGGACAACATATGATAACCTAAAGAAGGTTTATATTTCACCAAAGGAGTATGATTAGACCAACACCAATCAGATGACCAATGCTGTGGAAATTTCTTACAAAAATGTAGCCAAATAGAGAAAGGAGTGTTGTCGATAACCACATCAAAAGTTGCTCGATCATCTGGCTTAAGACCAAACTTCTAGCAAAACTGATCCCAAGAATACCAATGTTTGGTACATGCATGTTTGGTTTTATGGAACTTTTTTATATAAGGCCTATGCGCACACGCATGTTTTGTTTTATGGAAGACCTTTTATGTGGATTGGATTTTACGGTTTGAATTATATATATATATATATATATATATATATATATATATATATATATATATATATAATAAAGTTTATATTATGTTTGTAATGAATAAATAAATTAAATAACATATAATTGAATAAATTTATATTAAATAATAATATTTATAAAATTATTTGATATAATTATAATAAATATTTGAAACTACATTTTTCTCGTTTATTTTTACTTTTATGTAAAGGGCAAAGTAAAGGGCATACTTTTTATTAAATGCACACTTAATATCTTACAACTAAGACTATAAGGCATGCATACCTTACCTTATTTTGGTTATTAATTTAAGTTTTCCTTTATAAATTTTAACATTTTATTGATCTTGCTATTGAAAAGCTTAACTTTAATTAAGTTAATTAATTGTGTTATGAAAATTATTATTCATACATGTAATAATTTAGTGGAGGGGTCCATACATGTAATAATTGAGTGAAGTATCTCTAACTTAATTTTTTTATTAGAGATACTTTTAATGTTTAGCTTAGGACCACAAACCACAGTGATAAAAAAATCCAAAATAATCTTTTTCGAAAAAAAAAATTGGTAAGTAAAATAACTTTTATTTACTGTTCGGGTTAAAAGGGCCCGTCCCTATTACATAGGGCATAACTAATGCCGATATTATAAAAAAGAACCAACTTTGAAACCAAAAATTGAGAGACTTCTGCTTCCACCCATAATACAGTACAGTCAAACTTACAACACAGAAAAACCAGAAACCATAACATTCAGAGGCCACCTGACTACCTAGGACAATCTTCCCATAGTTACTGGGATTTTCCATTCTCATCTTGTTGTACGACATCAGACTTGTAAGTTCCAAGGAGACTCTCGAGCATCCTCCGGAGTTCTTGAACATATTTGAGAGCATTGGAGAGACTGGAGCCCACTTCCTTGAAAATGATGGAGGCTGACTAGGTCCATTGTTCTGATGAAGCGGGGAGTAATGACTGAACGAAGCATGCCTTCAGCATCTCTGGTGCTCTTTTCATCTTCATAAATGATAATTTTGGTTTTTTTTCCTGGGAGTGCTTTTTAGCTTCAAACGGCTTGATTTCTTGCTTTTTTGGGGAGGGTGACCAGAATTTTGCTTGCTTCTCAAAACCTTGTTGGGGGGCCTTAATCAGATGGGACATCCTTCGTGGGTGAGGGGTCTAGGGAAGGGTTCTTAGAACCACTAGGCTTGGCTGAGGTGGGAGAATTGGGAGAGGAGGCGATGGGGGAAGCTAACTTCAGAGAGGCGTCAGCCGAGGATGGGGAATGCGGGGGGCTGGGCTTAGCAGCGATCAAAGATGAAGGCTCGGGGCTGGTATAACTAACATGCATGCCCCCAGAATCTTGGTGGGCGAGTGCATGTTTGTACAGGATGAGGAAAAGGCCCTTATGGTGAGGGAGTTTGGAGGAATTGTTCTCCTTGAGATTGGTAATGGTAATGCTCATCAACCGGAACAAGAAGTCAAGAAAATTCATAATTTTGGCATCTCTGAGATGGTTCATGAATGCAAGGTGGTAGGCGCGGAGGGGACGATTAGGGTTGTCCACAACCACATACTGGATGACTAGGACAACAAATGTGTTCCAAGGGTCAGGAAGTAATGACTAGGACAACAAATGTGTTCCAAGGGTCAGGAAGAGAAGAACGAAGGACACCCCCTTCTCCCGCTGTAGATCTTTCCCTTTCTCGAAGAAATTCTCAAACTCTTCTTTGAAATTATGCCTGTCCCTGCCGATAGCTCTTCCAACAAGATTTAAGCTAGAAATTTCAGCAATGGAGTGGATGCTTACCTCGTGGATGCTTACCTCGTAACGCAAGCCACACTTCAACTTCACCATCATTCCAAGAGTTGACAAAATCTCTAGTAACCCGATCATATTTACCTAAAAAGAGTTTGAAAAGGGTAATAAGATTTTTGGCAGCGAGCAAAGCTTTAGTCCTTGCATCAATTTGAAGATTAGAGGGCTCCATGGAATCACCAATCAAGGGGAAAGTGGAGATAAGCCAACTTGTTATGGACATTCTGCTCTATGAAAGAAGGGTTCTCGAGCGAGTGGGCACAAAAGGGCCGTAGGATAAGTTTAAAAACCATGCAATCTTGACAGTAAAGCTACCTATCACTTTGGGAAAAGCGATGATAACAAGGGAGCAGGGAGCGTGGGGAAAGGAAACAATTAAAAACGAAAGGTGGTGACCAAAGAGGGTAGCGGACGACACGAACGAAAGGGGAAATGGATGGGAGTGGTGAGTAAAGGTCGCTGGGAGGGGAATGTAAAGTTAATAAAACTTATCGCGTGTGCCACACCGTGCAAGGAAACATCAATAGAGAAGAGGAATACAAGCGCAACCGTAATCTGAAAGTGGTTTGCCATTTGTGGCAATGCGTTGTGTATATGGAATAACAAGAGCTACTTAAATAGAAGTGGGATTTGCAAAGTTGGATGGCCTTGACCAGGTCCGTCTTTGACCCGTTGATGAGGTTCACAAAAGTGCTAACAAAAAGTGTCAAAGCGTTTTATTTAATTGCAAAGTTGTGAAAGAGTCCTTCCATGGAAAAGTCCCACGATTCTAAATTTCATTGATGGAATTTCTTTTACATTAATATTTTTTTTTCAAAAGAATACTATATCTAAACTTCAAAGGTTAAAAACAATATTATGTCTAAACTTCAAAGGTCAAAAACAGACTTCATTTATTTAACTTATAGCATAATTAAATTTTATAATTTTATTTGTTTAAATTATAATATAGGAATGTATTTGTTATGGCTAACATGTATTTTATTTTTAAAAGGCGTATGCACACAGGCAATTTGTTTTTCAAAGGCCTATGCACACACACGCATGTTTGGTTTTTATGGAAGACCTTTTCTTTTGAAAGGCTTATGCACACGCATGTTTTAAGGTTTTATGTGGATTGGATTTAGAGGAATCATATATTTTTTATTTAATGTTTTCAATCATACATTTTTTATTTATTTTAAAATAAAATTTAAATTATGTTTATGTAATGCATAAGTATATTAAATAACGTGTTATTGAAATAATTTATATTAAATAATAATATTCATATAATTATTTCATATAATTATAATAAATATTTAAAACTACATTTTTCGTTTAATTTTATTTTTTTAATGTATTATTATGTATAAAAAGGACATATCCCACACATAATATCTTACAATTAAGACTATAAGGCATGCATATCTTACCTTATAACTTCTAACATTTTATTGATCTCTGCTATTGAAAAGTTTGATTTTAATCAAGTTAATCAATTGTGCTATGAAAATTATTATCCATCCATGTAACAATTGAGTGGAGAGGGCCAACTTTAGGGAAGCAAGAATGATTAAAGATACTCTTAATGTTTAGCTTAGGACCACAAATCAAGTCATTCATGATAAAAAAATCCTAAGTGGTCTTTTTCAATCTTGATTGAAGGCTCCATGATAGAATTTTAGAGATCTTGGTATTCACAAGGACTTCTCTCTCAGTGGTATATTTGGGGTCCCTTTGCATTTAAAAAAAACTTAAAAAAGATATCTGAAGGAATCTTTTGGATTGTATCAAAGAAAGAATTAATCATTGGTCTCACAAATAGTTAAAATTTAGGGGTAAATTTACTTTTTTGTAGTCAATCATTCACGCAATGCGAATTCATAAATTTTCTATCCTTGCTTCTCTACATACAGTATGAAAAGAGTTGTTGGACAAGATGGCTAGAATTTTTTTGGGAGGGAGGAGTAAAAGAAAAGAGGAAATGGACCTTAGTAGGTTTTTAGGAAGTAAGTTAGTCCAAGGAAAAGGGAGGTTTGAGATTGAGGAGATCAAAGTTAAATAAAGCTTTGGAAATAAATATAAATTGGAGGTGGATCTCCCAATAAGCTTATTTATTCAATAGAGTTTTAACTAGTAAATATTTAGGATAGGTGAACCCAAATGAGGTGAGTCGTTTCCCTTTGGATGGTAATGGGCCCTTTGTGTGGTAGGCTCAAAATTTATGATCTCGGGGAGTGAAATATGGATTATTTTAGAAAGTGGGGAGACGGGAAAATGCATGATTTTGGACAAGTTCATGAAATTAATAACAATCTATCATTGATGAATTCCCAAAACTGCAACCAGTAAAAATAATCATGGAAAGCAAGGGTTGGATCCAAATTAAAATTTATTTCAACACTAGTCAGCTAGGAGATTATAAGTTTAAGTAGTTTAAGAAGTGAGATAAGTGGTCGATTCCAATTCCTCCAAAATTGACACCCATCATGACTAAAATATTAGTAGAAAGATTTCTCATAGGTAGATATGAGGAGGATGAATTAGCTTGGGGCTTTGGAAGTCTTGGGGTCTATATAGTAAAGGATGGATATGATAAGATCCTTTAAGAAACTCCTCCTCATGCATATTAGGTTGAGGATTGAAGAAATATTTGGTAGTATAAAGGTTTACCAAAAGTAAACTTCTTTGCTTGGTAGTTCATGCATAATGGAGTTCTTACTTTTGATAATTTAATATGTAGGGGAATCGTTGGTCCATATCAATATATTTTATGCTATAAGAGCAAGGAAATATTTGACCACTTGATGTTTGAGTGTTTTTTCATGCACCAGATTTGGGAGTGATAGTTTTATCTTATAAAATTTGAGCCAATGGTGATTTGAATCTAATTAATATTTAGAAAAGGTGGAATATGGGTAGATTTAAATATAAATCTCTATATTGGTTGAAATCTTGGATTAAAATTCATTTGGTGGCAACTGTGGATCGAGAGAAATATTAGAATTTTTAGAGACACCTTTTCACCATTATATGGCATTTAGTAGGTCATCTAGAGCAAAGTCACATAAACTATGGTAATGTATGCTAAAGAGGAAACTCATGCTGATATAGGGATGATGGAGAAGAAATTCAAAGAGCAAGAGGGATATGATAGAGCTAGTTAGAAACCACCCCCAGAAGGTTGGATTAAAATTAATACTAATGGAGCTATGAATGGGAATCCAGGGAGAGCTAGAATTGGAGTGGTCTACAAGCATAATGTTGGGATAGTGCTCTATTCAAAACTACAAGGGTTAGGTAGGGCCATGAATAATGAATTAGAAGCCTTAACTATAAAATCTGCTTCTATCTGGATGGTAATACAAGGTTATAGGAGGATAATCATAGAATTAGATTCTCAAATATTGGTAGGAGATTTAGATTGCATGAAAATATTTGCTTTGAAGACATAATGCAAGCATTCTCAAATATTTTCTAATGCTTGCATTTTTGTTTTACTTTGTAAGATATTTTTTTCAATTAGTTATATGGTATTGAAATGGGTCCCTCCCGTATTACATCATCACCACATAGTGATATTACAACAAAGCTTGGATATTCATGTATGTTTGGCAAGATTTGAACCTTATTTTCCTCCTTAAGTTGTGAGGAATCTAACTAGTTGAGCTAATGCCACTTCATAGGTGTTAGAAAATATTAATTATAATTACTAAATTTAATTATTTTTATTTTTATTTATCTTATTTATTATTATTATTATTATTATTGCTTTATTCTTATTTTACTTCTGGAGTTTTTCTTTTTTAATTAAAGAAAAGCATGCTTTCTTGGGAAATTTTTCATGATGCATTTTACCCTTTCCTAAAATTTCTTTGTACTTTTCGGCTAGTTTTTTACCCTTTTTTTGGTAATATCATAGTTGCATTTTTACCCTTTTTGGCAATTTATTTACAATTTCTAGAAATTTCTATATTTGTTGAAAATTTTATCATTTTTTCGTAATTTCTTTACACTTTTAAACAATTTCTATATTTTTTGGAAATTTTATACTTTTTGGTAATCTTTGAATAATATTACCAAGGCTAAATTCTAATGGCGGGGCTAATTTTCAATTGTTCAGATTGATTTCAATGGGATGACTTCTAGTCAAGGCTTTATCTTTCATTTAGCTGCAACAATTACACTTTGTATGGCCTTTGAAACTTTTCTTATGCTTATCAAGATTCTAAGTTCATTATCATTTTTATTTCCCTATATACAAATTTTAGATTCCTAGGATTATAAAATAATTATACTTACATCATCCTTAAAAAATATTGGGTGTGTGTTCTTGGATTTGTGTTCTTGGCTTCCTAAGTCTGGGTTTTTTTTTAACTTATCGGGTTTCTAACATTTATCTTGCGAGGGTAATTTTTGCTCAGGGTTTAAATTTTCAATGGTTGGAACTAATTTTCAATGATCTAGGATCAAGATAATATTCATGGTATGAGATTTAAATTTTCAATGGTCAATGGTTACAATTTCTTCAATGGCCAGGGCAATTTCTAATTTCAGTATTTCAAACTACCTTGGATTTTAGTCTAAGCTTTTGCTTTGCAAGACTTTTCCTGTGCTTTTGACTACATAAATACTTGAAAGGTCTGACATTCTCACATTTTTCTTTCTTACTGTGCTTTGGTTTCATTGAGTTTTTATTTTTTGCAACTATATAGAGGATCCTAGCTACTTATGTTTTGATCATTTTTTTATTTTTATATTTACTCAGGCTTTCAACATTATATTTATATTTCTTGGTCTTGGATTTTTTAGCTTATTTATTTTCCCTTTGCTTTCTAGGATTCATAATTCTAAGATCTTATGTCATCTTGGAAACATCCTAGATTTGAGCATTTTTGCTTTTGAGGTCTGCACTTTGGCATCATTGACTTCCAGTTTTAGTATTTTTAAACCCTTATGGTTACATCATCTTGGAAAAACTTTAGATTTAGGATTTTTGCTTCCAATGACCCAAGAATAATTTCTAATAGCTTAAGAATATTTTTTAATGGCTAACTATTGCATAAGATTTTGAGTTCCCATTAACATTGACTTGGTTTGCTCTTAAAATTTCCCTTGATTGGGTAGACTTCTAGTCGAGCAATTTCTTCACTTAGTATCTAGACTTACAACCATTTTTTTACATGTGCTAGGGAGTGGCTGTGGTTGTGGTAGCTTGGAAAACATACAAAAAATAAGCAATTTTGTGCCTCAAATCGCTTTAAAACTTAGGAAAATTTAAAGCTTCTAGAAAGATCTTTTTGATAAGCATATAATGGAAGTGATTTCATAAAATTTCATTGAATATTACAAGATATATGTGGTCCGAAATTCAAACCATTTGTGTTTCTATGAAGAAAATCAAGTCTACAATGCCTAATTTTAAGTAATTTTAGGATGTTAAGTCTATGGGAACATAGGCATGTGGGCACTTGTTGGAAAGTTTGTTTTGAGACCGATCTAATAGGAGAGGTTATTTTCTATTTTAAAAAGGTTTACCATACACAACTATGGTAATAAGCATCATCACAAACACAAGATAAGAAAAAATTAGATAGCTATAATTAAAAGCTTTCAATTGAAAAACTAACTTTTTTGAATGATAAACTAGCATGCACAAACTCAATAAAATAATATAAAATTCACCAAAATTTTAAAAAATGGGTCTTCGATACATATAGACTATGGTGTGTTGTGCAAGTGCAACAACAACTCCTTGTGTCACGCCTCCTCCTATTCTAATTGGTACTCTTATTCCTAATATTATTGATCCTAGTCTACATGTCAATCTTAATAATTAAAAAAAATTGATTACTTCCTTTTTAAAGTCCTTAGATGACATAAAATTAGTCCTTTGTTTATCCTCTATGACACATCCCCTTGTCCATAAGCCTTAAAAAATTATTGAACAAAACCCCTCAATCATTCCATAGGCACCAAATACAAGGGACATAAGCATTTTTTAGCAACTACCATTTGGTCACAACCCTCCAATGTCCTTTGAAAATAACTTAGCTCCTTAAGCTAATAGAGGTACTCATCTAGGTATGGGTGGTTACATGTTAGGATTTTACTCCTAACCACCATACTAATCACATTATTAGTTAATTATTTAATCACTCTCTCTTTCACAAAGGTTATGACCTTTGATCACACCTTCACACTCGTAGAAATAGGCATTTCATTTGGTATAGTTGAGGCATCGAAGAATATAATTATTAATTAATTGTTGGGTTCCCCATACAATACAATAGTGATTCCTTAATAAAAGTGATTCCTTTTTATTATTCTAGCATTATAATCAATATTTCTCTATTGGGTTCACTACATCTGGTATCAGAGCCAAGTTTTGAAGGATTTTTTTTTCATTTTTCTCGTTCTTCGAATACAAGCATGGGGACGCTGCCAAACGATTACAACCAATTCAAAATTAGCGAAACACATCCAAGGAGCAACCATCCAGAGTGATTTCCAAATAAGGCTCTTCATATCTGACGTAGTGCTCACCATCGATAGCGAGGCGAGGATGTAAAAAAGCTAGCAGTTGTCAAGGAATTGACAATTCTCGCTAATTTTGCCACTTACAAAGGTTATAAAATCTCCAAAACCTAACCACAATGGCCAAAGGATGACTTTTATGCAATTTTTTATGATAATTTTTCAAGAAACTTTTTCATCGAACGACTATGCAAATGGCGAATGGAAGAATATCTCATGACCCTAACCTACTTTTGCTACTTAATCTTGCCCACCTACATCAAATCACATCAGTGAGTGTATATAAAATTCAGTTCAAGGATATCGCCAATCGCATCATAGGGTTGGACGAATCAGTCCTCATAAGTGGGTTCATCAATGGATTGAAAGAAGAAATTAGAGTGAAGATCATGATGTACACTCCTCGCACCCTATAGGAAGCCATTGGATTAGCCTTGTTATCCAATGATACATTCAATGTTCAACGTCAACATGGGAAGCAACCTATTGATAAATCAACATTCACGCACACTATTCCAAAACACAAACCCTTGCCAGTTAAGTACCTTAGCCTACAAGAAATGGAGGAGCGATGAGCGAATGACCTCTGCTATACTTATGATGAGCAATTTGGGCCCCTTCATTGTTGTGCTACACAAACATTGTATTTATTGAATATAGTTGATTCTTGTCACTCCATAGAGAAAGAAGGTGAGGAAGATGTGCACGACATGACCAATGCACCTGATCATAACAATGAAGGAAATGAGGTCGATGTGCAAGAAGTGCTCGATGCACCACGAAAAGATGAGGTAGACATCCATGCAGTAAACAATGAAGGCAAGACATACACTCTCAAAGAAATACACACAATTTCATCGTCAATAGTGATTTCTCATCATATAGGCAGCTTGATTCAGAAAGGAGGCAAAAGAGTGAGTGCACATTTATTTTCCCTTCATTCTACACGGGAAGAATCGGCTAAAGCGAAAGCCTACCGTCATCACAATTCTCCTAAGGAAGATTCTAATATTCTTTCTAGCAACCCCCCACTAACGCTTCGACCTTCAATATATCCTTGCCTTTGTAAAAGTGACATTAAAATAGTACAAGAACTTGCACAAATTCAACTGGGAAAACAAGCAACGAAGCTCCTTACTTTGAGCTTTGAGGACAAAGCTCTTTTTAAGGAAGGTGGCATGTTAGTATTCTACTCATAACCACCATACTAATCACATTATTTGTTAATTATTTAATCACTCTCTTTCACAAAGGTTGCGACCTTTGATCACACCTTCACACTCATAGAAATAGGTATTTCATTTGGTATAGTTGAGGCATCGAAGAATATAATTATTAATTAATTTTTGGGTTCCCCATACAATACAACAACGATTCCTTAATAAAAGCGATTCATTTTTATTATTCTAGCATTATAATCCATCTTTCTTAATTGGGTTCACTACATTACAACTCAGTATTTTCTTTTGATCTAGATTCCTCTATAGGTGTTTATTCTATTTTTCTTAATTGAACTCATGATGTTCCTTTTCCACACATCAATATCTCCAATTTAAGGGTGTATATCCACATGGATGGATGGAAAATATGGATAACATTATTTTTCTACATTATGTTCTTGAAGAACATCATGTCATATTAGCAAATACTAAGTTGGGAACTTAGGATTATGAATGGTTGTTATGAGAGCTTTGTCAAATAGGGACTCTTTTATGGTTTGAATTCAAAGAAATATTCCTCCAAATACTTGACAAAGGATCTTATAATTTTATGTGGTGTGTTTTATGTATGCAAAGTAAACAAGAATAATTGAGGAATTATGTGTAAAGTTCATGAGTCTTCTCACCTATGCCTAAAATTTGAATCCAATAGTGCTAGTATTAGCATTTTTCCATGGTCTTAATAATAGCATTTTATGGGTATTTAATAGGAATTAATATTACCCAGGTGTTGTAGGTGAGTTGGAGAGGAGAGGGCAATCCTCCAATGGAGGTCCCAGGTTCGAATCTCCACCCTACCAAAAATTTGAATTGGGTACCCAAAATCCAATTGATAATGTTGGTGTGGGCAAGGTCGGGTGCGACCCCCGGGTGACTTTGACGATGTAGAACCCCCTGTTCGTGGTATCTTAGACCAAGGCGGCCCCACAAGCGGTTTTTCGCTTAAAAAAAAAAGGAATTAATATTAAATTCTCTAATATTATCCTTTTTCACATGGATCATGATTGCATTTAATACACACACAAATCGTGCATATTAAATATCAATTGTAAATGCAGACATGCCTATAAATATATTTTTGATTAATGCAATTCTAAGTTTTTATTTGTGCTATTTCATGTTGTTTATTAAGAGTTTTTCTCGCATTATTGGTATCAGAACAAGGTGCAAGGGTTTTTGGAAAGTATCCTCTTCCTGAGACTAGATTGGTTCAAAAAGGAATGAGAAATCCAACATTTGGATCTTGATGGGTGAACACTCTTTCCTTGACATGAATACTTTCAAGCCCTCATGTTTTTGAAAACTCTCAGCTTGGATGCCTCTAAAACTGATCCTCAGCTCTTTATCTGAGTATTCATATTGGATTTGTCATTTTATGATCTTCTTTGTTCATGACCATCAATTATTTTTGTATCTGATGGTATGATGTTGATTTCTACCATTTATTTTATTGACTTCACCATAATATTTTAACAATTCCATGTAGAAATGATTGCCAATTTTTAGCAGCTTTAAGCTAAAATCACTACAGTTGTTGTTGTTGAAAATGATATCACTAATGAAGAACCAGATCCCAAAATGGTTCTAGATATTGAAGAATATATAGCAATACCTAGAATAAAACCAGGTTCTCTAAGAAACATGCCCAATGTCTTACCACTAGATGATGTTGCTCCTCTTGATATTGAAGATAGTTTTTTTGCAGATCAGGACCCTCCAGACATTGTAGATCAGGACCCTCCAGATGTTGCAAATCCAAACTCACTAGAAGTCATTGTAGTTGAAGAAAATGACAAAAAAAATTAGCATCTCTGTGATGAAGAAGAAAACTGTGTTTTAAAACCATAATAAAAAAAAATCAGAAAGAGAAGCTCCAATTATCGTTGTTGCTCTCAATGCATCTCCTATTCGATCTTCAGATCTATGTTTTCGACACTTTTATCAAGATTTCAATAATCTGTTATTTTTTGACAAGATTATACAATTTCAAGATCCTTCCATGTGGCACTCATTTGTATTTCCCATATTCCAACAATGGATTTCTATTTTCAGCACCAACTACCTATTTTCAGGCCCTATTTCCATCCTTCTAGCCACTGGTTTTTATTGGGTTTTCAATCTACCTCCCCCAGCTCATGCACTCTAACTTATTGAAAGTGTACTCTAATTTATGGCCAAGGATGACACTATTTAATAGAATTTTTTATGGGCCTTTGAGCAAGCATTGTACAATTTTATTTAATTTATTGTAATTTTTTATTATGTAAGCCCTATGGGCTATGATTAAACATTTTATTGTTAAACCCACATTATAACTTTTAATTAACCGTAATCCTTCTTATTATGTTGGCTTAAGTTAAACTGATTAATTTAATTGAGGTTTTGGTATTGGTATAAATGTTGGAGAATATTACATTAATTGGTACATGCGAATATAACCCCAAGGTACCTATGATACAAGGTAAATATTAGAATAGAGTTCGATTTTATAGTATAAGAGAGTTATTTTTATTTTACCTTTATGTAAGTATCTATGCGTAAGATATGCACAAGTTTTATGTAAGTAAGAGTCCAAGTGTGTAATGAGAGAAAGTGCACAAGTGTCATGTAATTAAGTGTGCAAATATGTAATGACAGGATATGCACAAGTGTCATGTATTAGGTATGCATGTAGAAGAGTGTCATATAGAAGAGTGCAAGTGTCATAGAGTTAAGTGTGCATGTAAGTAGAGAGTCAAGAGTCATATATACAAGTGGAAATATGAGAAACCAAATAACATGTAAGATTTTTTATATGGAGAGCAATAGTCAAGTATTTGAAGGGTCATCTTGTATGATTATACTATGGAGACAAAGCTCCATGTATTGTATTGAAGAAGATCATGTTCAAGCATTAATAATATTGAATCTTGTGTTCATATTTTGAGAAATTATATTGTAATTTTTCTTCATGTTATTGCATGAATAACTTTAGCCATGTTATTATATTTATTATTATTATTATTGGTCATCTATATATTGCTCTTGTATTTGAGACTACTCAAGATCCAAAATATTGGGACTTAAGATAGTATGGATTAAAAACCAACAATAAATTACTTCCACCACTTCATCCACTATATCAAAGTGTTCTAATTCTTATCTATGAATAATATATTGATTATATATGGTGCCTAGGGATTATCACTATATATTTATCTTTTTCAACATTTTTTATGCTTTTTGAATAAGATTTCAATGGATGGATTGTTTTAATTCATTTTTGGAAATAGATGTGAAACTCAACATGGTATCACAGCAAATGGAGAAACATTGCTTGGTCATGTAGAAATATCGTTCGAAGCCTAAAATCCTTCCTCCAAATGTTATGGTGGATTACTTCTTTACACTTCAAAAGCATCTTCAGCATAAGAAGCAGAGAGGATATTTAATTTTTTTACTCATTCATTTTTCTAAAATTTATGGATAAATTATGCCTACTCCATAAAATACCTTGTTATCATCAAAGAAATTTTGAAATCCTTAATGTGGAATTGAATAATATTAGACATCATACTCCTCATCACTCACAAGGAGGCCATAACATATTTATTGGAGGCATAGAAAAGTGTTGGCATCATATTTTTAAATTCAAATTTGTAGAAACATGTGCCAAGTTCTTAGCACTCTTCCTCTAGGTTGATCACAATGTTGTCTTTCATAGAAAAATGATAATCCTATTTTGTTTAAAGGATGAGTATTTATAGCTAAATATTGTGTTTTTCATTCCATATTGTGGTTTTTCTTTAAATAATACAATAAAATTCCGAATAAAAGGATCATGGCTTGACTGCATGCTAGTCAACAAAGGTTTATTTTAGACATAAGAGAAAGGAGGTTTAAAGATTGAAATGTATCATCCTTTGTTTTGCACACTTGTGGTGGAATGGTATGATGTCATATATAAGGTTGTCAAAATTTTAAACACCATAAACATCTATTACAAAACAGTTATGCAAAAATCAGAATATTATTTTTAAGTCATGAGACCTAGGTTTGGGTTTCTTTGTTGGGATTTTTGGCAAAATTTCTCTCCAACTCCATTTGTCTCTATATGACTAGAATAAGGTGCAATAGACATATGAATAAATTACCTACTACTATTTCTAGCATGAGCATCTTAGGTCACTAGAGACATAGGGTCAAAGTCCCTACAATAAGTTTTTGATATATCTAGAAAACATTTGTCTTCGGACTAATGTGGTAGCCAACGTGGTACCTATTACAAAATGTTATTCTTATTAACATAAATAATTCACCAATGTGTATAAGTATCAAATCATTCATCCACACATAATATCCACACAATGAGATAGAGATAGATAATAACTTTTAGGTAGCACAACATGAATAATACTCTTTGAAGAAGGAATAACTCCACAAGATCTCCCAAGATCAGAGTGCCACTTAGAGAGGGAAAAGTTACATAAGCCATTTAATGGAAAAATATAATTACATATGATCAATATCCATGATGATTACAATGACAAATATCCCTTCTTTATATATTCATCTTCTAATTCTACTTTGGGGAGTCGACTACTAATGTAATATAATATTATAATATAATCAACCATGAGTTATATGTGGCTCATGATAACCCTTATACAATATAATATCTTATCCGCATATATATATTCCTAGGTACCCTAATAGTACCTTTGTGTACCATATAACTTTTTTATACTATATGCATACCCTTAGCCAATAGTACAAAGACATGTTGTAATCACTAACAACACAATAACTTAGTGGCATCTAGGTGGCATGAATATGTTGTAGTAATAAAAAAATGGGTGGATAACACATGGTAGGTTGTGATTATATGTTTCTTTTCCTTAATTTTAGGATTTAATTTTTGTATTTTTAGGGTCTATATGGGAAATTCTTCTAAAAGCTATAACTTTTGCATACAAAAATATTTTGAACTTTTTTTTTTTAAATCATATGATTTTTTGAGATCTTTGCGTTGGTTCCATCACTTTATGGACCTTTTACAATATTAAGGGCTAAATTATGCACGATAATCCACAAAGTCTATTACCTTATTTTTAAAGGGTAAATTTACCATGTTTTATGCAATCTAAATCCTTCGTCTATTTTTTGGAAAATGTAGTTGGATTTGTGATAGTTGTATTAGGTTTTGAGTTTTTTGGATGTATATAGGAAAAGGATTTAGAATGTGATTTGGTAAATCCCTCTTCCTTATATAATTTATATAGGTATTATTAGAATTTTGTAATACCTATTTTCTTAAGAAATCCATGCAAGGACTCTTTTAGTGATGAAAATTTTAGCTTTTGATACAACATACAATGGGCGATAGCATTCACAAGATGCAAAATAATAATAAAGAAAGTAAATCTATGATATGAATGAAATATGCTATAAATAGAAATGAAATAAATGAGTACAATAGTAGCTATGGAGGAAATGAAAACTCCATGATACAAGCTCATTGCTCAATGAATGAGCTTTGAGCTTATAGCTCACACACTACACTATTGTCTATCATACACAACTGGAATCCTACACTATTGTGTTCCTACACTACTATGATGTATCTTCTATATCTATGGCCCTTTATATAGGAATATAAGTTCATTGGCCAACACTCTACCTAGTTGTACAAGTGGACACCTTGCACATTACAACTTGCACATTGACACTTGTGCATTTATTACATTGCATGAAGTAACTAGATAACTTTCCCCTAAAGTAATCTAATTTCCTAAGTATGTACCAAGGAAGGTATATTTACATGACCCAAATAATGTAATATAAGTTATTTCTAACACCCCCTATATTAAAATATTTGGGTATTTAAAACTTTAGTCTTCAATGTGGATATTCCTCTTAAATCTGGAATCATGATTTTTATTCTCTGATTTTTGTAACCTATTCAAGAAAGTTGTTAGTATCTTCAAAACCTACCATTCTTACTGAAAGAGATTTGAACTTGGTACTTCTGTAGTTGCTTCAATATTCTTATGATAAAAAATAGGCTAAAGTTGTAGGTTCTTCTTTTAGTTGACCTTCCACTATATTCCTCCTTCATTGGATTCATCTCCTTCTTCCGTCTTATCATTCCCTTTGAATTCAGTCTCTGCTTTTTCATAGGTGGTTGTGCTGCTACTTGGTTCTTGTATGGAATATTCTCCTTTATTATATTCAATCTATATAGATGCTTATGAAAAACCACTTAGGACATCATGATAATATCTTGAGTTAATAGAACTTGAAGTGTCAATTCTACATGAGGATTGAAAAAACCTTTTTAGGTATGAATCACTTAGTTCTAACTTATTTCTGAGTAGTTCTATAAATCCCTTTTGTTCTACATTTTTATCCTTGAATTGTTTATATGTGAGTAATGCCACATATAATATGCTCATAATATCTAAGGAAAGCATAATATCACTTTCTCCATTCCCAATAGCTTCATTGGGATGAGCTTGAAGATAGAATTCCATAGTGTCAAAGTTATCTTCTAAGGCTTCACTATGGACTATTTTAGACATTAGATCTATCATTCTTTTCCATTTCAAGAGTAAATTCATGATCCCAAGTTTTATGGCACTGACTTTTTTCTAATTGATGTTTGCAGTATTTTGGAAGGTAGACATCCTTATGGATCCACATTAGGATATATGATCCTTGATAGAAGTATATATGCTTGATTTGATAAAACCTTTATTAGTCCTTGTTTTTGTAGGATTCCTTATGTCTCCTTAGTAATGAAAGTATATACTCTTGAGGAGTTTTAGGTTTTGTAGAAAGCTTATATATTACAACTTGATAATTTTGATAAATGTTGATATTACCAAGTTTTTTAGAATGCCTTATGACTCCCTAGTATGTTTTGGATAATATATAAAGTGCTTTTGTAAATTTTAGTTCAATTTTGGTTGATTTTGTAAAATTTTGTAAATAACAAAATCAAATTCTATTAGCCTTATTGCTCCTATTGAACTAAGAACTTTTCCTAAATTTAAAGAGGTTTTAGTGTTGGATATTTTGTCTCGATTTGAGAAGATTTGAGACAAGTAAATAATATAAATTTTCAACCTTTAAAATGTTTTTAAACCTCTTATAATTTCCCTTTGAGATTTGATTTTAATTTTTCTAATTTCCAATAAACCAATTTGATGTAGTAGACCTTATGACTCCTAAATTTGGAAAATTAGAAAATATAACAATATTTGAAAAATATTAAATAGTTAAACTTAAGTAGAATTCCTTGTATCTCCAAGTTTGTTTTGCAAATATTATTTTGATTTGGGTAAGTTATCTCCTATATATTTTTCTTTCATAATCTTAAGATATATCCTTTATTTAAAACCTTATTTATCCAATGTTAGAAAGCAAAATAAAATGAGATAATTAAACTTACCTTGTATCCTTGTCTTCACACTTAAATAGTACTTGTTTTGACTGAGTATAACAGTCCTCTTATGTACCATTTATGTGGCACTTGAGTTGATGAATCCAGATGGGCCAAGTATGGTATGGTTGAGTGAGAAAATTTTGAGCTTGTTCTTCTATGTTGAAAAGTATGATGCTAGTAATCTATCCTTCTTATATGGATCTTTAAATGCTCCTTTCTCCCTTTCTTCCATGCTACACTAGAACTAGTTTGACTACGATATTTTCTCCTTTTTATTTATTGTAATTTGCTCTCCACTTCACCCTGTTCTTTCTTCAGAATTAGACTGCATTTTTTGGAGGTCAATATTAGGCATTGATAATTGAATTGCATGTAGTTGTGCATTAAGCTAGTTTGTTTGCATATTTTATTTGTCCCCCTACTCAAAAGAGAGAAGAATCTATTTTCTACACTTCAAGACTAGTTATCATTCAAATAAAAAAACATTTTAGGATAGATCTTGTTTTCTACATTATATTCTTCTTGCATATTTATAATATTTTGATTAGTTATTGTAGATTTTATTTTATTTAAAGCCAAAATTAGGTGATTTTACAATTTACACATCAAACGCGTAGGCCCAAAAAGGCCACATACTTAGAAATTTTTTGTAAAATTGGCAAAGTGTTGGGAAAAGACCTCAAGAGCAGTGTTAAATTTTGCTAAGGTGTAAAATCTACGATTAGCGTAGTCAAACAACACTAAAAAGAAACTGGAGTAGCAAAATTTAGAAGAGTGACTTCAGCTCGAAGTTAGTTTTTGTGGTGGAAGACCACATTCATAGTAGGTTTGGTAAAATTAGCTAAGTGTTGGAAGGAAAATCTGCTAAGTGTTGGCAATGTTAAAATATTCCAGAAGGAGAAGTCCACAGTCAATGTAGTCAAATAGGGACTAGAAAAAAATTAAGTAGCAGATTTTGAATCGAGAAATGGAAATATAATGTTAAAATCTGTCGAAAACCAACGTAGGCACAAAGTTTTGTGATCAACATGATCAAATGGCACCTAGAAAAAAATGAAGTAATGAATTCCAGATGATGGTGCAAATTGCTTCAGAGATCTCATTCCATGGTCAACATGATCAAACTTAATCTAGTGGAATTTGAAGCAGTGTATTTCAGAATATGATGTAGTTTACTCCATAATTCCCATTTTGTGATCAAACCCGACCTAGTGAAGTTCAAAATAGTGGATTTCAAAGATGAAGAGAATACAATAGAACCTGAGGAACACTAGAAAAAATAACCAAGGGAGACCAAGCATCACAAAAATAAATATTTATATGTATTTTTAGTTACATATCTATGGATGAAAAGCTTGATAAAGAATAGGAGACGATCCATATGAACCTGCAACTAGTTCATATATCGAATTCAGTTGAGGGTCGAGCAACTTACAGAGTTCATAATTGCAAAGTTCATGGAGCACAAATCATTATTGTTTTTGAAAACTAATAAGATACCACCACCTAAACATTCTACTGATTTGGCATAAAATCCTTATAATATTTCCATTATTTTGTTGTTATTGTAAAATCTATATAAAGTGGTCGAACCCTCATTTTTAAGGATCGACTCTAGAGTGTTTTCTTGATATATTACTTTAATTTTGTTGAGAAATAAATAGAAGGAGCATTACTTGTATGTTTGCCTTAGGCTTGTATCTTCATCTCTATGAGTTTATTCTATGAATTCATTTATGCTACTGTTATTATGATTAGTCAATTCTACTAATATTGGATTGCTAATTTGGATCAAATTGGAATGGTTCATACCTAAAAAAATGTTGTATAAAGCTTCTTTTTCTATTAGTCTAAATATTAATTTAATTCTTCTATTTGGATTATTAACATTTCAGATGTTTGAAATAGTTCTCTAAGTATTTTATTACTCTTTAATGATAAATATGACTATTTTTGGATGTTGTTAGTCTTAAGTGTGGCATACTAGAAATGTGATTCATCATAGGATTCTTGATATTTTTAAATATTGGTAGCTTTATCTAGGCATTATTCACTCAATTTTTTTCTAACCCTTATCTCATTTCTATTCCTAAACTTACACTTTTAATTGAGCTTAATTGAGTCAACACCAATTAGTTGATAAGGTATACTAGCCTACTCTAGAGGTTGGATTGAAGCAATATTTGATCCATCTAATGTCGGGGTTTGAGCTATGATTAGTGGGTGTGCACATCCAAGAAATTCATAGATTCATAGTCATAGTTCAAGTTTTCCTTTATGTCAATTCAAACCCCAACAATTTTGGCACGCTCAATGGGACCGTAAAGACATGTTTTTTCCCTACCAATTTCTTTGATAATACCCAATGGAATCAAAATTTAGTGAATTTTCTTGACCTCATTCATAGAAGAGAGTAAATTCACCTAATAACTTCCTAAGTGTAAGAATCCAGAAAAGCCACCCTAGTATAGTATCTTTTTCATGAATACTAGATCATCTATTAAAAATAGCCATGACCTTGTTATATCTTAGAAGCTTCCCTTAAGAGGGTCCAAAATCATAAGAATTTTATTTCTAGATTAATTGGTGGAAGAAGTCCCAGTTGAACCAACCCCTACAGTTCCTCCAAGACCAATCTGACCTACAATGGCTCAACAGGTTAATCAAAATAAGGTCCCATAGAATTATCTGAACTGGGATACTTTTGGTCCACTCGAACTTGCTAATATGCATGAAATTCCTCAGGCTATTACAAAATACATACCCACATTTTATGGTACTGAAAATACTGCATATAAGTATTGCCAAGACATATTGAGCATAGATCATAGTTAGACTATTCACAATATCAAGAATCAATATGTCATAGTCAAACTTCTAGCCCTTTCTTTTAGAGGAAATATCAGGCATTGGTTCAAAACCTTAGAAGATAAAACCATCACCTCATGGAAAAATATAGCTAGTCCTTTTGTAGAAGAATTCAATGAGTCATCTAATCTATTTTTCCTTCTAAATCAATTTACATATATGCAAAAACATCATCATGAGCTAGTATCTGATTTTAACTTGAGGTTTAGCAAAACCTGGAAGAGAATTTCCCTTGAGGTTAGACCAACGACATCTTTAGCATATAAGTATTACATTAGAGCCCTTGGATGAAAACTAGGGCTACAAACTTAACATTATAGCATAAACATCTTCCCATAAGTTCACCAGGTAGTTGTCCAAGAAGAAAATGTATTAATTGTTGTAGGAATACTTCTGCCAAAAATCATAATACCTATAGTTCCCACCAAAAGGTACCACTCCTTCATATATGAATCCTCCATCATCCCCTCAATAAGTTCCCCAATTTCCTCCAAAAATAGCTCCTACTATCCCCTTTCATATTCTTCCATCTCAGAACTCCCAAGAAACATCAGTATTACTGGACATCCAAAGCACTTTGAAATCACTCAACAATAAGGTCAATGCAATTAAAAAGTAATAAATGAAGATATTTTAACAAAGAAGGTTCCCCTACATTAACAAAGATTATAATCTAAGTACAAGTGGTAGTGCAGGCTCCAAACTCAATGTAAATCAATTAGAGCAAGAGTTTGAAATTGATACTAGCTTGGTCAATATTTGGTGCTTAGTTTAAAATTATCAACATGATTCTAAGACTTGTATGACATACCAATGTCATGTACAATAAGAAATGGATAAGGCAGAGAGAAATCAGAAGGGAAGAGTTAACATGTGCGGGAAATATGATCAAGTCAAGATTGGAAAATATTTTCTTGAATAAGAGTAGGTCCCTGTTATGACTAGATCTAGAAGGAAGCCTTTGCAAGTAGACCCAAAAAAAATGGATGGCTTCCAAGTACCTTCTTAGAATAAAAGAGAGCCATCACGACAAAACAATGAGAAGTTTACCATTTTGTAAGATGCTGATAAAAGTAATACAATTTCTAAGAGGTAATAAAAGGAGGTAAACACTCCAAGAGAATGTGAAAATGAGAAAAGCAAAGAGCAAGATAATTCTAGAAGAGAAGCCCAAGAAAAATTGATTTTCCCTTCCATTACAAAAGGTCAAATAATAGATGCTACTCAATAGTATAAAAGCAAGTTCGAAGAACTAGAAAAAGGTATGAAAGGTCTTCCCCAGTTCAAGCATAATATAATATAATGGATAAGCTAAAAAGAGTCCCATATAGAGCAAGCCTATATGATACTTTTTTTCTCCTTGGACAAATATATTTGTTAAAATATTCTCTACATAAGAAGTCCCAAGGGAAAGAAACTACCATAATTTTCAATTTGGCACAAGATAAGAAAAATATGTCTCTCGCTACCCTAAAGAACAAGCCTCATCTGTTCTACATTTCTCTTAGAATGGAAGGATGGGTAGTTCATAATTGCATGATAGACTCAGGCACCTCAACGAATGTTATCCCGAAAGTAGTTTGTGATGATATGGGCATGGAATAGAAAAGGTCATGTTAAGGAGTCTTATAACTTGATGGTACCCTAGTTAATATTGTTGGAGTTATAAAGGATGTATTGATGAGGTTGCATAGAGCTTCAAAAGTGACCATTGTCCAATAAATCGTGGTAGTTGATCTTGAACCATATTTTGGCATATGCCTTTCAAGAGAGTTTACATCCAAAATGAGAGGATATATGTATTTAGACTACTCTACTATGATAGTTCCATATAAGTGAATGGGTTTCCCCTATCATGGTCACCTTGAAAAAGGAAGTGGATAAGATTTGAATCTTCATGGATTTTTGAAGTATAAATGCAATAACAATTAAAGATACCTTCTCGATTTCTTTCAGAGATTCCATTCTAAAGTAGATTGTAGGACATGAAATCTATTCATTTTTAGATGGATTTTTTTTACTATAATCAGATCAACATAGCCAAGGAAGATAAGTTGAAGACAACATTTGTTGTAGAAAATAGAATTTATGCATACAATAGGATGATATTCGGGCTATGTAATGCCTCAAAAATATTTCAGTGAATTATTTTGTACATATTTAATCAATTGGTGATAGGGAAGTTTAAGGTATTCTTGGATGATTGATCCATCTATGGAAATATGGACCATCTCGCCTGTGTTCTTCAATTGGTATCATGAGGTTTTGTTGATATTACTTGCACGGTTTATGGCCAATTGATTCCACCCACTGGGCAGGACAAATATTAGTACAAAGCACTCGTTGAGGTAACTTGCACGTCATGTAATAGGGGCTTGGAGTTGCTTGAACTAGCGGAAGGTTCCGAAGAAAAGGATGCATTTACTGCCGACGACAATACAGATCCACCAGCGGTGCTAGAGGAATTCAATGTGGTGGAAGTAGATGCTGATGAAATCATACTATCCGCAAGAGAATTGTTGGTATAGACAGCTACTGGCAGATTCAGAGGAACGTATGGCAATTGGGCTTCGAATGTCAAAATCTTGATGGCTTCTTTCATGCTTGGTCTTGCCTTCGGATCAGGATGAGAACACAGCAATCCCACTAACATAAGCCGCTGCATTTCCTCGCCGTTGAAATTTCCATCGAGCCTTTCGTCGGCAGCATCCAAGATCTTTCCTTGTCCATACAAATCCCAAACCCATTCAACGAGTCTCCAGTTATGTGCGGTTAAACTCGAGTCCACGGGGCGCTTTCCGCAGGCTATTTCCAAAGTCACCGCTCCAAAACTAAACACATCGGATTCAGGACTCGCCTTTCCCGTTATCACACACTCGGGTGCCAGATACCCAAATGTCCCCGCAACCACGGTCGTATGGGAGGCCGCACGATCACGTTCCACCATTCTGGCCAGGCCAAAATCCCCCAGCTTTGCATTGAAATTGGAATCCAACATCACGTTGCTTGCTTTCACGTCTCTGTGCACGATGCGTTGATCCCATAAATCATAAAGATAGACAAGAGCCGAGGCTATGTCACAAGCAATGATGTACCTTCGATCCCAATCCAGGTGGCCCTTGCCCTTCCCGAAAATATAGCCATCCAAGCTTCCGTTTGGCAGGAATTCATAGACGAGAAGCAATTCGCCCCTCTCGTGGCACCATCCCAAAAGCTGCACAAGGTTGCGATGTCTCAGCTTACTGATTATCGTAACCTCGGAAACATATTCCTTCTTGCCTTGCTTTGAACCCTGGGATATTCTTTTGACGGCCACAGTCTCGTTGGTTCCAGGTAAGATTCCTCTGTAGACGCCTCCGAAGCCTCCCTGTCCGAGCTTTTCGTCCTCGTTGAAGTTTCTCGTAGCCGTGCTGAGCTCCGCGTAAGAGAACTTACGTGGACCCTGACCAAACCATTCGTCCAGCTCCACGTCGCTTTCGTCGCTTGCTTCTCCGCCATGCCTGCTCAAATACCACCGCACTCCAAGGAATATAAAAGCGCAGAGACCCACGAGACTGCCGAAGACAGAAATCAAAATAACTTTGACAGAAGCGTTCTGCCCGGGGTCGATTTCCCAAGAATACTCGAAAGAAAAATTCCACGAGGACACTGTGTGTGTCTCGGCATACGACCCAGTGGAAGATGAAAGGCCAACAGAGATGTTGTTGGGAAGATGATTTCTCAGCACTATATCATACGTCAAGATCGGGTTCTTCGGTTTGGAAATATTACTCTCAACGCCAGAGGGGTTAGATAGAAGAAATACCTGTAACTTTCCTCTCTTTCCGTTGTAGTCCACCCATGCGTCCCAATATTCTCCGTCTTTGAGAGTTCCGTTTACAGAGGGATCGCCTGACTCTGTGGCCAGCGAAACGTTTTCCTTGGAAACGATGCTATTGACATCAATTCCAACATGGTTGTCGTACGGGTCCCAGGGGTTCTGGTACGTGTCGAACTCCACAGCAACAATATGATTAGATAAACTACCATTTGTCGATTCGTTGAACAGACCAAGCCATCCCCCCGTGCTGTTCACCACGGGCTCAAAGTCTGAAGGTGCAAGGAAGAAAGTAATTCCATCACCAGCCGGAGCATCGCCCACATCAATCTTGAATTGGAAATGTGTCGAGAAATTGGCAGTCGCCTGAGAAGACGCGTCCCAGAGGGGAACTGATTTGTTGTAAACCGCCCAACCGGAACTTGATTGCAGGTTTTTAGGGTCGATTCCAGTGCGGGTGAGTTGTATGGCGTTCCCTTGATTGGAGAGGGCGGCGTCCCCCTTCAGCTCTACTAGACTTTGCTGGGAGGGGAATGTAAAGTTAATAAAACTTATCGCGTGTGCCACAGCGTGCAAGGAAACAGCAATAGAGAAGAGGAATACAAGCGTAACCGTAATCTGAAAGTGGTTTGCCATTTGTGCCCATGCGTTGTGTATGTGGAATAACAAGAGCTACTTAAATAGAAGTGGGATTTGCAAAGTTGGATGGCCTTGACCAGGTCCGTCCTTGACCCGTTGATGAGGTTCACGAAAGTGCTAACAAGAGGTGTCAAAGCGTTTGATTTAATTGCAAAGTTGTGAAAGAGTCCTTCCATGGAAAAGTCCCACGATTATGTTAATATTTATCTTTTACTCTTAAAAAAATTTATTATATTTAAACTTCAATGGTCAAATACAGATTTTGTTTATTTAAGTTATAACGCAATTAAATTTTATGGTTTTATTCAATTAAATTATAATATAGTTGGACTTTTACGTTGTATTTTATTTTTAAAAGGCGTATGCACACAGGCAATTTTTTTTCAAAGGCCTATGCGCACATGCATGTTTTGTGTTATGGAACTCTTTTTTCAAAAGGCCTATGCACACACGCATGTTTTGTTTTGTTTTATGGAAGACCTTATATGGGATTGGATTTTACGGTTTGAATCATTTTTTTATTTTTATTTTTTTTAAATAAAATTTAAGTAAATTAAATAACAGAATAAATTTATATCAAATGATAATATTTATACAATTATAATAAATATTTGAAACTACATTTTCCTGGTTTATTTTTACTTTTATGTAAAGGGCATACTTTTTATTATATGTACACTTTATATCTTACAACTAAGACTATGAGGCATGCATACCTTACCTTATTTTGGTTGTTAATTTAAGTTTTCTTTTATAAGTTTTAACATTTTGTTGATCTTGAAATTGAAAAGCTAATTTTAATCAAGTTAATCAATTGTGTTATGAAAATTATTAGCCATCCATATAATAATTGACTAGAGGGGTCCAATTTTAGGGAAGCAAGAATGATTAGAGATACTCTTAATGTTTAGCTTAGGACCACAAACCAAGTCATCAATGATAAAAAAAATTCAAAGTGGCCTTTTTCAATCTTGATTGAAGGTTTCATGACAGAATTTTAAAGATCTTGGGATTCACAAGGACTTCTCTCAGTGGTATATTTGGGGTCCCTTTGCATTTAAAAAAATTAAAAATAGATATCTGGTGGAATCTTTTGGATTGTATCAAAGAAATAAATAATCGTTGGTCTCACAAATGGTTAAACTTTGGGGGTAGATTAACTTTTTTTGTAATCAATCATTCAAGCAATGCAAATTTATACATATTTTATCTTTGCTTCCCTACATACCATATGAAAAGAGTTGGACAAGATGGCTAGAATTTTTTTTTTTTTGGGGGGGAGTAAAAGAAGAGAATAAATGGGCCTTAGTAGGTTGGAAGAAATTAAGTCAGTCCAAGGAAAATGGAGGTTTGGGATCGATGAGATCAGAGTTAAATAATAAAGCTTTGGCAAGAAATATAAACTAGAGGTGGATCTTCCAATAAGCTTATTTATTCAGTAGAGTTTTAACTAGAAAATATCTAGGATAGGTGAATCCAAATGAGGTGATTTGTTTCCCTTTGGATGGTAATGGACCCTTAGTGTGGTAGTCTCAAAAATTACAATCTCAAGTAGTGAAATATGGATTATTATGGAAAGTGGGGAGAGGGGAGAAGGCATGATTTTGGACAAGTTAACGGGATCAATAACCACCTATCATTGATGAATTTCTAGAACTGCAACTAGTAAAAATAATCATGGAAAGCAGGTGTTGGATCCAAATTAAAAGTTATTTCAACACTAGTTATCTAGGGGATTATAAGTTTAAGTAGTTTAAGAAGTTGGATGAGTGGTCGATTCCAATCCCTCCAAAATTGACATCCATCATGACTAAAATAATGGTAGACATATTTCTCATAAGTAGAGATGAGGAAGATGAATTAGCTTGGGTTTATGGAAGCCTTGGGGTCTACACAGTAAAGGATTAATATGATAAGATCCTTTAAGAACCTTCTCCTCTTGCATATTAGGTTGAGGATTGAAGAAATATTTAGAAGTATAAAGGTTGACCAAATGTAAACTTCCTTGCTTGGTAGTTCATGCATAATGAAGTTCTTAATTTTGATAATATAATACATAGGGGAATCGTTGGTCCATATCAATGTGTTTTATGCTACAAGAGCAAGGAAATATATGACCACTTGATGTTTGAGTGTTTGTTCATGCAAAAGATCTCGGAGTGATGGTTTTATCTTATAAAATTTGGGCCAAAGACAATGGTGATTTGAATCGAATTAATATTTAGGAGAGATGGATATGGGTAGATTAAAATATAAAGATCTCTATATTGGTTGAAAGCTTGGATTAAACTTCATTTGGTGGCAATTGTGGCTAGAGAGAAATGTTAGAATTTTTAGAGAAATATTTTCATAATTAGATGGCATTTGGCAGGTCATCTAGAGCAAAGTCACATAAAATATGGTAATGTATGCTAAAAAGGAAACTCATGTTGATATAAGGATGATGGAGAAGAAATTCAAAGAGCAAGAGGGAAAGGACAAAGCTTGTTAGAAACCATCCCTAGAAGGTTGGATTAAAATTTATACTAATGGAGCTACAAATGGGAATCCAGTGAGAGTTATAATTGGAGTGGTATGCAAGCATCGTTATGGGATAGTGCTCTATTCAAAACTACAAGGGCTAGGTAGGGCCATGAACAATGAAGCAGAAGCCTTAGCTATCAAAGTTGCTTCTATCTGGATGGTAAGACAAGGTTATAAGAGGATAATCATAGAATTAGATTCTCAAATATTGGTAGGAGATTTAGATTACATCAAAAAATTTGCTTTGAAAATCAAAGAGCAGGACAGACAAGATAGAGCTAGTTAGAAAACCACCCCTAAAATGGTGGATTAAAATTAATACCAATGGAGCTCAAATGGGAATCTAGGGAGAGCTATAATTGGAGTGGTCTGCAAGCATCGTTTTGGGATAGTGCTCTATTCAAAACTACAAGGGCTAGGTAGGGCCATGAACAATGAACCAAAAGCCTTAGCTATCAAAGCTGCTTCGATCTGGATGGTAAAACGAGGTTCTAGGAGGATAACCATAGAATTAGGAGATTTGGATTGCATGAAAAACTTTGTTTTGAAGACATAATGCAAGCATTCTCAAGTATTTTCTAATGCTTGCATTTTTGTTTTACTTTGCAAAATATTTTTTTCAATTAATTATATGAGATTGAAACGGGCTCCACCCTTATTACATCATCACCACATATATTCAAATGGCAAAATTTCAACCTTAATTTTAATAAATTAATAAAATTTATTACGTTTGCCACAGCGGGCAAGAAAACAGCAATAGAGAAGAGGAATACAAGCGCAACTGTAATCTGAAAGTGGTTTGCCATTTGTGCCCGTGCGTTGTGTATATGGAATAACAAGAGCTACTTAAATAGAAGTGGGATTTGCAAAGTTGGATGGCCTTGACCAGGTCCGTCCTTGACCCGTTGATGAGGTTCACAAAAGTGCTAACAACAAGTGTCAAAGCGTTTGATTTAATTGCGAAGTTGTGAAAGAGTCCTTCCATGGAAAAGTCCCACGATTATGTTAATATTTATCTTTTACTCTTAAAAAAATTTATTATATTTAAACTTCAATGGTCAAATACAGATTTTGTTTATTTAAGTTATAACGCAATTAAATTTTATGGTTTTATTCAATTAAATTATAATATAGTTGGACTTTTACGTTGTATTTTATTTTTAAAAGGCGTATGCACACAGGCAATTTTTTTTCAAAGGCCTATGCGCACATGCATGTTTTGTGTTATGGAACTCTTTTTTCAAAAGGCCTATGCACACACGCATGTTTTGTTTTGTTTTACTGAAGACCTTATATGGGATTGGATTTTACGGTTTGAATCATTTTTTTTATTTTTATTTTTTTAAAATAAAATTGAAGTAAATTAAATAACATATAATTGAATAAATTGATATTAAATAATAATATTTATACAATTATAATAAATATTTGAAACTACATTTTCCTGGTTTATTTTTACTTTTATGTAAAGGGCATACTTTTTATTATATGCACACTTAATATCTTACAACTAAGACTATGAGGCATGCATACCTTACCTTATTTTGGTTGTTAAGTTAAGTTTTCTTTTATAAGTTTTAACATTTTATATATCTTGAAATTGAAAAGTTTAATTTTAATCAAGTTAATCAACTGTGTTATGAAAATTATTATCCATCCATATAATAATTGAGTAGAGGGGTCCAACTTTAGGGAAGCAAGAATGATTAGAGATACTTTTAATGTTTAGCTTAGGACCACAAACCAAGTCATCAATGATAAAAAAAATTCAAAGTGGTTTTTTTCAATCTTGATTGAAGGTTTCATGCAAGAATTTTAAAGATCTTGGGATTCACAAGGACTTCTCTCAGTGGTATATTTTAGGTTCCTTTGCATTTAAAAAAATTAAAAATAGATAACTGGTGGAATATTTGAATTGTATCAAAGAAATAATTAATCGTTGGTCTCACAAATGGTTAAACTTTGGGGTTAGATTAACTTTTTTGCAATCAATCATTCAAGCAATGCAAATTTATACATATTCTATCCTTGCTTCCCTAGATACCATATGAAAATAGTTGGACAAGATGGCTAAATTTTTTTTTGGGGGGGAGGGGAAATAAAAGAAGAGAAGAAATGAGCCTTAGTAGGTTCGGATAAAGTAAGTCAGTCCAAGGAAAAGGGAGGTTTGGGATCGAAGAGATCAGAGTTAAATAATAAATCTTTGGCAAGAAATATAAATTGGAGGTGGATCTTCCAATAAGCTTCTTTATTCAATAGAGTTATAACTAGTAAATATTTAGGATATGTGAATCCAAATGATGTGATTCATTTCCCTTTGGATGGTAATGGACCCTTAGTGTGGTAGACTCAAAAGTTACGATCTCAAGTAGTGAAAGATGGATTATTATGGAAAGTGGGGAGAGGGAAGAAGGCATGATTTTGGACAAGTTAACGAGATCAATAACCACCTATCATTGATGAATTTCTAGAACTGCAACCAGTAAAAATAATCATGGAAAGCAGGTGTTGGATCCAAATTAAAAGTTATTTCAACACTAGTTAGCTAGGGGATTATAAGTTTAAGAAGTTTAAGAAGTTGGATGAGTGGTCGATTCCAATCCCTCCAAATTTGACATCCATCATGACTAAAATAATGGTAGAAATATTTCTCATAGGTAGAGATGAGGAAGATGAATTAGCTTGGGGTTATGGAAGCCTTGGGGTCTACACAGTAAAGGATTAATATGATAATATCCTTTAAGAACCTTCTCCTCATGCATATTAGGTTGAGGATTGAAGAAATATTTAGAAGTATAAAGGTTGACCAAATTTAAACTTCTTTGCTTGGTAGTTCATGCATAATGAAGTTCTTACTTTTGATAATCTAATACATAGGGGAATCGTTGGTCCATATCAATGTGTTTTATGCTACAAGAGCAAGAAAATATCTGACCACTTGATGTTTGAGTGTTTGTTCATGCAATAGATCTCGGAGTGATGGTTTTATCTTATACAATTTGAGCCAAAGCCAATGGTGATTTGAATCGAATTAATATTTAGGAGAGATGGAATCTGGGTAGATTAAAATTAAAGCTCTCTATATTGTTTGAAAAATTGGATTAAACTTCATTTGGTGGCAATTGTGGCTAGAGAGAAATGTTAGAATTTTTAGAGAAACCTTTTTCATAATTAGATGGTATTTGGTAGGTCATCTAGAGCAAAGTCACATAAAATATGGTAATGTATGCTAAAAAGAAAACTCATGTTGATATAAGGATGATGGAGAATAAATTCAAAGAGCAAGAAGGAAAGGACAAAGCTAGTTAGAAACCATCCCCATAAAGTTGGATTAAAATTAATACTAATGGAGCTACAAATGGGAATCCAGTGAGAGCTTGTTGTGGTTCATCCACAACACACCCCAAAAGTGGGGACCCACCTTTGTTTTTGCAGGTTTTAGGGAAGATCTCAAAGACCCGGGTGCTAAAAATGAAGAAAAGAAGAAAAATGCCTAAGTGTTGAAAGGGTCGCGAAATCGCGACATGTCGCGATATCGCGACATGTCACAAAATCGTGACCTATCTCTCCATCGCTGCGAAAAATTGAAATCACGACGCATTTTTTGGAAGCGTACGGAAAGTTGAAAATGGTAGCGATTTTGCTACAAGTTGCCGAAATAAAGGTGGTAGCGAATCGCTACCACTTCGTGAAGCAAAGGCGTGAAAGAAGAGTGGTAGCGATATCGCTACCACTTTACAAAGCAAAAGGCGTGAAAGCAAGGTGGTAGCGATATCGCTACCACTTTGCGAAACAAAGGCTCGAGACAAAAAGTGGTAGCGATATCGCTACCACTTCATCGAAGGAAGGCTCGAAACCAAAGTGGTAGCGATATCGCTACCACTTCATCGAAGGAAGGCTCGAAACCAAAGTGGTAGCGATATCGCTACCACTTTTTGAAAAGAAGGCAAAGCAAAGTAGGTAGCGATATCGCTACAACGAGCTACTGTGGGCGTATGAACCAAGAACATGTCGCAATTTCGTGACATGTCGCGTTATCGCGGCTAGGAAACGGAAGAGGCCAAATGCAAATTCTATCGGGATTTTCATGGGAAAGCGTTACGAAAGGTGTAGGAGACGCAGGACACGTGGCAGAAATGACAGAACCAGAGTAACGTTTCATAACAACGATTACGCCGCAGAGATTGAGCGTTACGAATGCACGCAAAGGTTAGAATACCAAAAGGTAGGAATTGAAGCGAAGGGTCCCGGGAGTCGAAACGAAGCATCATGGAACAGCCGAGAACGCGTGACAGAAAGGTTAAATAGCAGAAATGTAGATGGATACGGGGCTGGAGACTATAACAAAAAGCATTATTTATTGAAATAAAGGATTTTTCTTTGGTAACACGACTTTTGTGTGTAAAATCAAAAGGAGATCGAAGCCAAAACTATTTTTTTACTATCAATATTTCCGTTGCATCATTTTGTCTTGTATCTATTTTGTTTACGCCATGGGATGGGTTACGATAGGCGAATGGTAGAATGATGCAGTTATATTCTTTTCCTTAGAGTCTTGCATCTGATCTGATTAGATTGTGTGTTAGTACAGATCTGATCGGTTGGGTTATTTTGGGTACTTCATCTCTTAACTTGGGATTTTGCGGGGAGGGAGATCGTTAACCATTTTAATATCCTTCATTATTTTCCAGTGACTCAAAAATAACGAGTTCTGTTTTATTCCTTGATATGCTTAATTTCATGTCGGAGACTAACATTGAAATAACGAGAACTATTGAATAGAGATAAAACGAACAGGTTAACCTTAGAATAAATTGTGAATATTAGAACATCAAAAAGATTTTTTTTTATTTTTGATTAATCAAACAAGTCAAGATTATAAAGTTCATTGAGAATCAACAAAGGCCCCTTGTTAACAGCTATCTGCAGGATTTGAGTTATTCTGGGATATATCTGTTGTATATATTAAATTGAAATTCATTTTTATATACGTAAAAGTTGTTTCACAAAGAAGCTTGGAGAAATAATAAAAGGAAGGAAAATAAAATAAATTATTTCTTTGCAAGAAAGAGTCTTTTGTTCGAGACTCTAAGTTGCGTGTTATTATTTGTAATATGACAAATTAACACTCAACAGAGCTATAATTGGAATGGTCTGCAAGCATCGTTTTGGGATAGTGCTCTATTCAAAACTACAAGGGCTAGGTAGGGCCATGAACAATGAAGCAGAAGCCTTAGCTATCAGAGTTGCTTCTATCTGGATGGTAATACAAGGTTAAAAGAGGATAATCATAGAATTAGATTCTCAAATATTGGTAGGAGATTTAGATTACATCAAAAACTTTGCTTTGAAAATCAAAGAGCAGGACAGACAGGATAGAGCTAGTTAGAAAACCACTCCTAGAATGTTGGATTAAAATTAATACCAATGGAGTTCAAATGGGAATCTAGGGAGAGCTATAATTGGAGTGGTCTGCAAGAATCATTTTGGGATAGTGCTCTATTCAAAACTACAAGGGCTAGGTAGGACCATGAACAATGAACCAAAAGCCTCAGCTATCAAAGCTACTTCGATCTGGATGGTAAAACAAGGTTATAGGAGGATGACCATAGAATTATATTCTTAAATATTGGTAGGAGATTTGGATTGCATAAAAAACTTTGTTTTGAAGACATAATGCATGCATTCTCAAATATTTTCTAATGCTTGCATTTTTGTTTTACTTTGCAAAATATTTTTTTCAATTAATTATGAGATTGAAACGGGCTCCACCCGTATTACATCATCACTACATAATAATATTACAATAAAACTTAAATATTATTTAAATGGCAAAATTTGAACCTTAGTTTAAATAAATTAATAAAACTTATTAAGTTGCCACAGCGGGCAAGAAAACAGCAATAGAGAAGAGGAATACAAGCGCAACTGTCATCTGAAAGTGGTTTGGCATTTGTGCCCATGGGTTGTGTGAATGGAATAACAAGAGCTACTTAAATAGAAATAGGATTTGCAAAGTTGGATGGCCTTGACCAGGTCCGTCTTTGACCCGTTGATGAGGTCCACAAAAGTGCTAACAACAAGTGTCAAAGCGTTTGATTTAATTGCAAAGTTGTGAAAGAGTCCCTCCAGGAGTTTCCGTTGATGAGGTCCACAAAAGTGCTAACAAGTGTCAGAGCGTTTGATTTAATTGCAAAGTTGTGAAAGAGTCCCTCCAGGAGTTTCCGTTGATGAGTTCCACAAAAGTGCTTGCAAGTGTCAAAGTGTATAATTTTATGATTGGAATTTGATTGATGTTAATATTTATTTATATATAAATTTTTAAACTTTATTTATTTTATTTAAAATATAAATAAATTTTATGCTTTTATTCATTTAAATTATAATATAGTTGAACTTTCACGTTGTATTTTATTTTTAAAAGGCGTATGCACAGAGGCAATTTTTTTTTCAAAGGCCTATGCGCACACGCATGTTTTGTTTTATGGAACATCTTTTAAAAGACCTATGCGCACACGCATGTTTTGTTTTATGGAACATTTTTTTAAAAGGCCTATGCGCACACGCATGTTTTGCTTTATGGAAGACCTCTTATGTGGATTGGATTTTACGGTTTGAATCATATATATATATATATATATATATATATATATATATATATATATATATATATATTAAATATAAAGTTTATATTATGTTTGTAATGGATAAGTAAATTAAATAACATATAATTGAATAAATTTATATTAAATAATAATATTTATAAAATTATTTGATATAATTATAATAAATATTTGAAACTACATTTTTCTCATTTATTTTTATTTTTATGTAAAGGGCAAAGTAAAGGGCATACTTTTTATTATATGCACACATAATATCTTACAACTAAGACTATGAGGCATGCATACCTTACCTTATTTTGGTTATTAATTTAAGTTTTCTTTTATAAATTTTAACATTTTATTGATTTTGTTAGTCAAAAGCTTAACTTTAATTAAGTTAAGTAATTGTGTTATGAAAATTATTATCCATACATGTAATAATTGAGTGGAGGGGTCCAACTTCAGGGAAGCAAGAATGATTAGAGATATTCTTAATGTTTGGCTTAGGACCACAAACCAAGTTATCAGTGATAAAAAAATCCAAAGTGGTCTTTTTCAAATTTTTTTTGGTAAGTAAAAGAACTTTTATTTACTGTTCGGGTTAAAATGGTATGTCCCTATTACATAGGGCATAACTAATATCGATATTATAAAAAAGAACCAACTTTGAAACCAAAATTTGGGAGACTTCTCCTTCCACACATAGCACAGTACAGTAAAACTTACAACATAGAAAAACTAGAAACCATAACATTCAGAGGCCACTCGACTACCTAGTACAATCTTCCCATAGTTACTAGGATTTTCCATTCTCATCCTGTTGTGTAGCATCAGACTTGTTAGTTCCAAGGAGACTCTCGAGCACCCTCGGGAGTTCTTGAACATCTTTGAGAGCATTGGAGAGACTAGAGCGTACTTCCTTGAAAATGAATGAGGTTGACTTCAAGATGTCCATTGTTTAGATAATGCAGGGGATAGTGACTGAATGAAGCATACCTTCAGCATCTCTGATGCTATTTTCATCTTCATAAATGATAATTTTGGTTTTCTTCTTGGGAGTGTTTTTTAGCTTCAAATGGCTTGATTTCTTGCTTTTTTGGGGAGGGTGAACAGAATTTTACTTGCATCTCAGAACCTTGTTGGGGGCGTTACTCAGATGGGACATCCCTCATGGGTGAGGGGTCTAGGGGAGGGTTCTTAGAACCACTAGGCTTGGCTGAGGTGGGAGAATTGGGAGAGGAGGCGATGGGGGAAGCTAAATTCAAAGAGGTCTGTCGAGGATGGGGAATGTTGTAGGCTGGGATTAGTAGCGATCAAAGACGAAGGCTCAGGGCTAGGATAACTGACATGCATGCCCCTAAAAATTTTGTGGGTGAGTGCATGTTTGTACAGGATGAGGAAAAGTCCCATCTAGCGAGGGAGTTTGGAGGACTTGTTCTACCTGAGATTGGTAATGGTAATGCTCATCAATCAAAACAAGAAGTCAAGAAAATTCATAATTTTGGCATCTCTGAGATGGTTCATGAATGCAAGGTGGTAGGAGTGGAGGGGATGATTAGGGTTGTCCACAACCACATACTGGATGACTAGGACAACAAATGTGTTCCAAGGGTCAGGAAGAGAAGAACGAAGGACACCCCCCTTCTCCCACTGTAGATATTTCCATTTCTCGAGGAAATTCTCAAACTCTTCTTTGAAATTATGCCTGTCCTTACGGATAGCTCTTCCAACAAGATATAAGCTAGAAATTTTAGCAATGGAGTGGATGCTTACCTCGTAACGCAGGCCACGCACTTCAACTTCACCATCATTCCAAGAGTTGATAAAATATCTGGTAACCTAATCATATTTACCTAAAAACAGTTTGAAGAACATAATAAGATTCTTGGCAACGAGGAAATATTTAGTTCTTGCATCAATTTGAATATTAGAGGGCTCCATGGAATCACCAATCAAGGGGAAAGTGGAGATAATCCAACTTGTTATGGAGGTTATGCTCTATGAAAGAAGGGTTCTTGAGCGAGTGGGCACAAAATGGTCGTAGGATAAGTTTAAAAACCATGCAATCTTGACAGTAAAGCTACCTATCACTTTGGAAAAAGCGATGATAACAAGGGAGGAGGGGGCATGGGGAAAGGAAACAGTTAAAAATGAAATGTGGTGACCAAAGAGGGTAGCAGACGACACGAACGAAAGGGGAAATGAATGGGAGTGGTGAGTGAAGGTCATAGAACGAGGGAAAATGAGGCAGTGGCATGGAAAAAATAGAGACAGATGGGCGTTGGTCCAATTACCATAAATAGGGTAGTTATCACAGATGCTCATACTCACATAGCGATGAGGAATGATGGAAAAACTTGTGTTCCCAAAGCATGTGGTGTTAATGAAATACCTTCTTGACATTGAAAAATACCCTTGTGGTGATCATAATTGCCAATTATGAGTTTTTAAAATTTGTTTTGGTGTTAAAAAAAAACACCATTGGTGTTAAAAGAACACCGATGTGGTACCTACTGATGCATCTGACGGTTGTGTCTTGCATCATGATTGGAAATTTTTAGGAATTCCTAAGGGAAAATATCTTTCCAAATGGACAAGTTGGTTTTTTTGGCTACCATGTTGGCCAGGAGGTCGGCCACCTTGTTGGCCTCCCTGAAAACGTGATACATCATGCTTTGTAGGTGTTGTCTGAGAAAGATCTAACAATATTAGATAATTTTGGCTATGTTCCAACCACGTTTGTTATTGCTAGTGATGTGATTAACCATGACGAGAGAATATCCCTAAAAAATAATGGGTTTGGTCATGGTTTTGCTGACTTGGATGCACCTCCAGAGGGCTCAGGATTCCATGTTGTTATTGGTGTGAATTCCCATATTTTTGATAAAATCCACAATGATATTGCCCGTATAATCTCTTATGAGCCCCCGCCCCTACGTCTCCTGGGTTGCCTTTGGATGATTTATCAAAGTTAGCTTTGAGCCACCCAGGTGGTGGGGGAGTCCACTTGGTGCTTCTTTGGGAACTAGGGGGTTTTTGTGGCCTAGAAAACTAATTAGAAATGCCTAGGTTATTGAGCATAGTTTTCTCACTCCCATAATCTATGTTATACAAAACAACAATGATGCTAGTATTTTCCATAGCAAAAGACAATGCTTTATTGGAAACAACTTCAAGGCACCTAGGATTATCATTGAAAGTACATTTGTTATGTTCTAATAAGATTTACTAGAAAGTGTGACGCATCAAGGCTTTCCACATAAACTTGGACCTTGGGGTCTGAAGGGATTGGGCCACTGGGTGATCACCTTAGAGATAGTCTTGAGCCAGTACCAGCTCACCTTGAACCTACTGGTCAAGGAAGAAAAAACCCTCCTAGTGAAAGGACACTCAATGAGTAAGTTTTGAGTGGACTCCCAGGCCTGAGTGCACAGGCAATATTTGTTGGGAATGATGATGCCTCTTATGATCGGGTTGTCTGTGGTCAGAATTCTATTGTGAGCTATGAGCCAGCAAAAGTGGGCAATTTTTGGGATGATATGCTTCAGCCAAATGTATCGAGCAATGGTGGGAGTGTTTATGGGGATGGGGCAATTGGGGAAGGAGTCCCCAATCTTGTAAGCAAAATTTACTAAGAAATGCTTGTCATTGGTGCCCTTCCAACCCAATATGTCTTCCACCTGGGTCTAAGGGATGAATTTTCCCCCGAGGATGGACTAGAGGGCAGACTTGGCTCTATCAAGAATGGTGTTACTGATCTAAAACTGAATTGCCTTCCATCTATGACTATTGTGGGTGCAAGAGATGAAGTATGCTACTCTACCTTCGAATTTGTGATCAATCAAGTGCTTGATTGGCATAATGATTTGTTCATTGATAAGGGGTTCATCCCTAGCTCAAGAGTTATTCCAAAATTCAATGCTTGTGTCATTCTCGAGCTACCATCTAATCCCCTGTTGAATGAAATATTTATTTTGGTAGATGGATCACCAAAAGTAGGATCCATGGGTTGGTGTTCCTTTGTCCATGAATGAATATTGTTGGAGATACTTCCTTTTAATGATGGAGATCCATTCTAGGTTGGCATTGGTGACAACCTTCCAATCCTTTTTGTCCATGAGGGCCTAGTTCATGAGGCTGATTCTATGCAAACCTAACCCCCCTATGTCCTTCAAGGAGCAAACCTTGTCCCAAGCCATTAGGTGGAATTTTTTATGGTTATCCACTCCTACCCAGAGGAAGTGTTTATGAATCTTTTTTATGCTTTATCCCACAACATTCAAAAATTTGAAGACAAAAAGAAAGAACATTGAAATGCTTTGAAGAATATACTTAACTAAAGTGGCTTTACCTACTTGGGAAAGGAGGGCCCCTCTCCATCCTTCAACTTCTTTTGGATTATTTCCATGACACTATTCCACATGGATTTGACCGCCCTTCCCTGCAACATGGGGAGCCCTAGATAAGTGGTTGGGAGCTCATCAATTATTCATCCCAGTATACCTGTAATTTTGCCTTACCTTTTTGTTGGGGTGTTGATGAAGTACAATTTACTCTTGCTAAAATTAATCTTCTAGATTGCAGCTTCTTCATAGAGGTTGAGAATCCCTTTGATGGTTTTGGCATTAGAAACTGAGGTATAGGTGGCCAGTAGGGTGTCATCCACAAACTATTTGTGGGTCGAGGGTTGGAGGTTGGATGCTGCCTTGATACAAAAATCAGCCCTCTAGAGTAAGCAAACTTGACAACTCTTCCCAGGATTTTAAACAGAATTATGAAAAGGATAGGGGAAAGGGGGTTGCCTTGTCTCAACCCTCTAGAACTAGGAAAGTACCCTGTTATTGAACCATTGACCAAAAATGAGAACTAGGAAGACGAAATGCAATTGGATATTAGATTAACCCACTTCTCATGAAATCCAAACTTAAGGAGGATTCTGATCACAAACTCATGGTCCAATTTGTCGAAGGCCTTATTCATGTCTAATTTGAGGAAGAAGGTTGACATGTTAGACTTGTGGGCTGAGTGGATGAGCTCATATATGGTGATAATTTTGTCAATAATGATCTAAAATTTTAATTTACTCCCTTGGTAGGTATCAGTGATGGACGGGAGGATGTTGGTAAGCTTGTTAGCCATGGCTTTGGACAAGATTTTGTAAATGAAATTACATAGGCTAATGGGGTGGTAATAAAATAGGGACTTGGAGTTGGGCCCCTTGGAAATGAGGGCAAGGAAAGTGGAGTTGGCATCCCTAGTAATGAAATTGTTGGCTTGCATCTCATAGATGGCCAAGCATAGTTCAGATTCGATGATGTCCTAGTAAGTTTGAAAAATTATTGGGGGGAACCCATCAGGACCTAGGGCTTTGTCTGGATTCATGGAGAATATGGCCTGGTGGATTTCTTTGGGGGTGAGGGGCTGAGAAGGAGGGAATTCATGTCTTTAGTGATGGATCTGGGGATGTTCTCAAGAAGAGTGTCCACGGTATAACAAAGATGGGGAGAAGGGGTCCCAAGGAGGGAATCAAAGTGGTTGAAATCCTCATCCTGAATCTAAAAAATGTTAGAAGTGTAGGTCCCATATTACCTGGTGAGGGTCTTAATTCTATTGGAACCTCTACGTTTGAGGGTGGATATGTGAAAAAATTGAATTTGAATCTCCCTCTTTAAGCCACAACATTCTTGATTTTTGGAACCAAAAAATTTCTTCCTTTCGCAAGGTGTTGTGGTAATATGTGAGGAGAATCCTCTCTTTAACTTTGATATCATCATTCCTTTGCCCATTTTGGAACATGTCCTCGATTTTATTGATTTTTTTTTTTATGATGTTTTTACTGTTAAAGATGTTTCCAAAAGTCTCTCTGTTCCAAACTCTCAAATTACCTTTGATTGATCTGAGTTTTTGCATGACCTAATTGATGGTAGTCCCTATGTTTTTTCCCTCCACCACTCAACAATCTTATTTTTAAGGTCTGAGTGTTGGGTCCACATGGATTCAAAATAAAATGGGGTTTTGAACTATGGTTTGTTGGTAGTTTCGAACATCAATGGGTTGTGATCAGACTCAAATTTTGTTAGGACCTGCAAAATGACATCCCCAAATATAGGGAGTGCTTCCTGGGATAGTAGGAAGCGGTCTAGTCTTTCCTGGATGAGGTCACCTCCAAATCTTCTATTTCTCCAGGTGAATTTAGATCCTTTAAATTGCACATACATCAATTCGTTTATGTTGACAAAATGGGCAAAGTCATTGATGTTTTTTGAGGCCATGATGTTTCCACCTCTCTTCTCTGACAGGTGCAGGGGGTATTGAAATCCCCTTCTAATATCCAGGGGATTTCCCTGAATTCTTGTCTCATATTGGTGAGATTGTTCCAAAGGATACTTCTGCCCTTAGGGGTATTGGGAACGTACACATTGGTCAAAACCCATGAGAGCTGTGTATTGGAATCCTAAAAAATGATATTGGCTAAATGATCATCCCTTGAGATGACCTATCCTTCAAATTTTGTAGGGTTCCAACGGCATAGAATACCACCTGAGGTTCCTTGAGCTAGAGTGAAAGCAAATTCATAATTCCTATAAATGGTTTTGGCAACTCTAGGGGACCATTAGTCATCGAGTTTGGTTTCTTGGATGATGAAGATAGTAGGATTCAAATACTTTCTCATGGCAGCAACCAACCTTCGTTTGCCTACCCCATTCAGTCCTCTTACTTTCCAGGAGAGAAATTTCATTTGGAACTCTTGGAGGGTTTTTTGTCCCCCTTGCCCTGTTGTGCAGGGGGTTTGTTTCTCTTGATTTATTATTTATTTGTTATCCCTAAATCCTAAAATAGGGTTTTTTGGGTATCATTGTCTATGTCTTCAGCTGCATATTTATTTATTATCTCTACCCTTGAGGGTCTGCCTTTATTTAGATCACCTCCCACATCAATTTGGGATTTCCTGTAGCTTTTGATCTATTTGGGGCTCCACTATTATGGGGACTCTTGGGGTGGGATGACACTGTCATCCATAGCTTTAGGGGAACTGGGCACAGAAAATGGAGTCCTAGCTGAACCAGGCATGGGGGACAAGGGTTGGGGAGACTAATCTTGGAGGGGTCTAGGAGGGGATGAAGGGGAAGCATAGCCATTATCAGAGGTGGGGGAGGTAAAATGGTATGGGTAGGGAGTGGGATTTTTTGAAGCACAGAGGTTCATGGATTTAGTGAGAGAAGTAGGGTTTAGGTCTAGGGTTTCCTTAAGCGGGTGTTCATTATTCTAAGATTTATAAATTTGACTAGAATTATTGAGAAAAATAATTTTTTTGAGGTTTTGGTTTGCTCTTGCTCCCATTTTTGTCTTTGGAATTTTTCCTTGGTCTTCTTCGGTTGCATTCTAATTCTCCACCTGTGTATTATTTTAGTTAGGGAATTGTGGTGATGGGTGTCCCTACTTATTTCACTCAAGGCAAAATTTTGGTTTGTTCTCATACTCCAACGACAAAATTCACCTGAAGGTCCTGTAGATTAATTTTATCTGGATTGGGAGTTGTGTTTCTAGATTAACATTCACATAAATGCATGTGTGTGTTAGATGCGATCGAGCTCTGGTGGTTGGGCCTATGGCTACTAGTTCCCCTATCATTCATGATATTCCTTGGAGGGCATCTTCATAGAAGAAATGTGTTGGAAAATTTGGGAGCCACACCCAAATGGGAGGGTAATTTATTTTGTGCAATTCTAGATTGAAGTATTCTACCCACTTCTGCAAGAATAGACTCCTCCCAAAAAACCAAGGACCTCCTAATAGAATATTGTCGACATATTCCTAGGTATTGAGGTGGATCATGAAGAATCCCACGGTATTTTTCAATGAACCAGAGTTGCATTAACCAAAGCGCATAAAATCCACACCAAAATAGAAAATCGAGAAAAATGTTGATGAGGCCCAAAAATGCCTCATTATTGCACAATGTTTGACTACCATATGATAATTTAATTTCCAAATAGTTGACTAAAATATACTATTTGTTAAGTTTTTGCATGATTTTATGTTAGGAATACTATATCTCTATTTTTGACTATTTTCAGCATTTTGTGACTGATTTTGCTTGATTAAGTAGCAAGTAAAAACATGCATTTCAATTAACCAAATGTGGTATGCTCATATCCATTAATTTCTCAATGGTTTTTAAATTTTTTCCACCCTTCAACTTGTTTCAAATCCACATTGAAGCCAAAATATTAGGACTATCATAAATATGAAAATCTAAAAAAAATAGCCATATAAAAATCAGCAAGCTGTCACTTTATAGGAACACTTTGAAGTTGTCAATAATAGCATGAGGATATGGATGGAATGAGTTCAGAAGGACTATAGAATACATCTGACCTATTTAGAAGCATTCCAACATGGTCTAAATAGGTAGCAACAGGGTATAACAGAGCAGGGACAATTGTGCAGCACTGTTGCACTATTTTAGAATGGTTACTTGGTGAATGAAGTGTGTAAATTCAGTAGCAACTTGATGTACTCCTTCATGTTAATATTTGAATAATTTTTCCATGTTCTAATTTTTTTGAATTTGCAATAAATGCCAATATTTTACAATTGTTCAACAGATTTAGAAAATACAGTAATTTACCATGTAAATTCCAGCAAGCTACCAATGAATGGCAAGACATGGAATTCACACATGGAGAGAAATGAAGGCTATTGCAATCTGATACCGAGGGCTAATCCACCTGAGAAATGCAGCTAAAATCACTTGAATAGCACACAATTTGTCATTCTGAAGATCTTCGGATTGAAAAATACAGTCTCTTCAGATTGAGAAATACAGTCTCTTCGGATTGAGCCACTTAGCTCCAGATTAAGAATAGAAAGTGATTTTTGAATTTTTGACTATTTTTTGATGGTGGAAAAAAGTAAATAAGGTTGAGAAGGTTAAGGTAAAATATCCCCCAATTTTCTTTGTCGTCCTTGTCGTCCAAAGCCACCATTCATGGAAAAATATCAATTGATCCTCTTCTAGGATAAACCTAGAAATAACTGCAGCATAATAGGAAGTTGTTTGCAAGATAGAATTGGCATATTCTGAAGTGGAGAAAGATGTGTGAGATATTTCTAGACTCCTCCCACATAATCCCATGATTGAAGATGCTTTCAAAGGGCCAATGACTACTACTGCAACACAAACTGTCTAGATTTGCATTTATTTCGGATCCAAAATTATTTATAAATCACTATAAATTAGCACATAGGCTTATTTGAGCATGGTATATGTTTTAAATATTTATATAAATAACATATATCCCTCCTTGGTTGAGCCAGTTATGAATTAGAATAGAGAAGAGTTTTCAATAGTAGTAATTAGGACTATACAGTAATTTTTTGTAATAGTTTTCAGCATGTTTTGTCATCAATAAAAGTGCAGTTATTTTATCATTTTGTATTCTGAGTGTTAATTAGTTAAGGAATGTTTTTCACCTCCTTCTAGATCAGGAAGTATGGTCCGACTTTCAGATCTAGAAGGAGAATTTTTATGGCAGGTTTTAATCTGTAATTTTTCTGCAGTAGAATTAACAGATTACTTGTCAAGTTTACTTTGCTTGTTTTAAGTTTGTATAATGTTCATTATGTTTTCTATTATGTTTGTGTACAGAATTTGTGTGTGTGTTAGATGAAAAATTATATTAAGCATTTTTCCTTTGCTTTCAATGTTTTTCTTACTTTTCTTTTTTAGCAACTTTTCATTTTCAGCATATTTCATTTTGTTGTCAATTCCTGGAGCAGAAGCTTGATGACCTTTTGTGGCAGGACATTGACAGGTGTTTTTAGCATAAGTTTCATTTACAAGCATCATTTAAATTATGCAAGAGTAACTAGGTTTCAATTCTGCAAATGTAACTTAGGATTTCATTTTAGCAACATTTAAATTCTATTATTTTAATTCTACAAAAGTGGATTAGACTTTCAATTTATCAATTTCAATTCTTGTAATTGTAGTTAAATTTCAATTCCTATAACTTAGAATGAGTTTTTAGTTCCTACAATTTTCCATTCTGCAGATTAGGTTTAGTGTGACACTAAAAGGCTAAACCAAATCTGTCACCCAATAAATGCTTGAAATTTGAATGCCTGAATTGTAATCTGTCATAGCCTTCTATCATAGACAACCTTGAACACCACCCCGGATTGATAAGATCTTTGAGATTTAATGATGTGTTTAACGGTAACGCATCAAATGCAAAAATATTTTTGATATTCTTTGCTTAGGATAATGGAGCTTACAAAGAATAACCCCTTACAAATTCGAAATTCCCCCCTTTTGAACCAATTTTCCCCCTTTCCCACCTAAAACCATCTATTTCAAATTTGAAATTTGGAGGCAACTTGTCGAGGTCATAACTTTGCGCTCGTTGACCCGATTGACTATTACAACATGTTTTCAAAAATGGCATGAGATGAACTAAGAAAAATAGATTTTAACTTCACATGCTAAGGTCTGTGTCTAATTTAAAATCTTCAAATTTGACCTCTAAGACCTTCAAAAATCACCTACAAGTTAAACTAGTTTTACTAGTTTTATAAAATTAAACAATTACAATTTTTTTGGCTGATGCAAGATCACTCTTACACCACTGGATGCTCCTAAATCAGACACCTAGGTTAAATTTGAGAAGTGACCTTCACTTCTCTGTTGTTGGAATAAAACCAAGGCGTTCAACCTCAACCTTTGACAACCAAGATGAATCTTCAACATGCCTGCCCTTCCACTTAACCAGATATTCTTCATATTGTCTGGTTTTGGTACTTTTGTTGATACATTTATCCAGGGTCTCTTCAATATATTTTGTCGCTGGAGTGGATGCTGTAATACCCCATAATTTTGTTACTAGTCGATCAATATTTTCACCTTCATTATTCTCTGCCAAATCTGAAATGTTGAACACAGGTGATATGTTCAGCCCACTTGGCAATTCTATCTCTTAGGCATTTCCTGAATTCCATTTCCCTATGACCCTGCATAGTCCAAGCTTCTTCATTTTTATCTTGTTATAGGTTTTATCAGGAAATATTTCCTTTTTCAAGTGAACCATAACTTTATCTCCCACTTGGAACTCCTTAAGTCGTTGCTTGGTCTACTCTTGTCTTGTACTGAGTGTTCATCTTATTGATATGTTGCTTCACTTCTTCATGTTGGCTCTTCAGGTGCTCTGCAAAGTCCTCAAATTCAACACTGCACTTTTCCCCTTTATCCATTTTCCTCAACTCAGAAGCATTTCGTGGGCTACTCCCATACACAATCTAGAATGAAGACTTGTTAGTACTCTTGTTGACAAAAATATTGTATGCAAATTTTGCCTATGGAAAACTTAGAACCCATCCCTTGGGATTATCTCCTACTAAGCATCTTAGTAGATTACCTAAACTTATATTAACCACCTCTATTTTTCCATCAGTCTATGAGTGGTATGCAGAACTAAATTTTAGGTCTGTCTTTAATTTCTTTCATAGGGTTATCCAGAAATACCCAAAAAACTTGGTATCCCTATCAAAAAAATACTCTTTGGTAGACCATGTAGTCGTACCACCTCTTTGAAAAACAACCATGCAACATGAACTACATCATTAGTTTTTTGGTAGGGAATAAAATGTGCCATCTTTGAGAATCTGTCAACCATTACAAATATGGAGTCATTCCCCCTCTGTGTCCTTGGTAGGCCAAGAGCAAAATCCATGTTGATGTCCTACCATGGTCTCTCTGGTACAGGTAATGGCTAATACAATCCTATGTTTTGTATCACACCCTTGGCCATCTGGCATACTCTACAACCTTGTACAAATATATTCATATCTTGCTACAAATGTGACCAATAGCAATTCTCATTAATAAGAGCAATGGTCTTGTCTTGACCAAAGTGTCTAGCCAACCCTCCACTATACTTCTCCTTGACCAGATTCTCTATCATTGAACCCCTTGGAATGCACAATTGGTTTCCTCTGAATAACATTCCATATTGGATTAGAAAATCCAACCATTTTGTCCTATCCAAAGTAATAGGTGCCATGCAAGCTCTCCAAGCCTCTGCAATGTCTAGATCTACAGAGTATAAACTCTTAAGTTCATCAAACCCTACAACTTCCACCTTCATTTTTGTCAAAAAACATTCCCTTCTACTTAAGGCATCTGCAACTATATTTAACTTTCCACTCCTGTGCTTCAACACAAAGGTATAACTCTGTAGAAACTCAACCCACTTTAAGTGCCTCTGATTTAGCTTCCCTTGGATATTAATATACTATAAGGCCTGATGACCAGTATATATAACAAACTCTTTTGGAAAAAAATAGTGCTTCCACTTCTTTAGAGCTTGAACTATAGCGTAAAACTATTGATCATAAACTAAATACTTCTTCCTATCATCATTGAGTTTCTCACTAAAATAAGCAACATGTTTACCTTCTTGACTCAATACAACTCCTATGGCACTACCACTAGCATCAAAATCTACCTGAAATATCTTATTAAAATCTGGAAGTGCCAAAATAGGTTGCTCTGTGACCTTCTTCTTCAATATATCAAATCTCTTGTTTGATCCTAGAGTCCATCTAAACTCCTTATCCCATCTCATTATCTCTATTAGGGGTGCACAAATACTACTAAATTTTCTAATAAATTTTCTGTAAAAACTATCTAGACCATGAAATGATATTACCTTTGTAATGCTCCTTGGGGAAGGCCAATCAATGATAGCCCTCATATTTTCTAGGTCCATTTTAAGACCTTCAGTTGAGATGACAAATCCTAAATACACCAACTCCTTCTTCACAAAATTGCACTTCTTCAAGTTAATTAGCAATTGTTCCTCCCTCAGGTTCTCAAAAACACTTTTGATATGCATCAGGTGCTCTTCCAGGGTCTTGCTAAATATTAAAATGTCATCCAAATAGACAATGACAAATTTTTCTAAAAACTCCTTCAATACCTCATTCATTAGCCACATGAATGTGCTTGGTGCATTGGTTAGCCCAAATGGCATGACCAACCACTCATACAAACCCTCTATGGTTTTGAAGGTAGACTTCCACTCATCCCCTTCTCTGATACGAATCTGATGGTACCCACTCTTTAGGTCAATCTTTATGAAGTACTTGGCTCCACTCAAATAGTCCATAATGTCATCCATCCTTGGCAATGGAAATCTATATTTTATGGTGATCTTGTTAATGGCTTGGGATTTTATACACGTCATCCACTCTCTATATTTATTTGGTGCTAGTACTGTAGGTACTGCACATCGACTCAGGCTCTCTCGAATCAGTCCATTTTTAGTAACTCTTGGACTTGTCTGTTTAGCTCCTCACTTTCTACATGAGTTATTCTATGCATTGCCTTATTGGGAAAACTAGCTCCTAGTACCAAATCTATATGGTGACTGATCTTCCTCACCGGTGGCAAACCCTAAGGCACATTATCTGATATAATATCTAGGAATTCTTCTAACATACTTGAGAATTCTACTAGGATATTATTGCATTATTCTTCTTCCCTAATTATATGAATTAATGCATAGCACATATGCTCATGCTTCAAACCATCCAAAAAATTTCTACCTTCAACTAAATAGATTCAGACACTGTTACATATCTTTTCGTCCACCTCATTCAATGGCTTCAGCTTATGGCATACTCCATCATTTGTTAGGGAGTAAGTGTTGGCACACCCATCATGCATTGCACATCGATCAATCTACCATGACATTCCTAATAGAAAATGGCAAGCATCCATAGGCAGGATTTCACACAGGACCTCATCATGATAATTTCCAATATTGAATTTTACTAAACATTGCCCGTTGGCCAAAGACCTATGGTCCTTATGCAACCATGTAATCTGATATGGGTGCAAGTGTCTCTTCTTCTCTAACTACATTTTGGCAACCATTCCTTCTGAAACTAGGTTATCTGTGCTACCATTATCTATGATAACATTAAAGACCTTACCTGCACATTTACACCTTATGTGAAATAATGTCTTCCTCTGATATGGATCTCTCTCCTCATTCAAAAAGGCTCTTCTTGTGATCATCACTTCTCGTCTTTCTACTTCTTTAGAGTACTCATATTCAACATCTTCATCTACAATAGTAGCTCGGGCATTACCTTCGGGTCTCTTATTTGTCCTCTCTTGGTGTTGTGGACACTCATATGCTTGATATCCTTCTTCCCCATAGTGGAAATAGGTTCCATGAAATCCTTCTCTTCCAAAACCTCATCTAGAACTTCCTCTTCCTCTTTGGTAACTGTTGTTTTGATCACAGGGGTGGTAATAATTATCCCTCTTTTGGTCTTGACCACTACTAGCTTCTCCATTCTTCTTTTGATCTTCATATTTTCCTCCATTTTTTCTCCCACCAGTTCTTCCACCATGACCTCTTCCTCTCTGTTTGCTTTCAAACCTCTTGTTCAGATTTTCTTCAACTCTAAAGGCAAACTTGTAAGCATCCTCTATGGTGTTCCTGACCATACTTAATTCCTCTTGAATACTTACACTTAACCCATTAATATAACGGGATACCTTCTCCTTGTTGGCCTCAGAATGACTTGTTTTGATTAGGATCTTGTAGAACTCCTCTATGTATTCTTTGACAAACTTACTTGAATATCTCAAACCTTACATTTTATTGAGCAGATCCAACACATAATTAGCTAGAATGAACTGCCTCTTCAACTTATCCACAATCTATTCCCACCTGGTTATCCTTTCCTTCCCTCTTTTGTTTTTGTCTAATTGTACTCTCTTCCACAAAATACTAGTATGAACCTTAAAATTGGTCTTATCAAATCTAACCCTCTCAGGGTCTTCCACCTCCTCATACTCAAAATATTCTTCCATATCATTGATCCAGTTGATCAACTCTTCTGGGTTGAGATTTCCATAATACGTAGAGACATCAAACTTTAGTCTCTTTCCAATCTATGATATGGCCTTATACAATATAGCTTTTGCATGATCTATTGCCTATTATTCTTCCTTGAACTGGGCCTCTTCTTCTTCATTATATTTATATTCACTCCCATCTTCTCTCCTTGGCTCAAACCCTCTACACAGCTCCTATTGCAAAGCTTGAACTTGCCTCTACAAAGCTCTAAAATATTTTTCTAGCACCATATTCCTCCCACCATCATGATTCTTTGTGGAGGCATTCTACTCACTTCTCTCATAAACCCTATCCATATATCTTGATGTAAACTACCTCATATTCAGTGATATGTTTACACACTCGGGAACTCTAGCTTTGATAGCACTTGAAGTAGAGTTGCATTAACCAAAGCACATAAAATCCACACAAAAATAGAAAACTGAGAAAAATATCAAAATATTTATGATATTCCTTGCTTAGGAGAATGGAGCTTACAAAGACTAACCCCTTACAAATTTGAAATTCTCCCTTTTGAACCAATGTTTCCCTTTTCCCACCTAAAATCATCTATTTCAAATTTGAAATTTGGGGGCAACTTGCTGAGGTCATAAATTTGCCCTCGTTGAACTGATTGACTATTACATCATGTTTTTAGAAAGGTCACGAGATGAACTAATTGTGGCAGCCCCTTGTGTCAAATTAAAAATCTTCAAATTCGACCTCTAAGACCTTCAAAAATCACTTGCAAGTTAAACTAGTTTTACTAGTTCTACAAAATTAAACAATGACAATTTTTTTAGGGTGATGCAAGATCACTCTTACACCACTGGATGCTCCTGCATCATTCAATCTTGATTTAAACATTCATGACATAATTTTAGAGATCTTGGGATTCAGAAGGACTTCTTTCTCAATGGTATATTTGGGGTCCCTTTGCATTTAAAAAAAATTAAAAATAGATATCTGGAGGAATCTTTTGGATTGTATCAAAGAAATAATTAATCATTGGTCTCACAAATGGTTAAAATTTGGGGGTAGATTAACTTTTTTGTAATCAATCATTTAGGAAATACAAATTTTGATAAAATCTATAAAGAAAATAAACACGAAGTACCTTGTATTGAATTCATAGGGGGTTTAAATACATTTGAATATAGTTGTTTGGGTAGTTACCCAACTCATTTTTACATAACCACCCAAGAATTAGAAGAGCGCTTCATATATTAATGTAATAGTATGTGCTATATATAATAATATATGCTAACATCCCCCCTTATTACATTAATGTCAACTGCATAGAGCTTTGCGGAATGTTTTGAACTTGACTCACCCAAGTGCTTTGGTGAAAATATCTACAACTTGCTCTTTAGTAGGAATGTATTGGAGCTGTATATGATGCTTTGGAACTTCATCATGAATGAAATGACATCTTGTATCAATGTGTTTGGTACGATCATGAAAAATAGGATTTTTGACAAGGTTCAAAACACCTTGGTTGTCACAAGATAAATGTAGTGGAAGATTCTTTGGAAGACCCATATGTGTAAGAATGCGACGTAGCCATATTATCTCACAAACTGCTCCACTAGCTACTCGATATTCTACCTCTGTAGAAGAAATAGCAACCACGTATTACTTTTTTCTATGCCAAGAGACAGGTCCAGACCCAAGATGAAAGATATATCCAGAAGTTGATTTCCGATCATCAATGAATCCAGCATAATCGGAGTCCATGTATCCTTGTAGATAAAAGTTGTTATTCTTTTTGTATTCCAAGCCAAACTCTGTGGTACCACGAACATAATGTAGAACTCTTTTTGCTACTTTCCAATGACTTACCTTGGGATTCTGCATGAATCGTGAAAGGTACCCCACAACAAAACTGAGATCTGGCCTGGTATTTGTTAGATATATGAGACTCCCAATCAACTGTCGATAGAGAGTACCATCTACCTAAGGTGATTCATCATATCATGATAACTTAAGTCCTTGCTCCATTGGAGTGGCTTTAGACTTACAGTTAGTCATCCGATATTTTTTGACTAATGTCTTGGCATACTTCTTTTGTGTTACTCTGATGTGATGCTTTTTCTGAGTTACTTCCAAACCAAGACAATAGTGAAGAAGTCCTAGATCTATCATTTCAAAAGATTGATTCAAATCATCTTTCACTGCATCAATCATTTTCTCTAAACTTCCATGTTATGATCAGATCATCTACATATAACACCAAGATCACTATATCAGAACCATTGTTCTTGATATAGATATTTGCATCTAACGGACTTCTTTTGAATCCATGTTGTACTAGGTGATTGTCTATCTTGATGTACCAAGCTCGAGGAGCTTGTTTGAGCCCATACAGGGATTTGATCAATTTACAAACTTTTTGTTCTTGCACTTCAACAATAAATCCTTCTGGTTGAGTCATGTACACTTCTTCTTGTAAGTCACCATTCAAGAAAGCACTTTTCACATCCATCTGATGTAACTTCCACCAAAACTGGGCTGCCATGGCACAAAGTACTCGTATGGTAGTCATTTTTGCAATAGGGGTAAAATTTTCTTCATAATATATGCCTTATTTTTGAGCGTAGCCCTTTGCAACAAGACAGGCTTTATGCTTATCAATAGAACCATCTGCTTTATACTTCACTTTGAATACCCATTTGCAGTCGATGGGCTTCTTTCCAGAAGGTAAATTTACTAGCTTCCATGTAACATTTTTCATGAGAGATGTATGTTCAGCTTCCATAGCCACCTTCCACTGGGGCTCTCTAAGTGCATCCTGGACTGTTGTGGGTTCATTTTCATCTAACATTGTCAGATAAACCCTTTCATTCTTTGTATCCATTTCTCTATCTTTTGTTCCATCCATAGATAGTTCATCAAACTGATGACAAAGTTCATCAACTTCTGGAGATGACGCTTTGCCTTCTTCTATTGAGTGATACTCCATGTACATGGTCGATCTAGAGTCATATCTAGAAGTGAGGTTAATTTAGAATCTCTCAAAGTGTTGGTATACCATTTTGGAACCTTTTTCTGGGAAGGTGAAACTTCTTGCTTAGTCTCATCATCCTCATGATATACTATTGTAGAAGTAGTATTCGATGTGAAAGCTTCATCAAATACTACATCTCTACTTATATGTGTCTTCTTGGTGGTAGGATCAATCAAGCGATATCCCTTTGAATGCTCATCATAACCAAGAAAGATACACTGTAAGGTTTTCTCATCAAATTTCTTCCTTCTCTATTTTGGAATATGCATGAAGGCCTTACATCCAAATACTCGTAGATGAGAAATGGAAGGTTTCTTACCACTCCATGCTTCTTGTGGGGTTTTACCTTGCAGAGCTCTTGTGGGTGCTCTATTCAAAAGGTATGATGTTGTATTAACTACTTCTACCCAATACTGATTTTCAAGGTGTGCACCTTTTATCATACATCAACTCATTTCCACAATGGATCGATTTCTCCTCTCAGAAACACCATTTTGTTGTGGTGTATAAGTTGTTGTTAGCTGTTACTTTATCCCATGTTCTTTTAGATATGATGAAAATTCTTTGGAAGTATATTCCCCCCTCGATCTAAGCGAAGAGTTTTGAGAGAACATCCAGACTCTTTTTCAACTAGTTTCTTGAACTGTCAAAAGTACGAAAATGCCTTAGATTTCAATTGGAGGAAGAAAATCCACATCTTGCGAGAGAAATCATCGACGAACAATTGAAAATACTTCTTCCCACCATAACTGGTTGGCATAGGACCACACAGATCGGTGTGTACCAATTCCAAAGGTTTCTTTGCTCTGGAAGTGCTAGACTCAAAAGGTACTCGATGTTGCTTCCCTGCTAAGCAATCTGTACAAACTGGTAAGATGGAAGAGAGATGAGGAAGTCCTCTTACCATGTCATGTTTGCTCAACTCAAGAAAGTACCCTAAACTGAGATGGCCATATATTTTATGCCAGAGAGAAGTAGCCTCCTTGGTAGTTGCAGCCAAAGCAACATGAGGTGTGGAGAGTGCATCTAGAATGAACAATCCATGCTTGTAAGAACCGGTTGCAACATGTTTACTTTTGTGGGTTATAAAACATCTCTTCTTGCCTTTCACAACTTGGAATACAACATCCATTTTTCTATCTAGCATCTAAGGAATAGAATAGTAGATTATTTGCTAATCTGGGGACATAGAGAACCTTCTCTATTTGACAGCTACCATCGGGAAGAGTGACAAAGATATTCCCTTCACCCTTTACTTGATAGACTTGATCATCAGTAATGGTGACCGATTTTCCTTCTTTCTCCTCAAATGTGTCAAACCATGATTTGTCTCTAGTCATATGTTTACTAGCTCCTAAATCAATATACCATACAACATCTATAGGATAAGGGGAAGTATGGGTCATAAGCACTTTGTGTGCTCTTTCAGAGTTGGAATATGAATCTGATTCAGATGAGTCTGAGTTGGAACTGGAGTTTGCATAAGCGACATGTCCCTTAGGTTGTCTATGTTTCTTGTTATATTTCTGTTTCTCTTTTCCTTTCTTCTTATGGGATTGGTCATTTTGTTGCTTATTTTTGAACCAACACCTGTTGGTGTCATGATTATTCATATCACATATCTTGCAATATTTATCTCTCCGTAAATTTTGTTGTCCTTTTCCTTTGGATGAAGTACCCTCTTTTTGAAATTGCCCTTGTTTCTTTCCCCTTTGTTGAGTGGAAAGAGCATTATCTGGTATCTCATCTTTTTGAACCTTGATTTGCCTCCTCAGTCTGAAGCAAATTTACCAACTCCACAAAAGATACTTGTCTACCCGAAACATTGAGGGAAGTGGTCAACACCTTATAGGAATCTGGTAATGCTCTCAAAATGATAGATTTTAAGACATCTTCGTCCACCGGTTTTCCCATAGCATTCAATTTTACCTTCAGTTCTACCACTCTGCAAAGAAATAGATCAACTGTCTCCCCAGAGTTCATACTGAGGGTATGGAGTTGAGTTTGAAGGTGCATGATAGTAGATTGATTTTTTTCCTTCATACACCGTAATCAAATATTCCCAAGTGGTCTGACTAGTTTTTGCATCACATATATGAGGTTGGACCTCATCTGTAATATCAAGAAGAAGAAACATGAGACCCTTCTTGTCCTTCTTATCCCAAGCATCTTGATCAGTTCCTACTGTTTGAGGGCATTTGATAGTGCCTGTCACCACTTCCCATAAGTCTTCCACTTGAAGAATGGCTCTCATTTTTGTCTTCCAAGGAACAAAATTAGGGCCTTTGAGTAATTGTGAATCGGAGAGATATTTATGCACATAAGTCATTCTAGGAATAATATTTCCCCCCTAAATTTTGAAATTTTGCAAAGACAAAGGAATTGTACTATGATCCTTTTGTTGGTTTGAAGACAAAAAGAGAAAAAAAGGAATGAGAAAGGGAGAAAAAAATGCTTGTGGGTTTGTGAGGATGATTTTTTTTTGTTTTAATCACAAAAAAAATGTGTTTTCTTTTGTTTGGGTTGCTTTGGAGCAACTTTGATATGAGATATGGATAATGCCCTTGTAATGTTGATATATTATAACAACAAAACAAAATAATGTGGTGTGGGTGGGATTGGACCCTCCAACCACTAAGTCCACACTAGAAGAACCAAACCACCACGATGAAACAAAACTTTGACAATCAACGTAAAAGACCTTTGGCAAGAGTGGAACCTCTAACCAAACCATCTCGGCTAATACACAACAATGGAAACTAGAGGACCTTTGGCGAGAGTGGAACCTCTAACCAAACTGTTGAATAAGGTACAACAAGAGTATTGTCATTGTTGTCAACACAGACAACAATTGATGCAGTTGAAGCAATGGACAAGAATTCTGAAGTCAGTCAGATCAAGTACAGTAAATTTGCAGGAAAACAGAAGTCACCAAGATTCAAAAAATTGCAGAAAAGACCAAGTAAGAAAACTGTCGCGATATCGCGACAAGTTTTCTGTCGCGATATCGCGACAGGTTGAGAGGTCCGTTAGCGAAAAGAAAAATTGTCGCGATTTCGCGACATAACCGAGGAGAGAGAAAATGCACACCAAATGGTAGATGAGGAAAGGAGAGAGAAAATGCACGCCAAATGGTCACGATTTCGCGACATAACCGAGGAGAGAGAAAATGCACGCCAAATGGTCGCGATTTCGCGACATGTCCGAGGAGAGAGAAGATGCAAGCAAATTTGTCGTGATTTCGCGACATGTGGGCAGAGAAGGAAGCAAGGTGAAAAGATGTCACGATTTCGCGACATGTTGGAGGAAAATGCACTAAGTCAAGGAAGTGTAGCGATTTCGCTACAAGTTTGAAAGTCAAGGCGAAAGAGTGCAGCGATTTCGCTGCATGTTGAAATGAAGGGCAAAGAAGGTGTAGCGATTTTGCTACAAGTTTGAAAGTCAAGGCGAAAGAGTGCAGCGATTTCGCTGCATGTTGAAATGAAGGGCAAAGAAGGTGTAGCGATTTCGCTACAAGTGAAAAAGCACAAACAAGAAGGTGTAGCGATTTCGCTGCATGACAAAATGCATGGAAACAAAGGTGTAGCGATTTCGCTACCATTCAAAGTTGCAAAAATTAAAGATGTAACAAGTCAAAAGCACAAGGCACAAAGTTGTAGCGATTTCGCTACTGCATGAAGCAAAGAGTGTACGGAAGCAGTGAATGTCGCGATTTCGTGACATGTTCCATTTTCGCTGTTGCTGGCAAAGGAGAGTGTACGAAAGCTAGAAGCGTCGCGATTTCGTGACAAGAAGGATGATGACATCAAAAGCGAAAGCATCATGATTTCGTGACAAGAATGATGATGACGTCAGCAAAGTTAGAAAGTGTCGCGATTTCGCGACAGGGTGCAAGGAAAGTTGCTGGAAGCCGAAAGTGTCACGATTTCACGACAACATACAGGATGACGTCAGTAAAAGTTCTAAGTGTCGCGATATCATGACATGAATAGAGGGAAAGCTTTCAAAGCCAAAATGGTCACGATTTCGCGACAAGGGCATGAAGTGTACGGCTTCAAAAAGTGTCACGATATCGTGACAGGTAACAGTCTGGCAGGTAAAACCCGTAGGAGCATGCAAGGTGACACGTGTCAGAAAAAGCATACAGAAAATCATGCAACCTGTTACGTAAAAAGTAACTGATGTCAGATCGACAGTTACACGTTGACAGTGTCGGACATGCATGGGAACAGATGTATATTCTTGATTGAAAAAGCATTCGATGCATCACATATGTAGTTTTGAAAAAGCATTCGAAAAGCCGTATTTGAAGAAATTGAAAAGCCGTATTTGAAGAAATTGAACAGCCGAATATGAAGGATCAGAAAAGCTTTCAAAAAGATGTATTTGTAGCATTTAAAATAGCCGTATTGCAAGGAATCGAACCGCCGTATTGCAGGGTTTCGAACAGTCGAAGTACATGGAATCGAACAGCCGTATTGCATGGATTCAACAGCCGTATTGCAGGGTTTCGAACAGTCGAAGTGCATGGAATCGAACAACCGTATTGCATGGATTCGAATAGTCAGAGTATGTGATTCGACTACATGCAGGATTGATAGGTTATAAAAGAATAGTCGTACAAAGAAGATGTTGCTGTTGTTAGAGAGAAATTACTGTAAAAGGAGGGTTAGAAAAGAGTCAAGAGAAAAATTAGCAGAGCCATGAGAGTGTGCAGAGTTGGGTTAATTGCGCACTACCAGTCAGGGTCGTGCATGAAGTGAAGACATTTTTATGTCATTCTAAATTGATCAGAATTGCAGTCCAAGTTGGTGCTTGGTACTAGGAGTTGGTGCTCCATCTGTTGCAACAGAAAATTAAGGGGTTGGTGCTCCTTCCAGTAGATGCTGGTAAAGTATTTGTAAAATTGATATTTTGCAAAGACTGGATTTGGATTGAAGTCCAAGCAGTCATTTTTGAGGAGTAGCCAAATTGGTGAACCTCGGTATATTGAGTGTTGTGGTGTGCTCTCTTGTTCAATCTATTTTTCTTGTTTTCAAGTTCTCTTTATTTCATATTAAATGCTGTAGATATAAAAATTAATAGCTACACTGATTCACCCCCCCCTCTCAGTGTCATTGTGTGAATATCAATTGGTATCAGAGCAAGGTTCCTTGTACAAGCTTAATCAGCTAAGGAGATCTTGGAAGAAACAATGGCAGGCGGTGAAGGATTCTCATCCAACAAAGCCCCCTTATTTGATGGAACAAATTACACTTTCTGGAAACTCAGGATGCAAACATATCTGAGTGCATTGGGATATGATATTTGGGATTCTGTAGATAGTGGATACACAACACCCACTACCCCTCCAACAGATACTGCTGAGAAGAAAAAATTTGAGAACAACTCCAAAGCTAAGAATGCTATAATGTGTGGGCTTGTTGACAGTGAACTGATAAGAGTCATGAGCTGTAAATCAGCAAAAGACATGTGGGATAAACTGAAGAGCATCCATGAAGGAGACAACAAGATCAAGGAAGCAAAACTGCAAACTCATCGAGCACAGTTCGAAGCACTGCAAATGAATGAAGATGAGAACATAGAGGCTTATATGCTGAGAGTCAACGGAATCATTAATGCAATCAGAGGACTCGGTGAAGAAATTGATGATGCAGTTGTTGTGAAAAAGGTTCTCAGAACACTGCACAAAAGATTTAACTCCAAAGTTTCTGCAATAGAAGAGGCAAAAGATCTGAACAACTTCAGCTTGGATGAGATGCATGGTTCTCTGACAACATATGAAATGAGAATAGGACAAACCAAGTCTATAGACAGAGAAGCAGATTTTAAAGCACACAAGAATATAAAAGCTGAACATGAATCTGAGGATGAAGAGACTCTGGATGAAACAGAAGCTAATTTTGTTCAGAAACTCACAAAAGGAAAAGGAAAATATAGAGGAAAGCTACCTTTCAAATGCTTCAATCTATGGAGGAGTCGGTCATTTTGCAGCCAAATGTCCAATGCAGGAGAAAACCAAAAATGGTGAAGGCTCACACCAAGAAAAAGGTGACTCGGAAGAAGAAACAAAATTTCAGAAAGAACAATTTCAAGAAGAAAAGCTTCATATCCAAGAATGTCAACACTTTTGAAGAAAGCTCAGATGAGGATTCTGAAGAAGAAAAAGGTGAAGCTCTGCTCATGGCACTTGAAGAGGAAAGAACAGAAGAAAATCGGGAAGGTGATGAAAACTTTAAAGATGAAGCCGAAGTTTATCCTGGAAGGAGAATTGGTTGCTGCACTTGAAGAGTTGAGTGTTGAAAGGAAAAAGAACAAAAAGTTTTCAAGAAAACTAGAAGATGCCACTGACATAATAAACAGTTTAAAAATACAGACAGAGGAATTCAAGAAAATGTCTGAAGTTCTTGATGAACAATTAACTGTAAAGACAGTTGAATGCAGCAAGCTAGAGGAAGACATGGTTAAGTTAAGAATGCAGTTAGAGGAGATGAATAGAAAATTAAACTATTTTCATAAGTTTGAAGAAAGTACTGTAAAGTTGGATAAAATGTTAAATAACCAAAGGCCTTCCGACATCAAATTTGGTTTAGGCTTCGATGAAGGAGAATCATCAAAGGGTTCAAAGGCCTCGAATGTAGAACCCATAAAGAAAGAAGAAAAGATCAGTGGTTGATCTAGAAAAAACAAAACATGCCCAAGAAAGCAATAATGCCGGACTCAAGAAGAGTACTCGACAAAGATGGCTTCATAAAAGTCACACATCCAAGAAGGAAAATATTTATGGCTCCTACTTCAAACTGGCAAAGACCGGCACCCAGGTTTAATCATTCCTTTTCTGGTTACTATTTTAAATGCAATGCTTATGGCCATAAAATTTTAGATTGCAGGCATAATGTATCTCAAAGGAATTTCACAAGCAGAAATGTTTTTTCTCCTTTAATGAATTATGCAGTTGAATGTTATAATTGTCATAATTTTGGACATATTGCTAGAAACTGTAGAAGCATTTTTGCAGCAAATAATTATCAGGGTAGAAAATCTCAACCAAGTGAGTTGAAACAAAACAAGAAATTTCCTGAAAAACAAGTACATGCTAATGAGAAGACAAAGGCAAAACAAGTAGCCAAATCTGTCATCAAACCAGAATGGAAAGAAAAGGAATCTTTAATTGTTCAGATTGCCTTTAAAGCTCAGAACAAATCTGCACCTTGGATACTTGACAGTGGGTGTTCCAGTCACATGACAAGTGACAAGCAAAAATTTGAGAATTTGCAGAATTATGAAGGTGGTTCTGTGAAATTTGGAAATAATGATGGAGCAAAGATTGTTGGAAAGGGATCACCAAGATCGGTGATGGCAATATAAAATCAAAAGAAGTCTTGTTTGTGATTGGTCCCAAGCATAACTTACCGAGTGTAAGTCAAATCTGTGACAGAGGCCATGATGTAATCTTCAAGAAGGAGGGTCATGAAGTAAGAAAGACAAAAAATGGAAAGATAATAGCCACTGGACTGAGAACTTCTGGAAATCTGTATACACTTTCGGAGACTTCAGAAGGAGCTTGCTTGGTTGGTCAAGAAGAAGAAAACTGGCTATGGCACAAGAGACTCGGTCACATAAGCTTTGATAATCTGGTAAAAATCAGCTCAAAAGGGGCAATAAGAGACATACCAACTATTGGTAAACCTTCAAACAAGTATTTGTGAGTCATGCCAAAAGGGAAAACAAACCAGAGCCACTTTCAAAGCAAAAGAATATTTCACAAGCAAGCCATTAGAACTAATTCACACTGATTTATGTGGACCCATGAGAACTGAAAGCATAAATGGACACAAATATTTTATGCTGTGTATAGATGATTACTCAAGAATGACATGGGTACTATTTTTGAAACTTAAATCAGAAGCCTTTGAGATGTTTAAAACCTTCAAAAATCTTGTTGAGAATCAATCAGGGAAAAGAATTAAATGCCTAAGATCAGACAGAGGAGGAGAGTTTATTTCAGAAGAATTTGTAGAATACTGTCAAAAATATGGGATAAGAAGACAGATTTCAGCAGCTAGAACACCTCAAAAAAATGGTGTTGTAGAAAGGAAGAATAGGACAAGGCAGGAAATGGCAAGGACAATGTCGGATCGAGAACAAAATAGCCGATGTATTTTGGAAAGAGGCAATACATACTGTAGTTTACATTCAAAACAGTTGCATGCTAAGACCACATGAAAGCAAAACACCTTATGAGCTGTGGTTTGGCAAAAAGGCAACAACAAGACATTTCAAAGTATTTGGCAGCAAGTGCTACATCAAACGGACTGAAGATAACCTCGATAAATTTGAAGATAGAGCTGATGAAGGTATCTTTCTTGGTTACTCAACAAAAAGCAAAGCCTACACATGTTACAACAAAAGGCTAAAGAAAATTGTTGAGAGTGCTGATGTGAAAGTTGATGAAGGTAGAGAACAAGAAATTACTTATCAAGAAAACTACCCCATCTATGAAGAAGTCATTGAAGGTGATGATGAAAAGGAAACAGATAAAAATCAAAAAATTGATCCAGATGGTGTAAAAACTGAATCAGAAGAAGAAGAAAACAGGAAATTTAAAACAGGCAACTGGCAAAAAAATCATCCAAGTGAACAGATTATTGGGGATCCCAAAGATGGTATTCAGACAAGAAGAGCAGCAGTGCGGAACTATTCTCTGTTATCTAGCATTGAACCTAAAAATGTTGCTGAAGCAAGCAATGATGAAAGTTGGTTGAAGGCAATTAATGAAGAACTAGATCAGATTGAGAAAAACAATACCTGGGAATTAGTACCTAGACCAACAAATAAAAACATAATTGGCACTAAATGGGTTTTTCGAAATAAATTAAATGAAGATGGACAGGTTGTCAGAAATAAGGCAAGATTGGTCTGTAAAGGCTATGCTCAGGTTGAAGGCATTGATTTTGAGGAAACTTTTGCACCGGTAGCCAGACTAGAGGCAATCAGAATGTTTCTGGCATTAGCAGTTCATAAAAACTTCAAAGTATATCAAATGGATGTAAAATCAGCATTTTTGAATGGAAAACTGGAAGAAGAGGTTTACATTGAACAGACCAGATGGCTTCCAACTTGGTGAAAACCCAGATTTTGTTTGCAGGTTAAAGAAAGCATTATATGGTTTGAAACAGGCACCCAGAGCATGGTATGCAAGGCTGGATAATTATCTAATTAAACAAGGGTTCAAGAAAGGTTTGGTGGACAGCAACTTATATGTCAAAACAGAGAAGGGCCATCTTATTGTTCTTGTTGTTTATGTAGATGATATAATATTTGGCAGCAGCATGGATGAATACTGCAAAGACATATCAACTAAAATGAAGAAAGAATTTGAGATGTCTATGATTGGTGAACTTTCTTATTTTCTAGGACTCGCAGGTCAATCAAAATGAAAAAGGCATTTTTATTTCTCAAGTTAAATATGTAAAAGAAATGCTGAAAAAGTTCACAATGGAAGACAATAAACCTGTAAGCACTCCCATGACAACAGGTTGCAAGTTGAGCAAGGATGATAAATCCCCGGATGTAGATCAAACTATGTACAGGTCTATGATTGGAAGCCTGCTGTATTTAACGACCACTAGACCAGATATATTACAAGCAAGTATGCATGGTTGCAAGATTTCAAGCCAATCCCAAAGAAACTCATGTAACAGCTGTAAAGAGGATCTTCAGATATCTCAAGGGCACTATGGATTATGGGTTGTGGTACCCAAAAGGTAAATATTTCACTTTGATTGCATATTCTGATGCAGATTGGGCAGGATGTATTGATGACAGAAAGAGCACAAGTGGAGGGGCATTTTATCTTGGAGACAGGCTGGTAGCATGGCACAACAAGAAACAAGAATCAGTATCTCTATCCACTGCAGAGGCAGAATACATTGCAGCAACAACATGCTGTACTCAGATATTATGGATGAGACAAACGTTGAAAGATCTTGGTATTCATTTCAAAGAGCCAATTTCAATTAAATGTGATAACACTAGTGCTATCAACATATCCAAGAATCCAAGAATGCATTCAAGAACCAAACATATTGCAATCCGATATCATTTCTTGAAGGATAAAGTTGCAGAAGGAGAGGTAAAATTGGACTTTGTTCCAACTACAGAGCAAGTAGTTGATATATTCACAAAACCATTGCCCAAGGATGTTTTTGAGTACCTTCGAAATAAGTTGGGAGTGGTCACAATTCCCAAGAACTGACTATCTTTTGGGATCACATTCTCAAGGGGTGCATTTATGCCTATACTTATAGTTTTGCTTATACTTATGATTTTTGCTAACTATAACAACATTTGTCTGAGAATGGTGTGCAGAGACTCATGGGGAGTCTGCAATAGCCCTTTGGTATTATTGTCAAAGGGGGAGAAGAATTACAGGAAAGTGCATGAGTGTTGCCAACAATTCCAAAGGGGGAGATTGTTGAACAAGGTACAACAAGAGTATTGTCATTGTTGTCAACACAGACAACAATTGATGCGATTGAAGCAATGGACAAGAATTCTGAAGTCAGTCAGATCAAGTACAGTAAATTTGCAGGAAAACAGAAGTCACCAAGATTCAAAAAATTGCAGAAAAGACCAAGTAAGAAAACTGTCGCGATATCGCGACAAGTTTTCTGTCGCGATATCGTGACAGGTTGAGAGGTCCGTTAGCAGAAAGAAAAATTGTCGCGATTTCGCGACATAACCGAGGAGAGAGAAATGCGCAAATGGTCGCGATTTCGCGACATAACCGAGGAGAGAGAAAATGCACGCCAAATGGTCGCGATTTCGCGACATGTCCGAGGAGAGAGAAGATGCAAGCAAATTTGTCGCGATTTCGCGACATGTGGGCAGAGAAGGAAGCAAGGTGAAAAGATGTCGCGATTTCGCGACATGTTGGAGGAAAATGCACTAAGTCAAGGAAGTGTAGCGATTTCGCTACAAGTTTGAAAGTCAAGGCGAAGAGTGCACATAGAAAGAGGAAAGAACGGAAAGGCGAAAGAGTGCCATTTCGCTGCATGTTGAAATGAAGGGCAAAGAAGGTGTAGCGATTTCGCTACAAGTGAAAAAGCACAAACAAGAAGGTGTAGCGATTTCGCCGCATGACAAAATGCATGGAAACAAAGGTGTAGCGATTTCGCTACCATTCAAAGTTGCAAAAATTAAAGATGTAACAAGTCAAAAGCACAAGGCACAAAGTTGTAGCGATTTCGCTACTGCATGAAGCAAAGAGTGTACGAAAGCAGTGAACGTCGCGATTTCGCGACATGTTCCATTTTCGTTGCTGGCAAAGGAGAGTGTACGAAAGCCAAAAGCGTCACGATTTCGCGACAAGAAGGATGAGGCACAAGCCAAAAGCGTCGCGATTTCATGACAAGAATGATGATGACGTCAAAAAGTCAGAAAGTGTCACGATTTCACGACAGGGTGCAAGGAAAGCTGCTGGAAGTCGGAAGTGTCACGATTTCGTGACAACATACAGGATGACGTCAGCAAAAGTTCTAAGTGTCGCGATATCGCGACATGAATAGAGGGAAAGCTTTCAAAGCCAAAATGGTCACGATTTCATGACAGCAAGGGCATGAAGTGTACGGCTTCAAAAAGTGTCGCGATATCGCGATAGGTAACGATCTGGCAGGTAAAACCCGTAGGAGCATGCAAGGTGACACGTGTCGAAAAAGCATACAGAAAGTCATGCAGCCTGTTACGTAAAAAGTAACTGATGTCAGATCGACAGTTACACGTTGACAGGTGTCGGACATGCATGGGAACAGATGTATATTCTTGATTGAAAAAGCATTCGATGCATCACATATGCAGTTTCGAAAAAGCATTCGAAAAGCCGTATTTGAAGAAATTGAAAAGCCGTATTTGAAGAAATTGAACAGCCGAATATGAAGGATCAGAAAAGCTTTCAAAAAGATGTATTTGTAGCATTTAAAATAGCCGTATTGCAAGGAATCGAACCATCATATTGCAGAGTTTCGAACAGTCGAAGTGCATGGAATCGAACAGCCGTATTGCATGGATTCAACAGCCGTATTGCAGGGTTTCGAACAGTCGAAGTGCATGGAATCGAACAGCCGTATTGCATGGATTCGAACAGTCAGAGTATGTGATTCGACTGCATGCAGGATTGATAGGTTATAAAAGAATAGTCGTACAAAGAAGATGTTGCTACTGTTAGAGAGAAATTGTTGTAAAAGGAGGGTTAGAAAAGAGTCAAGAGAAAAATTAGCAGAGCCATGAGAGTGTGCAGAGTTGGGTTAATTACAGACCAGTCAGGGTCGTGCATGAAGTGAAGACATTTTTATGTCATTCTAAATTGATCAGAATTGCAGTCCAAGTTGGTGCTTGGTACTAGGAGTTGGTGCTCCATCTGTTGCAACAAAAAATTAAGGGGTTGGTGCTCCTTCCAGTAGATGCTGGTAAAGTATTTGTAAAATTGATATTTTGCAAAGACTGGATTTGGATTGAAGTCCAAGCAATCATTTTTGAGGAGTAGCCAAATTGGTGAACCTCGGTATATTGAGTGTTGTGGTGTGCTCTCTTGTTCAATCTGTTTTTCTTGTTTTCAAGTTCTCTTTATTTCATATTAAATGTTGTAGATATAAAAATTAATAGCTACACTGATTCACCCCCCCCTCTCAGTGTCATTGTGTGAATATCAATTGGTATCAGAGCAAGGTTCCTTGTACAAGCTTAATCAGCTAAGGAGATCTTGGAAGAAACAATGGCAGGCGGTGAAGGATTCTCATCCAACAAAGCCCCCTTATTTGATGGAACAAATTACACTTTCTGGAAACTCAGGATGCAAACATATCTGAGTGCATTGGGATATGATATTTGGGATTCTGTAGATAGTGGATACACAGCACCCACTACCCCTCCAACAGATACTACTGAGAAGAAAAAATTTGAGAACAACTCCAAAGCTAAGAATGCTATAATGTGTGGGCTTGTTGACAGTGAACTGATAAGAGTCATGAGTTGTAAATCAGCAAAAGACATGTGGGATAAACTGAAGAGCATCCATGAAGGAGATAGCAAGATCAAGGAAGCAAAACTGCAAACTCATCGAGCACAGTTCGAAGCACCGCAAATGAATGAAGATGAGAACATAGAGGCTTATATGCTGAGAGTCAACGGAATCATTAATGCAATCAGAGGACTCGGTGAAGAAATTGATGATGCAGTTGTTGTGAAAAAGGTTCTCAGAACACTGCACAAAATATTTAACTCCAAATTTTCTGCAATAGAAGAGGCAAAAGATCTGAACAACTTCAGCTTGGATGAGATGCATGGTTCTCTGATAGCATATGAAATGAGAATAGGACAAACCAAGTCTATAGACAGAGAAGCAGCTTTTAAAGCACACAAGAATATAAAAGCTGAACATGAATCTGAGGATGAAGAGACTCTGGATGAAACAGAAGCTAATTTTGTTCGAAAACTCACAAAAGGAAAAGGAAAATATAGAGGAAAGCTACCTTTCAAATGCTTCAACTGTGGAGGAGTCGGTCATTTTGCAGCCAAATGTCCAATGCAGGAGAAAACCAAAAATGGTGAAGGCTCACACCAAGAAAAAGGTGACTGGAAGAAGAAACAAAATTTCAGAAAGAACAATTTCAAGAAGAAAAGCTTCATATCCAAGAATGTCAACACTTCTGAAGAAAGCTCAGATGAGGATTCTGAAGAAGAAAAAGGTGAAGCTCTGTTCATGGCACTTGAAGAGGAAAGAACAGAAGAAAATCAGGAAAGTGATGAAAACTTTAAAGATGAAGCTGAAGTTTATCTAGAAGGAGAATTGGTTGCTGCACTTGAAGAGTTGAGTGTTGAAAGGAAAAAGAACAAAAATTTTTCAAGAAAACTAGAAGATGCCACTGACATAATAAACAGTTTAAAAATACAGACAGAGGAATTCAAGAAAATGTCTGAAGTTCTTGATGAACAATTAACTGTAAAGACAGTTGAATGCAACAAGCTAGAGGAAGACATGGTTAAGTTAAGAATGCAGTTAGAGGAGATGAATAGAAAATTAAACTATTTTCATAAGTTTGAAGAAAGTACTGTAAAAGTCGGATAAAATGTTAAATAACCAAAGGCCTTTCGACATCAAATTTGGTTTAGGCTTCGATGAAGGAGAATCATCAAAGGGTTCAAAGGCCTTGAATGTAGAACCCATAAAGAAAGAAGAAAATATCAGGGTTGATCTAGAAAAAACAAAACATGCCCAAGAAAGCAATAATGCCAGACTCAAGAAGAGTACTGACAAAGATGGCTTCATAAAAGTCACACATCCAAGAAGGAAAAGATTTATGGCTCCTACTTCAAACTGGCAAAGACCGGCACCCAGGTTTAATCATTCCTTTTCTCGGTTACTGTTTTAAATGCAATGCTTATGGCCATAAAATTTCAGATTGCAGGCATAATGTATCTCAAAGGAATTTCACAAGCAGAAATGTTTTTTCTCCTTTAATGAATTATGCAGTTGAATGTTATAATTGTCATAATTTTGGACATATTGCTAGAAACTGTAGAAGCATTTTTGTAGCAAATAATTATCAGGGTAGAAAATCTCAACCAAGTGAGTTGAAACAAAACAAGAAATTTCCTGAAAAACAAGTACATGCTAATGAGAAGACAAAGGCAAAACAAGTAGCCAAATTTGTCATCAAACCAGAATGGAAAGAAAAGGAATCTTTAATTGTTCAGACTGCCTTTAAAGCTCAGAACAAATCTGCACCTTGGATACTTGACAGTGGGTGTTCCAGTCACATGACAGGTGACAAGCAAAAATTTGAGAATTTGCAGAATTATGAAGGTGGTTCTGTGAAATTTGGAAATAATGATGGAGCAAAGATTGTTGGAAAGGGATCACTCAAGATCAGTGATGGCAATATAAAATCAAAAGAAGTCTTGTTTGTGATTGGTCTCAAGCATAACTTACCGAGTGTAAGTCAAATCTGTGACAAAGGCCATGATGTAATCTTCAAGAAGGAGGGCTGTGAAGTAAGAAAGACAAAAAATGGAAAGATAATAGCCACTGGACTGAGAACTTCTAGAAATCTGTATACACTTTCAGAGACTTCAGAAGGAGCTTGCTTGGTTGGTCAGGAAGAAGAAAATTGGCTGTGGCACAAGAGACTCGATCACATAAGCTTTGATAATCTGGTAAAAATCAGCTCAAAAGGGGCTATAAGAGACATACCAACTTTTGGTAAACCTTCAAACAGTATTTGTGAGTCATGCCAAAAGGGAAAACAAACCAGAGCCACTTTCAAAGAAAAAGAATATTTCACGAGCAAGCCATTAGAACTGCTAATGCCATCAACTATTGGTTTACATTGAACTGGATGTAATATTTCACGAGTAAGCCATCACTAAGAAGTGGCCAAACCACCTCGGCTAATACATAGCAATGGAAACAAAACCGACTGCCGCGTGATAGTATTTTGGGTGTTTGAAAAAAAATTTAATCCCATGATTCTGCGGTGCGAGAACATCTATTTTCGCTAAGTGTATTGCCCTGCATCCTACGAGGAGAATAACACAAAAAAAAATTCTTTATCCCACAATCAAGAGAGGAGGAAATATGAAGGTATATATATATGCCTTTTTGCCCCAAGGCTTTTGATTACCTTCGGGTAATCAAGTCACGTACTTGTTTTTCCCTCAAGCCATTCACCACGTGTTGTGTGTCACTTAGCCACGTTCTTGGTTCACCGAGTCAGCTTCCACCGAGTTAGCTTCACCCGTGTCCTACCACATTTTGGTCCTGCCTAGTCAACTTCACCCATGTCCTACCTTGTCTTGATCTTCTGAGTTAGCTTTAGGGTTTTGTTAGCTTTTGATCCTCTGGTCGGCCTTGGTTTTCACACCCTGGTCCGCTTCAGAGTTTTAGGGTTTCATCATATTCTAAGCCTTGGTTTTTGCATCCTCATGTCCACTTCAGTATGCCCTCAATTTTCATGTCCTTAGGTCCTACTACCTCACTTTGCTCGGACTACTCTGCTCTGATGCCATGATAAAATCTACAAAGAAAATAAACGCGAAGTACCTTGTATTGAATTCATAGGGGGTTTAAATATATTTGAATATAGTTGGTTGGGTAGTTACCCAACTCATTTTAATATAACCACCCAAGACTTAGAAGAGCGCTTCATAGATTAATGTAATAGTATGTGTTGTATATAATAATATATGCTAACAAATTTATAAATTTTCTATCCTTGCTTCCCTACATACCATATGAAAAGAGTTGGATAATATGGCTAGATTGTTTTTTGGGTGGGAGGAGGAGTAAAAGAGAAGAAATGGACCTTAGTAAGTTGGGAGAAAGTAAGTCATTCCAAGGAAAACGAGGGTTTGGGATTGAGGAGATCTGAGTTAAATAATAAAGCTTAGGCAAGAAATATAAACTCGAGGTGGATCTTCCAATAAGCTTATTTATTCAATAGATTTTTAACTAGTAAATATTTAGGATAGGTGAATCCAAATGAGGTGAGTTATTTACCTTTGGATGGTAATGGACCCTTAGTGTGGTAGGCTCAAAAGTTACGATCTCAGGTAGTGAAATATGGATCATTAGGGAAAGTGGTGAGAGGGAAGAAGGCATGATTTTGGACAAGTTCATGGGATCAATAACCACCTATCATTTATGCATTCCTATAACTACAACCAGTCAAAAAAATTATGGAAAGTAGGGGTTGGATAAAAATTAAAAGTTATTTAAACACTAGTCAGCTAGAGGATTATAAGTTTAAGTAGTTTAACATGTTGATGAATGGTCAATTTTAATCCCTCCAAAATTCACACCCATCATGACTAAAATATTGGTAGAAATATTTCTCATAGGTAGATATGAGGATGATAAATTAGCTTGGGGCTATGGAATCCTTGGGGTCTGCAATAAAGAATGAATATTATAAGATCCTGTAAGAACCTCCTCCTCATGCATATTAGGTTGAGGATTGAAGAAATATTTGACAGTCTAAAGGTTGACCAAAAGTAAACTTCTTTGCTTGGTAGTTCATGCATAATGAAGTTCTTACTTTTGATAATCTCATATGTATGGGAATCTTTGGTCCATATCAATGTGTTTTATGCTAAAAGAGTAAGGAAATATCTGACCACTTGATGTTTGAGTGTTTGTTCATGCATCAGATTTGGGAGTGATGGTTTTATCTTATAAAATTTGAGCCAATGGTGATTTGAATCATATTAATATTTATAATATATGGAATATGGGTAGATTTAAATATAAAGCTCTCTATATTGGTTGAAATATTGGATTAAAATTTATTTTGTGGTAACTATGGCTAGATATGTTAGCATGTGCTATATTTGTTATTATATTATTAGTAGCTTAGTATATTATTGTTAGTTGTTAGACTCATTTAGCATATTGTTAGCCACTTTCTAGGTTGAGGTTATCTAAGGCTATATTTAATCTTTGCATTATGTATTTAATCAAAGCCTTGATTAATATATGTTTATCGATTGGGTTCACTAATATGGTATCAAATAATACCGAGCTCTAGGCTCATTCGTATCTTGAGAGCAAATTCTAGAGGCACGTGGAGGACTTGCTAGAAAGACCTGGTCCTCCTATGGAATTTGAGACACAGTGGATGCAGTACCAAACCTTAGATCCTAGATCTGACTATGACACCTAAGTCGATGACCTACATGGACAACAACTAGATCCTATACCTAGGGAACTACGTGGGACACAAAAGCTAGATCTGGAGTGATCTGTGACTCAAGACCTACCTACTTGGTGCTATAGGGGGGAGCCAAACCTTGGATAAGGTGACTCACAGACCGATCGACATGGAGGACTACTAAGGGGTTGGCACGATCCAAACCATGGGGAGAACCGAGATACGGTGGACCTAATATTCTAACTCAAAAGACACCTATGGAAAAAATTTTGATAGGTCCCAATGTGATTTGTCAAACTCATAGAAGCATAAAGAGAATTGTTAGAGACTTAATATGTTCTATACTCAAATACCAATCTCAAAACTCAACTCAAATCAACTCAGCTCAATCTCAATCTCAAATCTGAAAACTCAACTCAATATCTGAAATGGATAGAATAGAATGTTTTCTTTCAAGAACATGAAACCCCAATAATTGCCAACTATGCAAAGAATCACATAACAATGATACTCATGTTCTTTTCACCATCAATTAGGGTTTCAACAACAATGCTCATAAAATAAGGTTTAGTCAACCAACACCATTCAACTCAACATCAACCTTGAAGCATTCAACCAATCATCACAAGAAAAGGAAACAAGTAGAAATCCTTTTCCCTCCAAAGATATTTGAACAAAACAACCACCAACACAATATCACCAAATGCAAAAAATAACTTGCTCAAATCAACTCAATGGAGTAATCCCAATGTCAAGAATCAAGTAAAGCAATAACTTGATCAAACAACCTCTATGGAAGCAACTCAACCATCAAACTCAAAATAGCCAACCAAGGGTTCCACAAACTCAATGCAAGTAGCTAGACTCACAAATATAAACCCTAGTGCACAAAGCTTCCACTATCTCAAACCGGAAATTATGCATTCACCAAAAACTCTCCTTAAGGATAACAATGCATAAGTAGTCTTCAACAAACCAGAAAATAGGATTTACACCTAGCCAAAGGATACCTAGTAGAATACCTTTTCACTCCAACCTTATTTCAGAAAACATACACCAATCATACCCATAAGAAGAATGTGCCCATACCTTATTGGAGTAGAAGATAATTGAACCTTCAAGATGTCACCACACACAACTCTCAAACTTCCAACCAAGTTAGGGTTAGAATAAAAATAAATGAGCAATAATATAAACTTCCTTTATTACACCTTTTAGCTCCACTTCTTTAAACACAACCACCATAACATGCCAATAAATCAACAATCACAGACTCACACCTTATACCTCCATTTTTAATTTTAGCATAGCAAAGAATAATCTTAAAAATACATCCAAAGAAATATGCCCTTATTTCTCCTAAGATTTTATTCAATGCTAATCACAAAAGCCAAAACTCATAAAATTTAATCACACATTATAAATCGCTGTCCAAGAAACTCCGAATTTTGCGGCATAAAGACGTTTTAATAAAAATGTGTGTTACTCTAGCAAAGCACCCCCGCGAGACTCAAAACAATGACCTCCGCCAATGCAACGCCCAATAGCAGCCTTCGTTGCCACTAGCCCATGTGGGCTACGAAGTTCACAAGTGAACTTCCCTCCACTTCACCCTCGAAAAAAACTCCCGAAGACTTTTCAACCGCATGTGCTTCTAAGTCTTCCTTCGATCGTAGCAAATACAAAGCACAAACACCGCAAATTGTATTCGAGGAATTTTGAATTCATTAGCATTCCAACCTTAGGAGTTGGAGAATAAATAGTCTCTTCGAAGACACCTTGACGTCGACGAAAATAAAGACCATTTCGAAATTAATCAAAAGTCTTTTCAAAAAAGGTTTAAAAATCCTTAAATAATTTTAATAAATTAAGAATAAAAAAGGGTTTAAAAACCTTTAAGTATTTTTAATAAATTAAAAATAATTTCTCCCTTAATTAATTAAATAATTAATTAATTAAAACCTTGAAGGGTTTTAAATAATAATTAAATAAATAATAAAGAGAACCTCCATTGGTTTTAATAAAAACCATTTAACTTGGTTTTAATAAAAACCCTATCCAATGGAATCTCTCCAGATTCTCTTAAAAGATTCTCTTGGAATCTTCCACCTTTGAAGCCAACACATCCTCTTAACATTAATGTCATTTCCTTTTGACATCAATGACAACTCATAGACAAGAAGCTAGGATCTCAAATCCAAAATTGCCAACATGAGGGTTAACTGGTAGATTGGGTATAACCTACTCATAGGCAGACAAGCAACTATATGTGCATTTTTTGTTTTATAGTGCACAGTTTCTTTTTCTTCTCGTGTGTGGGATAATCATCCCTAGAACACAGTGAGAGAAGGTTACAGGCCAGATCCCCAGGTGATCCCTCACTAGCACAAATTATAGGTGATCGTAGAAAATTGCCTCCATTTTTACAGAGATTCGTGTTGAAGGAGCTTTCGTTCTACTCAACAATGGTGTGGAAAATCCATTGCAGATGTTTCTAACTGTGTTAAGACAGAAACAATGGCTAACTCGATGATGATTTTAATTTATGGCATCCTTGTGAACATTGGCCGCAACATCATTTTTAGAATGTAGGCATTCTAGCTCAAATTCATGCAGCTAGTAGTTGAATTTAATCCAACCAATTGGAGAATGCACACAGTTCTTGTAGACAAACCAGCATTTAGATCTATTGTGTTCTAGCACCTTTAGGTCAGTTAGGGATCAAATAACATTGGAAGTAAGGGAACAATAGCCAATGTGTTGCAGTCAGATCCCATTGCAAGGTGTAGAAGTTTATTGTGAAATTTTGAAGTTAGTCACACACGCTTTGCTGAGGTAAAATCAGGATGTAGCTTATGATGGTAGATATCAGTTAAAACTAGCCATCGCTGATGGAATTTGGTTTGTTCCATGCATTTATTTCAACATAGATGGGGATAAATCATATCACGATTGTAGGAGTTTTGAGATCTGCATCGCTATTGGTATAAGCAAAGCTTTCTTTCTCATCGGAGCCTTCATAGCAGAGATTTTTAGGCTAGGAGGTGATGACAAACATTGGTTTTATAGCATGCTTGTCGTGGTTATTAACCCTTTAGTAGACTATTGTTGTAGCTAGAAATCATGCAGCAAAATAGATGCAGACGGTCTTGAGAATGACAACCAATCACAACAACCTTCTGATAAGGAGTAAATTCATGTCAAAGTTTGTAGAAAGAGTTTGTAGATAGTGAATCCACATTCGTCGAGATTCGATTGCTTGCGACAGAGATTGCTTAGCGAGTTGGGCTAAAAAAAACTGTATCTAAAAAATTGCTACAAAATAAAGTAAAGGCCACTTCAACACAATAGACATGTCCATCGAGATAAATAAAATAGCGCTCGGGTAGTATCCCTAAGGAGTTGAAGGGCGGATGGTAATGGGGTCAAAATGAAAAGTCACTATTTTTTTTTTATAAAAGAAATGGTGGACGCCTAAATTAAGGTAATATATTTTACATTATATTTTTTTATTAATATTTTTTCAATTATAAAATTTACATATTTTTTTAAAAATCAATTTATTTTATTTTTAAATAAAAATATTAAATTTTGTTTCTTTGAAATTATATTATTTTTAAAACTTACTCTGTAAAACATTAAAAAAAAAAAAATAAGAGGCTTAGTAATTGCACATTTTTTTATTCCCTCAACATTGGGAAATTTTTTTGCAATTACCTCAAAGGCTCTTTGTCAAAGTTTTTAAATATTCCTAGCTGTCCTCTTTTGCACTAAGGGGGGAAAAATTCAGCACTTACCTAAGAGGCAACATTTGTAAAACAAGGAGGGATATTTTTGTATTAAGAGAGAATAACATTTTTTTCCACCATCATTTTTTGCAAATACAAGGGGGATAACTATTTTCCTACCTCACAGAATATTTTTTCTAAAAAGGAAGGACGACTTAAACAGGGTGCATTTTCGACAGTGACCGACACCTTAGTCGAAATTCTTACAACATTCTATCACAGAATATTTTTCTAAAAAGGGAGGATGACTTAAAAAAGGGTGCATTTTCAGAAATGACTGACACCTTAGTCAAAATTCTTGCAATTTTCTATCACATAATTTTTGCAAAAAGGGGAGGGGAACAAGTTGTAAAAGGTTCATTTTGGCAAAGATCGACACCTTAAGAATGGGAAGATCAAAGAAGAAAACTATCCTAAAACCAACTAATGTTGCTAAATCAGTTAAAAGCCCATACTTTTCCCCATTCTTGGAAGGGATATATTATCATGAATATGACACATTTCTCACACTATGGAATGGTGTAGATGCCATAATCAATGATTCTATGTATTGTGAAGACATGCATAGAAATGGTGTTCTAATCCCTATTGGCACTATAATGGGAATATACATGTCATTTGTTGCTATTGACATTGCTCAAATTAAAGTTAATAGGGAAATTAGTGAGGAAAAAAAGGTCAAACCCCTAATGGTCGATGCTTGTAGTGACACAAGTGATCTTCAGCCCATCATGACGAATGCTTGTTGTGACTTATGTGACCTTGAGCCCATGGCCAATTTTTGTTGTGATACAGGTGACCTCCTACCTTTTATGATAGATATTAGTTATAGCATAGGTGATCTCATCACAATAGAAGATTTTTCTTGTGACACTAGAGACTTAAAAACTGAACCTCCTCAAAAAGAGCACTATAATCTCATCAATAGTGATAAATGCAATATTGTTAAAATCAATGATGAAGATGATGAAATTGGGTATTTTAAAAAATGAACCAAAGGATATGGATCCAAACTAACGAAGAAAATGGGATTCAATGGTAAGAGATTAGGTAAACATGAACAAGTCATTAAAACTCCTGTAATACTAAATGTGAGGGCAAAGCATGAAGGCCTTGGCTATTTTGTACAAGCAAGTACTAGTGATTCTATGTTTGTAAAACCTAAATCTCCTCCCTCTCCTGAAAAGCATTGTTGTAGTCATTGTGGAAAGGTAGGATATGTTGCAGCTAAGTGTTGGATATTACATCCTTATGATTCTTGTGGATGTATGAATCACTCTTCTTCTAGTTGTTGGTATAAAACAAAAATGCAAGGTTCATATTGATTGTGGATGGATAGATCTCACACAATGGACCATGATGAAATAAATGTTGTATGGCTTCTACTAAAAAGGTAAAACTTGTGGTAGACCATGAGGCAAATCCAATGACAGACCAAGTGGCAGTCCTAGAGATAATGACCCAGAGATAGACCTACAGACAAACCCAGAGATAGACCTATAGATAGACCTAAAGATAAAGTTCCAGAGGTAGATCTAGAGGTAGATCCAGAGGCAATTATCTAGAGGTAAATTCATAGGCATATCTAGACATAGACCCAGAGGTACACAACCAAAGGTATGCTTAGAGCTAGAGCCAGAGCCATGGGCCAGATCCAGAGTCGAAGACAAAGCACGATCCACCATTCTTTCATTTCTCTTCTTCTTCACCACTATAATGGGACAGTTATATCATTACCCAAATAATAGAATAAGGAGGGATGTTATCATAGCTAGTAGTTATTCAATTACCAAAATAATGTACTAAGAGGGGATGTTAGCATGTGCTATAGTTGTTATTACATTATTAGTAGGTTAGTATAGTATTGTTAGTTGTTATACTCATTTAGTGTATTGTTAGCTACTTTCTAGGTTGAGGTTATCTAAGGCTATCTTAAGCATTTGCATTATGTATTTAATCAGAGCCTTGATTAATATATGTTTATCGATTGGGTTCACTAATAAGAGAGAAATGTTAGAATTTTTAGACAAACCTTTTCATCATTAGATGGCATTTGGTAGGTCATCTAGAGCAAAGTCACATAAAATATGGTAATGTATGCTAAAGAGGAAACTCATGCTAATATAGGGATTATGGAGAAGAAATTCAAAGAAAAAGAGGGACATGATAGAGCTAGTTAGAAACCACCCCTAGAATTTTGGATTAAAATTAATACTAATGGAGCTACAAATGGGAATCCAGGGAGAGCTATAATTAGAGTGGTCTACAAGAATCATTTTAGGATAGTGCTCTATTCAAAAATAGAAGGTCTAGGTAGGGCCATGAAAAATGAAGTAGAAGCCTTAGCTATAAAATTTGCTTCTATTTGGATGGTAATACAAGGTTATAGGAGGATAACCATAGAATTGTATTCTCAAATATTGGTAGGAGACATAGATTGCATGAAACACTTTGCTTTGAAGACATAATGCAAGAATTATCAAATATTTTCTAATACTTGAATTTTTGTTTTACTTTGCACGATATTTTTTCAATTAGTTATATAGGATTGAAATGGGTCCCACCCGTATTACATCATCACCATATAGTGGTATTAAAACAAATCTTGGATATTATCCATGTATCGCTTGGCAAGATTTAAACCTTGGTTTCTTCCTTAAATGTTGATAAATCTAACTAGTTGAGCTAATGCCACTTCATAGGTGTTCGAAAATATTAATTATAATTACTAAATTTAATTATTATTATTTTTATTTCTTTTATTTATTATTATTATTTATAGATATTATTTCTTTATTTTTATTTTACTTCTGGTGTTTTTTTAATTAAAGAAAAGTGTGTTTTCTTGGGAATTTTTTCATGATGCATTTTACCCTTTCCTACAATTTCTTTGTACTTTTTGGCTAGTCTTTTACCCCTTTTTTGGTTATATCATAATTACCCTTTTTGGCAATTTCTTTACACTCTCTAGAAATTTCTATATTTTTTGAAAATTTTATCTTTTTTAGCAATTTCTTTACACTTTATAACAATTTCTATATTTTTTGGAAATTTTGTACTTTTTGGTAATCTTTGAATAATATTATTGGGGCTAAATTCTAATGGCGGGGCTGATATTCATTTGTCCATATTGATTTCAATGGGACGACTTTTGGTCAAGGATTTATTTTTCATTTAGCTGCAATAATTACGCTTTGTAGAGATTTTGATTCTTTTCTTATGCTTATCAAGATTCTAAGTTCATTATCATTTTTATTTCCCTATATACAAATTTTGGATTCCTAGGATTTTAAAATTATTATACTTACATCATCTTCAAAAAATATTGGGTTCGTGTTCTTGTCTTCCTAAGTCTGGTTTTGTTTTAATTTACCATGTTTCTAACATTTCTCTTCCTAGGGTAATTTTTTCTCAGGGTTTATATTTTCAATGGTTGGAACTAATTGTCAATGATCTAGGATTGAGGTAATTTTCATGGTTTGAGCTGTAAATTTCCAATGGTCGGGGTAATTTTTCCAATGGTTACAATTTCTCCAATGGCCAAGCCAATTTCTAATTTTAGGATTTCCAACTACCTTGGCTTTTAGTCTGAGCTTTTGCTTTGCAAGAATTTTTCTATGCTTTTGACTACATCAACACTTGAAAGGTCTAACATTCCAGAATTTTTCTTTCTTACTATGCTTTGGCTTCATTAAGCTTTATTTTTTTCAACTATCTTTAGTCTTCTAACTACTTATGTTTTGATTTTTTTATTTGTTTCTATATTTTCTTAGATTTTCAACATTATATTTATATTTCTTGTTCTTGGATTTTTTAGCTTATTTATTTTCCCTTTGATTTATAATATTTATAATTCTAAGATTCATAATTCTAAGATTCTAAAACTCTTATGTCATATTGGAAACATCTTGGGTTTGAGCATTTTTGCTTTTGAAGTCTACGCTTTGACATCATTGACTTCCAGTTTTAGGATTTTTAAACCCCTATGGTTACATCATCTTGGAAAAACTTTAGATTTAGGATTTTTGCTTCCAATGGCCCAAGAATGATTTCTAATATCTTGAGAATAATTTTTAATGTCTCAATATTGCATAATATTTTGAGTTCCCATTAACATTGACTTGGTTTGCTCTTAAACTTTCCCTTGATTGGGTAGACTTCTACTCAAGCAATTTCTTCACTTAGTATGTAGAATTACAACCATTTTTTTTACATGTGCTAGCTAGTGGCCTTGGTTTTGGTAGCTTGGATAGAATACAAAAAATAAGCAATTTTGTGCCTCAAATATCTTTAAAATTTAGGCAAATTTAAATATTCTAGAAAGCTCTTTTTGATAGACATCGAATGGAAGTGATTTCATAAGATTTCATTGAATATTACAAGATATATGGGGTCCAAAATTCAAACCATGTGTGTTGCTATGAATAAAATCAAGTCTACAATATGTAATTTTAAGTAATTTTAGGATGTTAAGGCTATCGAAACATAGGCATGTGCGTACTTGTTGGAAGGCTTATTTTGAGACTGATATAATAGGAGAGGTTATTTTATAAGGTTTACCATATACAACTATGGTAATAAGCATTACCACAAACATAAGATAAGAAAAAATTATAAACCTATAATTAAAATATTTCAATTGAAAAACTAACATTTTTGAATGATTAACTACCATGCACAAACTCAATAAAATAAGAGAAAATTCACCAAAATTTTAAAAAAGAGAAAATTCACCAAAATTTTAAAAAATGGGTCTTTGATCCATGTAGACTAGGGTGTGTTGTGCAAATGCAACAACTCCTTGTGTCACTTCTCCTCCTACTCTAATTGGTACTCATATTCCTAATACTATTGATCATAGTATGCATGTCTATCTTAAGAATTAAAAAAAGTTTATTACTTCCATTTTAAAATCCTTATGATTAAGGTAGTAGAGTTCTTTGTATTTTTTTAATTTAAAAAAAAAAATTCTCCATCACCACAGGAAACACTATGCATGACTTGGGCATGATTTCATGGTTCAACCATAATTTTTCCCTAGTTTGTGATGGCTCGTGAAATCATACCCTGCAAATATGGGGCATGATTTTGCGAAATCGTGTCCTGAAAGAAAGGGGTGTGATTTCTAAGAAAGATAAAGAAGAATTAAATCGCACTCAGGGCTAGGCAAACATGATTTCACCACAAATAGATAAGGCAAACAAGTAGAGAAAAGAAAAAAACACTATTATTTAATTTAAAGGTTTTTAAATCTTTGACTTTTAGATTTTAAAATTTTTAATGAGCACAAATATTGATGTGAATTTTATTATGTTTGTGGATGCAACATGATGTATTGGAGATTCATGAGTGGATATTGGTATCCTTAGAGGTGGAGTTATGAGAACTTGAGCAAGTCAAGAGCGTTACCATCAAGGCAGTAGGGTTACACAACTTGGTAGAGATACCTCGAGTTGAGGTGGATAGAGTGCTACTTACAGTGCTTGCAAAGAACTGGTAGTTAAAGTCGTCAATCTTTTGGATACCCACAAGGGAAATGACCATCACAATAGAGGATGTATAGCACATCCTAGACATCCCCATCAAGGAAAGGGTAGTTTATGAAGTCCAAGGGCAATCGACCACCTTCCAAATATTATCGATAGGATGGACCCACCAAGCCTAAGAGCTCATCATATTGTTCGATTAGATGGTGGGATACTATGGTGTTGATTCATTTATGAGAGTGATCTATGGGATAGTGTTAAGGTTATTGATTACCACATTATTAGGTGATATCTAACATGGGTGATGGTAGGTGTAGTGTTAGATATGTGAGATTAATGAGTGTGATTTGAATGGGTTCCATATGTGTTGGCATACTTGTATAGGATATTGTACAATATCGTGTACAAGGGGTATATAGGGATATTTTATACAACTTTCCTCTAGGTGTGGTCTTGGGAGAACATAGTGATATAAAAACATTCTATACTACTAGGACCACTACTTAGCCCAAAGCAGCCAATAAAATATATATGGGATAGATCACACAAGTGGATCCAGAGGATGTATATTCAGATACTATCACCAATAAGTTGGGTGATAGATGAGTTGATGGAGACAAATACCATGTGGTACTCCTAACATCTACACCCTAGATAGGCTAAGGATGTAGAGTATCTAGCTCAGATTAGTATTATAATATGGTTCTCTATAAAGAAGGAATAGTTGGAGTTGTACCAGTTCGATAGGATTCAGTGGTAGTTCAAGATATTTCATGGGATACCATACTTAGGTGACTATTGATATAGGAGAGTGTATTAGAACCCATCGAGATTCAAGGGAAACCCCGATGTGGTGTGGTGGGTAGAGGAAAACCTAGATGATCTACCCTATGTGTATCCCAGGGTGGATGATGCTAGAGTTGACTTCGAAAACCGAAGGTGGTACATGGGTTTCATGCTCCAGAGGATATCACCTCTAGTGTCAATATAAATATACTAGGTGATGAGCCTAGGTATACATTGGGTATTCTAAGAGCTCACTCAACAAGCCATAGAGCAAGCACAATAGTGCTAGACAAACCCATAGTAGAGGTGGGCATCCAAATCGAGATAGTTATGGAAACCACTATCTTAGTTGGGATCAAGGAGGTGAGGATAGCTAGAGTTGCCCCTAAGGTGGTCGGGCAAGACCAAAGATCAAGGTAATCCAAGGAGGAATATAGAGGCACTATAGGTACATATAGTATCTCTATAGAGGGAGATGGACATAATTCAAGAGGAAATGACCAAGAGGATGGAGGAGATATGGAGTGCTCTAGGCATTGTGGAGGTAGAGAGGGATGTGATATCATTAGAGGACGACCACCTCCAGGGAGAGGTGGATCAACAATATGAGGAGCATAAACATGCCTGAGTAGAGGGGATGATTGTGGTAACAATATCCAACCAAGTGATGGGGTCTACCTACTCTGTATGAAACTACAAAGGGTGGGTGAGAGATTCAAGGTATCCTTGTAGAAGGTAATATTCTATCATATGATGTACTACTAGGTGGTTCCAAAGGTACATTAAGCACCTCTTCCTTCATTCCTTCATATATTGAGCTGGAGTTGATCTAGGTCACAAATAGTTTCATGGTCCATGAACATGGCCCCACCAGGACTACCTTGAATGGGTGGGATTGAGGATATGGGCTCCTAGAGCTTGAAGGTTCGGGATGACATGTTGATTTTATATTGTGGCATGCATCCCTAGGGATGGTCAACTATACTAGGGATGGACTATGGTACACTGACTTAGAGGACCTATGTATCTCTCTTTTGACTAAAGAAATATCATGATGCTTCTATTTAGTGCAATATGTGTGCTTATATGATTTTTTATGCTTACTATATTTTTATATTTTTATGATGATAATACATGTAATGAGCTAATTATGAATGCATTAATTTAACCTAATGCAAAACTAAATGAGATGGAAATCATGTGGAAGAAAAACATAAGACACAAGAGAAAGAAAAATAGATGAATAAAGGAATAAAAAAAGGAGGATAAACCAAACAAGTAGAGAAAAGGCATAAAAATAATTGTAAGAAAAATTGTGCCCAGTAACATAGAAGCATGATAATGCTATAGAGCGAAATCATGATCCAAAAATTTGAGGTACAATTTCAAAAATAATAGTATAAAATAAGGAAAGAAAGAGAAGAAGAAGAAAGAAGAAGAAGAAGGATAAGAACGAGGAAGAATAAGAAGAAGAACCAAAGGTCAACCAAAGAAAAAAAAAAGTGGTTTGAAACCTGATGTTTGAGTCAATGTAGATCATATTCGATCAATGTGACCAAATGACCAATATTAAACACAAATATGGACAAACAGAGTTAAACCCACTATGGGTGTAGTACTCGCTGAGATAGAAAAATGATGGAGCATGACCCACTATGGGTGTAATGATCACTAAGATGATTAAGAGATAATTGCTAGGATGTATGCTCATAAGTGATTTATATGGAGGCTGCTACTCACATGCGGCCATGAAGCTATCCCATGTGGGGTGTATTATGCATGTAAGATATATGAGCGAGTACAACCCTCGATAGGGGTGTGATGTGCATAGCTTGTGAGTGAAAAAAGTAAATTGAGCTAAGTAATATGTGAGTGTATGCAATTTTCAGAAGAAGGAGAGGAAGAAAAAAAGGAGAAAATAAAAATGTGGTATGTGCAATGAGGTTAAAAAGGTAAGAAAATAGATGAATGTACATCCTTATCTAGGAAAAATAAAAATAAAAACTAAGGCAACAAGAGGACAAGTATGTACCAAAGATAACATGCTCCTTGACCTGACAGAAAATTGTGGTCATTTGAAAAGCCTTTGAGGTCAAGGAAGATATGCGAGCAAAGAACAAAAGAAGAGAAGAAGGAAAAATAGAGAGAAAAGTAAAGAAGGAAAGCACACCCTAAGTTGGGGATATCGCTAGGCATTAGAACCCTAGTGAAAGTGCAATGCATGTGAGCTATGATATAACTAGGTATCATCACATGCCATTATTACATAATCACCAAAAATCTATATGACCAAGCAACCATGAGCAAATAACAATGCAATTATGATAAGTAAAATACAAGTGAAATAGAATGTTAGGAAAATTATGCAGATTATGATAGGTAATCATGGAATATGAGAAAGCTAGTGGATATAATGGAATGATAATTCAAATGGATACCTAATTAATTATTATTTTTATTTTATTAATGCAAGCAGGTAGACTGATAGTCGACACATATTTTGATTGTGCCTCCTATCTTGATAAAAATAATAGGTATACCTAGGATTGATCCATCAAAAATATTCCTAGAAGGTGGACCTTATTGATGATTAGAATCACAAGAAGGCTCCTTCAAAGTATTATCTCCAGCAATATTTTTATGGAAATCCACATACTCTCGAACAAAGCCACTCTTCTTAACAAGGGGAGAAGCAATCCTTGGTTTTGGAATATCCCTATAGGCTAGAAAAGTAGGGTCTCCTTTAGAAGAAAAATTTCTTCAAATTGCACAAAACCTGTCATATTACAAAATAAGATGTTAGAAGAATAAGGAGGGTTTTTTCCCTCATCACACTGCTTTGAATTTTGATGATCTAAATATTCAGAATAAATTATAATATGATCATCATTATCAATAATAAAGGTTGATTCTTACTAGGTATGTAGCCTACACCACATCACCCATGCCACACCTCAATATCCAACGGATATTGAATACCCTTCTGTTGTGACCTTACTTTTACTAACATATCTCATACTAGATAGAATCTGCTTAGAGAGCAGGTAATCATTGGATAAGTAGAAATGATCAAAAAGTAAACTCAACAAGAGCAGAATTGCTAACACAAACATTATATTCAAAGGTTATTCCTATGAAGACAAAGGTACATGTACCAATGTGTCAACTTCAATTTTTTTATGAAGTAAACCCATAGTCCTTGCTGAAGGTGGTGGCCTAGCTAGATCTTAAAGAGGCTTTTGAGAAAAAAAAATTATCATGACCTTGCAATTAAACATTGATTAGGGGTTTCTCACTCACTTTTAAAATTTTAAGTTGCTCATATATTTGAGATGAGAAACTTGTTAAGGCAAATTATGATATTGAAGGAAAAACATAGATATCAGATTGATCTTGTTCAACCATTGAACAATATTAAAATGGTCGAGGATCACCTGGGATAGTGATAACTTGATATTTATACTCATAATTTAAACATTTATGAAAATTAGAAGGGATTTCCCTCATCTCATGAATCCAAATATTTCCAAGAAGAATATTAAAATATGTATAGAAAGGTACCGCATAGAACAAGGTATCTAAAATTTTGGTTCCAACCTTAAGAGGGAGGGATATAATAACACAAGCTTCTTGGGACTCATTGTTAAAAGCTTTGATGATAACGCCATATTTAGTTAAGTCTTCCTTTTTTAATCCAAAGTTTTGGAAGAATTGATAAGTGCATAAAGGGAAGAACCATTTTCAATCAAGATACGTTTGATAAAAGTTTCCCAAATACATGTAGTGATGTGAAGGGAATAATACCCTCACAAGTTTGAGGAAGGCCTATCATTATCTAGAAATAAGATATGATGTATCCTAATAGAACCTACAAAATTAACCACAACATTGCAAGAAATATTTGGAGGGAAAGATTGTCATATTAGAAGTTCCAACAAAGCTTCCCTATAATTATGGGAATTTTGTAAGAGTTCTAAGATAGAAATATTTGTTGGAGTACTAGCTAACTGTTGTTGGAGGTCAAAGGAGATTTGAGACTTTAAGACTAAGGGTGGGTTCCATATTCCTATATTCTTTCCTTTATTATCCTTCAAAACAAAAATGAGTTGTGAAGGTGAATTGAATGAAGAACTCTTTTCCTATTGAGAATGTTGTGCTAACTAAGCTTGAGCCTATTTCCTTGTAGTCACTCCAACCATGCCAACCATATTACCATATGTAGGTGGCACATTCTAATAAGATATCTAATTAGCTATCAATTTTTTGTGCTTTGATAGTGGATATTTGAAGATCCCCATATCTTGATTAGTTGTAGATGCTTATTGAGTAGCAAGTTGATTATTTGATGGTTGAGGTATATCTACAAAAAGTTTCCCTACATCGATCAAGTCTTGAATCACATGTTTTAACTTCTTGTAAGAATTTGTCTAGTGTTATTCCACTTTATGATATGCACAATGTTGACCCACCTTATACCAATTAGTTATAGTATCTGGTTGTATTATGGAAGGTAAATCAATCATGTTAGCTTCCAAAAGTTGCTTTAAAACCACTTCCATAGGCAAGATAAGTTTTGTAAAATTCCTTTGTGGATGTTTTTGAAGTATGATATTTTTTAGGTTGTTAACAAAATTTTTAATAGGCCTACTATATACTGCATCATATCCTATCATATGCCTATTCTTGTGCTATATTTTAGTTTTTCTATCATATTTCACATTGAACTATCCACTTCTAATAAAATATTATTTCACTTTCCTCACTAAATCAATTGCTTGTTCAAATGATGTGATAGTTGTTGTTTCTAATGCATAATATAATTATTCTTGCAGATTTCTAATGAATATTTCAATCATATCTCAGGGAGGTAAAGTGTATCTCAGATGTCCAACTAGACTCCTCTAATGAGACAAAAATTCTGAATAAACATTTCTCTTTACCTTGTTTCAAATTGTAGATATCTTTCATGGTTATATTTTATCAATATATGCACAAAACGCTTGACCAAAGAGTTCAACTATTTCTTCAAAATTCCTCAAATAATTATTGGGAAAATGATAGCACCATTCTAATGCCATGCCACCAAGACTCTTAGGGAATGTCTTTAATATTAATATGTCATCATATATAATAACATGGCAAGATATATTGAATCTTTGCAAACGTTCAACTAGATATTCTATCCCCTTATATATAGGTAATACTAGCATGGAAAAATGCTTAGGATAAGGTCTAGTAGTAACAATAGGATCTAGGAGCTAACTGCACATTTCTTTATAGTTTTAGGTGAAACCAGAAGGCTAAATCATCTCCACTTTTGAAACTAGTTGTTTTACCATATTTGTTAAGCTTTGCACCTCAGGATTGGTATTGCTCTGAAATATACCTAGACTCCCTAAAGTATAGGTAAGTTTTTGAACGTCTAATTGGCCTATGTTGAAGGCATTGATACTATTGTGATATGTGGTATCTTTCTAGAGAGGATTTGATAAGGAATCTTAGACCTAGGGTATGTTAATTAGGACTTAGTGTTCATAATAATCAACGTGAGTTGTTTTTAACATTCGTTGACTAGTCTAGGTGTAGGTGTATTTGTTTTCAGCATTTTCAGGCATACATCTTTAGCCCTTCCAGATTTGTGTGCGTAAATCCTTGGAGTCGTTCATGATTTCCAGGTTTACGATTTTATTTTTGGACTTATTTAACGTCCTAAGTTTTCAATAATAATTAGCTTCAAAATTTCCATATCATTGGTATCAGAGCGGGTTAGTTTTGAAGGTTTTGGGTTAATTCTAACCTCCAAAGTGTTTCTCCATTCCAATTGAAGCTCAGGAAAATTGCAAAATTTTTGCTGCCACTCTTGCAGAAAAATTGTTGCCAATTTTCATTATTTGATCATTTCTGGCAGGATTTTTCTCTTCATTTGGGGGGCTGTGTTTTGGCTGCGTTGACTGTTGACAAACCCGAAGCGAGCAGCAGCTACAATTTTCGTAGCTGCGATCACGATCTGCATTTCATGTCGTTATCACAGCCGGAGGAATACTTTTGAATTCTGACGCGACTTTGGCCTACCACGACCCTCTGCGACTTACAGATTTTGTCTCCTTATTTTGGCATTAACCGCAGCTCGAAGGGACGTCCAGCCTATGGATTCTGCTATTGTTGGCGACTTGCAGCTGCCAACATCGTCAGGATTTCTGACAATTTTTAGTTTTTTTGGAGGCAGATCAGGCAGATCTACGCCATTACCAAACCCTTCCCAAACAACGGTGATTCAGCAAATTTTTGGCCGATTCTTTGCGAATCCGTGACACTGTGGATCGTGATAGGCGACTGTGTCACTTGCCTCCCTGTGTCAGATTTTTCAGACGGTGCCAATCCGTCCCTCCGTTGCATTTTTCCCAGACGAAGGCATCTGATCCGATGGCAGCTACGCACCATGCTTACACAAGATAATTGTTTCAAGGAATCTATGTTTTTTGGTTTCTGCCAGATCTGCCTGGAGGACCAAATTTTCCCTTGGCCCGCATGTCGTCACCTATGCCAGACAACTACTAGCGTGCGGAGTGTGAGCTTCGGGTTTTGCATGCAGCGTACGGATCAGGTGATCGATCCATGCTTGGTAGGCTCAAATTTCAAGGATGTGATTTTCGATGACAGCAAGAAATTCTAGCGGTCGTTGCGGTAATTGGGTTAGATTTCTCTTTCTCGCCCCCGCTGTAGTCCTCCCAGTTGCCTGTGGTCTTCGTCGTGGTCAGCTTGCGTAGTCTATGCATTCAGCACAGCGACTACCTGGTTTTCTATGTGTGTGCATTTTGGTATTAACTTTACCTTATTGAAAGTTATCATGAAGTAGCCGCGCACTATATTGATTTTAATTAAATAAATAAATAAATAAACATTTTTCATTTAAAAAAAAAAGGGTTATTTTTATTTTAAAGTCAAATTTTGACTTTCCACCATTATGCAAATTTTCTTTTTGCCTTCTATATTGTAAATTTGCAATTTTTTGCAAATTAATTTGGGCACATTTATTTTTGCACATTTTTGTAATTGTGTCTTTTGTGACACTTTTTGCTGGCGATCACTCGGGGTCAAATGGCTTCCGAATTAGCCGATAAGTTGGCTCAAGTAACCCAACTTGTCAGCGTGTTGGCTGATAAAGTTACATCAAATGAAGTGCAACAACAGTGTGAGGTTCCGGTTTACACTGGTTCCCGAGATCCCGAAGTCCTCAACAGTTGGATTTTGGACATGGACAGTTGGTTTCAGTATATCAAGATCGCCAAGGATCAGGAGGTTAACTTTGCCAAATTGAAACTTTTTGGCATTGCTAAGGTCCTTGTCACTGATAGACAACGAAACCAAAATCCCATTGACACGTGGGATGAATTACAAAGAGTGTTGAAGAATAATTTTTATCCTTCAAACTATGCCACTGACCTTGAGATCAAGTGGCTTCGTCTTCGACAAACCTCAAATATGACCGTTTCTGATTATATTTTTCAATTTAGCAATTTGCGAATTTTGAATTCTATACAGGATAATGCAGCACAACTTGTTAACAAATTCAAAAGTGGTTTGCAGGAGCCCATTTACAGGAAAATGAAATACAAGTTGATTGTTAACATTGACATGGCTTTCAATCAAGCCCTTCTTGCTAAGGAGGAAATGAGGGAGCAATCGTGTGGGACTCGCTCTTCTACGTTGGGAGGAAATCAGAAGGCTTCTCCACAACCTTCCAAGGGAGCTAAATCTTCTTCTTCTTCTCCTTATCCCTCTTCTTCATCTTCCCCTTCTTCACAAAAATATTCTTCTTCTAAATCACCTTTGATTTGTAATTATTGTAAAAATCCAGGACATACTCAAAAGAGGTGTTTTAAGTTGCAAAATATGAAGAAAAAATCCCTAGTTGTAAAGCCTTCCAATGAGGACTCACAAGAAAGTCCCATTGAGGCTACAAGGGAACGTAAGCCTTATAAGGAATTGGTAGGGTTAAACAAATTGACCCTTATGAATACTTCACAAGGTGATCGTGAGAATTTTTTTGTGACTACGGTCCATCTCGGTGACACCTTTATGGTTGATTGTATAATCGATAGCGGCTCGCAGAAAAATCTAATTACGAGGTCCGTTGTTGACAAAATGAAGTTACCGATGAATCCCCATCCTCATCCTTATCCTTTGGGATGGAAGGACAATGGGATTACATCCGAAATCACACACACTTGCACTATGAATTTTGCTTTCAGTACTTTTGTGGACTCGGTTGTGTGCGATGTAACTCCAATGGATTGTTGTGGCTTGTTTCTTGGAAGACCCTATCAATACGATAGGAGGTCTATACATGATGGGTACAAAAATACATACACTTTGCACAAAGATAATAAGGCTTTCATAATCATAAGTACACAACAAACACCACATAATTTGATGTTGAGTTGTAGAAAAGCATGCAAAGCTGTAAATCAAGCAAAGGAATTAGCACTCATCTTCATCAGACCAATTCAAGAAGAAAAGCAAGCACCTAAGCACACTAATAACAGGATTTCTTCAGTTCATTCAATACTTCAATCATTTTTTGATGTTTTTCAAGAACCCACAAGTCTTCCACCTGAAAGACAGATTAATCATAGCATTGAGATTGTTCCTGCATCATCTCTTCCTAATTCTTCAATGTATAGACAATCAATAGTGCAAATGGAAGAAATTAAAAAGCAAATTCAAGAATTGTTGACTAAAGGGTTCATCAAACCTAGTACTTCCCCTTTTGCATCTCCTATCTTGCTTGTGTTGAAGAAGGATGGCACATGGAGACTATGCATTGATTTCAGGGCACTCAATAAGATTACAATCAAGAATCGTTATCCACTTCCTCGCATTGATGATCTTTTGGACCAATTGCAAGGTGCAAAATTCTTCTCCAAAATTGATCTCAAAAGTGGGTATCATCAGGTGAGAATTCAAGCAGAAGACACTTGGAAAATAGCATTTAAGACCAAAATGGGGCTCTTTGAATGGCTTGTCATGCCCTTTGGCCTTACAAATGCTCCAGCTACATTCATGAGGCTGATGAATGAAGTATTCAGAGATTGTTTGGATCAATTTGTAATCATCTATTTGGATGACATTCTTATATATTCTTCTACTTGGGAGAATCATTTGGAACATTTGAAAATGGTTCTTCAAACTCTTCGAAAGAACCAATTGTATGCAAATTTTCCTAAGTGTTCCTTTGGGCAAACATTCATTGCCTATCTTGGATTTGTAATTAGTGAAAAAGGTGTGCAGGTAGATCCTTCCAAAGTTGAAGTTATCCTCTCTTGGCAAACTCCTACTTCAGTTACGGAGTTAAGGAGTTTTCTTGGAATTGCTAATTTCTATCGCAAGTTCATTGGAGGATATTCTTCTATTGCTGCACCTTTACACTATTTGACAAAGATCAAAGTTCGGTTTCGAGTGGACAAAGGATCAACAAAAAGCCTTTGACACATTGAAACACAAATTGAGAATCTTGCACCGGTTCTTGTTCTTCCTGATTTGTCTCAACCATTTGAGATAGAAAATGATGCTTCGCAAGTTGCACTTGGAGCTGTGCTCATGCAGAATGGCCATCCAGTGGCCTATCATTTAGAAACATTTTCAAAGGCCAAGAAGAATTATTCTACATATGATAAGGAGTTTTATGCTTTGGTTCAAGAAATCAAGTATTGGAGGCATTATCTCTTGGGAAAAGAAACAATTGTTCATACAGATCACATGCCCCTTAAGTTTCTTCAATCTCAAACAAAAATTGAAGAAGCTAGGCACATGAAATGGGCATCGTACTTGCAACAATTCCATTTGGTAATCAAGTACAAGAAAGGACAAAACAATGCAGTGGCTGATTGTTTGAGTCGTCCTCCTTCTACTCTTGTTTTGAAAATTGTCACTACTTCTCATCTTGGCTTCCAAACTTGGCCTACACAGTATCCTATGGATCCAGATTTTGGCAAAGTTTTCCACCAACTTTCCAATCCTTCTTCTTCAAATTTGAGAGCTCTTCAAGACTTTCATATTAAGGATGGACTATTGTACAAATTGGACAAAATTTGTGTTCCTCATGGGAACAGGGAGTCTCTTCTGAAGGAGGCTCTTTCCACACTCTATGGGGGACATTTTGGTAGGCAAAAAACTCTACATCATCTTCAGAGGTTCTTCTTTTGGCCACACATGTAAAGAGATGTTCTTCGCTTCTTGCAACAATGTGCAGTATGTAATCGCTCCAAATCATCCAATAGGACATTGGGAATGAGCATGCCTTTGCCCATTCCTTCTCATCCATGGGAAAGCATTTCCATGGATCTCTTGAGCGGTTTTCCAATGACAGTCCGCAAGCATGATTGTGTCTTTGTTGTGGTGGACAGATTCAGCAAAATGGCCAAATTCATTCCTTGTCGCAAGACAAGTACTGCACATGATCTTGCCCAACTCTTCTTTGAGGTGGTATGGCGTTCTTTTGGTCTTCCTACCAGCATTGTCTTTGATCGTGACTTGCGCTTTATGGGTCACTTTTGGCGATCACTTTGGAAGATTTTGGGAGTATCTCTTAACTTCTCTACTACTTATCATCCACAATCCGATGGGCAGACAGAGGTAGTTAATCGTACTCTAGTGCAGAGTTTAAGGATTTACCATCATTCCACTCCAGCCAAGTGGGACTTAAACCTCACTCACATTGAGCACGCCTACAACAGGGCCGTCCACAGTTCTACAGGGCACTCTCCATTTGAAGTGTGTTTTGGTTTTCAACCACTTGCTCCTTATGAGTTACCTTTGTCTTTGCCTTCTTCAGCCACAATGCACATTCAGAAGGAACAAGACAATGCCAACTCTTTTGTGCATAATTTGCAGAGTCTTCAAGCCAAAGTGGTTCAAATTCTTCAGAAGACTCAGTAAAAGCAAAAACAACAGATGGACAAGCACCGCACACCTCATTCCTTTTAGGTTGGTGAAAAAGTATGGTTTCATCTTGACAAACGATGATTTGTAGATAAGGCACATAGCAAAATCAAGCCTCTTCATTATGGGCTTTATACTATTCTTCAACAAATCTATGAGAATGCCTTTCGCTTGGACCTCCCAGCTCATCTTGGCATTCACGATGTTGTCAATGTTGATCTTCTCAAACCATACTATGATTCCACATTGGAGACAGTTCCAACCATCATTCATCCAGTTGATGTGGTTCCTGATGCTCAGCTTCCGCTTGACGCCGATACAGTCTTTGATATGAAGACCCGACAAACATGCCAAGGTGTTTCTACTTCATATCTTGTGGCCCGTCGAGGCAAATTTCCACATCAGGTTCGCTAGATTTCTGCTCACATTCTGTCCTGGGATTTTCCCTCATTGTTAAAAGCATTGGAGTCCAATGCTTCTTTTTTTGGGACGAATGATAAGGAATCTTAGACCTAGGGTATGTTAATTAGGACTTAGTGTTCATAATAATCAACGTGAGTTGTTTTTAACCTCCGTTGACTGGTATAGGTGTAGGTGTATTTGTTTTCAGCATTTTCGGGCATACATCTTAGCCTTTCCAGATTTGTGTGCGTAAATCCTTGGAGTCGTTCATGATTTCCAGGTTTACGGTTTTATTTTTGGACTTATTTAATGTCCTAAGTTTTCAATAATAATTAGCTTTGAAATTTCCATATCAGGATTCTAATATTTGGTGGAACATAAGCAAAATTATTGAGATGAGTAGATTAAGGAAGAAATTGAAAATAATTTTGAGGGACACTACTAGTTGGATGGATTTGAAAACTCCTAATGTTGGTGGCTATAGTAGTAACATAAGTATATTTATATAAAGTATTACCATGATCCAAATATTCAAACAAAGTTTTAGTATGAATGTGTCTAGGAGGGACTATTGGAGGAGGAGAAGTCTCATCTTTTTCAAGATTATTTTCTCGCCTCATAGGTTCAAGCAAATCTTCCTTATAGTATTTCATAAAACATTTCATATGATAAAATGATTTAAAGAAGTAGTTACCATTGGGGCCTTCAAGGAGGTCATATTTTATTTCAATTTCCTCATTCTCTTACTATTTTGTATTAAGGTTAGGGTTCTCTCTATCCATGTGATCATATTATTGAGGAATATGATTAGACTCTAGTTTTTATCACCAAATTCTAAGTATTAGAGCCATTAGAAGAAGTGAAAGGATATAAGAGAGGACTAGAAACACACACAAGAACATTTTTAAGATATTTATTAATGTTCTTCTAAATATAGATAAATAAATTAGTGGTCTTACTTAAAAGTTTCCAAAATAAAAACAAGCAAGGAATAGGCTTCCTATATTGGACACTAAGATGTGTCTTCATGTTGGATTCTCCAAAGATGTAGGGGGAATTTGAGAAATATCATATGATTCCCAAGTTTGGATCCATAGAGAAGCCTTGAGGTGACCATGATGGCCATTGTAACTCTACACTCAATGTTGGGGAGGAAGGGTTCACCGAGAATGATTTTAGACTCACTCCAAGTTTTGGGGGTGGAATGTGTTTGATGTGTTTATTTTAATATAATCACCTATGTTTGGTATTTTTAAAGCTAGCTATGAAAGATAAAATTACAATACAAAAATAAGATGCATGAAGACAAGATCTAACCCTAGAATGATAAGCAAGGGTCCAAGAGAAGATGCACAAACAAGGTCAATCCCTAAATGCACATTATATGCTTTAGTTATTTCAAATGCCTAAAACTCTATTAAATATATTATTTTGAAATTTGATCTAGGGTTTTGATAGAAAAATAAATCACTCAAAAAATAATCTAAAGATTAATTATGGCACTTATCTTTATCTGGTGGTTGATCTAAGTTTTTTTTTTTCATTCAACAATATCTCATGATTTGTATTCCTCTAAAATATTTTTATAAACACTTGAAAAATATGATCAACATTAGGGGACCTATTTAGGCCACTATATGGTTGTACTTGGAGGTAAAATAGTCAAGCCCCTTAGGTATTTTTAGGTGACCTTTTAAATACAAAAGTGAAAGTTAACCTTTGGAATATGGAAAAAAAAATGAAATGCGGAAGAATATTATGATAAATAGAATATAGAATATGCTTTAATGATAAAAGTGTAGCATGAAATATCAAAATAGGGTTTGGCGGTAGAAATCGCCCCCAATATTCACATAAGTGAAATTGTACTCTGTATTGAGTAACCATGATTTTTTAGAATAGAAAAATCACACCTTGTAATTTCTAGGTGTGATTTCACAATCGTAGAATAAAATCACAAAAGAAAGCAAATGAACAAATGCAAAATCAAATCTAACTAATATATGAAATGCAGATGAGAAAAATATAACCTGGTGATAGCTAAAAAGTAGATAAAAGGATGGAGACCTCCAAGTATCATATTCTTTATTATGGCTTCAACACTTTTCCATCAAGAGAAGAAACACATAATCAAATGTAGCAAAAAATAGAACTCCAACAGACCATATTTCACACTTGAAAATGAGCACTTGTCAACTTGTGAGTTAGCTTGCTTGTAGAAGAGAAGACTTCAAGAAATAAAACTTGGATTACATTGCTTGGGGGAAAAAGAAGATTTCAAACCCTCCTTTAATAGTGGATTTGAAATAATAATGAGTGGGAAAAACCAAGAAAATTCAACCCTAAAAAGATCAACTTTGAAAATTAGGATTTCTTAGGAGAAAACCCTAGCTATGTGAAATCGCACCCTCTAGAAGTCGATTGTGATTTCGCATGAAGAGGGGAAAAAATAAAAAGAGAGGGAAAAAGGAGGACTATATGTGTTTAGGACAAGTTGGAGGATCTCCAAGGAAATTGCTCACTCAAGTGGGTCAATTTTTTGGGTCTACACTTTGTTTCATTTTATATGGTGTAAATTTTCAGCTTTCAATTCCAAATGCATTTAACTTTTGTTTCAATAAATATACTCATATTTTGACAAAAATCATCTCTAAATGTCATAAAATATTTATTGTTTTAAAATGAGCTCATTTTAATATTCTCACAAATAGTTGAGTGTATAAACTCTAAAGATCGTGAAGCCCTCCATGATTTTCCTATAGAAAATGCATCTTCATATTGCTAGAATTTGATACAACCTTCACAAAGTTGATTTTGTTGCTATATTAATGACAATACTTTTACCATTTTCTTATTATAAAATAATTTTTCACCACTAAAATGCAAATTACCAAATTTGAGGTGCCACAACCATGAAGTATTCTTTGTCAAACTTATATTTGCTATAATTCTATGTTTATGATCTCTAATGATGTAAGATCCATCTTCAAAATATACTATGTGAATTTTTTACATGAGTTAACCAACGCTCAAATAATTATGCTTTAGTCTAGAAATGTAATAAACATATTGTACATATTTTATTTCTCCTTGATTTGTGTGAATTAAAATATTATCTGTCCATAACAAGAACCTTATTTTTATTTTCCATGTTTACTTAAGATTTGATAGTTTCATCTAATTTTGAAAATAATTTTTTAATTTCTAGACATGTGATTGTTGTAGCCACTATCTAAGTACCAAATATTTTTTGACTTTCTTCGTCAACATTACATGTTATCAACAATGAGCCACATACATATTTTCCTTCTTCATTTTCATTTATGTAATTTTCTTCTTGCTTATTTTTTCTAGACATATTTTTACATTCATAACTATAATGTCCAAATTTCTTGCAATAATAACATTGGGATTTTAATTTGTCATACCTTTGATATGTGCCTCCTTGTTGATTTTGGTTGTTACCTCTTCCTCTTACTTCATGAAATTTGTAGTTGCTTTCTTCTTTGTTATAATATTTTTTTATTACTCTTTCAAAACCTCTACTTCCTCTACATATTTTATCATGTCCTCTTTCTCTTTGAGAAATTGAATGTGTTTTTTAATATTCTCCTTTTTTAAATCATATTTGAATGGGATATAAGTTTTGAATGCATGCTTCAATGAAGAATGTGATGTCTAGTTCAACCATTGTTCAAGAGTTTGCAAAGAGACCATTAATTCATCCATTGATAAACTTGATAAATCATTTGATTCTTCAATGACAATAACAATCGAGTCAAACCTTACTACTAAACTTCACATTCATTCTCATTTGATTAACAACACCCATTGCACAGGTAAAGAAATCACTCATAGGTTCAAATTCATTCATTTGTAAATTCTCAAATTCTCTTCTTAACATTTGTAATATTACTAGTTTTCTAAAATCTCTAATGCTTATTTTGAGTTAGTTGTTCTTGCAATTCTTAGAAAACTAGACTCATCAACTGCATACATAAATAAAATAAGATTTTTTATCCCTATTTTGGTATTATTTTAATAAATATTTTTTAACCTTACTACGTTGTATATATAGGTTTTATATACCCATTTTCTACTAAATCCCAAAGCTCTTGTGACCCAAATAGAATCTTCATTTGTACACTCTAATATTCGTAATTTTTACCATTGAAATATGAGATTTTTAGCTGAAGTAAACTATTATTGGAGCTCATATTCATCCAATATTATGAAAATTAAATTGTATGAAAAAAATTAATATTATAAAATTTAAAGAGATGATCATAAACTTACCTCACCAATATTCATCCATTCATTTTTTTATGTATCATCCAAATTTAATACAACTCATAGTAAAATTAAATTGTATGAAAAAAAATTAATTATAAAATTAAAGAGATGATCATAAAACCTAAAATATATATTAAAATTATTATATTGTAATAGAATAAAATAATTCTGATGCAACAATTTATACCTTCTCCTTTCTATTAATATTTATTTTGATTTTTTTTGTGTAAATCCATAATACTGATATAGAAGAGGAAGTAAAGTTAAAGGAACTTTCTACATATGCCCCGAATATAAAACATGCACCAGCACAGGCAAAGAAATGGAAGATGGCAACGATAATCCAAGAGTGCTTTGCCATGTTGGTTTGTATTAGATAAGTGGGATCAATGATAAAATAAAGTTCTTTGAAGTACGTTTGCTCGTATAATTATAGTGACCTACATCAAAGTCAAGAAAATTTCAACATGCCAAGTCATGGACACTCCTTTGACTCAGTATTTTATGTTTTGATAAATCTAAATATACTCATGTATACACATAATTTCTTGATATAATTTTAACTTGGGTCTCCTAATATATTGTAGTGAAATAATTTTTATTGAGAGGACATTTTTAGGTGAGCCATCAATTATGTTATTTTAAAAGGAGAATAAAATGAAGGGACCTGAGCTAACCCTGATTAAAGACCGTAAGGGTGAGAAAAAACTACTCTACTAGGGTTTGATGAAGAAAAACTGCTCTATAGGGATGGCAGCAACTTCTGAAGGAGGTCTAAAAAATTGGAGGAATGTCGTGATGGCATCAGGTTCGACATAGAGATTGTATGCTCGTGATGTTTTTTCATCTAAAAATGACTGGAAGGAACAAGATTTTCTAGTGAATGTCGGGAACTGCTTGTTAAAGAACAATGGATGTTTGGAACAATCTGAAGCTATAGGCCAGTTCTAGTGGTTCAACCAGACTTGATGGTGGAAGATATGGAGTATCTAACCAAACATGCCCTTATTGGAAAATTTTTGGGCATTCAAATTTCTCTCCTCTTTGTGGAGGCTTGGTTCAGGAAGACTTGGAATCCTGAAGGTAATGTGGAGGTGATGTTGAGTGTGAACAACTATTTTATAGTATTTTTCTCTTGTATTACAGATCATAACAAAGCATTTAAATGGGGTCCTTATTTCTATAACCAAGTGGGACTCTTTATTAAACCCTGGCATGTGGGTTTCAACCCATCATAGGAGTGACCATCATGGGTTCCAGTATGGGTACAACTTCCATGGCTCCTATTGGAATTCTGGAGAACTGATATCTTGCATAAGATTGCCCTTCTACTTGGGAAGCCGATTGGACCGTCACAACAGAAAATGGATAAAAAGGTAATATTTATTGCTTGTATTTGTGTTGAAATTGAATTAAGTAATCCTATTCCAAATTCTATTGAAATATACTTTGGATCAAGTACATGGGTTCAAAAACTTGACTATGAAGCTATTCCATTTCATTGTCAGATTTACCGTGAATATGGCCACCTGTAAAGAAAATACCCTAAGTTTATCCTGCCTGTGGCTTCAAATCCTGGGCCCTCTCGGTCTGGAAAAAGTTTGGATAAAGGAAAAGCCTTGATAAAGGAATGGGAATGAAAAAAGGAAGGTTTTGCTTCGATAAAATCCTGAAATAGAGGATGAATGGCAAACAAAGACCTTAAGGATAGCCAGCAAAATGCTCTACTCAACCATTTTGAAATATTAGATGATCTTGATTAGTTCATGGAGATACCTGAAACATCGCTACCTGATGCAAATATAACAAGGCCAAATTAGATATCTCTTCTTGAGGGGGAACTTAAGGAATTAGATCTAGGGGGTTTAAATGAAGAACAAAAGGCTTTGGATCTGAGTATATGGGACATGGATGGATCTAGCCCTATAAGGGAAACTATTTTAGAAAGTGGTACATATTTAGTTATTCCCTCTCCTACTCAGGCATTGATGCAGTCATACTTGGACTACAAAAATCCTATGGTGTTGGGATTGTAGCAAAAAATAATTAAAAAAAGTTTTTCGGATAATAATATGAAGGTGGGTCGAAAGAAGGACTAGGATAAAATTAAGTTAATGGGGGATACTTTGGTGGATTCAGGCTTGGTGAGAACATTGGACTCCCATTTTTATAACCCCCAAAAATTATTATCCTCTCATGGAATTTAAGGGGATTGAACAACATTTCCAAATAAAAATTTGTTCATGATTTGGTTCGTGTGCATTCTCTGAATGTGGTGTTTATTCAGGAGACTAAATTGGCTATTGATAGTATGTTCAATATTACTCCCAAGTTTTGGATAAGGGAGAAATTCCAGTGTATTGGTGCATGTGGATATGCTAGTGGTGTCACTTGTTTATGGGATCCGGTTAAGATATCCCCTCTTACTTGGATTTCCAATAGATGGTCTATTTTTATGGTCGGGCATGATAATGAATCTAGTGAAACCATCCTACTTACAAATGTGTATGCTCCTGTTGATTACAATGGTAAAGTAAATTTGTGGGAGCACATTTGCTTTGTGAGAAGTTTGGTTCCCATATACCCATAGATTTTGGTTGGAGACTTCAACTCTATCACTTGTCTGGAGGAGAAACATGGTGGGGTGGACCGTCTCGAGCCTTTTTCTTCTATCTTCAGTGCTCATATCCAAGACCTAAACTTGGTTGACATCAAGTTAGATAATGGGATATTTACTTGGCACAATAGAAGGTGTGGGTAAGCTTCCATATTAGAGAGACTGGATAGGGTTTTGATATCTAGTTATTGGATGGGTAATAACAAAAGTGCTAGTTCTATGATTTTGGAGGGTAGGGGATCTGATCATTGGCCTATCAAACTCTCTACTTTGGATTTAGGGCTAAAAAATAATCCCTCATTTAAGTTTCAACTTATGTGGCTTCATGATCCTAAGCTTCATGATTTCATGCAAGGTTGGTGGACCACTAGAAAACCTCCTCATGGCACCGCTATGTATTCCTTTATGAAGCGACTACAATTTGTAAAACATAAATTGAAGAGATGGAATAGACTAAATTTTGGGAACCTTTCCTTGGCTAAGTTGGCAGCTCTTATGAGGATGGAAGAAGCTTCAAGGAAGATTAGATATCAGGGATTTATGAAGGAGCTTATTGTTGAGGAATCTGAGGCTACGAAAGACCTTGTTGAATTGGAACTGAGGGAAGAAATTTTTTGGAAACAAAAAATCTCAAGTAGATTGGCTTCAAGAAAGGGATAGGAACATAGCCTTCTTTTATAACTCAGTTAAGGCTCACCATAACGGTAACCTGATTATCTCTCTTGTGAATTCTCAGGATGCCTTGCTCTCTTCTTTCAAGGATATTTCAGAAGAGACTAAGAGGTATTTTTTCTCTCTTCAAGGAGGACTCCCTATCAAATGATGATAATGAAAATCTTATTCTAAACTGTGTTCCAATGATTTTTTCTAGAGATATGAATGAGCACTTGATGGGTCCAATTTCCCTTGAAGAGTTGGAAAATGTTGTATTCAAGTTGAAAAAGAAAAAGCCCTAGGCCCAGATGGATTCTCGATTGATTTTTATCGGGAGTTTTGGTATTTAATAAAATTTTATCTTTTGGAGGTGGTCCATGAGTCCCAAAATAAAAAATATATGCTAAGGTCCCTAAATGCTACCTTTGTGGTGCTTATACCCAAAAACAAGGCAAAAAATTCCTTGGATATGTTCAGGCCTATTGCTCTCTGCAATGTTGTGTATAAGATCATCACAAAAATTATTTTTGAGAGGCTAAAGATATGGTTGAGAAAAATCATCTCTGAGGAGCAAGGAGGGTTTATTGCTGGACAAAAAATATTGGATGGGGTTGTTATTGCTATAGAAGCTATTCACTCAATGGAAACTTCTAAGGAGAAACTATGTTCATTAAGTTGGACATGGCCAAATCCTATGATCGGGTCAGATGGTCCTTTCTTCATAAAGTTCTTACTACTTTTGGATTTGAGGAGGAATGGATTAGATGGGTGATGAGCTGTGTTTATTCATCCTCATTCTTTGTTCTTGTTAATAATGAGCTATTCAAGCTATTTGAGGCTTCAAGGGAATTGAGGCAAGGATATCCTTTATCTCCTTATTTGTTTATCATTATGGAAGAAGGGTTGGGAAGATTGCTCAAGTCTCAAGTCATGCAGGGTCTCATTCAGGGGTGGAAGTGGGATAGTAGTTTGCCACCCCTTTCCCACCTTTAATTTATTGATGATACTACTTTGTTGGGAGTTGCCACTATCAAGGAAGCTAGAAATATTATACAATATCTTGACATATATCTTGGTGCTTATGGACAGTTGATTAATGAGGACAAGTCTTCTATTTTTTTCTTCAATACCCCTCCTCTTATTCAAGCCAGGATTGCTCGTATTATAATATTCCAGGTTGGGACTCCCCATTTCATTTATCTTGGTAATCCAATTTCATCTCATCCTCTACCTAGATATTCTTGGTATTTTATGCTTGATAAGTTTAGAAGGAAGGTAAATCACTGTACTTTCAGATGGTTATCCACTACATGTAGAGAGTTGCTTTTAAAATATATTATTCAAGATTTACCCATTTATAGAAGTTTTGTACAAATAGCTCCCACTCACTTCATCAAGGACATGGATGATTTGTCAAGACAATTTTTATGGCCTGGAAAACTTGATCAATCTAAATGGAGTTTGGTTAGGTGGGATTCTATATGTAATTCGGTGCAAGATGGAGGCCTTGGGTTGTGACATACAACTCTTTTTGGGCATTCTCTACTTGTAAAACTTTATTGGAGATGGTGTACCTCTCAAGATCAGAGTTGGGCTAAAATATTATCTTGTAAATACTTGAGAGGTATTTTTGAGGCTGAGATCCCTAGAGTTAGCTTGGTTGAGAAAGGTTTAGTTATCTGGGACACTCTGAAAAGAAGAGCTAATTTAATCAAGCAAGGTTTGTTCTGGATTTGCAATCAGGAATTAAATGCTATTTTTTGGGAGGATTTTTGGGATAGCTAGCATCCTATCTTGAATCAATATTCTAGGTTACATTCCCTAAGCATTTTTTTCTTGGAAGTAGGTTGGTCTCATGTGGAGGACTTTAAAAAAATCTAGTCTTTTGGAAATATGGAGATGTATAGGTGGAAAGATCTGCAAGAATGACCCCAGGGGGGACTGACCAAGGACAAAGAGATACTTGCTCTTATTCTTATAGGGAGGCCTTTTTATTCATTGAGGGGTAAATATATTCTAGCTTGGAACCCTGATCCTAAGGGAACCTACTTGGTAGCCTATGGTTATCAGGTTCTTGATAAGAAAAAGTATGGGAGTCTTCTTGTCACTTGGTGGAAAAAGGTGTGGAACAAGTTTACCTAGCCAAAATGTAACTTCTTTCTCTAGTTGGTAGCTCATAATAAATGCCTCTCTTAGGATAATGTGACGAAGAGAGGATTTCAGGCTCCCTCTTTTTGTGTCCTTTGGAGTAAGAATGAAGATGACTCTTCTCATTTATTTTTCCAATGCTCCTTTGCCAGAGACATTTGACACCATTGGTGGAGTGCCTGGAACCATCCATGTTTTCATGTGTTGTCCCTAGTGGAGTTTTGGAGTAGTCTGGGTAGACCTCCGGCCAAGAACCCCTTCCTTCGGGTGGCTCAAAATTTGGGCCCTTATTGCATCATCTGGAAAATTTGGCTTGAATGGATCCGACGTATATTTCAGGGTAGTTATTTGGTTGTTAAACAGATCTGACAAAGGATCTTGTATATGGTTCAGGAAACCATCCATAGCAAATGTTATGTGGGCCCTCTTTTGGATTATAAGGAGGAGAACGTATAACAAACCCTTGGTCTCTTTTGGGATGGTGTGAACTCTTCTAGCCCTAGTAGGGTTCCTCAGCTCAGGAAGAAGGTTAGGAGAGATGGTAGGTGGAGGCCACCCCCTAGAGGAGTTTTAAAAATTAATATTGATGGATCGTCCATGGGTAATCCTGGACATGCTGGCATTGGTGGTGTTGGGAGAGATTCTACTGGTGGTGTTAGTTTTTTATTTTCCATTTATAAAAGTGTTCACTCCAAAAATTTTATGGAAGCTCTTACAATTCTTGAGGCCTTGCGAAGGGAATTTTCTCTTGGTTGGCATAGGATTATCTGTGAGTCTGACTCTCAAATTATGGTTAATATTTTAAACAATAAAAGGGTGGAGGAATTTAATTGGCAATTGGCTTCTATAGCCATTTAGATTCTCAGAATGAGTGAAGATTTCAAATTTATATCCTTTGCAAACATTCTAAGGGAATGGAATGTGGTTGTTGATTACCTGGACAAAAGGGCTTCTGAGCTACTGGATCCTTGGAGTATAAATAATTGGGAAAGTCTCTTATCTAGGAACTCTCAATGCATGTGGGAGTTTATCCACAAGGATTTATAGACTTAATGTGATTTTTTCTTGTTGTATTTTCTAGGTGTCATTCTAGTCTAGTGGTTTTAGCATGTTTGGCTGTTTATTTGAGTCCTGGTTGGAAGCTCAGTTGTACTATGTAATCCAGAATTTTTATCAATAAATTTTTACCCCTTTATTTAAAAAAAAAAATATGAAGAGACCTGAGACCCCTACAATCTATCAAGTAGCAAACACCTAAAAACCTTTGAGGATGTCATTAAGAAAAAACCCTCATCAAAAGCTGAAAGCCAATTTTAAACTCCTTATGTCATGAAGCCATTGCTAACCAATCAAATTGGATAAACAATGATCCACAACCTTTACTATGGTAACTATGTTTGTTTACACCATTTGTGGAATCAATTCTAAAGTCATTTTAGTGGTAGTTAAAATGGTTCCACTACTTGAGGTATTTTGACTTATACAATGACTACAAACTATTTACCTCCCCATAGAAAAAATCCCATAGGACTAGCTATCTTCCAAATCTAATTGGGTTTGTAGTCACCACCCACATATCCATTACCTAGTAGTGAACTTATGAAAACAACACCAAGAAGTAAATATGTGGACAAAAATCCAATAAATACATGAAAAAGAAGGAGATCCAAATAAGGATATCCAAGGTGTTTGGTCAAAATAATGGCAATATAGGCTCCTATGAATCAATATTTCCATCAAGATAACCTTAGCACTTATAGTATACTAAAGAAGAATCTTATTAGAGCACTTCAATTTGGAAAGATGAAGTAGAGTACCCAATCCTATCGGTCCATATGAAGACCATCTCGAAAATCTAATGGTAAGAGAGAAAAAAAGATAAATCAACTTAAAACTAGAAAAAAGGAATGACTTGGGCACACAAGCCAAACCAAAAAAAAAATAATGGTGTAGAGGTAATCACCAGATAGAATCAAGGGGTAGGTCAACAACAACAAAAATTTACCAAACAGGAAGATTTACAAAAGGGTAAAAACCAAAATTCTAGTCAACATGCAAGAAGGAACGCCATAAAGAGGAAACCAACAAGACCATATAGTAGATAGAGAACCAATGACGAGTGCTAAAATAATGTATATTTTATATGATTTTAATATATCTCTTATCTACAAGTCCATGTAAATGAATGTATTTTTATGATTACTACATATTATTTGTATTATTTAAAATTAAATTTTATTTATAATGTTAAAAGTGATATATACCTGTATTCTACACAAATTGTGCAAGTTTTATATATGTTTTCAGCAGATGAATGTTATAGGAGTTTTACAAAAAATATTATAGTAGAATATAGGCCAACATGGATGAACCAATTGCATGAATGTGCACTGAGAATATACGTGGATGTACGTTAAAAAAATGTGCTATAAAAAATACCTACATAAAGGTGTTATAGAAAACACCTACATAAAGGTATTACAGAAAGTACCTATTGAAAGGGTCTAAAAAAAGGATGTTGATTGAATAAGTTATTTGATGCATTGGAATTCCACATCTGATGACAACATAGCAGTGTCACATAGATTATATTGTCAGCAAAATTATTTAATATAGTGGCATTGTACACATAATTATTTATGATTTATTATTAAAAAGTTGTAAAGTTGTTAGATTGTTAAGTTGCTTAGATATAGACGTAAACCTAATTTGTATATTTTTGTAAGAGGATAAATCATTGTATTGTTGAGTCATTAAATTATTTAAATTTAGGAATTTTGTTATGTTAGTTTGGAAGTATGTCACTTGGACCAGGGTTATGCACAGTAGCGAATATTGGTGAATTGGGCAATTATTACCATTTTTAAAAATACAAATTGGAAAATTTGGGGGACCCTGGACATTGACCCATTTACCCAAAATTTTTAGACCAAAAACATTTTAGAGGTCGGTTTTTCGTGCATTGATAGTAATATTACGACTTTTTTTTAATTTTCTAGGTCTTCTGCCTAATTCGAGGACTCTTTTCACCTTAAAATTATAATATTTTTTAATTATCCTACCAAAATCACCTCTTATACTAGTTTATATACCTAAAATAACAACCACACCCATATAATTAAAACATTCATTCTTATCAAAAAATGATCTATAGTAGCGAAAGTAATAATCACTTGCAAAGAGAACAACAAATGATCAATCGAGAAAATGTTACGTAGAAGCAGTGGTTTGATAGATGAGTAGTGGTAAATATCTAGATGAAAAAGTGCACCCATATACAAAAATGCACCTGACCCTTCCCTGGGTGTATTTTTGCACATGACACCATCGTATACAATTTTAAATCCTACCCTCCCTCGAATGTAGTTTTGCACCGGATCCTCCCCTAGATGCATTTATGTATATGGGGGAGGATCGTATCAGGTGCAAAACTGCATCTGAGGGAGTGTCAGGTACATTTTTGTATCTTAGCCTCCCCTAGATATAGAAATACACCTGACTAGGGGTGGATTAGAAGCAAATGCACCTAGTTTAGAGGGTTAGATCGGGTGCAAAATTGCATTTGACCCTCCTCCAGATGCAGATTTGCACCTAACCTGACCCTCCATCGATTGGGTGCATTTCTGTACTTGAATCCTCTAGATGTAGTTTTGTAGTCGGCTCGGGATGGATGCAGTTTTGCACACGATCGGGTGCATTTTCACACTTGACTCCTTTAGATTCATTTTTGCACCCGACTCGAATACAAAATTACACCCTACCAGGGGAGGGTTGGGTCGGGTGCAAAATTACACCCAAGGGAGTATCGGGTGCATTTCTATATCTAGGGGAGGTCCAGATGCAAAAATGCATCTAGGGGAGGCTCGAGTGCAAAATTGTATCCAACCCTCCCTCAAGGGAGGTAATCTTTTGTTGTTTAATATTTTTTCCAAATATTAATAGAAATTCGCCAATGTTTTATAATTTTTGGTGAAAAATAAGGTAATTCACCATGTCTTCCTACATGAAGTTGGCCAAGATTTGCTAGGGTTTCAAAATAGATTCACCATTTTTTTACAAGTACATTTTAGGTCCAACCCCTTATGCATAACTCTGACTTGGATAGTTTTCATTGTAATAAGTCCAAGGATAGTTGTTAGTGTGTCTTAATTATAGCATATCTTTGTTACGAAATAATAAAATTCAAATATTTGAGAATTTGAACTGTAACAAATGGTAGAAGATAATTTTATTATAAATATCCAAGTGACATTATAAGATACAATGTAGAGACCTTTTAAAAGTTCATGGTCTATTTATCTATAATTTACAAGCTTCTATTCTGAAGGCTTGATGTTTAAAGAAATATATCTATAAAGTCTGTACATATGAAGAATCAGAGTTCAACAATATTCTTCCATGATTTTCACAATGGTATTTTGTATCTTTGCATGATTTATTTATCTTCATAAACTTATTTTTATTTTCTTGCATAGTTATTAAAATATTATTAGATTAGTAGAATGAAATATTAGCTACTAAAGTAAAGTAAAGTAGAAAGAAAAAGAGAATTACACTGACCTATATGATGTAGGGCCCACTTCAAACAACCTGTATCTTGATCTATTTCTCCTAAAATAGATTAGGATTAGTTAGTAAATAGAATTAATTTTATAATATTAAATTTTAATTTTTTTTATATAATTATTACATCAATAGATTGCACATGGATTCACAACACATAACATTAGTTTAAATCATAATTGCATTACTGCATTTAAATATATTTTCGTAAACTTTTATTTCCTGCAAATGAGACTAAGGACACATGATAAGGGTTAGATGATTAACGGTTATGAAATAATATATATGGGATCGTCTATTATTTAAATCTAACCTGGATTGCCATATTAAGTGTATGAGATTCAAATCAACATTTTGATATTGTTGCTAGGGATAATAGTGTAATAAATTTTAATTAGTGACTGTTAGAGGCGAGAAGAAGAATTACCTTCATGATTGACAAGGAATCTTCATGTAGCTATAGGTTGAGACAACAGGGTTTCAACAAGTGTCTTCATCTGAATACTTCTAGGTTCTATTTTCTTAAAATCATTTTTACTGCTTTCTTAGTTAGTATCTTTATTTTTAGTAAATTTTCAAAGTATTGAGTGGTTTTTGTTGCTTGTTTTTATTTGGGTTCTCTGACCTTGTGAATGTAATAAAGTATGTGTGATTGTGTGATAAACCCACACTGAAATGTTCCTTAAAATCAATAAGTAACAACAATTTATTTTAGTATTTTATTTTCAACAAATTTACTTTCAAAAAGCTATTTTGATTGTCACTAGCTTAGGTCTAGGTTCTCTAACCTTGTGAAAACAAGGAAGTAGGTGTGATTGTGTGATAAAATCACACTAAAATATTCCTTAAAATCAAGTAGTGACAACAATTTAGCATTTATTTCAGCACTTTTACTTTCAATAAATTTACTTTTTAGCACAGTGTGGTTGTTACTAGCTTAGGTCTGGGTTCTCTGACCTTGTGAAAATAAGGAATTAGGTGTGATTATGTGACAAAATCACACTGAAATGTTCCTTAAAATCAAGTAGTAACAACAACACTTTACTTTCCCTTACTGTGCTAAAATTGGTTGGAAAATCATACTTAGTTTTAATGCTAGTACGATCTATTTTAGAATAGTAAGTTAACTTTCCCTTGCTATGTTAGTCTTAATAGTAGTAAGATTGTTTTGCTTAAAATTTATTTTCTGAAAACTATATTCTAAAAATAAAAACAAAATACAAAATAAAATAAGAAGGAAAAAGTTTCTAGATGGTAAAGATTTATTTTTAGTCTTCTTTAATAGACCTCAAAAACCTATTTCTAAAATAATAAATTAATCTACTTTTCAAACAAAGACATAGGTCATCTAGTACCCAGGTGTTGTATGTGATTTGTAGAGGAAAGGTCAATCCTCCAAGGGAGTTCCTAGGTTCAAATATCCACCCTAAAAAAAAGTTGAATTGGGTATCTAAAATCCAATTGATATTGTTGGTGTGGGCAGGCCCAAGTGCGACTCTCGGGTGACTTTGATGGTCTAGAACCCACTCGTCATGGTCTCTTAGACCAAGGAAGTCCCACAAGGGGATTTTTGCTTTAAAAAAAGACATAGGTCATATAAAAAATAATGGAACTATATGTGGTAACACCTTGATCTTATTAGAGAAAAACACAAGATCTGAACAACATTGAGAGGATTGATATAGTTAAATCCCTAGGGCTAGATCATTCCATTTATCTTGATCTTATAGGGAGTTGTGAACATTGGCTAGGATATAGGAGAGTGAGTAGAAATTCAACTACATACCCTTGGGGGTAATACTTTGAGGATTCCCTTTCTGTCCATAATTTCCTAGAAAACATAGAAAATAGAGAAGTGAATCAAGAATGCAACAGAAGATACAACAATCCTCCTAGAATCATGCGCTTCAAATAATTGTGTCACAATTTGCACTACAAATTATATTTTGAAGATCCTAACTCAATTCAAATACAATATTTTATTATTCAAGTGATCCTTCTTGTAAAAAAAGACTTTGAATTTGAAGAACCTTACATGAAACCTAAACAATTGGAACCTATTAGATATATTCATAATTTTTTTAAGGAAGAATGAATTATTCTTGTTGCAAAGAGTAGGAGTTTTCAAAATTTATGAGTAGACCTAAATATTAAAAAGGGATATTCATTAAAATCTACAAATAAAAATAATAAGTGCCTAATATTACTAGATCTAATGAAATTTACACTGTGGTAACTAAGGATCTACTAAAAAAATAAGTTGAGCTACCTTTGACTCTACTAAATCAAGATGTTGAAATATTCCTATTATTAGAACCTGAAATTGATAATCACATAGATCCTTCGACTATATTTTTTGAACTTATACCTAGTCCAATATTATAATTTCTTCAATCAGTCATGGATGACCAAGCTAGTGAACATGGGGAATATATGGAAACTGAAGAGAATATAGGTAAAGTAAAAATGATAATGGATAAGTGGATAATCAGAGAAGAAATAGGCAAAGTAAAAGTTTTGCCTTCCCAATTCTACCTCTAGTAGATAGGTTAACAAGAGAACCAAAGTTGATATTTTTTTCTATTTTTCCTACCTTCCATGGAAACCACATGAAGATCCTCATTCTTTTCTATTTGAGTTTGAAGTGGTGTGTCAATCCTATTTTTATACAACCTGTGGAAAAATATAATATTTTTTTATTCTACCCTTAAGGATGCAACTTTAATATGGTTTATGAGACTAAGAGAAAGTGTTTGCAACCAATGGGATGAAGATCATGGATTAAAAGAATTATTCCTTGAAATATATCAGGATTACTATAGATATATAGAAAAGAAATTTGAGCTATTTTGTATGAACCAATGAGAAGAATAATCCCTTTAGTATTACCTTGAAATATTTCAATTTCTAGGATCTATAGTAAATATTTATTTAGATGAAAAAATCTTAAAAGAACTCTTTCTAAAAGGGTTAAAGGAAGATGTCCTAGATGTTCTAAAACTTATTCCTAAAGGGGACATTCATCTAATGGAATTTTAAGATATCATAAATATTTGCAAAAATTATTGATAGAATAAGCCTCTTAGGAACAACAAATACTCATCCACAATTGGAAGAGTAACAAGAGCAAAATTTGGTAATATGTTGGAAAGCCTAAAAATGAATATGTTAAGCACATTAACTACTTCTCTTGACCTCATGGATAATAAACCAAAATAACAATATATTAAGGAAATATACTATCATAAATTTAGGAAAAAACACAACTTGAGGAAATGCCCTCTCAACATTACAAATATTTTCAATATTTCTTCTTATAAAATCTATGAAAAACAATCACAGTACTAAAAATTGTAAGTACATCTCAACTGTGAAATCTGCTATAAAATATATTGAAGTTGAAGAGGTAGAAGATGTTTAATTTTTACCTCAAATAAGAAATGGCCTATTGAATGGTCCATCTAATTGGCCAAATTCTAACTATTCCAACCAGTAGAGACCTAACTGGTGGTCAAATGCATCAAACTGAGAAAATTGAAATCCATACCCAAATAACCAAGATAGGAATATACTTCCATGTATCCATTTTATGGCCAATGCATATGGAATTCCACCTCCATGGACTCAAGGAGTGTCAGGTCAAATATATACCTAGCTGGAATATGAATGGCCAATACAATCAAGGAGGATCTATCTGGTCTCAAAATCTACCTCAACAACAGAATTTTCCAAACTAGTTTAGGGGACAAGCACCTCAAAATCAAACTCAAAATAGACTTCTTCCACCTCCAAAAAATATGATAAACCTTCCTAAACAACCACATCTACCAGATAAACTAGATCCCAATCCTAATAATAATAAGAATGTTCAACATGTCTAGGAAACAAATGAGACACGTTCAATATTTGTGGTACCTTTCCAATAGATCCATTTGAGATCTAGAAAAGTATTGTAAAATAATGTAACTCTCATATTAGTTGAAGAACCTATTCAAGACTTGTTTGAAAATATAGACAAAAATTAAAAAGAAACAAAAACCTCATCAAAAATATTCCATCAAAATTGTAGAAACTAAAATCACATAAATTCGATTAGGCAACCAAAATCATTGGCTAATTTGACATCATATGGCCCCCTTGGGCAACCCTCAGAGGTTACACAGTGGTCCTAACCACTTTTTAAAGGTTCTATCCCACTTTTGGGAATTTTTGGGCCATGTAGATATGACCATCCCACATTGGGATAGTCACAGGACATGATTGTCCCACCCAGGGATGCTCATAGGCAACTATCCCTGGGTGGGATGACCAGGGTCTTTGACCCTAAAAAAGTCAAAATTAGGCCAAATGGTGCCCAAATACTACCATTTAACCTACCTATTCAAGCATGCTAGTGAGAGGGTGCATAACTCTCATGACACATTGCATATTGGAGGTCAGAAAAGGATATTTCTCCCCCTGCTACGCATGGTGACCTTTGGGACAAATGGTAACCCTTGCCTCACGTGGACTCGCATAACCATTTGACCCTAGGACCTATTGGGATATAAAGTGAAGCCATTTTCCACACAATTTATAGATATAAGTTTTGTGATATTTGCAATGAAGTACTACCAATATTTCCCCTCAACTTTTTTGCATTTTACCTCAAAATATCTACCTAGAGAAGGAGGTTCTCGAGTGATTCAAGAGGTGCAATTTTTTTTATAAATCACAATAAATTGATTGAATTCCACCCCCAAATTTAATGACAACACCCCTAAGATATTTTTTGACCAATTCCTGGAGGAATTGATGGCAAAAAACTTGCAGACCTGGTGGTCGTCCCACCCTAGGACTATCCCTAGATTGTGATAGTCACCATCGTACCTACCCAATGTGGCCATGGAATGGATTTTTTCTTCTATTTTTGCATAGTCTTATTCTAGGATAGATTATAAATATGTTGTTCAAATTTGGTTCAATTTGGAGCTATATTGGATGATTTATCATGTTTTTAGTATGTTGTTGGTTTAGTTTGCTCACCCAGGAATGACCAAAAATATGTGACCAATTTTATTAATATTTTTACATAGGTTCATTCTAAATCTGATGTATATGTTGTCCAAATTTGGTGTTATTTGGAGGTTTTTAGGGCCAGATACCACCAGTTTTGTGTTTTGTAGGTTTAATCGGCACATCTCGGAATGGTCACAAATCTAGCTAAAATTTCTATGTATTTTTCAATTAGATACATCCTAAATCATATTTTATGCATTAATATAAGATTTATAATCATTTGGATAATTTTTGGATAGTAAATTGTAAATTTCTCTTTTCTATTCTATTATTGCATATGTCGCTTTACATGCTTCATAATCCGCACATTCTACTAATGAATTTGGTTTCCTTGTGTGTAGGTGTAGGTGTAATAGTGCATGAGAAATAAGAATAGTATAATTCAAAGAACAAAGCAACGACATCATAGGCCTGCCCACTTCAATCGTGGGTATGAGAAAGAATGCTGAAAGTGCACCCGAGTTATTGAAAGGATTTAATCCTTGGGCACCATTTGTAATGAGTGTATCAATATAGAGACATAAAGGGGACATTTCTATAACCATGATTTGATATATAAAATAATAAATAACTTTATTTCTTACACTTATTTTCCATATCATTCTTACTTGAATGCACCTTTTGTAATGCTTAATCAATACTAGTGATAGATGCATCTCATTTAACATTGTTAGGTGCACTAAATTTCCATTACTTTAGTGGCGATCATGGTGGGACCCTATCCCAATTAGTTTGGTTAAGATTTAACCTATTTTATTTCTTTAAAACTATTGTAGGAACTGGTATTTCTAGCTTGATACAACCTTGAAAATGCCAATCATCCTACCTAGGGATGGCCACAAACTGTCCCACCCTAGGATGGACCCCAAACTGGTAGCCATACCACCCTTGGACAACCATAAAAGAAAGGATTTTCTTCTTATAATTCCAAAAACAACAAGTTCTTAGGCTATCAAGTTAAGTTCCTAAACCTTTAGTTTGCTTTTCTCCAGTCCAAAATTGCTTAAATTTTTTTTTTCATGCTTCCCTTGTTTGATTGAAAGGTAGAAAGATAGATTTACCTTTTACATAATTGCTAAGTAGAAATGTATTTGAATGGCTTGCTTTCTTGTAGCCTACCTAATGGGTAGGTTATAATTTAGGACATGCATTTTGTAGGTTGTCTTTTATCTTACATTTCTGAAAGTAAAACATCCTTTTTCATGCATTTCATGAAAGGTCATTGAGTGCTCTAGTTTTTACTTTATTTAAGCCAAAAAGGAACCACACACACCATGTTCTATTTAAAAATTAGTGAATTGGATTTCATAACCAACCACTAATAGATACTAACGACGGTGGGCTATATCTCCATCCATTGGCTCAAATCCTAAAAAACCTATTTTTGGCCAAGACCAGCTCCAAGATCCATCATAGCCCATGGGATATAGCACGTATTTATATTTTGAGAGGTATATCGATGATTGTGGGTGAATTGGGTGAGGACTGGTAGGTCCTATGCTCCCTGACTGGGTATGGGATTCATCTCCATACTTTGGTGGATTTACATGAATGGAATTTCATTGTTGCTTGTTGAGTTATGAGTTTACAAGTGAAATCCATTTAAACACAAGAATATCATCCAAAAAGAACAAAAATATGACATAAGGTCTTATTTACAAACAACATATCAAAACACATAAAAAAAATTTAGGGAACACACATAAATCTTTGAAAGAGATAAATACTTGTTTTATTTTTGTATTTCCATTCTTGTGGTCTAGTTTATTAAAAATTTGTAAAGGAGATAGTCACCTAGGGTCTGGTATGGAATAGCTAAGCCCACTCAAGGGCAAACGTTGTAGAGAGAAGGCAAGGAGACATGATTCATCTTTGATTTAGCCCTAAGGACATGGTCATACATCCTTGGCAGATTTCTACTCATACAAGTCCCAAAATAAAGAGTTAGAAAATTCACCTATAAGGGGACCCTATGTGGGACACCCCTATAGGTTTTGATCTTAATACGGGAATGTGCTTCCAGTACTTAGACACTTCACATGCCTTATTTCATGAATGACAACTGTGCACTGAGGTGCTACTAGATAGAGCAATACCATGCATTCATGTGCCTGTAGGTCTACCATGCCCACTCAAGGAAAAGAGCAAGAGTACACATATTGGGTAGGGCCAATTGATCACAGTTAACCCTTACACATAACTAATAGGTTACAAAAGCCTAGGTACCAATATGAGTATGATACTCATCACTCGGGGCAAGCAAAATCAACCCTTCCTTCCTCATCAATGAAGGATGGCATAAGGAAATCCTTGATTATCCTCAAGACCATTACACTATGCAAGCACGATGTTCCTCTATGCCAACGGAGTAGAAATATCACATGCCTAAGCCTGAACCTTAAGTGAACACAACTACCCTTGATCAAGGGAAGCTCGTTATTGATATATCAAATCATCCTAAATGAGATAGATCGTAGGGTGACATTTATAGGGATCCTAGGTCTTGCATAGTAGAATAGATAAATCAAGTGGTCATAAGATATGTTGAACACCAAGCACAATTCAAGTAGCTTTGGTGAGACAAATAAAACTTGGACAACTTGCATCAATTATAGAAAGAAAGGATTGAACGATAAACCAAGGAGTTATTTTAAAAAAACATACATGAGAGGGTTCCTACCCCAATCACCCACAAATAGGAAGTCCATCAAAGGAAACCTAATTTCAACCAAGATAGGCCTCCTGGGCCTAACCCAATGTTGCCTCCTCGACCTCCTAGGCCAAATCAGAACTTGCCTGCCAGGACAAACATAGAGCACCTTTCATAGGTAGTTACCCCTCCTTATAAGTAATCTTAGGATATGCCTTATGGGGCCTACATCGAGCATGATCCAAAAGTGGAATATCTTGAAATGCCTTATCAATGTAGGGTGGATGACATTAAACCACATTGTAATAGGCCTGATGTTCCTTGCCCATCGTGATAGGGTTAAACCAAAGAAGAGGAAATCAAATCCTCAAATGTGTATAGGGCATTGCTAGAACACTTAGAATTGATAGAGAATAAGACCTCTAGATTTGAGTCCTAAAAGCCAACTTTACACTAGTTATGTAGTCACCCGCTCCATCCTTTCATGTCTGCACCTTCCTATCTAGAATAATTTAAGATGCCCCACCTGGCTAAAATTAAAGGAATGAAGAGATATATCTAGACTTATTATAGAATAATCATGCAAAATTAAATAATTTAGAAGAAAATAACATATCACTAAATACATGCACATAGAACACAAGATATTTATCCTAGTTCACCCAATATGGGCCACTCCAACAAACATGAGCCACACCTCATTTTCAATTATTTTTCACACCTTGCCTGTAATGGGATATTACAATCAATATAAAGGAAAATCTTACAACTCTAAACTAAAACATGGTATTAGAATACCGTGGGCACAATACCATGAGCTAAAACCACCCATACTCACAAATCACAAGAATCCCACCAATGCCTTCGAAAATATCTCCTAAAATATCTTTGAAAAAGGGGGCTCAAAAAAATGGGATCATCGAAACAAGGGCCTTGTTGGTCACGAATCCACCTAGTCATATAAAATGCACCCTAGACCCGGCCAACATTGAAATGCCGAGAGAAAGAGAAGTCTCCCGGGCCAATCTCCAGAGAGGGCTGGCTCCCAAACTAATCTAAACTAGTTTTAAGGTTCAGGGTTAGAGATAACAGAAAGAGATGGAAATATGGCCGAAGCCGATAGTTGATAGGGAGAACAACCTCAGATAGCAAATAACCTCAACTAGATCCTGAAGATAAGCAACAACTAATTCTTAGAATGCACATACAGAGATTGGATCAAACACTGACTACAATTTTGCCTTCAATTATACTTCAAATGTTCAAATGAAAACATAGTCAAATTCAGAACAATAGAATTCAACTCATATTTTAACACTGGACTAAACAGAAGTGAATCACAAAGAAAGCATCACATGAACAACAGTTTGGATTACCAACTCAAAAGACACTAAGAATAGAGAAAAATGCACTTAGAAATTTTGCTTCAATTTTTGCAAGAAGGTCCTCCCCTTTTCTTGAGATATACATTGGTATTTATAGAGGCCTTCCCTCTCCCTTTCGCATCACAACATTTAAAATATAATAGATTTTGAAGAGGAGATCCACAAAATATGCACTTGAAAAGAGAAACAATCCCCCTAAATCTGCCTTGGAGAAATCACATTCCCTGCTTTTATGGATCAAAACTAAAAATCGAACGGAAACAAGGGACCACGTTTCTTCATTAAATGACTATTCTCGGGGCATGCTTGAAGTTGTTAGGAGATCACGAACAAGAGATTTTAATACTGGAGGCATCTTTAATTTTAGTGGCTTCGAGAACAAACTGATTCAACACGTTCTCCCATCTTGTGCACATAGGTAAACAGTAAAACATTTAATCTTGGAGCCACTTTGACCTTGATCTCAAAAATCAGTTGGAGAGCTTTTAAAACATTACTTCGTTTGATCCATGTCCTCCTACATAGTATGAAGAAAAATGTGGACAAAACTTTATTGGGCCTTTGTTGTTGCTTCTGTAGCAAAAATGTGATAGGTCACGAAAATGCGACATGTCGCGAAATCGTGACATTTTCTCTTGCTTGGCCTTCTTGTCTTTCACTTCCACGAAAATGTAACATGTCACGAAATCGTGACATCTATCTTCATTTTGCTTTCTTTCCACAACATGTCACGAAATCGTGACATTCTCCTCTGCTTGGATTTGTTCGCTGCTCTTTATCGCAAAATTTTACCATGTCGCAAAGTCACGACATCTTCCTCTTGGCACTGTCTTTTCTGCTTTCTCACCACGAAATCACAACATTTTGTGAAATCGTGACAATTTCCACTCACTTGGCTCCTGTCTTCATTATTTCCATGAAAACATGATGTGTCGCGATATCGTGACATTCTCCTCTTGCTTGGCCCTTTCGCTGCCTTTAGTCATGAAAATGTGACATGTCGCGAAATCGTGACATTTTTCTCTGTTTTGTTCTTTCATCTACAACAAGTCACGAAATCATGACATGTATCTATCTTCCCCTTTGTTTTTTCTTGCACTCCGTGAAAATGTGACATGTCACGAAATCGTGACATGTTTCTCCTACCTTGGTCATTCTTGCTTTTGCCTCGTGAAAACATGACATGTCACGAAATCGTGACATATTTCTCCATTTGGCCCTTTCGTCGCTTTGAGTCGTGAAAACACGACGTGTCATGAAATCATGACATCCTTCTCCGTTTGGCGTTGTCTCCATGACATGTCATGAAATCGTGACATCTTTCTCTGTTTTGTTCCTTTGTTGTTCCAAGTCACGAAAATGTGACATGTCACGAAATCGTGACATTCCATACTTGGCACTGTCCTTTCCACTTTTTTCTTGTGAAAACATGACAAGTCACGAAAATGTGACATGTCATGAAATCATGACAATTTTCAACTGCCTTGTACTTTTCTTGTTTCTCCTCGTGAAAACGTGACATGTCACAAAATCGTGACATGTTTCCTTTCTTCTCCTTCGTTTCCGCTTCTTGTCACGAAAATGTGACATGTCGCGATATCGCGACAATTTTTTGTGGCTCTCCCTTTTGCTGTTGTATGTCATGATATCGTGACATTTTCCTATCACTTTGCTTTGTTGCCACCATCTTCCATGAAAATGTGACATGTCATGATATCGCGACAACTTTTGCCTTTACTGCTCCATTTCTGCAACAAGTCACGAAAACATGACATGTCGCGATGTCGCGACAACTTTGCCATTATTGTTCCCTTTGCTATTTTCTAGCGCAAAAACGTGACAGGTCATGAAATTTTGACATGTCATGATTTCATGACATTTTTTGTGCTTTGCTTTTTTCTGTTTTGGACGCCGTGAAACCGCAACAGGTTGCAAAAATGCGACATGTCGTGATATCATGACATTTTCATTTACTTTTCTTTGGCACAAAACATGGTTATTTTGCATGAACAGCAACAACAAAAAAAACAAAAAAATGTGGCAAAAATGCCAACATTCTTGGTGGCTCTCGGGGTATATAGTTTCGTTGTATGCACGAACCCTAGGCCTTTATCCATTGGGCAATAGAGTCAACAAGCTGGAGGAGTAGAAGAAGTGAGTGCTGGTTGATGCTGGACGTTTCTACGGGCTTCTGCAACAAGCTCTTGCTGGCACTCGGAACTTAAAATAGGACCTTCAACAAAAATTTGTGGAATAGAAGAACTTCCCTTATTCCTTTAACTACTGCATTTTGCCTAGCTCGGTTGAGCTGGGTAATCACCAGGTGCTGTGAAAGGATCTCCATGGTAGGATGAGAAGCACCTAAGTTGCAAAAATGGGAATGAATGGAGTGATGACCGACATATGTGCAGGTCATGGAATGGGAATGGTGAATGATGGAATGGTGGAAGATGGAGGAGTAGAAGCGGTAGATACAACAACTGAAGAGGGTGCTACTGTGCTACCAACTATTGGGATTCCATGAAAATAGATAATGAAATGGAAGTGGATGGGATGGAAAAAGTGGTGGGAACTGTGGAGAAGTGCTCAAAATACAAAGGGTTAGAAGAAAGGGGAAGAAGAAATGGGAACATCAGAGAGGGGAGTAGAAACAACAGTAGTGGCTTGATTATGTATAGTGGAAGAAGGAGTGGGAGAGGAAGGGAATGAAAATAAGGAAGTGGAAGAAAGAAGGAGATGGAAGCCACTACCTGCTGGGAAGGAAAATAAAAAGATAGAGAAATAGACATACCTGCGGGCTCGTGTGCAAAAGGAGCCGAAGTATACGAACTCTGTACAAAGGAGGACTCTTACAAGTAGTGCTTTTTTTCTTTCTTTCTTTTTGTTTTTTTTTTAATTTTTTTTGTTTTTCTTTTTTTTATATATTTTTATATAAGTACAATGTAACACTATGTTTTCACATTATGAAATTGGCCATGGAAAATTCATTTTCTAGGCGGAGCTCTTCCAAAGATTCTTCCATTAAGTCAAGCTCACCAAATTCTTCAAACATCATGTGCACCGAATTTGCTAACCTGTCCATTTCATCTATTCTCTCCACATGAAATGTGGAAGGCTTCTCATTGAAAATTTTCACCTTTTTACCTTTATGGATCACCTCCAAATGAGTAAAATCCAAAGAAAGGTAACCCCGAGTTTAGCCGTGAACTCTCGGGAGAGACACATACCAAAACATGGCTCTAGGTCCACTACTATGATCTCCTGGATCATAGTAATCTGAGGCATGGCATGCAGGGAGATAGGAACATCCTTAATTATGCCCACCATATTTACTGAGGTACCATCTAGCTACAAAACTCTCATGCTAGTCCTTGTATATTCCATGCCTATGACATCACATACTGCCTTAGGCATGATAGTAGTAGCTACTCCTGAGTCAATGAGGCAATTATGCACCACATGTCCCTCCATTCTCAATGAAAGATAAAAAGGTGGTGGTCTATTTTTTCCTGTGATCGAAGAGGTCAGAGTTTGAGACATAACTACCTGGGCTGGAGCCTTCCCCTTACTTTGTGTGGTCTTCAAGGATTCCTGTAAGAGATTCACCTATCCAGGCAGCTGCAAGGTGTCATACAGACTTACTTTGGCTGGTATCCTTTTGAGTTCTTCGACGATGTTGTACTCCATCGAAATTGGCTCTCTCCCTCCACTAGCAGATTCAAATCTACTTCTATATTTTTGGGTGGCCTCCACTCACTACCGTTTAGTCAATGATGGATACCGCAATGTCTCTCTAGCTTGTTCCTTTGTTTTCTCTTGCGGCTGGGAGGTAGAAGCCTTAGCTGGCAACCTCTCTTTTGCTTGTGGTGGAAGCAAATCCTTCAACAAAATAGGTGAGTCTTGTTGTTGCGCTGGAGGATCATGAGTCTTTGTAGGTATTTGTTGCTTTGTTGCTTGTGCAGGAGGCACTTTCAATGGCTCCATCTTAGCTAGATCTACCACCATTGGTTTCTTGCCGCTGCATGTCAAGACTGCAATGTGTTCCTCAGGAGACATCACGAATTATGATCCACCTCTCGAATCATGTTTATACGGCTCCCCATAAGAACTTGTAAATAATTTTGGTGGACCATGCAAGTGGACTCATCATGTGGGTCGTTGCATGAAGAACACCAGTAAGATGGCTCATGTGAAACTTCAGAAGGGCCAGCCTCTTCACTTACCAGGATCACTGAGTTCCTCTCAGGTACTTTCTCTATAGCCTTGCTAGGAGCAACTTGCTCTCTAGTTATCATCGAAATAAATCTTTGTGGCTGATAGTTCCTTTTCGCCTCTCTCTACTCCATAGATGTCACCTTGTTAGTGAGGGCTCTCATGGCCAACTGAATTTCTTGCAAAATAGCCAATTGAGGATCTGGGCTTGAGGACACAGGTGGTGTCGATAGAGGTAATGGAACTGGTGGAGGAGGTAATGCAGGAGTTGGAAGTGGAGAGGTTAACTATGGAATGGGAATCATAGGTACCAAAGTTGTGGGAGGATTCCATGAAGATGAAGGGTACATGGATGGAGCGGTGTAAGATGTGGAGGTTGCACCTGTATGCTGGTATTGCGAAAGCTCAGGAAAAATGGGCATAGTCATTTTTGGAGGCAATTTCCCAATGGCAATCAGATCGGCCTGGGAATATAGTGCAGTAAAGGTTTGAACATTGGACATCCTAATGTTCATACTAATATCTGAGTGAAAATCCCTAAGAAAGTAAAATGTAGCTTGGTCATTAGTAGGGCGGAGACCATCAGGAACTCTCCGCCAAGTTCGGGCAAACCTAACATTGAAATCCACTATCTCCTCTTGAGGATGCCTCTTGATATTAGTAAATTGATGCAACAAAGAAAATGGGTCTGCTTGCTCATTGAACCCTTGGATCAGCATCTCTGCTAATTGATCCCATGAATTTATGGAGTTGGGAGACAAGGATCTATACCAGCACAATAACTTACCTATGAGTGACAGCACAAGCAATTTGATCATGACATATTTGTCTGTGATATTATGAATTGTAGCCAAGGATGCCACATCTGAAACATGCTCATACATGGTCTTTCCAGTCCCATCGTATGTAGGCAAAGCCTTCAATGCTACAGTAGGAACTAGATTTTGAAAAGGCAGGTCCAACGCTCCCGAATGGTTCCAAGTAGGAAATCATCATGGAGGAGGTTGTTGACCAGCCATTTGCACCGCTGGATTTGGATGTGCTAGCAAGCTCGTAGTAGTACTGGGAGGAGTCGGAGATGGCACAAACTGACCCGTCGCCTACGAAGAGATAGCAAATGATGGGTTCACAGGACTTACCAATCTTGAGCGCTCCCTCCAGTTTTGAACATCGATCTCAAAGTATTCGACTAGATCTTATGATTCTTTTGCTCTTGATCTCGTGATCATGAAGCAAATATTTTCACCAGCTTCACGATTGGAGATTTCTAGGTACTATACAGTCGTCCTCAACAGAGTCACCAGATGAACTTACAATCTTCGCTTTGAGGTCAAGATAGTTCATCAAAATATTGATTCCTCCGGGTGTCAAAATATGGGACTTGTGAGTCCCATCGGGCGTGCCAAAAACTATTGGCACAGGTGGGTTTATCAACTTGGAATAGTACTTGTCCCATCGATTATGGATCTTATTGAGATAAAAATAGTCTGTCCCATTGGGCGTGCCAAAAACTATTGGTCACGAATCCGCCTAGTCATATAAAATGCACCCTAGACCCGACCAACATTGAAAGGCCGAGAGAAAGAGAAGTCTCTCGGGCCAATATCCAGAGAGGGCTGGCTCCCAAACTAATCTAAACTGGTTTTAAGGTTCAGGGTTAGAGATAACAAAAAGAGATGGAAATAACAGAAAGAGATGGAAATATGGCCGAAGTCGATAGTTGATAGGGAGAACAACCTCAGATAGAAAATAACCTCAACTAGATCCTAAAGATAAGCAACAACTAATTCTTAGAATGCACATACAAAGATTGGATCAAACATTGACTATAATTTTGCCTTCAATTATACTTCAAATGTTCAAATGAAAACATAGTCAAATTCAGAATAGTAGAATTCAACTCATATTTTAACACTGGACTAAACATAAGTGAATCACATAGAAAGCATCACATGAACAACAATTTGGATTACCAACTCAAAAGACACTAAGAATAGAGAAAAATGCACTTAGGATTTCTGCTTCAATTTTTGCAAAAAGGTCCTCCCCTTTTCTTGAGATATACATTGGTATTTATAGAGGTCTTCCCTCTCCCTTTCGCATCACAACATTTAAAACATAAAATAGATTTTGAAGAGGAGATCCACAAAATATGCACTTGAAAAGAGAAACAATCCCCCTCAGAGAAATCACATTCCCTGCTTTTATGGATCAAAATTGAAAATCGAACGGAAACAAGGGACCACATTTCTTCATTAAATGACTGTTCTCGGGGTATGCTTGAAGTTTTAGGAGATCACGAACAAGAGCTTTTAATATCGGAGGCATCTTTAATTTTGGTGGCTTCGAGAACAAACTGATTCAACACGTTCTCCCATCTTGCGCACATAGGTAAATAGCAAAACATTTAATCTTGGAGCCTCTTTGACCTTGATCTCAAAAATTAGTTGGAGAGATTTTAAAACATTACTTTGTTCGATCCTTATCTTCTCCTCACGTTCTCCTATGTAGTATGAAGAAAAATGTAGACATAAATTTATTGGGCCTTTGTTTTTGCTTCTATCACGAAAATGTGACAAGTCGTGAAAATGCGACATGTCGCGAAATCGTGACATTTTCTCTTGCTTGGCCTTCTTGTCTTTCACTTTCGTGAAAATGTAACATGTCACGAAATCATGACATCTGCCTTCATTTTGCTTTCTTTCCACAACATGTCATGAAATCGTGACATTCTCCTCTGCTTGGATTTGTTGGTTGCTCTTTGTTGCAAAAATTTACCATGTCGCAAAATCGTGACATCTTCCTCTTAGCGTTGTCTTTTCTACTTTCTCACCACAAAATCGCAACATGTCATGAAATCATGACAATTTCCACTCACTTGGCTCTTGTCTTCATTATTTCTGTGAAAACACGATGTGTTGCAATATCGTGACATTCTCCACTTGCTTGGCCCTTTCATTGCCTTTAGTCATGAAAATGTGACATGTCACGAAATTGTGACATTTTTCTCCGTTTTGTTCTTTCATCTACAACAAGTCATGAAATCATGACATGTATCTATCTTCCCCTTTGTTTCCGCTTGTGCTCCACAAAAATGTGACATGTCATGAAATCATGACATGTTTCTCCCACCTTGGTCATTCTTGCTTTTGCCCCGTGAAAACGCGACATGTCACGAAATCGTGACATGTTTCTCCATTTGGCCCTTCCATCGCTTTGAGTCACAAAAATGTGACGTGTCGTGAAATTGTGACGTCCTTCTCCGTTTGGCTTTGTCTCCATGACATGTCATGAAATCGTGGCATCTTTCTCTGTTTTGTTCCTTTGTTGTTCCAAATCGTGAAAATGCGACATGTCACGAAATCACAACATTCCGTACATGGCGCTGTCCTTTCCACTTTTTCCCTACGAAAACATGACAAGTTGCGAAAATGTGACATGTCATGAAATCACAAAAATTTTCAATTGTCTTATACTTTTCTTGTTTCTCTTCGTGAAAATGCGACATGTCGTGAAATCACGACATGTTTCCTTTCTTCTCCTTCGTTGCCGCTTTTCACAAAAATGCGATATGTCACAATATCGGGACAATTTTTTTTAGCGCTACCATTTTCTACTGTATGTCACGATATCATGACATTTTCCTATCACTTTGTTGCATTGCCACCGTCTGCCACAAAAATGTGACATGTCGCGATATCGCGACAACTTTTGCCTTTACTACTCCATTTTTGCACTAGGTCATGAAAACATGACATGTCGCGATATCGCGACAACTTTGCCGTTATTGTTCCCTTTGTTGTTTTCTAGCGTGAAAACATGACAGGTCGCAAAATCATGACATGTCATGATTTTGTGACATTTTTTGTGCTTTGCTTTTTTCTGCTTTGGACGTCGTGAAACCACAACAGGTCATGAAAATGTGACATGTCATGATATCACGACATTTTTCATTTACTTTGCTTTGGCACAAAACATGGTTATTTTGCATGAACAACAACAAAAAAAGCAAAAAAATGTAGCAAAAATGCCAACAGGCCTATTATACAGTACTTCCTCTACAAAATATGAGACACATCCAACATTCTCCCATTTGTTGAATACTTTACAGAAATTCTATAATCAATGTTAGTTCCAACACTTGGTATTTCTAGACCCATTTCAACTATACAAAACATGAACTTTTCTATGCTAACTGCCTTGGTTAAAGCATCTGCAATATTTTCCTTGGTATCAAATTTTTCTAGAAACACCTTCTTCTATTCAATCATGCCCCTACTAAAGTGGTACTTTGTATCAATGTGTTTTATCCTTGAATGGTAAGCAAGGTTCTTTGCCCAAAATATAGCACTTTGGCTATCATAATTTATCTTCATAGCTCCTTGAAAGAACCCAATATTAGCACATAGTCTTTGTAGCCATACTTCTTCCTTTCTTGCATTAGTTGTTGTCATGTACTCAACTTTAGTGGTTGAAAGAGCAACAATAGTTCACCTTTTGCTCATCCAACTAATAGCCCCTCCAAACAAAATATTCTATATCAAAGGATTTTTTTTCTTTACCAGTACCTTCAGAACAGATTTAAAAATCAGATGTACCATGGAAATATCTGAAAACCCTTTTTACAATAGTCCAATGCTCTTTACCAGGTTTAGACATATATCTGCTCAAAAATCCCACTACATGGGAAATATCTGGTCTAGTACACACCATGACATACATTAAACTCCCTACAATATTTGCATAAGGAACATGGGACATTTCTTATAACTCTTCTTCTATTTTTGGATATTATTCAACAAACAAATTTTCACCTAAAGGAATAGGTACCTTCACTAGTTTGCAATCCTACATACTAAATCTCTTCAATACTGTCTAAACACACTTTTTTTTATTTAGCCACAACTTTATGTTTGAAAAAACTCTATTTATTTGCATACCCAAAATAAAAATTTTAGGGCCAGGATATTTCATGTCAAACTGTGATGCTAATTGAGACTTCACTTCCCTGATCATTTCCTTACTATTTCCAATTAGTAATATATCATCAACATACAAAATTATAATGACATGTTCATTACCAATTTTCTTTGAGTATACATAATTATCAACATTGATGCGAACAAAATCAAGTCCTAAAACATAAGTATAAAATTTTTGATACCACATTCTAGGTGACTGTTTCATTATGTACAAATATTTCTTTAACTTTCATACAAAATCCTCCTTTCCTTCAATAATGAATCATTTAGGCTGTCTCATATATATTTCTTCCTCAAAATATCCATGAAGGAATACAATTTTTATATCCATTTGCTCTATTTCAAGATCAAATGCAACAACAATAGATAAAATAAATATTATTGAGGTTATATTTGCAATAGGAGAAAATACCTCACCATAATCAATTCCCTCTACCTGAGAATAACCTTGAGCAACCAGGTAAGATTTATATTTCTTCACTTTACCTTTAATATTTTGCTTCTTCTTGAAGATCCATTTGCAACCTATTGATTTTCTTCCCCTAGGTAATTTTACTAGATCCCATGTCTTATTCTTTTTCAGGGCCATCATTTCCTCACTCATGGATTCTTCCCAAATGTTTACCTCTAACTGTTCTAGGATATTCATTAGTAATAGATAAAACAAATGAATAAGGAAAATAATATGGACTATACCTTTCAGGTTACCTTCTATCTCATGTTGATCTCCTTACCAAAGGTGTATGAACCTTTGGTTTATCCTCTTCTATTGAGGAGAATTCTTCTTCCATGAGATCAAATTGCACCTTTTCAGGTTCTTCTATTACTTCCTTCTTGTGATCACTTTTCATTTCTCTAAACACCACATCTCTACTATAAACTGTACTTTTAGCTTATGGATTCCAAATTTTATATCTTTTAACACCATATTTATAACCAATAAAGATACATTTAACAACCTTATTATCAAGTTTACTTATTTTCTCCTTTGGAATATGGATGTATGCATCACAACAAAAAACTCTAAGATGTGAAAGAGAGGGTTTCCTATCAAACCATGTTTCAAATGGAGTTTTATCCAGCAATACTGATTTAGGAGATTTATTTCACAAGTAACATGTCACATTCACTGCCTTTACCCAGAATTTCTATGCCATACCAACATCATTGAGCATAGTTCTAGCCTTTTCCATTAGTGATCTATTCAATCTATCAACAACTCCATTATTTTGGGGTGTATATGGAGTAGTATTATATATTTTAATACCACATTGCTTACAAAAATCTTTAAATTTATTTGAACAATGCTCTCTTCCATTATCAAACCTCAACACCTTAATATTTTTCTCAGTTTGATTTTCAACAAGTGCTTCAAATTCTCTAAACTTATCAAAAACTTCAGATTTAATTTTAAGAAAATAAATCCTTGCAAATATTTGTAAAGTCATCAACGAAAGAAGCATATTACCATGATTGTCCAAGGGATGGAATAAAAATAGGACCAAACATATCACTATGAATCAGATCTAATACCCCTTTTGATCTTGCAATACTAGATGAAAAACTTACATGATTTCGCTTGCCATAAATATAATGTTCACAGAAATAAAAAAATATTGAGCAATTAGGGATACCTTTAACCATTCCTTTCATGTATAGGGTATGCAATCCCTTTTATTGAATATGTCCCATTCTTTGATGTCAAAGCATAGAAATTTTATCTGATTCAACCTCAGGAATAGTTGAGCTATTGCACTCATTTGTCATAGTGCTTCCCAATAGCTTGTATAAGGTTCTAATACGAAATTCTCTTGCTAACACCATAGATCCATGAACCTTTTTGCATGAATCCTTACTAAAACTAATGTTCACTACTTCATCAACAATTTTGCTTATAGAAATTAAATTTCTAGCAAGTCCAAGAATATGCATCACACCTGGGAGGGTTTTAACCCTACCATCTTGTAACAATATTTTCACTTATCCATGAATAATTATTATAAGTGGTGAATCATCTCCCAAAATTACCTCCCCTCCATCATATATTTCATATTCACTAAACCACCCCTTATGAGGAGTCAATTGAAAAGAGGCACCAATATCGATCAACCAATAATTACTATATGACCGTGTGGAGAAATATGCCAAATATACATTCTCTCCATAAGTGGATTTATTTATCTCTATGGAAGTGGATTCATCAGATATATTTCTAGAATCAACATTCTTTGATCTACAATCCTTCTTCATGTGTCCAAGCTTACCACATTTCCAAAATTTTATCTCAAACCTTCCTCGATACTTGGATCTACCTCTAGAGTTAGATCTATCACCAAATATTGTTTTAAATTTTTCCTTGCCATACCCTCTCATTGTTAGGGCATCCTTTGATGTGCCCTCCATGGATTTTCTCCCCATATCCTTTGATAATAGAGATGCAACAACATCTTCAAAATTTAATGTGGATGTAGTTGTACTACCAATTACTACAACCAGGTTATTCCATGAATCTAGTAAAGAGCATAGCAAAGTAATATATTTATCCTCCTCACTCAACTTAATTTTAATATATGTAAGTTGAATTACCATCGTATTTAATGTATTACGATGATATGCTATTGAATCCCCTTCATTCATCCTAAGTTTATACAATTTATTTTGAAGGAATAATTTGTTCACCAGGGACTTAGATTGATATAGAGCCCCTAAATTCTCCTAGAGATCCTTTGCAATAGCTTCTCTAGAAATATTTATTAATATTGAATCTGCAAGGCATAGTCAAATTAGACTCCTTGATTTTTTATTCAACTTTTCTCAATCTTCATCCGATGTACTGGTAGGTTCCTTTTAAGAAATAACAGACCATTGATCTCTGTCCATGAGCAAATCCTTCATATTTAACTTCCATAGCTCAAAAATTTTTCCATAAAATTTCTCAATATCTATCCTTTATTGATTTAACATCATTTCCTTCAAGATACTTCTACATAAAACTCCCACTTCATAATAGGTTTTCTATCTCTTATAAACCCTAGATCCTCTTCAAATGAAATGAAAACCTAGCAATAAAGGCATCCCTCTATGGTTAACAACTTGTATCTGATACCATATGAACATATATACACAAAATTATTCTAGAATAATAATGCAGAATTAAATAATTCAGAATAAAATAACAACTCAATAAATACATGCACATAGAATACAAGAGATTTATCCTGGTTCACCCAATATGGGCTACTCTAACAAACATGAGCCATACCTCCTTTTCAATTTTGTTCACTCCTTACTCGTAATGGGACATTATAATAAATATAAAGGAAACCCTTACAACCCTAAACCACAATATGGAATTAGAACACCGTGGGCATAATACCATGGGTTAAAACCACCCATACACATAAATCATGGGAATCCCACCAATGCCTTCAAAACTTTCTATGAGAATATCTCCAAAAATAAATTTGAAAAAAGGAGGCCCAAAAAAATGGGACCACCAAAACAGGGGCCTACCATATAGTACTTCCTCTACAAAGGATGAGACACATCCAACAAGGAGATGAAGATACGCAAGAGCATATCACCAAGTTCTTGAGCCAATGCTTTGGCATATATTATAATGATGCTTTACTCTTGAGGATGTTCTTGACTACTCTCTATGGCCCAGCTACAGAGTGGTACAACCAACTTACAAAGCATAGCATCTACAATATTGATTAATTCATAGACTCATTCCTGGAACATTTTTCCTTCTACACCAAGTGAAAGGTAACACTAGCTGACCTTGCAAGGTTGAAACAATTTTATGATGAGTCAATCATAAAATATGGCAATAGGTGGTGAGTAGTGCTTTTCAAGCTACCATACTTACTCCCCATGATGGATTTAACTCAAATGTTTGCTAATACAACTCCAAAAATATCCAACTCTTGATGATGCTCTAGCACAAGCTAGAACAATTGAAGATATCAAAATGCAAGAGGGAGAAATTTTGAAGCCCTACAAGAACGAGTGAACTAACAACATCAAGAAGAACCTGATACAACCAAAGTCGACATTATTCAATCAAGTTGCCATTAGTGTTCCAGGACCTACACAATCATCATCGCCTTAGAAGCCTAATTATTAGGCCACACTTGAAAACTATAACAAGGAAAATTATACAAACCAAGGGCAAAATCAACAATGTCGCCCTAAGTGATGATTTATACCAAGTATTGAGTCCATTGACTCTTTATTTGAGCACCTCTATGTAGCTAAGGCAATTAATCTACCTAAGAGTCAATCTATCAATACAAATGTACCAAATCCCAAAGGATACTATAAGTATCATAGGAAAAATGGGCATTACATGAAGATGTGCTATAATTTCAAACACCTAGTACAAGATATGGTCGATATGAATGACCTTTATATTGATAACCCTATTGTATCAAACAATCAATAGATGGGTGTTTTTAAAGACCCATTTCCTACCCATGCAGAACAAGAAAAGCTGGTACCATAAGTGAATAAGGCCTATCAAGCAACCCCTAAACAAGGGTTCACCAACATGATCAATATTATGAAAAGGAATAAGTAGTACCCAAGTCCAGTCACATCACCTGTGGCTTCAAGCAACCTTCCTTCAACGTTACAACCTTTTCCACCTCTAGTACCAAACCTCCCACCTCAGCCAGTTATCATGATAAAGAGAAAGCTTACTCAAAGCTTGAGAATAACATAGACTTGGCTCTCCATCTATGAGCTTATTCAACAATCTCCACCTCATCAAGAATATCTAATGGATATCATCAAGGCAATCGAGCTATAGCCCTAGGAGTGTAACTCCTTTAAAAATTTCATGGGGAATGTTTGATAATGTATGAAACCAATGATCATGATTTGATAGGATGAACTCAATCCAGTTTCAAATGGCATGGTGGATACCCCCTTGCACATCATTGTATGTGTAAACTAAACACCCTACAAAATAGTTTTGATTGATACTAGTTCTTTAAGCAACATCATCACTACAACAAATTTCAAACATCTAGGACTTCTAGCATCTCGTATTGTTGCATCTACCTATATCCTTCAACCATTTAATGATACTATATGCTCAATAGTTGGCACTATAGTCTTACCTATTTAGGTGGGACAAAATACCATAGCAACACTGTGCCACATCTTGGAGGGTGATATGGTCTATAATATATTTCTAGGTAGACCTTGAATTAGGGACATGAAGTGTGTACCCTCCATTGCTCACTAATGTATAAAGTACACCTATGAAAGGAAAGTACATGTCATCTCTATGAACATTGAGCCCTTCAAATACTACAACTTGGTGCATCAAATCCACAAGTCAAACTTTCCATAAACCCATATGTATTTCTAACCAAATACATCTAGTCAAGTTTCGACTCCTTCACCATCATCTTCAATCAATCCATCACCATATTCTACCATACCATCTTCATCATCGAAACCCCCAGATATACCTTTATCATCATTGAATCATCCATCAAGGAACATGGGGGAAAATCCTATTTATGAGACCCCTCAAACCATATCCACCATCTCCATAGAAGATATTCATAGCCTAGTAGATGAAGGACCACCTTGTGAGGTAAAAATTGAATCAATTCAAGTCTTGCTCCCATCCCCTCTTTCTCTCAACACAAGACAGTGCATTTAGCTACCATCGGTTTATAAGAATACCTGGTTAGGAACATCATAGAAACCCATTACATTGAGTTTGTGTAAGGCATGAATTGACCTTGTCTTCCCATAGATCATACCTCTTGGCTTACCTCCAAACCAATTTAATTTCATTTATGGGTCTCAACTATGGCATAGAGCCCTATCAACAATAGGAAGACAATGAAGAGCCCTTCTTTGAGTATATTAACTACATGTCCAATCCCAACTTCACCATGAGATACCTTCATCTTTGTAATTTGTATGGATATGGTTTAGGCTTGTATGAGCAAGGCACCCACATTCCTTACCAGCCATAATATCAAATATTATATGACAAGTCTAGTTTGTGACACAACAAGCCTATGCCCCTTGAAGTCCTCATTGATAGTCTAGAGAACATGAGCCTCAACTATCCAATCAAGCCTATTTACTAGGGGACTCCTTCCTTGCACCCATGAGAGATCAAGATATATATTGCGATGTCATCCAATCCTATGAAGGGTGAAAGTTCACATATCCTTCCATACGATAGTTAGGAAGAAGATCAAGAGTATCCTTATGAATGGAAATCTGATGATGAGCCATATTATGAAGTGGTGTCTATTAAATATTATAGTTTACATGTTTAATATGCATGGGTTATCCTTTTGGATGATGAACACAAGGAATATCTATGTATGTTCCTATTTCAGCACCCTATTTAGCTATAGTTTCTACCTGAATAAGAGCAAGTTCACCCATAGCCATATCGAACACCTTCATTAATTTGGCTTCCATCGCAACCACCTCCATGGGTCTTGAAAAAACCAGATGTCAACAGACCCTCTTAACCACCTAGAGAAATCATCCATCCATCAACATGATTTCCATAAACCTTCTTGTGCTCTTGTGAAATCTAAATAACCCATTATAGCCACTACACATCAACTTAGGGGTAATCGAATTTGATCGAGGATATTATCCCCCATTTCCTTCTAAGTATTGGTATTGTGATGAGATGTTATAGTTATTCAATTTTTCTCCCAGGCCTCCTCAAGATATATTTCATGTTGAGTTCGGGCAAAAATTTCCAATGGATGACATAAACCTAGATGACAAAATTCATTTGATCCCTACTCCCCACCATTTGGAAGAGGGGTCGCATATGTCAATTGAGCCAATGATTGAAAAATATATTAGCTTGGACCCTGAGAATACTTAATGTATCAAGTTAGGGGAAAGCTTATCCCCCTCTGAGGAATCCAATTACATAGATATTCTTATATAGAAGAAGTAATCTTTTGCATGGTCGTACAAAGATATGCCAAGACTAGATTCAAATATAGTCATGCATAATATGATGTTTGATCCAAATTCCAAGTTGGTTAAGCAAAATATGAAAAAATGCATCTGATAGTATCCTTGATTATGAAATATGAGCTACAAAATCTATTATATTCCAAGTTCATCATATCATTTAACTATTCGCCATGGTTGTCCAACATGGTTCTCATCAAGAAGCTCGATGGGAGGATTCACATTTGCACTGACTCAAAACATGAACATGACATATAGAAAGCTCGATGCCAAATCGTTATTACACCATGAGCATCTTGATGTCTTGTGCAAAGTCCTCGATTGCCTTATTGAACACAACATGAGACTGAACCCCAAGAAGTGCGTATTTGAAATCACATATAGAAAACTCTTGGGATTCATAGTCTCTAATAGAGGCATCAAAGTGGACCCTAATAAATTCAAGGTAATCCTTGAGATGCATCCCCCAACTACCATCAACTAGATATGAAGTTTGTAGGGTAAGGTCGCATCTATCAAGTGCTTCATAGCTCAGTTATCTGATAAATTCTAATCCATGAACAAACTATTACACAAGGGTTCATATTACATTGGGATGATAAGTGTTCAGTTGCCTTTGATGCAATAAAACAATATATGGCTTTACCACTAGTATTGAATCCACCCAGACAAGGAGTGGTGTTTTGCTTATACATCTTAGCTACTAATATTACATTGGGCATCATTTTGATCCAAAATAATGAATTGCATAAGGATAAAGCTACTTACTACCTTAGCCGCACCTTGATCAGTTATCAAATCAAATACACATACATTGGAAAGCTATGCTTAGTGGTTGTTTTCACCACCAAGAAGCTATGTCATTACATGCTTAGTCATACCATGTATGTTGTATCAAAAGAGAATCCATTATGATATATGATGAGTCATACTTATCAGAATAGTCACATGGTGAAAAGGATCATGTTTTTTATGAAGTTTGACCTTGAATTCATAAAAAAAAATCAATTAAAGGTCATATCATCATCTATCAACTCATAGAGACTCTTCTCCAAGATGATCAACCTCTTAGCGTAGAGCTTCCTGATGATGGAGTCTTCCAAATATCATAATCACCTGATTCTGAAGAGCCTAAGTCAAAGGCTGATATGAATCTATTTTTGGATGTCTTCAAATGCAAGCAAGGGGGTGGCATGGGAATTTTGTTTTCACACCTCAAGGGGCTCCAATACCCTTATATTTCAAACTCAATTTCCCATGCACCAACAATAATTATGAGTATGAATCCTTGCTCATAGGCCTTCAAACAATTTTTGCCATGAAAATAACCAAGCTCAACATTTTTGGTGATTCCTTGCTCATCATGAACCAATTCAAAGGTATTTACCAATGCAAGTTTCCAAATTTTCAAGCCTACAAAGTCATTATGAATAAAATTCTAGAAAAATTTGAATGGTACGACATTGAGGCACTCCCTCGCTCATCTAATAATTTTATAGATACAATGACCTCCTTGGGATATTTTATCTCGTAGAACCTTGTTGATGATATGACAACCATTCAGGTCAAAATGCTATAATAATATATGATTGAGCATGAGAACACTCAATCCACACTAGAATTCCACATGATTTAGATTGAACCTACTCAAAAAAGGTTCTCACAAATTCATGATCACTTGAATC